>JAJHZJ010000584.1:252500-852500 GCA_023548195.1 Bettongia penicillata ogilbyi
CAGTGGAGAGGCAGGGAGGGCCCATCTGAGCTGGTGTCGCCTAAGTTTCAGACGGATTTGAGAGGACAGAGATCCCAGAGTGATAAGGGCTGTGAAGGAAAGAGTCGGCTCTCGCAGGATCTTACAGTTGAGGGGATACTTTATGGGTACAAAATCTGAGGCTCAGAATGGTATCAGAGGATTATAGATTGTGGATCACAGATCCGAAGGTGGCAGGGAACTTAGAAATCATCTAGTCTGATACCCTTATTTTACAAATAAGGAAAGTGAGGCGATGACTTGCCTGAGACCCCTGGAGTAGAAGTACCAAAGGTAGGATTTCAAGCCAGGTCCTGCGACCCCAAGACCAGCACTTTTTTCTGCTACATTTCTTACCTATGTCTTCTTAGCGTGTGGATCTTTTTCTGTTCTTAATGTGATACTCTTTGAATTGGAGGAAACTCATCATGGGCTTCATTCATTCTCTTCTGAGGAACAGTCTGTGAATACAGACTGGAGTCATAGCCTGATGGGAAGAATCCATGAGAGCTGGAGGTCTGAGAACCTCTTTTGTTATCCATAATTCCTTACAGATTGAGACACTAGCCACCACCGTCACCCTGGAGTGGGGGAGGAATAGGAGCACATTCCTTGGCTGAGCAGGCACTGGAACTCACCTTTGTGAGGTCCCTGAGCCCAGGGCTTATTTTAGTCACTGAAATCTCTGAGAAGACTTGTCTTTAGATAAGAGGACAAACTGTTTCCAAGGCTGCTTGCAGCACAGCTTTATTTGCTTCATCAGGTGGATTAGAAAGGGGCCTTGGATGGATCTGTGAGCTCTCTTCAGTGGTTCAGAACCCAAACCATAATGGGATCCTCTGTAACTGCACCTTCTTCCATCAATCCAGTCTGGCAGGGGTGGAAGTGGCGGAGGGCAGTCAAGAGGCGCAGAAAATGTGCCAAGAGTCCTTTGACGTTGTATAGATACCAACGATCAGTCCTTTGATTGTAACACGTTGCAGCCTGCTTCCATGCACCTTTCCATTGGCATTTTGGGAGCCCTGGCTTTTGGCATCCTGCATCTCAGGAGCCATCATCCATAGATAGGTGGTAGAAGAAGGTCAGTATTAAAAAAGACAGGCTTTTGTTTGAGAGAGAAAATGCTGGGCATTAAATAGAAATACTAATACTTAGGGATTTGGCATGTTGGATCTAGTTGAATGTCTAAGTCATGTGTGATAGCCAGTAGCTTATGGTGCTACAGATAAATTACATCGATACAAATATATTTTTTAAAAAGTAATCCCTAATTCAGACTATTGACTAATTCAGACCAGCCCTACAGTGCTTTGTATACAAAGCCTTCCTGAGCTCATCAGCTGCGAATGCCCTCCTCCACACAGTTTGGTTTTGTGTTTATCTTGTATGAATTTTGTATGTGATTATTTGGATGAATCCTGGTTTGCCAAAAGAATTTCAGCTTCTTGAAGATAGGAAATGTTTCCTTTTTGTCTTGGTTTAGTCCAATGCCTGGCATGTAGATAATAAATGCTTTCTGATTGGTTTCCTGTATTTCAGCCAAAAAACGTATTTTAGATATATGTGGATATATATGTAGATATGTATGCATGCATGTGTACATATACATACATACATGTATATACAGAGGAAACTCGTGTGAATGTATATATGTATGTGCACACACACATATTTATTTAGAACTTTAACTACATGATTCTTGGCCCAGTTACGTTTTGAGCACCTTTTCAAGAAAGTTTCTTTCGTCTCCTCTTTTCCGCCCCCTCCATGAGTTCCTTATTCCTTCGAGGTTTCTCTGACTTCTCTTTCGAGCTGAGACGGCTCTCATCTAAGTGCTGCCTAATCAGCTGGTGCAGTGGTTACTCTTTATCTCTGTAAAGGAAGGGAGGGAGTCTGTTGATACTCTCCCTCCCCTATGTCCCATGCGGGATGGGTAGGAATGAAATGAAGAATATTGGGTTATGATACTGCTAGGCTGGTGTGTTGATTGATTTCTGGTGGCTCACTCAGCTTCCTTGTTGGCTTGATAAGAGAGATTGTGGATCTCCCAACAGCTCTGCATAAAAACCAGTACATTAAGAAAGCTAATCTCCATCAGCTCATATTTGCCTAGTGCCTCCCCGGGTTAACAGAATGGAAAATTGTATCTGCAGCCGGGCTCTCTCTAGAAAACAGTGGAGGTGATTCCAAATTGTGTTGTCGCAGCCTCTACCAAAATGTTTCTTAGTGACAAATGCTTATTTTTTAATTGAAAGCAAATTCAGGGGAATTTTGTAGTAAGAAATGTTTGCCAGTATTTCCAATGCTCTTCAAGATTAGAGATATTCTAGAAGTTAACAAAAATGGCGGGGTGAGGGAGGGAGTCATAAGAGTGCTCTGAGTTTGTCTGTCTTAGAGGGTTCCTAGTATTCAATAAACTTTCTACAATCAGGTGGCAAATAGTCAGGAAGGCGTAGATGCAGGTCCCATGCCCAACATTTACTAGAATGAACCTTAGCAGCAGTGTAACTGTGGGCCAGCTGTGTGACCTTTAACTTGGATTTCCTCATCTGTACAATGGGAATGATGAACCCTCAGGTTTGGTGGGCCTCAGGTTCCTGATCTGTAAAAAGAGTATAGTGATACCTGACGGTCACAGTAGTGGACCTCCTATTGAAAGGGACCTCAGTGGTACCTGGACCAACCCACATCTGGGAGGACTCTCTGTTACAACATGCCCAGGTAAGTGGGTACCCACCACCTCCTAGGGCAGTCCACATCACTTTGGGGCAGTTCTAATTCTTAGGAAATTCTTTTAGACCTCTTTGAACTTCTGCATATTCCTTCTGGCTCTGTCTGGGGCTGAACAGGGCAAGTTGGGGCCCTCTTTCCTCTCCTAGCTTTCAAATACTTGAAAGCAGCTGGGATGCTCCCCTGAATTTGCTTCTCTAGGTGAGACACCCCCAGATCCTTCAGCCCAGGTTTGTAACTCAGTCTCCTCATCTTTGTAATGAGACCCCTAGCACTTTTTTCACAGGCTTGTTAGAGTCTTGAAAGACATGCTTGTGAAATTTCTACAAATCTTAAAGCACTATTAGGCAGCTATTATTATTGATAATGATGACAGCAACTTTTTTTTTTTTAAGACAAGCCTAGATGGGTGAATCCTTACTTCTGAAGATGAATATTGTCTCCCTTGACTGTGGCTTAGCAGGGTCCAGCCTAAACATTCTCTGGAGGGAAAGGGGTGAATGAGATAGCTCCTGTCCGCTCCAGTCCATGCTGAGACATGACCTTTCACCCACCTCATTCTGTTTATTCCTGGACAACTCTCACATACTTGTCAGTCCTTCCACGACTGTTACTGGTGTGGCTTTCAGTAAAGTAGGGGAACAGAGGTAAGAGATTTCACTATCAAAGACAATCCTCCATTTTTGTTTAATAAGACAGTTATCAGAAGGTAATAAAGTCTCAGCTAACATGCCCAAGTGTCTTAGCGAAGGATCCTTCAAATTCTTTGAAATCCAGCTTGTATAAAATCAGTTAGCAGCACCCAGGCTCTCACTGGCTGGGTGAGATTTAATAGAACTCCAGTTAAACATTTATTGCTTATTTAATTCAAAATTAACTTAATCACCACAGTTGGTAACAACCACTGAGTATTTAATTAACATTCAGCAAACTACCTTATTAAGTCTAAATTGGATCCAGGCTGGTCTTGTTTATCCCCTTTGGTTTGCAAACACTGGTTTCTTCACCTCCCACCCCAGAAGGCCTTGGGTGTTCCCAGCAAACACCGCAGAGAGAAGCCAGGGGGGCTTTTTACTGTTCACTTTTCCATTGTCCTGTGGACGCTGTGACAAGAGGTAGGGGTAGAGCAAGATGAGTGAGGAGAGGCAGAACTGTAGGGGGTGTTGTTCACAGCAGGGATTCTGGATTCACCGTGCTAGGCGTTGTAGCCCATGTGCAGTGTATGTCTGGTGGGGTCCGGGTGGTCAGAATCTGGATCTTTAGCGACTTTCTAGGCACGCTCCAGTCTTCGGTGTTCGGTGAATAATATCTTGGTGGTTGTCCCCTTTGCAGGGGATGGTGGGGAGGGTATACTTAGCTTCCTTTTGAGGACTGGTTATCAGTGGTAGACCAAGCCAGGTTTTCTCCTACACCCAACACAGCACAGGCAGGTGAGGAAGAGCCTTGGGTCTGGTTGGCTCGTGCGAGCCGAGGGAGGCCTTGCTTCTGGTCTGACTCTGCAAGGCAGTGTGCATAACCTTCATAGGAACATTCCAATTTTACACCTGTCTCCCTTCCTCCCTTCTCTGGACTCCAGTCATACGTTTCCTTCCACAAGATGCTCTATCTCCAGAACCCACGCATTGCATAAAACTGATCCCACCAACCTTTGGTACTAACTGAGAAGTAGAGAATTTCAAGTAAACAAGAAAAATGTACGTTTTCATCTGAGATTTGACTAAAAATTCAAAGGGGCAGCAACATCAGTCTTTTTTGGAGGGTGAGTGCTTGCTTGTCATTATTATATGAAATTATTATTATAGTGTTTATTATTATTAATTATATTATTGCTTGTTGAATTAATATTAAATGCATTGATTGCCCTGGATTGGCTACATAGATGTCTTTTCTGTGCTGGTGATGGTTGCCATTGGACCCCCTTGTGCGATTCCAACTTCTGATCACTCAGCTCTCTTTGTTGTAGGGGACAGTAGGCTGGATGGGGTTTTAGGAAGATTTGGCTTTGAATCCTGACTCTTCCATTTATTACCTCTGTACCACCGAGGCACCTACTTTAGTTACTTATCCATACAATGAAGAAGGATGATCTCCCCGATGATTTCTAAGTAGTCTTGGACTCACAGAATTTTAAAGCTGGCAAGGATCCACACTTAGCCTAATGCCCTATTTTATAGAGGAGGAAACTGTGTCTCAGAAAGGAAGTTGTTTTGTCCAGGAGGGAGGCAGGCAGGGCAGGAAGAAGCTAGTCACATGGGACCTATTGTGAGCCAGGTGCACTACAGGAATATTATCTCATTTGCACCTTTCAGGGTCTGATAACTGGTCACCGGCAGAGCTGGAATGTCAATCAAGGTTGTCCAAGTTCCCATTCAAGGGCCTTTTCCCTGTCACCATTTTGACTCAGTAGACTTCCAACTTTTACTTACGAGTAGTGATAAAGGCCAGCCCAGTCCCACTTTCTAGGGATAGAAGTTGTCCCAGAGTCATAGCACGGACTTCCAGGTTCACAAGGACTGGTCCTTCAAGCTGAAGAGAACGACCAGGGTAGAACTTGGTCACCTTGCTTCACAAGCCTCCAGAGCAAGTCTTCCTCCATTTGAGGTATAGGTATTCCAAAAAAGTTCATCTTAGCAGAAACAGCCTGGATACTTTGTGTACCCCCAAAGTTACTAATGGGACAGTATGGCATCATGTCAGACACTCTGCAAACCACCGAAGGTTCTAGCATCATCTAGTTCAGTCTACCAGTGAACGAAAAGACATTTGTTAAGAGCGTGACGTATGCCTAGCATTGTGCTAGAGCCCCAAAGCCAAAGACAGTCTCTGCCCTTCAAGTGCTGCCATTTTAATGGGGAAGGCTACTCAGAGAGGGGTATTTGGGTTTGAGAAGAGAGCTAGACCCAGTCAGAAACACTGATTCTGTGTCTACTGTGTCCAAAGCCCTTAGCTAGATATTCCATATGCTGAAGGAAGACCAACCATCCCTTGGAAATGTCAGCTAGATCATAGTGTTCAAAGAAGGGGTGACAAGCGGAGCAAGGAAGGAAAGAGAACCCCAAGGCTTCCTGAGAAGGGCTGTGACATTTGGTTGACCTTCACAGAGGAGTCTGAGAAGTGACTCCAATCACCTTCCTAAGGCTCGCCTTTCCTGTACTTGGGGTTAAAAATAATTCCAACCTTTCCCTCCTGGCAGCTTGTCCTTTGGACGTCGGGTGCCTGTCTTGCTTGAACACTCCATCTCCTCTCCCCTCCCCCCCTCATCCCCAGTCACTTTGAAAACGTTCACCGGGGAGAAGATGGATTTCTGCATTGGGTGATGCATCCTTAAAATAAAATGATTCTCAGTATCAACTGGGCAGATTTCTTGGGTTATTTTTCCAGTACGGCGAGTGCAGAGATGTTTCTCCGTTGACATTTTTTCCTTTGGGTCACCTGTGGGGTCTTTGACTAGGATCACAGAGCAGTCTATGGACATCCAGTTTCCGAGCATGTTGCACCTGGGGGGTGGGGGTGGGGGCTGGGGGCTCAGATTGTCCTCCTCAGTCGAGGTCATTGCCCACCTAGGGGCAATTGGCATGCACCTGGATGAAGCCATGGGTTTTATTTTCACTTCCTTTCTTGGACTTCTTTTTTCTTGTGAAATTCAGGACATCTCTACTGCTCTTTTGTTTCCTCCATTGTATTTTCTAAACTGTATCCCTCCAGGTACGCATAGCTTTTCTTCACTGTTGTTTTTTCAGTCATGTCTGACTCTAGCTGACCCCATTTGGGGTTTTCTGGGCATAGATACTGGAGTGATTTGCCGTTTACTTGTCTGACTCATTTTACAGATGAGGAAACTGAGGCAAATGGTGATATGACTTACCCAGGGTCACACAGCCAGTAAGTGTCTGAGATTGGATTTGAACCCAGTCCTCCTGACTTTGGGCCTGGCACTCTATTCACTGAGGGACCCCACTGTCTCTTCAATTTAAAAAGTCTATTTACTTAGGGTTACATGACTCTGGGCAGATTCATTCTTACCAACCTTCCTTAGGTGCACTCCTGTGACAGCTTGTATTTTAATTTAACCTCCTGAAAAGGGTGGCAGTGTGGTTCAGTGGAAAGGGAGCAGGACTTAAAGTCTAGGTTCAAATCCTGCCTTTACCACTTAATAATAGCTTCTAGCACTAAAGCTTCTTGGCAACTCATTTTCTTCTACTGTAAAATTAAGAGGATTGGACTGTGCTCAGTCTAGGCTCCTATCAAACCCCATTCTCATTTCATTGCCATCTTCCTGAGGAGCTGGGTCACTTTTCTAGATCTGTTTGACTTCCAGGGGCAACAGGGAAAGACATGCCTTCTCTGGCCTTACACTCTTGGGTTTCTTGCCCAACCTTACAACTTAAAAGCTAAGAAGCCCTCATAGGAGCAAATTATAATGGCGGCCCGTGACCAATGGGCTGCCTGATAGATGTTCGAGGATGATCTTCAGCTTCTCCTGAAAATTCCTTATTTATCAGTGTTCTTGCATTTCTGGAGATGAGATCCAAAGTCAGGTTTCTCTAAATGTTCTTAGGATCCTGGTCTGTGAAGTGTTTGGACCTCCTAGCTGGGGAATAGGGAGCTGGTTCACAGGATCTTGGCCTTCCTTCCCCAAAGGAGTTCCCTGGTGTAGTATATGAAGGATATTTTTTGGGAGGAGTTCTTCTGGGCTAGAAAGAGCTGGAGTTGACTTTTGTGATGGGGAAGAACCTGGTGAGACTGATGTGTCATTCAAAACAACAGCTACAAGACAAAAGCACCCGAAGTAGAGACTCTGTTGGGAAATGATTAAAATGGGAGAAGGTATCTGCCCACCCCCTGGGTCTTCCCACTAGGGATTCCTCAGTAGGAGGACACTGGGGATCCTTTGAACTCCATGGGCCTAAACGCTACAACCAGGGGATGAAAGAAACCTAGATTTTCTTCTTGCTATTTCTCTTTCTCTTATCAGTCCTTGGATAGTTTGCCATTCTTGTGTGAGATGTCTGTGTGGTTAACTCTGAGTAATTCTGGGGGTGTGGCCATAGGGTGTGTGAGATGGATAAAGAGCTGACCTTGGTGTCTGGGGAAAGTTCAAACTCTACCTCAGGCAAGTGGGTGTGTGACCGCAAGCATGTCTGTGAGCCTTAGTTTCTTAATCAGTAAAATAGGTTAATACTTCAAAGGGTTTTGCTGAGAATCTCATGAGATCATGGATTCTTTTTAGTCTGGCTCAATTTCATTTAATGTATGGAAATTCCCTTCCCTAACTCAATTTGCCAAGTTACATATAGTCTGGGGCAGTTGACTGGGGCATTGAGCCGTCAATAACTTATATTTGTGTCAGATGAGCTGTGGGGTACCAGGGCAAACATCTCTTCCAGGAGCTCAGACACTAATGGGGAACCCAGCATGGGAACAGCTATGTACACACAAGACAAAGGCAGTGTAAGTGGGAAGTAATATGACTAGTATGGGAGACCAGGCTAATGGAGAGAGAGGACTTCAACAGAAGCCTTCTTGACTCCAAAAGGAACATCCTCTCTGGATGCTACATAGCTCCAGATTTAGAGTAGTGGCATAGGGAAACCATCTGGCCTAAGATCTTCATCTCTTTATTGAGCTCCAGAGCTGTTAGTGGCTTGCCAAAGGTTCTGATATGTATGGATGGGAAGTAGCAGAACTGGATTCTGGCTCAGGTATGCTGAGGACATAGAACCAAGCCAAAGGAAGAGACAGGTGGCTTTGCCATTGGTGGCTTTACTTAGATGTGGCAATGTTTGGATGCTCTGTCTTTTCGACTAAAGAATTCAAAAGTTGCTTCTGCAAACTTTTCTTTCCCCAAAAAATCTAGCCAATGAAAGGGGCTGGATTGGGGGGCAGGGAAGGAAAAAAGCATTTCTCTTCCTTGGCCACCATATGCCCGGCAGGGATGGAGCAAGGCCCGGAATGTCTGCTGTGCTAGAAGGCCTGTTTTTGTCTTAGTGGCTTTTATCATACAATGTATTATGTTGTCGTCTGACTTTCACACAAACTGGATCCCAAAACTCCTTACAGAAATTAAAAATACAAACCCGTGGGCAGGATGTGTTTTATAAATTACAGACAACAGTAGTGTAAAGGCACTGGTCTATGGAATAAATTAGAGCCTACAACCAGGCTCTGATAAGAAAGAGGGAGAGTCAGTTGGCAGGGAGAGTCCCCTAGGAAGGAGATGGTGCCTGATGAGGGAGATGGCAATGCCTGATGAGGGAGGTGGCAATGAAATGGAGAGGACTGTCCCGGGGAAGCTACCAGAGAGGCCCGAGGTTGCTGAGTGGAATGGTTTAGACCCACCAGGAGGGATGGGCAGCAGAAGTCAGCTACGTTGCTCTAAGACAAAAAGAATCATCAGGTCTAGAGAAGAAGTAGAAGATCTTAGGTCTTCAAGGGACTTTGTAGACCGTTGTCCAGTCCCCCTGTCCACTGCAGGTGGCCCCTCTCCAGTCTTCCCCCCTACGGCCTTGGTCTTCCTTGAGCATTTCAAGTAACTCAGGGCTCCTGTGACCCATTGTTGAGAAGTTTGGATTCTCAGAGAGTTCTAACATTGATAAGAATTCCTCCTCTAGTTTGCCTTCTGGAGCAGCCTGAAATGACTGCTTTTGTTTCCCATGAGCGGCCTTCAGATTGCTTAGAATTGCTGCTCTTTCGCTCCCCCACCTCTCTTTAGGGCTAAATATCTGGAACCTTCTAAAAAGTGGATTCAAGCTCACCTGGCAGCCTTTCTGCATTCACTGAATGCCTTCACGCTCACTGATCCAGTCCCTCTTTTAAATCGTGGTATCCAGGCAGATGTCCCTTGGGGTTCTGGCCTGGGCCCTCTTCTCTTCTCCCTCCGTCACTTCACTTAGTGACCTCCTCAACACCCACAGATGTGTGCTGATGGTTCTGAAATCTACCTTTCTGACCCAATCTCTCTGCTGACCTCTAATCTTGGATCTCCAACTGTACTTTCAGCCATCTCTAAAGGGATGTCCAGTAGATTTCTTAAAATCAGTCTGTTCAAAACAGAACTTACTCTTTCCTCCTAACCCTCCTCCCATCTGACATTACCTATTACTCTAGAGGTCCCTCAGGCTCACTAGTTGGCATCCTGAACTCCTCTGTCTCTCACCTCCAGTATCCAAGCTACTGCCAAAGTCTGCAGATTTTACTTTGGTGGCATCTCTTGAATATGCCCCTTCTGTCCTGATGCTACCCTCCCCGTGGTCTATTTACTGCACACCCTGGTTGTGATAATAACACGGTGCGGGGGGAGGAGGGAATCTGCCTGCCTCAGATCTCTCCCCGCTCTAATCTATCCTTCTAGACAGCCAGGAAAGTGATTGTTCTGAAAAACCAGCTCTTCCCATGTCATCTCCCTCCTCATGTTCCCTACCCACTCCTGCCTTTCAGTCTTCGGGTGCTTCACTCCCTGATATACGTGTGGACTCTTCCATCTAATGACACTGGCCTCCTGCCTGCTTCCAGAACAAGACCTTCCTTCTCTTGGTCCTTTGGGTCTCCTCTTTGGCTGCCCCTCCTCCATGGCTGGCATGTTCTCCCTCTTCTGCTTCAATTGCTGAGCTCCCCAGCTTCCTTGAAGTTCTAACTAAAATCTCTCTTTTATAGGAAGCCTTAATTATTTTTCTTTACTTTGTTAAATAATCCCCAGTTATATGTAAACTTTTTTTAAATGATTATTTGTAAAAGTTTTAAGTCTTCAATTCTCTTTCTCCCTTGTGCTCCTTCCCCCTTTTGGAGAAGGCACGTAATTTGATTGTACATGTGAGGTCATGAAAAACACATTTCCCTTTAAGACATGCTGCCGAAAGAAACAATGAAAATAAAGGAAAAGCCTGCTTACAGGAGGCCTTAATTCCAGCATCTTCCCTCTTTTAATTAATTTATCCTATTTATCTCTCACTTAGTATATATACAGTTGTCTTCATGTTGTCTCTCCCATTAAATTGGGAGCTCCTTGAGGAACAGGACTGCCTTTTGTATTCCCATCATTCAGCACAGCGCTGGTACCTAGTAGGCACTTAATAAGTGTTTATTGACTGAGTACTGCAGGTGGCGTCTGACCCCCAATAGCATTGTAATCTCCACTGACTGTGATAACCATCCTTCATTGCATTTTTCCCAGTGGTGTCTTAAGTATTTTAGCAGTTGCCTTAATTATTACTCTTCTGGTTTATACTATTGTGTAATTCATGAAAGCATCCAAGTCTTTTTCACATCATTATGGGTGTGGATCTAAAGCCAGTGCCCCCTTACTGCAGGTACAATATAGGAATAAGAGGAGGTGCTCACATGTCACTGAGTATTTAACAAAGGAGGAGGTTTTTGCTGTCTGTTTCAGTCATGTCTGAGTCCTTGTCATTTCTTTCTCCAGCTTATTTTACAGGTGAGAAAACTGAGGCAAACACTTGAAGTGACTTGCCCAGGGTCACACAGCCAGGAAATGTCTAAGACCTCCTTCACTGAAGTAATTTGGGTAAGGACAGGAAAAGGGGCCTGGATCAACTGATAGGGTCATGACCCATATCGTATGATCTTCTTTCCTAATGCCTTGAAGGAGGTGGTCTCACGGGTCTGAGAAGTTCAAGAAAATGATTCTCAAAGGTTATGATTATCATTCTGGACTGATGAAAGAAATGTTCCTATTTCCCTCCCCCTGAATTGTGTAACTGTAAGATACTGTTGTTGGGTCGTCACGACCACCACCACCACCAGCACCAGCACTACCACCATCACCACCACCACCACCACCACCACCACCACCACCACCAGCACCAGCACTACTACCATCACCACTACCACGACCACCACCACCACCACCACCATCACCGTCATCATCAAGCAGAATTTTCTAGTTCAAGAATCCTTTAGATGTTACTTCATAATTCCTTGTTGGGGGAAGAAATCTCCAGGGCCATGAAGGACCCTCTACTAGTTTGGGCTGCTCTCAAACAGAATATTTGGATAGGGATTTTGATGATTTAGAATAATGATAAATTAATAAAAGTAATTTTAGGCAGACATATATCCCTAACAGTCCAGTTTTTTCTCCTACAGCAGCTAAGTGAAGGGTAGACTGGAGCAGGGAGAGGTTTTTGGAGATTGTTTAGAAAGGTCTTGCAGTGCTCCAGGTGAGAAGCCATGAAAGCCTGCATAAGGGTGGTGGCTAAGAGAACTGAGGGAGATCAGTGACGCTAAGAAGCTCACAAGATTTGGTAATAGGTTGGATGTGTGGCTTGAGTGAGAAGGAAGAGTTGAGGATGTCATCAAGTTTGCCAAACTGGGTGAGGGGAATGAAATCCAGAAATTGTGAAAGCTGTAACTTTTAGTAGGATAAGTTATGAATTTATTAAACATTCTGCTTTCAGCAGAATTATCTTCTGCCAGATGTCCCAGTAATTGAAGTCTTCTAGCACTTTACATGACTCTACCTTAACTGACAATTTTCCGATCATGTAGGAAAGTCTATCCTTATCCTCTGGCTGGCTGGGTGGTTTGTAGCATAGCATCACATGGATACCTTTTCTATTTCTTTTTTTCCAAATTTTCTGAGGGCAAATATTTATTCATTTTCATGCAGGTCTGTTAACAATGTTGAATTGCTCTCAACGTAGTAATCCTTTTCTTCCTCATTAGATCTGTTTCTGTTGACCAAGAAAGCATTCCCTTGTCATAGGCTCATCCTGAATCTTATCTTCTCAAAACTTTGTGACTTAAAAATGTGTTCCAGTGGAAGCTTGTTCCAAGAGCCCTGCTCTTTATCAGATTTTTAAGTACATTTTGTTACTCTCCTTTATCTGTGCCTTGGCATCTTGAAGTCTGGAGTGATAAGTAATGTTCTGATATAGGGGAACAGGCTTCACTCTGGTTTTCTGTCTGTCTCACCTATTGCCATCTAGAGTACCTGGTTTTACTGTCTTATGAGATGTTTCTTTCTTCCCTCCACCCTCTGAAACTGTCATTTAAAGCTCTGCCAAGCACATTTCTCACAGTCTTCATGAAATGCCCCCACTTCCTTGTTAGAAAGGAACACATCATTCCAAAGTCCAAAGATTTTGACCAGAAAACCAACTCCAGTTTTCTTTCAAAGTCATGATCAGTTGAAAGACGTGATGAAAAATCTCTGAGCTCTCCCAGCAGGGCATATACCTCCAGCGAGTTACTAGGGATACATATGTTCCATCTCACTTTCTTTCTTTGTCATTTAAAAAAATGTCATAGAATCTGAAGAAGAAAAATATCCTCAGATTCATCCAGCATTAGGTAAATTTGATGAAAAAATCTCACATTTGGGGCTTGGTGTCATTTCCCTGGCAACTGCTCTTCATAATCCAAAGTTATTTGTAGATCAGTGGCAGAGAGCTGTTTCTCCTTTTCACAGAAATAATAATGGTCCTTTAGTAGGAGCCATAGAACAATGAGAATGCACTTATTTGATTTACCAATTAATTTCTTTTCCAGATGCAAACATGTGTAGTCCTGTGAGAAGGAAAGGGGAAAAAAAAAGTAAATTGATTTCTGTGAATGGAAAGACAACATTCTTCTTACTCATTCTTTTTTTGAACTTTCTTTTCCACTCATCCATCACCTTTATCAGAGTGACCTTATTCTCATGGAAGTTACAGGCTGAAAGTTTTGGCATAGGCAGGACTGTTTTCTTCTGAACTGTGTATGCTAGGAGGGGAAGATGCCCATTTACAGAAGTCCCCAGCTCTGTGTCTCTCTGGGGCAGGAAACTTCCTGTAACTAGCACTTCTTAATTAATAAAGCAAAGCCTGAGTCTGCTTCATTTAGCATGGGGCAGGGCAGGGGTCTAGGGTACTTGGATTGGCATCAGAGATTAATTGTTCACAGATGTGGTGGCCACCAACTTCCCTCCAATTACACCCTTGGCTGCTGGTGCCATGGGTACCAGCCTAAGGACACATGACATGGCACAGGGGTATTTTAGCTTCTTGATAAGCTGGTGTTGACAGACTGTTAAAGGTCACACTCACTGGACACATTTAGTTCCTGATTTGGACTTCTCTCTGTTTCCCCTGGGTGAGATGGGCCAAATGTGTCATAGAGCTTCAGATGATTTGGCTGCTGGCAACTGGAGAGTCATATGGCCTCCTTCCTTTTCCATCCACTTACTTGTCTGTTCCTGACTTTTCTGCTGCTTTTCTTGGCTCCACCTGGCAAAGCTAGAACTAAACAGAAGATTAGAGGATTAGAACCAGAAGGAACTTGGGGGTGTCTAGTCTCATCCTCCAGCCTTGCCTGCTGCCATTTTATAGATGAGGGAGTTAAGACCCGGGGGTCAAGTGTTTGCTCAAGGTCATAGGCAACCAGTACAAGCACCACAATTAGCAGTCAGGCCCCTTGCTTCCAAGCACAACCCTCCCTCCATTGTGCCATCCTGGCATTTGGTGGTGCCATGCAATAGAAGCTCACCTGACTGGACATTGCTTGGTCATCAGTGATAACAAACCCTGACATGGTGCTTTGTTCAATCACGATTAACGTTCACGTGGTGCTGGGTGGCATACATTTGGTTTAGGAGAACCTGGATTACAGGGTCCCAAAGCCAGAACCTCCTGGTATCTCCTTGTGACTTCCAGCAAGTCTTTTGAATCACTGCTTCCTCCTGTATATGGACTCTATAGGGCCTTCATTAGAGGATTATTAATAGGATAGAAGTAGGTAATGTGTGTAAAGCATTTTGTAGATCTTAAAACATGATGGAAACCCTAGCTATGACAGGATGAAGCTATGAGTCAGGTGACATAAGTATATCTAATATCTTGAGGCTTGTAAAGTACTCTACAAACATTATCTCTGGGGATTTCCTCAACAGCCCTGCCAGGGAAGTTTGTTGTGGAGTCATTTTGGTCCTGTCTGAGTCTTTGTGACCCCATTTGGGGTTTACTTGGCAGAGATACTGGAGTAGTTTGCCATTTTCTTCTCCAGTTCATTTTACAGATAAGGAAAATGAGTCAGACAAGGTGAAGTGACTTATCCAGAGAGAGTGAGTGTTTGAGGCAGATTTGAACTCAGGTCTTCCTGACTCCAGCCTGATACTCTATCGGCTGCACCAGCTAGATACCCTATGAGACAGCAGCTAGCTATGAAGCGCCAGAAGCAGATTCCGAAAGCAGTCTTTCCTAACGCTTTGTTCAGCACTCTTCCTGTGACATGCTCCTGTCTCTTACAAAAATATGGATTGGCAATGCACAAGGGAAAAAAAAAGGAAAATACTTTGCTTGTTTATTTTCCACCCTTCCTTCCACACCAAGATTTATCATGGGAATTCCAGCTAGTCTTTGCTTCTTTGGGTGTGTGGGTGGACGTGAGAGGAGAAGGCTCTCCCAGGAAATGTGGCAAATACCTTCGAAGGGAGGATGTACAACATTTCTTGGGTCCCCAGAGGATAGAATCTGTCAGTCTACGTCCAGTGTTTATTGAGCCCACCTGTATGCTGGGCACTCTGCTAGGCAGGGGGAGGCATTGCCAAGATTGTACAATCTGTGCTTTCTAGGAATTTTGATCTTTCGAGGGGCAAGGGACAGGTACAGAAATGATTAGTACATGAGTTAAAACTTGATTAAGTGCATAGGAGAAGCCAGAGTGAGCTGAGAAATTTGAGGAAAGAGGGATGATTTCTGCTGTGAGGGGGAGTGGAACAGAGATAAGGGGAGGTTAGAAGAGAGGGCTTGACCCTTTCCCTTGAAATAAGGGAAGGGTTTCAACTGGGGAAGATGTGCAGGGAATGTATTCCAGGCATGGGGATTTCATGTGCATGTGTTCAGAGGTGAGAAAAGAGATGAGATAAAATTACAAATGTTAACCCATTTTGGCTGGAGTGCAGAGAGCATGAAGGTAGTTAATAGTATGAAATCAGGCAAGAAAGGAAAGTTGGAAGCGAAGAATGGAGTGCTTCTCATGACTGACTCAGGAAGTTATCTTTTAGTCAGAGGGGATGGAGAACCACTGAACACTTTGGAGGAGGGCTGTGATGTGATTGAGCTGATTGGGAGTCAGGCGATGTTTGGAGTAGACTTTATTGGCTGGATGAAATCAGGGATCTTAAGAGCAGTGTGGGGTGTTGAGAAGGATGGATGGACTTTGGAGAGACTCAAGCTGACTATCACTGACATCCCCTGTGTCCTGCCAAAGCTGATTATCCCCAGAGCTTAAGAGTTGGAAGAAAACTTTTCATTTCATTTATTCTAACCCCTATCTGACCAAGTATTTCCACTATCAAATCAGCAATCAAGAAGCATTAATTAAGGGATGGCTGTACCAGACATTGTGCTAGGCCTGGGGTTTCAAAAACAAAGGTGAAAGATGCTCCCAAGAAACTCCCAGCATGCCTTTATTTGACGACTCTGTGCCAGGGAGCCTATGACCTCCCAAGGCATCCCATCCCAGTCCAATTCTGGATAGCTGTCATTGCCAGAAGGTTTTTCCTGACATCAAACAGTATGTGTTTATCCTCTCATCTTACAGATGAGGAAACTGAGACCCGGGGTGTAGAAGAGGCTTGTGTAAGGTCAACAGTTAATAAGTGTGTGAGGCCAGATTTGAACTTAAGTTTTCCTGACTTCAGGTCCAGTGTCCTATTCATTCTGCCACCTCGCTTACTAGCCCAGCCATCATCTTGCCTTCATTCCTCTTGGCTCCACTCCTGGTACTGAACTTCTTGCTTCACCAGGCTGTGGGTGGGCACTTTCCCCCACCACCCCTTTTCAGTTTCCTAAGATCCTTGAAGACAGGAGATTATTATTTTTTTTTTGCTTATATTTCTAGTTTCATTGCTTAGTAAAATGCCTGACTCCTAGTAAGAACTTAATGAATGCGGTTGACTAGACTTGATCTCACCCCCTAAAATGTGCCATCCTGCCTTGAACCTGCAACTCCAGCAGCGTCTGCCCAGGACAGGCTCAACATGTCCATTACCACTTTCTTAGTCTTGGAGATGCTGACTGGGAAGGACTTGGTGAATGGTAGGAGTGCAGGAAATGAAGAATTCATGCCGTCTGTGTTCATATTTCTGTCTGACATTTTTTCGTATGGAAACAGAGGCAGATAGGTGATTAGAAACTCACAGAAATAGGCCCTTCTTATCTGGCCTCTTTTGCCACAGCATGAAATTGAGTCGACTATGAGTTCCTTGCCTATCAGAGACTTTATCTTTCCCCTGCTCCTTTCTCACTTCTCCAGCACTCAGAGAAATGGAAGGGAATTGGTCAGAAGAAGCCTCAGAAAGCTGAGTTATGGGAAGTATCTTGTCCAAAAAGACTGTGTGACTGAATGCCTTTCCAGGGTCCTGTGTTTCTGGAGTCCTGGGAGGCTGCCACAAGTCTGCTTGGTGATGTGGGATATCATTTCCTTACTCTGACTCATTTTCTCCATTTGCAAAATGGGTAGTTGGCACCTGCTGCTATCAAACAGAGATGTTGGGAGTGTCTGAAGGAGACCTCTAGTCTTCTAGGGTGGAAACTTTGGATTTTTGTTCTGAGTTTGTGCTGGAAAATATATGCATAAGTGATTTTTATAAATAGTAGCCTACTCAACATTCAATAGGTCCCTTTCTTTGTACTTCTTAAATATTTTTAAATGCATTTGATATGTAGGAATATTATTTAATGCTGATATCAATGACTGTAGCTATAATGTATACTATGGGGATAAAAATATATGGGATGTGGTATGAAATCTGTAGCAGTGGATTGAAGATAAAATATCCTAGAACAGGGATTCTTAATCTTTGTTGTGTCATGGATCCCTTTGGCAGACTGTTAGAACCTTGAAATCTACTGTGATCTATTGGTGCCTCTCCATAGACCTCTGGGGTCATCTGTAGTGGAAACCTGTGTGAGGCTGCGGGGATAAGGGAGACAAAAGAGAGAGAGAAAAGGAGAGAGAGAGAGAGAGAAAAGGAGAGAGGGAGGGAAAGAGAGAGAGAGAGAGAGAGAGAGAGAGAGAGAGAGAGAGAGAGAGAGAGAGAGAGAGAGAGAGAGAGAATAGAATAGAAAGAATGAGATGTCCTGAGGGAGAAAAATAAATATTCAGATTGGAAATCTTAGTTGCATTATATTGAAATCTCACTCTAAAATACTTAAAGTCTAGAATTTATTCAGCTCTTTCCAACTCTTTGTGACCCTATTTGGAATTTTTATGGCAAAGATGCTGGAGTGGTTTGCCATTTCCTTCTCCAGCTCATTTTATAGATATAGAAACTGAGGCTTAAGTGACTTACCCAGGGTCACACAGCGGGTAAATGTCTGAGGCCAGATTTAACTCATGCTGTTGAATCTTCTTGGCTCCATCCTGGCATTCTGTGCACTGTGCCGTCTAGTTGCCCCAGATTCTGGAATTAGAAGACCTGAATTCAAATTCCACCCCTGGCACATGCTACTGTGAGACCTTTCACAAACAGCTCTCTGAAGGTCAGTGTTCTATATCAAATGAGTGATGGTGCCTGAGGTCTCTTCCAAGGCCAGGGCTATGATCCTCTCATCCCATTACCTGATTTTTTTTCCTGTAAAAGACCAAAATGGTGCCTAGAACCTGTTACACTCATGTGGTTAAGGTTCAGGTAATAACATTTGTTTCTAGGTGCCCATAAACACCCAGGGAAATGTGGGGTTGCCATTTATTGGAAACATTATTGGTTGACCTTGAAGGGAAGAAAGCAGGAGGTCGCAACTTCAGTCAACTAGCATTATTTGTCTATGTGCCAGCCCTCCATGTTAAACCCTGAGGACACAAAGAAAGGTAAACCCGGTCCCTGTCCTAGAAGAGCTCCCATTCAGTGACTTGATTCATGGTAGCCCAAGGTGACCTTTGGAAAGGAAACCAATGCCTAAATGACAAGCCTATGTAGCGCCCATGAGAAATGATTTCCCAGGATGGGAAATCCTCAGGGAGGCTCTCGGATGGTTCAAATCGACTGTAGAGGAACTTTGGCCAAGACAACTTACCCAAGTAGCAGAGTTCACTTTGGGGTTTGCTATTATCCTGACACAACTCCACATCTCTCACCACTTAGACTTTACTCAAGCTGTGCTCTGTATTTGGAATTTGGCATCCCTCCTTTGCCTCCCAGAACCCCTTGCTGCCTGCCCGACACAGCTCAGGTGCCTGCTCCTAGACTCAGCCTCTGTGGATCCTCTTACTGGCCTCCCCCATTTCAGATTACTTTGTACTTCCTCACTTGGTGTCCTGCCTCTCCCAGTATAACTAGATAAACCCTTCTGGACCGGGATTTTTCTTTTTTTCTGTTTTTAAATTTTCTGACCCTTGAATCCACTGTGTAAATACTTAGTAGGGATTTGGATTAAATTGAATTCAGAAGTTTTGTTTTTCCTTTTCTTTCTGAGTGGTGGTCATTTCCTAGCTCCTGATGAGTGTGTTAAAATATAGTAAATCCGGACTGAAGTTGGGAGTCTGCAGCACAAAGTGTTTTAATTTCTTTGAGATTCTGAAGGAAACAACCTAATTCAGCTGATTCAGGGGGATGAAAGTTTTGACCGTGACATCTCTCAATGTTATTGGGAAAACTAGCAGTTATTAAGCATCCATTGTGTGCCGGGCCCTGGGCTAAGACTTGAGGATACGAAGAATGCCAAAAGACAATCTCTGATCTCGAGGAGCTCCCAGTCTAACCTTTGAGACAACATACAAAGGTCTTTGCACATGAAAGATATATATGGATAAACTGGGGGGATTCCCTGAAGGAGAGTAATGACTAGGAAGGGTTTTTTGGGCCAGGTAAGGCTTTAATGGAGACTTGATGAAAGTCAGAGGAGCCTCAAGGCAGAGATGAGGAGGACGGACAGCCAGGGAAAACGCAGAATCTGGAGTGCACTGTCATGTTTGAGGAATAGTGTGGAGATCAGTGTCACCTCACTGGACTGCAGAGCATGTTGAGGGCACTGTGTAAGAAGGCTAGAGAGGGAGCAAGGGAACAGGTGATGGAATTCTCTGAATGCCAGAGGATTTTGTATTTGATCCTGCAGGTGATAGGGAGTCACAGGAGTATTGGGGGGAAGGAGGGGAAACCTGGTCAGATCCAGACTTCTAGTTCTTTCCCCTGGGGCCAACCCCTTCATCTACTCACTGTCCTTAAACCCTGGTATCCAGAACTGAACCCAGCCCTGATGAGGTCTGATGAGGGCAGAGGCATGGGGACCATCAACTCCTTATTCCTGAAAACACTGTTCTTCCTGATGCAGCCCAAGACCTGCTGAGCCACCATATAGTACATGGCAGAGTTTACTGATGTCTGCTAACCGACCTACCCCTACCTCTCGGAGGGCAGGGATGGTCTCCTTTTATTTTTGGTATCCTCAGCACTGGTGGGGAGTCTTGCCTGTAGCATACACTTAATGTTTCTTGAGCTGAATTGAATTCTCAGCACATTAATTTTTTCTTAGAGTTCACCTTCCCTCTGCCACCCAACCTTGGTTTTGGATTTTCTGGAGTTTGGTGGTTGCCATAAGGTGTGGGTTTGATCAGTTACCTTTGGGGCATGAAGGGAAAAAAAAAAAGAGAGAAGCTGAGTCACCTCAGTCTGTGGATCTGTATTAATCAGGCTGAGGAACCAGGTCAGAACTGGACCAGTCAAAGCCAGTAACTGCTGGAGTGGAGCTGAGGGAGGGGAGAGGGAACCTGGAGACTCTGGGTCTTGACCTTATAGCCACACTATCAGCCCCAATGGACTCTATTGGGACAATCAAAGTCCACCGGTCGAGACCTAGGCAGGCAGTTAGAAAACTCCTTGGACAGAAATCAGGAGACCTGGCTTGACTTTCCCTCCAGTGAGCCAGCTGCTGTTCCTAAGGGATCCAGGAGGCACTATCCATCTATCTGTCTATCTACCTATTATCTATCTATCAATCAGTTCATCTATCTACCTATCATCTATCAATCAATTTATCTATCTCTGTGTCTGTCAGTCTGTCTACCTATCATCTATCTGTTGATCATCTATCTCTCATCACCTGTGAAATGGAGATGTCAATATCTGACTTCACAGAGTAATTGTGAGGCTCACATGAGATTAGAATCCTGAAAGAGATTTGAAATCTGAAAGGCAGCAAGCTCATGAGCTTGAATTTGTGGCAAGGTCACAGCTGGGCAGTCCATTGGGTTAGGAATCCCGAGGTCATAGTCCATCTTTTACCACTAATTAACTATTTGATCCAGGCCAAGTGGCTCAGCCTTTCCGGGCCTCAGTTTCCTGTCTTCTAAATGAGGGGATTGAGTCTTTGATATTGAGGGTTTCTTCTACTTCTTATATTCTGCGATTGTCTGTGGAAGGCATGGCTAAGCATACAAATATATAAAAATAAAAACAAGTGTCATAGTAATAATAGGCAGGGATAGAGTTGGAGTGTTTCTTTTCATTTTATTTGGACTTCTAAAGCATAGTTTCTTGTATTTACTTAGGGATTTTTCTATGTTAGTACCTTTTGATTGACAATATAATCATTTTCTAATATATAGCTCGTCTGGTGACAAAGATCATTTCAGCAAAACCATGTGCCAACAACAGTAACTGTGCAGCAACATCTCGCCCCTGTGGGTGCCTACCTCCTCTGTGTCATTATGATGGTCTCCTGGCCCACAATGGTCATTACAGGGATCAGAGGTCAGCTTCTTTGTATTGTTTTCATGACCTCTTCTTCCTGCAGAGGTCAAACTCTATCATTCATCTCTTCTTCCTCCCCTTCTGTTGTTAGGGGGAACATCCATTTATAGGCATTTATAGGGCAAGTACTTGCTAGGGGCATAGGCCTGTCCTTAGTCTACAAGTAGGACTACAAAGAGAACTTAGGAGACGTTGCCAGCTCTAGAGACTACAGACTTTAAGGCTAAGAGGGGGCATTTAGAGGCCTAGTACAACTCTCATATCACAGGTGAGAAAAATTTGGACCCTGAGATATGGGGACTTGCTAAAGATTCCCCAGAATCAGAAGGCATTCTGGTCCATCTTGTAACTGATCAATAATTCCCTCTATTGCATTCCCCACAAGTGATCCCCACTTGAAGATTCCCAATGAGAGGAAATCCTTTGCCCCTCAAGGCAGCCCTTTTTTTGAATGGCTTGGTTAGTTTTCCTGGCATCGATCCAGCCCAATTATGTCCCTTTGCCACTCCTCCTGGCCATTTTTCCTCCTTCTGGCTGCCAGTCACAGCTGAGCTCTTGTCCCCCTTAGGGCTAGGATGGAAAAGAACAAGGCTATAACCTCTTCTACAGAGCAGCCTTTCAAATACTTCAAATAATGATCATGGACTAGAAACCTTGTGGTCACTCCCAAGTCTAATTCTATGAGCCTACATCCTCTCATCTATTCTTCAGACTGAACAGAATGGGTCCCTTCCATAGGTTCCACATGGGATGTGGGGCACCTAGGTGGTGCAGTGGATAGAGCAAGAGTCAAGAGGACCTGAGTTCAAATCTCACCTCAGACACTTGACACTCACTAGCTCTGTGACCTTGGGCAAGTCACTTAACCCCAGTTGCCTCATCCTGGGTCATCTCCAGTCATTCTGATGAATATCTGGTCACTGGATTCAGATGACTCTGGAGGAGAAGTGAGGCTGGTGACCTGCACAGCCCTCCCTCACTCAAAACAAAGCCAAGTGCAAGTCATGTCATCATTTCTCTGATGGCAGCGTCTTCTTCGGCAATGAAGGATGAACACACATGGGATATACTGAAAGTCGTCATCTTCCCTTTTGGCTTCCAATCAAGGCAGTCTCAGTCTATGTTCTCGCTGTCACTAAATAACTCTGTTACTTTAAACATGTCCTGTCACCTCCTTGGTCCTCATTTCCTCATGGGTCCAGTGACTGGCTGAACTAGGCCTTTTGGATGCTTTGGCAATCAGGTGATACCTTTGGACCTCTTTTCAGAACCATGTATTTAAATGCCCAAGATAAAAGAGTGACAAAGACAAGCAATTGTATTGAAATAGTTTTTAAAATATTAAAAACCAATACCTAGTTTCCAGGTCTCATGCTAAGATCTCCTGGCAGATAATACCAACGACAGATCATCTTGATATTCCATAAGTGTCTACACTTCCTGATTCCATTGCTAGCAGGGTCGAGGAAGGGCAAGGTTGTTTGGGGGAGGTAGGGTAGCCAAGGAAGCCATTCGGTTATTAATGTATTTCTCACTTGGCATCCAAGGCCCTGAGATGACCTCATTTTTGGCTTCTCCCTTTCTGTAATTCAGAGCTTTTAGCACTAATGCCATTGGGCAAAGACAAATAGGAAATGGTCAGGCCCCCAGGGTTTGGGAGCTGCTGGCGCCCAGTCCCAGCCAGGCTCCTGCCCAGTTAGACTGGATGTGATGTCAGTGGACTTGTTTTGGTTCCTTCTGGGGAGCAGGCAGGCGAGCTAGCTCATGCTGGTTATGCTGGTTGGCCTCCTTCCCCCAGCAAATATAACAAACATATACAAAGATGATCCACAAGCCAACCACCCTCAATCTACTTGTTCAAAGCTGTGGCTTTTTCATGTTGTTGTTGGAGTAGATATTTCCTCCATGACCTTTGAGAGTTGTGCAGATCTAAACCCCACCCCCAAGCCAACCAAGGACTGAGCCTCCGTCTCCACACTGAGTTGGTTTGGACAATGTAATTGGTTCCTGTGCTGCCACCAGAACCCTTTCCACCAGCTTGCCCCACTGTAGTCTGGGAGAGACGGAGGCCCCACCATGCTGCAGTGGGATATGTGAGTATGTGAGTGGGCCAGCTCTCAAACTTCCTGAATCTCCAGTTTCACCAAACAAAAGTGGCCATTGGGGAACCAATCTGAAGTCATTCTGCGTCCTCCTTCACTGAGTGAGGTGACTTAACCACAACCCTGGGGCCTGGCCCTAAGAACATAAGAATAGCTACCTCTGTGAGGTGTGAAAGAAGGAGGGGAAGTGGGGGCGGGAGAGGACAACATCAGAAGTTAATGGCAGTGTCCTGGGACTGAGCTTTGATTGGCTTCCTCTGCTTTTTAGCGGCCTGTAGTGTTCTGGGCTGGTACTGCCCTTTCATGGGTAAGGGGCAGATGTTCCAAAGCCTGAGGAGGTGTCTTTCCCAGAGTCCTGCTTTCTCCCACCCAAGTCTGGGCTCCTGCAGCTGATGTCCTGGCAAAGCTTCTTTCCGAGGCATGCTCCCTTTGTCCGACTCCCCTGCTGACTGCTTCATTCTTCTGACTCTGTTGAGCATTTCCTTTGGTCAGACTGCCTACACGTTTACTAGTGGTCATCGGTGAAATTCGATATTTAGGAAGGTGAGGACGAGTCCACTCAAGTCCTCCTGTAGAAGCTTTTTCCCACTGATCAGCCCTTAAGTGTCCAAAATTAAATGGATGAAGAGTTGTGTTGCTGATGGCAAGAAGGAAGAAAGATCTGGTGAAGTGAAATGAATTCAGTCGCTGGAAAAGCATCACACGACAAACACCTACTGTGTGCCAGTCACATGCTAAATGCTTTATTGCGTTTGTTGTCACAGCACATTTGGGAGGGAGGCACTGTTTTATCCCCACTTTGCAGTTGAGGAAACTGAGGCACATGGAGGCTGTGACTTACTTGACCTGGGTCACATGGCTAATAAGTTTTATATTCAAGATACACGCAGAGTAGATGAAAGGGGAGAGAGTCATCCTTCACCTCAACTTACGCGTTTTCTTTTCTAAAGTGGGGATAATAATAGCCATTATCTTCCAGGGTTGCTGTGACGAACTTAGGATGCTCTTGGTCAGGTACGTGCCTTCAAGTGCTATATTGATTGTAGATGTTATTGTGATTAATTAGGGAGAAGGACACTTGAGCAGCAAGGGAGGGCTTTGAAGGAAACTGTGGCTTTGGAAAGGCCAAGGAGTGTAGGGTGAAGGCATTCCAGACATGGGTGGGGGACCACCTTTACAAAAGCTTGGAGGTGGGAGAATGCATGCCATACGCAGGGAACAGTTAATGCAGTTCCTGAGAGAATGTAGAAGGCGGATAAAGAGAGAGGTAGGAGCCAGATGGGAGAGAGCTGTGACAGGCTGAGGACTTTGTATCCTCAGGGTAATAGAAAGCTTCAGAAAATTCTTGCCATTTCTTGTCCACAAATTACTACCTGCTTATTCCAACCTCACATAGCAAAGCCCCATTTAACATAGTATTAACAGTTGTGTCCTGCAAACATACATGGCCAAAAGGACAAGTCATATGATTAGTGTGCGCGCACACACACACGCACACACACTCACATACACACTTGTATTTCTGCAAAGTCTAAGGGACTGAGTCTCCTTTTAGCTGGCTGAGCCCAGAATCCTTCCCTCCCAGGTGGGAAGTATGGACTGTGCGGACTGGCTCCCTGGACCTTGCCCCATCCCAGTGGGAGCCCCTGGGTAAGAAGTGCATTCTTCCCTGCTGGTCTGCCTTTCCCACCTGCTGAGGGGGCTCTGAGGAAGAGACTGGGTCCAGGCTAAGTCCTTTTCAGAAACCAGCCTCTGTGGGCATCTCCCTTCCTCAGCCCCATCACATAGTTCTTGTCTGTCTCGACCACACCCAACTAGTGTTCCATGTCTAGGGAAGCTTTGGGAAGGCCAACGCCACCAGGCTCTCACTTTTGTCTCTGCTTGAATTGTCAGACTGTAAAAGGAGGGAGTTCTTTTCTGTCTTTGTGCGGCTTGGTCTAAATCACTGCCTTCCTAGGTTTTAGCTTTGTCTTCCTGAGCTGCTCTCCTCTGGGCAATCAGTGAATGCCCTGGGCAGCCTCCTCCCCAGGGTTATTTGGAGGACCATTGAGTGGTTAGGGAGCTTTGCTGGACTGTGAGCTTTTCTTCTTAATTCTTAGCCCATGGTCCTCAGACCATGTGGCCTCTCTAAGGCTCTGTCGTTGGAGGATGGACGGCCAGCAAGGAAGACCAGTCCATCAAAAAGCACCTGTTGAGCACCTGCCTGGCTCTAGACATGTTATTCACCCATGGGGTGGGGGAACGTAAGGCTCCATCTCCCACTCGCTCCTCACTGCCACCTCTTAGAATCATCAGCTTCCTCCTTCCACTAAAGCCCTGCTGTCTTTCATCCCCAAGTTCATAATACTGTGGTTTGAATGAGGGCAGGAGGGCACTCAGAGGGCCTACCTTGACAGGGCCCCAGGCTAGGGCTAGGGAAATACAGTCATAAATGGTGAGCGCTTAGGCAATGAGAGGGGTGTGTGAGTGTGTATGGGGGAGGGAGAAAAGGGGCAGAGGGATGGGGGTGGAGGGAGAGTGAAGGGAGAGAGAGGGACAGAAAGGGGAAAGAGAGGCGGGATGGGCAGAAGGAGGAAGGGAGAAGGAAAGTGAGGAAAAAGGGAACAAAGGGATAAGGGGAGGAGAGGAGAGAGGGAGAGAGAAGGGGGAGAGAGGGAGCAGAAGGGACAAAAGAAAGGGAGGAGGGGACAGAGGGAGGGGGGAGAGGGAGAGACAGATGAGGGGAGGGATGGAGACAGATGCTAGCTCCGTCACCAAGGGAACTCTGCCCTCAAACTGAACCAACCACTCTGAAGTGATTTGTTTCCTCATTCTGCCATGTCCCTTCTCTGCTTTCTCAGCTTTTGACCCTTTTAGGCAAATGCATGTTTTATATAGTATCTGTTCTTTTTGCCATTTCTCTCTGATCCCGTCAAAAATAAGGGAACTTTGTCCAGAAAATTAACTTGAGAAAACATCCTGTCGCTGTCTTTCCTGAGCTGGCCTTCCCTGGCAGCATGGCTTAACTGGGGTCTTGGAAGGTGAAGGAATTTGTCCCCAATCCCAGAGGATTTGAGCCAGAATCTCTGGCCTCAGCACTTTTAAAAATAGAATTTTGGATGTGGATTTAGGAAGAGTTGGGTTAAAACCCTCCCTTTCCTACTACCTCTGTGCCTTCCGAGCCCGTTTCCTGTCCATGAAATGGGGACAGTAATGCACAGAGTAGGACTTCACAACAGGGTTGCAAAGCTTCATTTAGAGAGTGGAAGGCTGACCCTCCACCAGCTTGGAAGAGCATGTCAATGTTGGCTGTTGTCACTGTTGTGAGGTGTGGTCCCTGATTCTCCAGGCTCTCTTGAGGCTGTTAGATGCAGATCTCCTAGGGCCCTCCGAGCCCTGGCTCCTCAGCTGACCTGACCAGGAGGTGAAGGCAAGCTCTGAATCTGAGAGCCCATGACATTTTCCGTGACTCCAGGCTGCTTTTCCATCATTGTCCCCCATTGCCATGACGTTTCAACCAGAAAATAAACTTTCTGAGTAACTGACTCCTCTGTATTTCGGGGCCATGACCACAAGCCTCATCATTTTTCACCTCCATTCCCTCTCACCCTCCTTCTGCACACCCCTCCCTCACTTGGGACAGAGCAGCGCTGAATGCTCTCATAACTGACGTGGTCTGACTGAACTCTGGGGATATCATGGGTGTCAATGCTGGAGAGTGTCCCTGTCATCGGAGAACTGACAGGATAATGGGAAAGGCACTACAGAATACATGTATCACCTGAAGAATTTTAGCCGTGGGTGCAAATGAACTAACCGAGTAAAGAAATGGTCAGGGGGCTTCTGGGGAGTGCTTTTCTGCCCTGGTCCAGCCTGGCTTGAGTGCCTCATCAGTGCTAGTCCTTTATGGAAATTGGGATTGTTTAAAGCTGAGGAAGCATTACCTCTTGGGCAGCTTAGAAAAAGCTTCATACAATTAAGGAGCTCTGCGAACCCCCTCGTTGACCACCTGGACCCCCCTGTCAGGAGATATTTGTTAGCGGGGAAGGCTAGTTAGTGTACTAGTTAGTATGGAATGCACCTGTAACTCCCAAGGGTGGTACCAGATGTGAGGATGCCCGCTAGGGTGAGGTTTGAACTGAACTGCACCTTTTTCCAGTTCAGACACGAATGGGATACTGAAGTTGTTTGGGGCTGTAAGTCAGGTATGACTTACACCAATCAAAGTGAGTCATTACCCCCTGCTGCTGGAAGTGGGCAGACAAATCTCAGCTGCCCTTCCTCGCCCGGGTCCATAGAGCTGAAAATAGGGGCACCGAGAGTTCACCTTCCAGCACGCATTCAGGGGCTGCTACTTGAGCTTATTAAAAATTGCCATTTGAACTAGCAATTTGCCGACAAGTTTCTTGTGCGGTGATTAAGGCCACAGGAGGTCTTGGGGAGAAAATTACTTGTCTGGGCCATGCCAGAAATGTCTGCAGCTCCAGCTGTGTTATCCAGAGGGTCGGTTCTTTCTGAGCCTGGTCCGTCCCTTAACCTTTCTTCTCCTTAGCGTAGTAGCGGGCCCATAGTAAGGGCTTATTTTTATAATTTTATGTTGAATGGGTTCCTTCCTGGGAAGTTGCATAGGTTGGCTGTTGGGAGCAGGGGATGTGCTTGTGTTTGGGGTTTGGGATGACTATCCCCATCCTGGAAGGAGGCATTAATTACTCTCAGGGCAGAGTCAGGAACTTTGGGTGTGATGTCAGGGGCAGTGTGGTGAGCAGGGCTGTCTCCCCAAGACCTGAGTTCCCCCTCTCAGATGCTGTAGAGAGCATCAGGTGTAGGTGGGATGATGTGACCCCTGGGAGGTTCCTTCTGCTTGTGTGATCCTCTGCCTCTGCGCACCTGGGGTCATTTTAGTTAGAATATAAACTTCTTCAGGGCAGATATTGTTTCATTACTTGTGCCTAATATAATACCTGTAACACAGTAGGTGCTTGATAAATGCTCATCAATAGATTTGATGAGATTCAGAGGGAATAGACTTCATCATTTAAAGCTGCAGTGAATCTTAGGGATTGGAAGGATGACAAATGGAAGCCCAGAGAGGTTAAGAAGACTTGCCCACCATCACACAGTTCGTATAAGATAGAGCTGGGATTGGAACCCAGGCCTTCTGAATTCAGGTCCAGTGTTCCTTCTTCACAGGGGCTTACTCCTAGACTCTTCTGAGAGAAGGTAATGACTAGAGGAGAGACACAGGTCAGGAATTAGGGCTCCGAATTCAAAGCCTGCTCACTCCCAAGGTGGCCTTAGGAAAAGCACTTAACATCCCTGAGACTCAGTTTCTTTATATGTAACATGAAAGGATTGGCACACCCTCTAAGGTTTCCCCTAATTCTAGATTCCATATGTTGATCAGTGAGAGTGGCAGCATCTTTCAGAAGAGACTGTGGCATATCTCAATTATCCTCAACTTGGGACTTGGAAAACCTGAGTTCCAGTTCTGACTTAAAAAAAAAAATTATGTTCACTAGCTGTGTGAACTTTGATAGGTCATTTCTCTTCTCTGTACCACAGATTCTTCAGGAGATCACTAAACTCTAGCCAGCTCTGATATTCTGGGCTTCTCATCACCAGTTTCAAGAACCTTGGATTCTGGTTGAAAGAAAAGAAAGGATGCCGATAGTGGCATCAGCTCATTGAAACCTCCTCTTGTAACTTGTGGAAACAGCCGTGAGGGGAGGGGTGGGGAGAGAAGGGGCAGCGAGGTCGGTGAACCACCAGACAACCATGGGGCATACTTAGCATGGAGAGAGTCCCTCCAACATTGCGCTGGATAGAGCAATTAGCCATAAGTTGGGACAGTATTTCTGAAATTGAATTTGATGGTTCGACTGCATGACCTTTGGCAAGTGACAGCCTCTTTGGACTTCAGTATCCTCCCTGAGAAATGGAAAGGGATTAGAATAGGTGTCCTCTGATGTCCTTCCCGGCTCAAGATCTGTGACCCTTTCTAGACTTTGGCTAGAAGGGTCCTCAATTAATAACAATAATAAATATTTTTCATCATAAATGTAATAAGTATCCACGAACGCTTCAAAATACAAAGAAGAATAGAGGGGGAGTTGACTCTGAAACAGAAGTTCTGAAATATTCAGTTTTCTACTGTCTATGCCTTAGGGGGATTTCTTCTCCTCCTCTTCCTCCTCCTCCTCCGCCTTCTCCTTTCGTTTTTTTTTTTTTTATCAGGGAGTGGATATAATTCAGATCCAGCCTTCACTTGTTCTTAATTCCCTTCTGAATAGCCCTTCTCTCTTTTTTATTTTTTTAAATATCTTTTTAATTTTTTATTTATTTTTAACATTTTTTCTTTACATTTCAAGTTCCAAATTCTCTCCCTCCTTCCCACTCCTTCACCCATGCACTGAGAAGGCAAACAATATTATGTCAAACTTTATGCCTAGATCCTTTGCTTTCTATAACATCAAATTCTCAGCCCTCTACTTCATTAGCATGGAAGCTTCTAGATCTTGCCTGATCTTGTCTGTGGCTCGATGATCTTTGAATGGTTTCCTTTTGGTTGCTTTAAGTATTTTCTCTTTGATATTGGTGCTCTGGAATTTGGATATCATATTCCTGGGAGTTTTCCTTTTGAGATTTCTTTCAGGAGATGATTGGTGGATTCTTTCCGTTTTGATTTGATCCTCTGGATCTAAGATATCAGGGCAGTTTTGCTTGGAATAATTTCTTGGAAGATGATGTCTAGGCTCTTTTTTTGATCATGGCTTCTAGGTAGTTCAGTAATTTTAAACTTAGCTCTCCTGTGTCTTTTTTTCTGGACAGTTGTTTTTCTGATGAGATAGTTCACATTTTCTCCTATATTTTCATTCTTTTGATTTTGTTTTATTGATGTCAGGTTGTTTTTTTTCCCCATAATACATCAAAAAAAAAAAAAAAAGGAAACAGAAACCTAACAACAACTCTCTCTCTCTCTCTCTCTCTCTCTCTCTCTCTCTCTCTCTCTCTCTCTCTCTCTCTCTCTCTCTCCTCTCTCTTTTTTTCCTTCTTTGAACTAATTCTTATGAGAGAGGTTCAAGCATTGCCTGCCCCACCCCAATCCCCCTTCCATTGTGAAACCTCTTTTATGCAAGAAAAACTTTCCACTTGCCCAAGTCTAATATTTAAGGAATAATTTTCTTCAGTGAGATTTTGTATCCCTGTTTCCATCTGGTCAATTCTGATTTGGTTCTTCATTGAATTTTTGACCTTCTTTTATTATTACAGTAATTCTGGTTTTTAAGATGTAACTTTCTTCAGAGCTTTTATAAATATCTCTTTTACCAAGTTGTTAATTCTCTTTTCAAAATTTTCCGACATCATACATGTTCCCCCTGTTTTTCCTCTACTACTCTTATCTTTTTTCTTTAACTTTTCCTGTTGGGCTTGGGTCCAATGAGCATTTTTCTTTGATGCTTGGTTTGTAGCTGTTTTCAGATTATTGTGTAGAGAAATATAACTTACCCAGTAGGGAATTGGGAGGTGAAGGAAATAAAAGAAGGTAGGGAGGGGATGATAAAAGGGATTGGATTAAGAGAGGTCCTGGTTAGAATTTCACATTATTGTTTTCTTCTGAGTTTATATCATGTGTGTGTGTATGTATATATACATATATGTATATATAGATATATGAATGATATAGATATATATGTATACACATATGTATATGTATATATACATATATATCTATATCTCTATATAGAATATTTCCTATCACCTTGGTCATATTTTATGGTCAAGTTCTTTTTCTGTTGTTTGCTCATTTTTTTCCCTAGTCTATTTCTTGACTTTGAACTTTAACATAAAGTTGGGCTCTGTTCTTCTGGGAGTGGGAAGCACTGTCTCAAACTTTAGGCTTTTTTGTAATGCTGTTTTCAGAGCTAGTCCTGGAGGTCTGAATGTTTTTGGCACTTCCATGATGGCGTGATGCAGGGAGAGATGTGGTCATTGCTCTCCTGGTCTGCTCTGGTCTTTACCTAGGAAGGGCTCCTGGTCCCCTGTGAGTCACAAACTCTAGCTTTCTGTGTCTTGAAACTGTGACTGAGGCTCCTGCTCCTTTGTGAAAAACCCCCAGTGTTCCATTCTGCCCTGAAACTGTGACCTTAGAGGTGCCAATTAGTGCCAGCTGCACCCAGTACCAGCCAGAGGTTCCCTGTAGTCTCTTTCTGACCAGTCTGACTCCCTTAAAGTCTCTGGACTGAGAGCTTCTGACACCACTATTGCTGCTAATGCAATATGGACTCTGGCAGTACTCCCAACCCCTCACAAACTTTTCCTGTCAACCTCTTAAGTTTCCTTACGTTTGAAAAATATCCCAACCTGATCTTTTGTTGACTCTTCTCCAAAATTTGATATTAGGAGTTATTTTACAGTTGTTTGAAGGGCAGTGTTGGGGAGTTCAGCTAAGTGTCAGCTCTACTCCACCATCTTGGCTCTGCCCCCACCACCAAATGATAAATTTTCTCTTCTTTTTTTTTTTTTAAATGAGTCATTGATGCTCACTCACTTCCTCCTTTGCTTCCTTATCCCCTGATTTTGCAGAGGACTTGACACTTACATAACCCAAACTGAGCCAGAATTTGAATCTTACACTGCTTCTCCTGGTTAAGAGCTCTGTCCACCCTACCACGGCTTCCTCAAGAGTCAGAGATAGGTCTTGAAGTTTTTTCCTAGCTCTGTATCCTATGGACACATTGGATTTTCATCTGAGCCATAGCCATTGTTGCTAGGGCCAGACTGTCCCCACCTAGACAATCAGCACAGCCATAATAGACTGAGTTTGATGATTGACTCCCTGAGTCTGTGGGTCTGGGTCCTATGGTTTGGGTCATGCTTTTGCCATTTGAATTCAGTAAATCTTTATTGGATAATATGGAGCAATGGTCAGTGCATTGACTTTGGAGTCAGAGGACTGGGTTCAGATCCAGTGTCTTCCTCTTACTAGTTTGTAACCTTGTAGTTCATTTAATTTCCTTGTGCCTCGGCTTCTCTTCATTTATAAAATAAATCAAAGGGAATTGGACCTACAGAATCTCTTTGAGTCCTAGATGTGGGAGCTTTGAAGTTACCTTTCTGAGCCAGACACTGTACTAGTCAGGGACAGAGACAAAAAAAGACGTTTTCCACTGAGCTGATTACATTCTACTAGGAGGCACCAGTGGAGTGAGGGGTATAATGTATTGATGCCAAATATAGACAAAGTCATTTCAGGAGGAGAGTATAGTAAATTGGAACATTAGGATGAGGTGGTCCTTGAGCTGGGACTGCAGCGTATCTAGGGTTCTAAGAGGTGGAGGTGAGGAGGGCCAGCCTTGGAAACACAGGAGATGGGAGAACATAGCACATAACAGTAAATAGGCCAATTTGAGACTCTAGGGCATAGACCCATAGAACCCCTATGGGAACACAATTAAAGTTAGTTTAGAATGATAACTTGTCAGATTTGGAAGCATGTTAAAAGCCAGATGGAAACATTTGCTGATGGTTATGGGAAGCCCTTGTAGAGGGAGGCAAGTGAGGAGTGCTTCAGGAAAGTCACCTTGGCAGTTCTTAATCTGTGACTCTGTGAGCGCAGAGGGCAGTCAAACCTGGTAGAAATGATACCCTCAAGTTAGGGACATAGTACATATGTCCTTCACTGATCAAAATAAATGTAAAATTCTAAACTTGGGACCAAACAATCAATTTCACATAATAAGATAGAGAAGTCTAAAAAATAGTTGGTGTGAACACAATGTAAAGATTTTAATGACAACAACCTCAGCATGAGACATATGAGTATGATTTTACAACCAAAAGAGAAAGTAATCTTGGGCTGAATTAATCAATTGATTTAGAAAGGCATAGTGACCAGAATAAGAGAGCTGATGGCCTTGCTGAGCTCTGCCCTGCTCAGACATGACCTCTGGGGTCTTGTGTTCAGTTCTGGGCTCTCCCATTTAGACACATAATCTGGAAAGTGTGTGCAAGAAGGTGACTGGTGGGTTGTAGGGACCTCAGGTTTCTACCATATGAAGATCAAGTAAAGAAAGTATGGCTATTTAACTGGTGAAGCAGAAGTAAGAGAACATGGTGACTTTGTAGGTGGATCGGCTAGGATCGGGAGAGCCTGGATATCTGAGGGAGGGGATTGTTTCACTCTATTACTTGTACTGGATTTCAGGCTCAGTTTCCTCGCTTGCTGAATCCCATGCTTTTCTCCTCCCCCAACTCACAGAATAGTTTTATAGAAAACACTTTGGGGCCAGAGAAGTAGCAAGTGCCGTGATCCTGATAATTGGATGTTAGGATCATGTTTCTAAATAAAATGAACTTCCAATCTCCCCTGGAGCTGTGAATGACTGTTCTATTTAAAAGAAGTCTTGCTTTTTTTTTGTTTTAAATTCCTTCTTCCCTTTCCCCAATGTCTTCCTGCCCCAGCTCCCAGTGAGGAAAGTACCCAGAGGTTATGGGACTGGTTCAGAGTCACGTCGTAAAGAACTGGCAAATGACCCGACTCCTACAGCAGCTCAAGCGTCTTAGCTTGGCTCCTTCTCTAGACAGTTGAGTTTCCACTAGGAGTCCCTTTTCTTATTCTCCTCTCCAAGTTTAACCATGAATGGAGGACCCTAGGTCAGGGGCAGATCACTGAGAGCTGGCCTGCCAGTCACCTTGGGGAGATGGTGGCTCTTCTTTCTTTGTTACTGACTTGAAGATTTTACTTTCTACAGGGCTTGAAGAGAGTTTCCAAGTGGTATCTGTTGTGAAAGACCCAGAGGAAACTCTCAGAGGGTAAGCTGCTCTTCCATCGCAGACTTCTTTGGAGTCATCTTTTCACCAGGTCTCCTACTTCGGTCAAAGACGTCATTGGTATGTAATAGTCTCTGTAAACTTTTACCCTTCGCTTATGAGGTTATGGGGGTGGGACCTCAAGTATTTGGCAATACTTCTTGGTAAGCTGACTAGGACATGAGGCATGGCAAGATGGTGGATGTTTTTTCTGTACTTGGGATATGAAATATCCAGAGCCTTTGATTAATCCCTGCTTGGAAGGGTCTCTTTTCCTCAGTGCTAAATACCTTCCAACTATACTCTCTGTGGATTCTCCCATACAGTCTTTCCACTAAGATCTGGGAACCTTCATTCCTGGAGCCTCCCCTAAGGCAAACATTTTGAGCCTGGCACCTGGCATCTAGGAGCTCCAGGTTTCTTCCAAAGTTCGCCTCTATGAACTCTATTTGACCTGAGAATTCTTTTGGCATCATCTAGGTCCAGAGTCCTGCAGGGAGGCCAGCTGATAGAGAGCCTGAGAGTTTGAAAATTGGCGGTTACTGACTCACTTAGAACAGCTCCAGTGGGGACTATAGAGAGTGAGCTTTTGGTTATCCTGCTGTCTCTCTGCTGGGTTTCCATTGGCCTTCTTATTGAATTGTCTAGTAATGACCTCATCACTTGCTGTGTTTGTAAAGGAATGTACTGTTGCAGCCAAAAAGCCCCCATTAGGGAGCTGGGAGATCAGCCCTGAGAGGAGGCCTGGTCTGGGTTCTGTGCCTACACCAGGGGGCAGGTTCTCAGTCTTGGCATCTTCCCAGTGACCACCCACCTTGCCCTCGTGACCACTTTAGAATTTGGAGAAAGATCCCTCTTTTATCCTATAGGAAAATGTCAGAGAATTTCCTTTTTACTCCATAGCCTTAGAACTGAAGCTCATAGGCTTGTCTGACTTCCTGGGCTAATGGTGCCCCAGTGAAGGAGGTTGGAATGAAGTTTCTATCTCTGAGCCCCTGACCCTTGGGTCACTAGGTTCTGGGAATGCTGGACAGCCAGTGAGACTCGAATCAGTAGGGAAATAGCCTTGTTATATCTTTTTGAGTTTTGGAGTGATAGCAGAGTTGGGGAAAACTATGAGTGGCTCTTGGGTGGGTGGTGAGGATGACCATAAAGTCGTTGGAAATGCTTAAGAGATATAGTATAGTCAGTCAACCTCTGAGTCTTAATCTGCCCAAATAACATGGACAAATCATTTAACCTTTCTGGGTCTCAGTTTCCCCTTCTGTAGAATGAGGGGATTGGACCAGCTGTCCCTTAAGATTCCTTCCAGCTTTATTATTCTATGAACTCCATGGACGATAAATGCTGATTCCTAATGTTTATGTCAAGTAAGAGAGAATCCAGAAACTCCCTGTGCTTTCCAGCTGCCAGATCAGAAAATGTGGGTCTGACCTCCTCATGTGTACTAATAAAATCCACATGTCTCTGGGGCATAGTCATCATTTTTTTCTAGATATTCTGGCTGCTGTTGTTACATTTTGTGATTTGGCAGGTGATGGGGCCTTTGGATAGATCTGAAGGTCTGTCAGTTAGACTATGCTCGATAAACAATGATCACTTTTTCTTCTTTCCTCCTTTGCTGGGGCTTCTCCATCATTTAGACTTCTTGGCTGTCAAATTATGTTCTTCCACTTCTTCTCTGTCCAGCCCAAAGTGGGGAAAAAGCAGTGATCATATGTGCCAATTTTCTCATTTTTTAATTGAGGAAACAGGTCCCAGAGAGATTGTCTCACCATATAACTAATACCTTGGATTCCAAGGAATTTCTTCACTCCTTTGCAAATAGTCCTTTCTTGGCCATGTAAAATACTAACATATATGTATTTCTAATACATATGGTCAAAATAAATATAAACATTCTAAGCTTGGGACCAAACAATCAATTTCACATCCTAAGATGGAGAAGTCTAAAAAATAGCTAGTGTGAACACAATTAAAGATTTTAATGACAACTTCAGTATGAGACCTATGAGTATGATTTTATAACCAAAAAGGAAAGTAATCTTGGGCTGAATTAATCAGTTGACTTAGAAAGGCACAGTGACCAGAATAAGAGAGTTGATGGCTTTACTGAGCTCTGCCCTCCTCAGACCTGACCTCTGGGGTCTTGTGTTCAGTTCTGGGCACTCCCATTTAGACACATAAGCTGGAAAGTGTGTGTGAGAAGGTGACTGGTGGGTTGTAGGGACCTCAGGTTTCTACCATATGAGGATCAAGTAAAGAAAGTATGGATGTTTTTTAGCTGGTAAAGCAGAAGTAAGACTGTTTTCAAGTCCTTGAAAGCCTATTCACATGAAGTATCTTGCTTGTAGTAGGTGCTTAACAAATGCATGTTGATTTTTTTTTCCCACTTGGTCCCAGAAACTAAACCTTGAACCAGTGAGTTGAAACTGTAGGGAGTCAGATTTTGGCTGGATGTGAAGGAAACTACCCACCAAAGTGGCTCAGCATGGAATGGACTGACTTTCAGGAGGCAGAGACCAATAGAGATTTTCAAATGAAGAATGTCACAGATGTGGTTTTTGGTCAGAGTAGCCTCTTTCACACTGTGAGATTCTCTACTTGATGAAGGATATCTTTTGACTCCCCTTGTCCCCAGGGATTCCTCTCGTTAAAATGTAAGCACATTTGAGCAGGGATATTTAAATTTATTTTTATTTTTTTTCTGTTCCATGCCTAGCACAATACTGTGCTCATAGTGGATGCTTAATAAATACTTGCAGTTTGGTTAGTCCCTTCTCTTCTTTCACATGTGGTCACCAATTGACACTTGATTCTACGTGCTTTTGTGTTTCTTGCTGGTCCAGCTTATTATGTCTTGTGTCCCCAGCTAGACTCTGGATCTGCTTAGTGACTGGATAGTTTGGGCACATGGTTGTAACTCTACCCGTGTGTATGAATTATTGGGTTGCTAGGAATACATGTATAGTCCATTGTTTTGATTGACCTAGATTATTGGGACCTTCACAGATGGGTGTGTATGTATGTGTGTGCATGTGTATATGTGTGTATGCCTGTGTGTATGTGTATGTGCATATGTGTGTGTGTGTGCATGTGTTGGGGGTTGTAATGGACCATGTCATTATTATATACCAGGAACTCTGAGGTCATTGCAATAATTTAACAAAGTCTGTCACTCGACACTTGGGCTTTTTGGAACATAGTCTTTAATGAACTGGGAGGCAAAGACTAGCTTGTGGTCCTTTCCATCCAGTGATTTTCCTCCTGACTGTGAAGTGCTATGCCTTCTTCAACTTTATTTTGTTGTCTAGACAAATAGAGCCAGTTGTCCTGCCAAAATACCATAAATGACAGTCTTTAGATTAAAGTGAAAAGAATTCCACTGCCATACCAAGATTAAATACTGCCTGCTTTTGAGTCACTTAGGTTCTTTATGGAGAGACAGAGGGAAATATGTCTTGGAAGGAGAGTCGCTGGACTTGAGATTTTATTGGTCCAGGGAGGACCTGGGGAGGGACTCCTTCTATCAGAGCAGACAGGCATCAGGTAGTCTCTTGAATTGCCTATAGAAGCATATCCGAATTATTTACAAAATAAATAAATTCAGTACTTAGCACATTTCCTGGAAAATAGTAGGTGCTTTATATATATGGCATCTACTATTAAATTAAATAACATATATGTATGTATATATACATATAGAGAGATAGACAGAGAGACAGATAGATAGATAGATAGATAGATAGACAGATAGATAGATAGATAGATAGACGATAGGTAGGTAGGTAGTTTGCTTCAGTCTGTATTCAGACTCCATCATTTCTTTCTCTGGGGATAGGCAGCGTTTTTCCTCCTCAGGCCTTCAGAGTGGTCTGGGATCATTGTGTTGCAGAGAGAAGCTCAGTCATCCCCAGCTGATCATCCTGCAGTATTTGCCATTTCTCTGTACACAGTATATTTTGCTTTGCATCAGTTCATGTGAGTCATTGAAGGTTTTTCTGAGAGCATTCTGCTCGTGATTTCTTATAACAGTCTTCCATCCCAATCACAGACCATAGTTTGTTCAGTCATCCTCACGTGATGGGCATTCCCTTTATTTCCAATTCTCTGCTATTATAAATATTTATAATGCTGTTATAAATATTTTGTACACATAGGTCCTCTTTTAATAGATACTTACTGAGAAATGCAAGGTGTTTTTTGGGTGGTGAGGGGAGGCACTAGCAGTTGAGGATGGGGAGCAGGAGGGGCTTCCTGTAGGCAATAGTGTTTGAGCCGATCTTTGAAGGATGCTCCAAACTCTAAGAGGCTGAGGTGAGAGGAGAGGGCATTCTAGGAAGAGGCTCAGCTGTGGCAAAGGCAAGGAGGTGGGGACGTGGAACACGGAGTGTGAAGAATAAACAGCAACCAAGCCTGTTTGCGTGGACAACGAAGTGTAGTTAGAGGAGGAGAATCCCAGCTGGTCAGATGCGCGATCAAGACTCCTTTCTCTCATCTTTATTTCCCTCTGCCTCTCCTCACTAACCTTGCTTAGATTGAGTGAGAAGCCTGATCTCAAGAAAGGGGCTTTAAGAACCTTGCCCAGCCGGGGTCTCCCAGGGACCCATGGTCAGCCCCGAGGTCTGAGCCCGTCCACAGCTAATGTTCTGCCGGGCCCAGAGATAGCAGAGATACTGTGGCCTGGGTCTGGCCTGGGGGCTCCCTGATGAATCTGCCCAACTAGGAGAAATTGAAGACCGCAGTAGCATTCTCTACTGGGAAACCGAGAGTGCGTGAGGAGAGATGGGGGTGCTCCAGTCTGTACCCCCTTTACGCTGGCCTAGCCGCTCCTTCACACACACCTGCAGAGGACTGCAGCCACACCCTTAGGCGTGTTCCCAAACCCAGTTGGGAGGGAAATATCGTGAATCACAGCCACGCCAGGGCCCTTTGCCACCCAGACCACTGACTTCCTGATGATTTCTGCCCCTACACCTACCAGAGTCACTGGAGATCATTCGGAGCAGAGTCCAGCCTCCGCATCTCTTTGGGTTAATCATTGACAAAGAGATATGAACTGCTTCTTAAGAGGGGTATATCCTCCCAGTGCCAGAACAGAGGGAAGGGTGATTTTTTGGACATCCTCCTTAGCCTGCTTCTCCATATTTGGAAATGTTTACCCATCGCCCTGATCTATTGGGAGGGGAGGGGAGGGGAGGTGACTCAGGGTTGGGAAGGAGCAGGATTTGAATTCCTGTTTCTAGAAAATAGGATTTTCCCCTCCCCCTTTCCTCTTGTTTGGGAGACTGAGCAGGGAAGGCTTGAGCCCAGTCCCCTTCCTACGGGACCTCCTTCCAATTGTTTCTGCACAAGGAAGAAGGGCGTGTGTGAGAGGGATACAGGAGTGTGGGAGCACGCCGGCACAGAACTGCCTTGGAGAGTAAGTACACACACAGATGATCAGCGCTGGCTCCAGACGGCCTTGGCCTGCCGGGAACTTGTTACTGGCCGGGCCACTGGTTTGTGGGGTTCTGAGAAGAATGTGTGTGTGTGTGTGTGTGTGTGTGTGTGTGTGTATGAGTTGGTGTGAGTGTGTGTGAGCATGTGTGTGTGTGGTGAGTGTGTGTGAGTGTGAGTGTGTATGTGAGCATGTGTATGAATGTGTCTGTGTGTGTGTGTGTGTATGTGAGCTTGTGTGAGTGTGTGTGACCGTGTGTGTGTGGTGAACGTGTGTGAGTGAGAGTGTGTATGTGAGCATGTGTATGAATGTGTGGGTGTGGGTGTGTGTGTGTGTATGTGAGCTTGTGTGAGTGTGTGTGACTGTATGTGTGTGGTGAGCGTGTGTGTGAGTGAGAGTGTGTATGTGAGCATGTGTATGAATGTGTGGGTGTGGGTGTGTATGTGAGCTTGTGTGAGTGTGTGTGACCGTGTGTGTGTGGTGAGCGTGTGTGAGTGTGAGTGTGTATGTGAGCATGTGTATGAATGTGTCTGTGTGTGTGTGTGTATGTGAGCTTGTGTGAGTGTGTGTGACCGTGTGTGTGTGGTGAGCGTGTGTGTGAGTGAGAGTGTGTATGTGAGCATGTGTATGAATGTGTGGGTGTGGGTGTGTATGTGAGCTTGTGTGAGTGTGTGTGACCGTGTGTGTGTGGTGAGCGTGTGTGAGTGTGAGTGTGTATGTGAGCATGTGTATGAATGTGTCTGTGTATGTGTGTGTGTGTGTGTATGTGAGCTTGTGTATGAATGTGTGGGTGTGTATGTGAGTTTGTGTGAGTGTGGTGAACATTTGTGTATGAGTGAGAGTGTGTATGTGAGCATGAGTACGAATGTGTGTGTGTGTGTGTGTGTGTGGTGAACATTTGTGTATGAGTGTGAGAGTATGTGAGCATGGGTATGAATGTGTCTGTGTGTGTGTGGGTATATATGTGAGCTTGTGTGAGTGTGTGTGACCGTGTGTGTGTGGTGAGTGTGAGTGTGTATGTGAGCATGTGTATGAATATGTCTGTGTATGTGTGTGTGTGTGTATGTGAGCTTGTGTATGAATGTGTGGGTGTGGGTGTGTATGTGAGTTTGTGTGTGTGTGGTGAACATTTGTGTATGAGTGAGAGTGTGTATGTGAGCATGAGTACGAATGTGTGTGTGTGTGTGTGTGTGTGTGTGTGGGTGGACAGCTTTCCCCCTGGCCTCCCCACTACCTCCCTTGGGGACTAAGGCTGTGGCCAGGGAGCTGGACTTTTTCTAAGCAGAAAGCATGTTTGTGTGTAAAGACATAGAGGGAGGAGAGGGTTACCAAGAGGCCTGCCTTGGAGCTGGAGGTGCAGGATGGTTTGCGCGTAGCTAGAATGGCAGCAGCCTCACAGCACCCCTTGGGCTCAGAGGCCGGCCTCTACAGTGGGCTCTGGGGACTCGAGGAGGAGTGGGGCAGCACAGGGCCAGAGTCCTTGTGTTAGCATTTTGCCGTGACTGAGCGTTCAGCCATTTTCTTGCTTCCAGAAAGCAAAGATTTATTCTTTTCTGCGTTTCCTAGATGTGACTGGCTGCCTGGGACTTTGGTGGTCACTCAGTCCTGCCCAGACTTTGTACGGAGGAGGAACAGGCTTTAGGGAGAGGGGAAGGGCTGTGTCAGTACTAGCTGGGGGACTGATCCGGGCCACCCTGCCGCATGGCATGTCCTCAGCCTCTGGCGCCAGGCAAGGCTCCCTTCACTCTGCTCAGCCTTCCTGGCGGCTCTGACCTGTGCTGCCTTCCTTGGTCTCCTAGCTGGAACTTGTTAATGCCATCCTCCTGCCACTGGTGCCTTGGTCACAGGCTTGTCCCTTGAGGCTGGAATTGGGGCCCCCCCACCCCCCCGAACTTTTGCCATCCGGAGCGGCCCCTGAGGCAGGCCCACCATGACCTCTCCCACAGTGTTCCCACTCCCAGTTATTCAGATTTTCTCCCTCTTGAAAGACTTTGCCCCATATTTTGTGCACTTCTGCATTGAAGGTGTAGACGTTGGATTCTCTAGGAAGCTGCCTGTGGGCGGGGGCTATTCTTCTCCCGGTTCAGTGCTGGGCACAGAATTTGTACTCATGAACAAATGCTGGGGATTTGCCTTTGCTCTGTCTCCACTACAGTTTTGAATGTTGGAGCCCAAGGCAGCCACTTTCTGATAGGCTCATCTGGCTCATCGAGCTCTGCCTTCCTTGGACACTAACCACTGGGGATGGGGTGGGGGTGGAGAGGTGGAAGGTTTCTGTTTCAGCAATGCATACAGCAATGTACAGTCTCCCCAGAGAGTGACGGGGGCTTTCCAGCTGCCCAGCACAGCTCAGCATCTACTTTGGCAGTCTGGGCATATGCTGGGGTGGGAGTGGGGGGTGGGGGAGACCCTCTTCCTGGCACTTGGCCAGGGATTTTGTTTGGAAGGGCTACCTGGGACCAAGAGCTCGGCATACGCTTAGGGCCTCCATTAATTTGGTTTTGAGATCAGTCCATGGTTCACGTGAAGCTTTTGGGAGGAGCAGTGGCGAAGGGCTTGTATGGCCTGGAAGTGTGGTCAATAGTTCTGGGACTCAGGGAAGCATTCTGTTTCTTGAAGGCAACTTGAAGGCAAACTTGAAAGGTATAAGTGCTGACTTCTGGAAAAACTGTCCCAGAATTGGGATCCAGGATAGAGCTCAGACCCCACACCCCTTATTTTCCCTTCTGTATGACCTTGGGTAAGTCATTGAATGCTAAATGGCCATCAGTAAGCATTTATTAAACATCTACTGTATACTAGGCCCAGTGCTGAGTCCTGGGTTCACCAAAAGCCCCAGCTCTCCAGGGCTCACCATCCAATGATACTCTTACCAGGCTTGTTTCCTCAGTTATAAGAGGGGAGGTGACTTGGTGACTTCTGAGGTCCCTTCCCACCCTAGATCTGGGAGCCCAGCATCTCTCAGAGACCCCCCGGGGGTCAAGGCGGGGGAGGAGACCCGGAAGTGGCCTTGTGACAATGGGCACCCACAGCTCTGCAAGGGAAGAGTCTGGACTTCTGACCAGGGCCAGGGAGCCACTGGGGTTGTGCTGGACCGGAGACTAAGGATACCCAACAGTAAAGGGGCAAGGCTGATCTGGGGTGGGGCCAGGGACTCATCTCTTATTCCCTTTCCCCTGTGGGATAGAGTGAAGGGAGCTTTGTCCTTGGAGTCAGAGGACTTGGGTTCAAATTTTACCCTATGGGATAGAGTGGAGGGAGCTTTGGCCTCAATCTGAGGATTTGGGTTTGGATCCTACCCTGTGGGATAGAGTGAAAAGAGCTTTGTCCTCAGAATCAGAGAACTTTGATTCGAATCCTACCCTATGGGTTAGAGTGAAGGGAGCTTTGGCCTTGCAGTCTGAGGATCTGAATTCAAATCCCATCTCTCATGCTTACAACTTGGGCAAGTCCCTTCATGAACTCTCTGGGCCTCAGCTTTCTCATCTGTAAAATGGGGGCTGACTGGTCCAACTAGCCAGGGGACCCTGTGAGTCTGAGTATCTATGAGACTCGAGTCTCTCTCCTCTGATGGTAGGATCCCAAAGGCGGGTCTGGAAGGCTTTCTGTAAGTCATCCACTTTAGACCCTTCTTTTTATAGATAAGGAAGCTAAAACTCAGAAAGAAATTATAGACCAGGAGCAGGAGGCCTTTCACAGTCCAGCCAGTCCAATTCCCCTCCCCCTTTATGCCTCAGTTTCTGATCTTTTGTATTTGGTCTGAGCAGGGGAAGGGGAGCTTGGCTTTGTGTTACTGCAAGTGAATGTTAAAGAAAAGAATGAAAATTCTCAAATGTTTCTTGTGCTCTATGCATATGTTTTTATAAAACATTCTTTCCCACCAAGAATATGGAACATTTAGAGGGAGGCTGTAGTGAAGACATTTACTTGTTTGTTCTGAACACATCTGCTAGGCCTGTGCCTGGGATCATGGTCCCCAGCTTCAGAGGGAGCAGCCCCCTGCACACCTGGAGGGGAATCCTCAGGTGCACCCTTGGGAAAGGCCAGTGGGCATTGCTCAGTTTGGGCCATGGGGCCTTGCTGGCTGTGGCCTTCTTTTCTGGGAGCATCCTAGCAAAGCACACTTCTCTCCTACTTAGGCATCCTGAAGGACGCCCTATTTGCCACCTCACCTTTGTGGAGGAAACTTCTCTTCCTTGGGAGCCCTGCTCCACTCCTAATGGATTGTTTAGGGCTGTGGTCTTTGTCAGACCTGAGTCAGGACTGCTGGAATCCCAGTCATTAGCTATGTTGTCTCTCCTCCTTCTACACACACACATACACACATTTGCACACACACATAACACATTCGCACACTCACTCATGTGCACACTCAAACTCTCACACATATAGTCCACACATAGACACATTCACCCCACCCCTACCCATCACCATCACCATCACCATCACCTATGGGTCTAGGGACTACGTGCCCCTCTCCTCAAAAGGGTGCCAGGGGATTGTGAAGACATTTGTCTACAGCTGGTTCTCAGAGGGGTTCTTGCAGGACTGTCTCTCTATTGGACAGTGCCTGTTTGGGACATTTCCAGGGGGTGGTGTAGTTGATGTCCCCGTCTGTGAGGGATGCCTTAGGTGGAAGGAGTCAGAATCTTGGGTCCCTTAGGTGAATAATGTCTTGTGATAGGAATCAAAATAGGATCTTTTGCTGTTTTGTTTTAGTGTAATCAAGTGCCTCTAATTGAATCTTGCCTGTATCAATCAAGAGACTTTACTAGGTGCAAAGTACAGAAACAGGAGTTTCTTGAAGTAGAAACAGCATATGTATTTGTATTGTTAATTATTTTTAATGTGATTAAAGATCTTCCTCACCCATTAATGGGCCTGCCCCTTCAGGGGAGTTTGATTAGGGAAGATTTGTGGGAAGGATGAAGACTTTTGTTAATGAGGCAAAGGTTCTCAAAGGTTGTGATGCCTTCTGGCTCTAAAAAAGGTATAAATACTCTGAGGTGAGGTTTTACTTTGAGGCTTAGTTCTTGTAATAAGGTTTGAGTGCCAGATGAGGATTCTGGGAAGTTGCTAAGGAGCCCCTAGCTTTGAGAACCCAGATGTTGTGCTTCCCTCTGTGGTAACAATGGTCAGATAGCTGTACCTGTCTGTTGATTCATGGTCAGGCAGAGAAAGCCATGTCTGTTAATTACTTTGGGGCATATTGGCTAGAAGTGTTTGGCCAGATGAGGACTCTGGGAAGCCACTGAGGATCCCCCCAACTTTGAGAACCCAGATGTCATGCTTTTTTCTTTAGTAACTATGATCAGACAGTTGGAACTATTGAATTCAGGCAGAGGAAGCCATGTCTGTTGACTTGTTTGATTTCTCTGTATTTTCTTTGAATTTTAGGGTGCTGACTCCCTTGAATTAGGTGAATGGTATATGTGCTTGGTTAAAGTGATTGTTAACCCCTCAAAAATTGCCTTTCCTTTTATGAATGCAGATCTAAGAACCTGTGATAGCAGGCCCTCCCTGTGTATGTTGGGGTACTTACTGGTACACATCTCTGCTGCAGATGTTACTTAGTGGGAAATGAGGAGAAATTGGGTTGAGCTTTATTTCCTCAGATGCAATGAGGATGATAACACAGGGCCCCATCCTGAAAGATTAAATGAGATACTACTCCATGTAAAGCCCATTGCACATTTTAAAATATTACAGACTCATCTGCTACTTCTGCTATTGTTACTGGATTTGGAGTTAGATGTCTTGGGCTTTGAACCCTGGTTCTTCAACAGGGTTACTTTGTCAGGACACTTAATCTCCTCAGAACACCCCTTTCCTCATCAGTGAAAGGAGAGAATTGGATGAAACGATTTCCTTGTTTCCAGCCTTGGCTATTAGGATGGTTTTGAGGTATGACCCACAGGGAGCTTCCATGGTCTTCGAACTGTCAAAGGCTCCAAATTCCCCTTTGTAGAACTTGAGGTAGGAAGTCTCATGGCTGGGGCAATTGTTATCTCTCTGGTGAGTGAGAGAAAAACCCCATGACTCCTGGCTTCCATTTTTCTGCTGGATACAACTGTGGGGTTCTCAGGTAGACCCAATACAGAGTTAGCTTTGGAGGAGACCTCAGAGAGCATTTAGACCAGTCTTTTCATTTGACAGGGAGGGAAACTGAGGCTCAGAAGTTGACAGTCATGATCCTTCATGCCTTGATTTACCCTTCTGCCTTTGGTGTTTCAGTCAAACTGGAGTGTGTGCTGGTCTCCACTGACATCCTGGGTTCTCTATTCTCCTCACATGTCCCTGCTCTCTCTTCCATGTCTGAAGAATAGGTTTCTTCTACACTGAAATCCAGTGATGCCAGTTCTGGCTCTCCCTCCATGAAGATTTCCTTGATTTCATATGGCCAATGGGCGAATTTATTTTTCTTGACCACACATGTTTCTAAAAGAGTTTTGTTTTTCTGCCATTCACAATAGAGGGGGTGCAATGCTTCAGGTTAGGCATGGGGCAATAAATAAGATTGATTTGAAGAAAAGAAAAAGATATCCCTGATGCCCACAGCTGGGGGTAATCCTTTCCTCCACAAATTGGTTACTCAATGAGTATTTGTTAAAAACTTCCTAGGTACCAGATGCTGGTGGTAGAGGGATAAAGGTGAAACCATTCCTGTTCCCTAAGACTGAGAATTCTATTGGACATGAGGGGGTGGTTCATAGGCAACATTTTTCAAGGGGTGGGGGCATGAATGGAGGCCCCAGTAGCTGAAGAGAAGGATCCTTCACATAGGAGGAGCCTAAAGACTCTGTTCTCTTCTGTCTCCCATCTCTTTTGGTCTCAGTTCATTCTGACCTGTGGTCTAATTAGGTGTGTATGCTTCTTATCCCTGTATGAGCTTGCTAGAGGCAACATGGCCTTGTGTAAAGAATACTGGTCTTGGGATCAAAGACCTTGCCTTGAATTCCACTATACATGTCTCCTAGCTGGGTGGTTCAGGGCCCCTACTCTCTCTCTCTCTCTCTCTCTCTCTCTCTCTCTGGATCTCACCTGTAAAATGAGGAGGGAGTGGGGCAAACCAGATCGCCTCCAAGGTCTCTTTCATTGCTGAGTGACGGATCCTAAGAGGTGGTCACATCAGCATGGGAGGAATTGGTCATCATGTGCTGAATTGAGCTGATGACTCTCCCAAAGTCACAAAGACTTTTGAAAGCAGAGACAGGTGGGAAGACCTCACCTCTCTTCTGGGTGGATTGATTGTAAGCTGCTTGAAGTTAGGGAGTATTTAGTCTTGACTTTTCATATGTCCAGTGCTCGGCAAATAGTTGCTCTTTCATCGGTGTTGATTGGTTGAGCAATTGATTGCTACAGATCTGAGGCTAGACAGATTTCTGTACCATTCTACCAGTCATTGTATAAGGGACCAAGTCAGTGCTCTGATGCACCATGAAACTCCTAAAACCTCATCCAAGCTTCTTCAACTCTGATCATGCACCAGGACTCACTAAATAAACAGCAATGACTCCTTTGTAAGAGTATCTGGAGTCATCAGAGGATGTAAGTCCCATAGGCTCTGCCAAGTTTCTGGCAAGAGAAAGTCTTCTAGACATTGTCCCTTTGACCCAACCTAGTCTCTTGCCAAGTGTGGTTGCACTCCTCTGGTTTGGGGAATGGGGAGAGGCGGGAGAAGGATCTGGTCCTGCAAGGTGGCTCGTTCCTCTGGGCATGGCTGTCAACACTGACCCCTGAATGTGATCTGGCTGGCACAGATTATGCTGGTGGGCAGTGGGGGAATGCACCGGATGCTAGATGGTTGCTCCAGCAGAAAAGTGGGGCTTCTCTCTTCCCAAATCTCCTCCTGATCCAAGGAGTATCTTGGTGATAGATGGATCCTGGAGGTGGATTCAAAACCAGATTTGACAAATAAGCCTTGTTTGTTTGGTGCCTCCCTTAGGCTAGAGAGAATTCCAGAAGATTAAAAAGAAAAACTGAGGGTCCAGGGCCAGGACAGACCTTCAGACGACAATCTTGAATATTTTTTCTTTAGCAATCTTAGCATGTCAGAGCCAAGAGGCATTTTGGAACCCATGTCCCCTAATTTTAGAAGTAAGAGGCCAAGGTTGATCTAAATCATAGATTTAGAACTGCAAGGAACATAAGAAGCCTTCTGGGCAAATCCCTCAGAAAAGTGACTTAATTTGGCCCTGGGCTCACAGAGGGCAATTGGTAGAGCCAGGATGTGAGTCTGGCTCCAGCGATTCTTAAGGGTCACATTCTGTCCTCTGCACTCTACCCTCAAGTCACCCAACGCATTCTTCCTCTGTGTTAACAGCACGGTGGGGACCCAGGAGCCAGGATTCTCTCTCATTCAGCAATAATTCATTTGGGGGGGACTATTCCAATAGCCTCATCATTCATTTCCCTACTTCCAGTCTTCCCTTCTGATCCATTTTTCATGTTGCTGCTAAGGTAATCTTTCTGTAATTACTCCCTCACTCAAAAACCTTCAATGGCATTCCGCAAGGAATGCAAGATCCTGAGCCTGGCATTCAAGATCTGGATCCAACATAACTTTCCACCCTTATCTCACACTTCTGTTCTGTGTTGTCTTTGTGTCTGCCACACCTGGGCATGTCCTGGGCACTCAATAAAGGCCTCTTAAGTTGATAGGACAGTTTCTGCTCAGTATTAAGCAGAGGATGACACAAGACGCCATGTCCTGGTGTTACAGAGGATCTCATGTTCAAAGTTCAAATGCAAGAATTCCATATAGATGGTAAGGCTTTGCTTTTGTCCTCATAGAGGGTCGTGTTTGAAGATGCCACTGGACCCTATTGTAATCTTGGACATGCTGAATAATTAATAGTAATGATAATAATGTTGATGAAGATCATGATAGCTAGCATTTATACATCTCTGTTTGCCAAGATATGTGTATATATTATCTTATTTAAGTGTTCAAGAGGTTGACACAGCACTGCAGAAAGAAAAACATAAGTCATGAAAAATGCCCCTTGGTTCACACATGGCCTGGGGTTGGATGGGCACCTCCCTGTACAGAGATCCTGGACAGATGCTGCAGAAGGTCACTGAGCTGTACTTACAGTCGAATAGGAGGAGAGATTGAAATGGCTATTAGGAAATTGCATGTTTTTTCCCCATGATCGCATTGTACTCCCTGGCCCCTGAGACCCATTCTTTCTTTCTTTATTTGTCATGAGTTTAACACGCACCGGCAAACATGAGTCTTTCTGCATGCCAAAAATAGAATTGTTACAAAACTAAGAATAGTATATGTAGCTTGTTTTTTTAATATATAATAAAATATATAAAAATCATTCCAATATTGCCCTATTTTTCTATGCTCCCTCTGAACTACTTTCTGTGTATTTAACGTATTTCATTACCCGCCCCCCCACCTTGTTTTCTTCATTTATTTGGCATAACTATTACTACCTCTATAAATCTCACCCGCTAGAGAAAATAAAAACTTTCCTTCATAACCAATAGGAATCATTAAGCTAAAAAATCCATTCATTGGCTGTGTCTAAGAATGTGCATTTCCTTCAGCACCTTGAGGTCTTCGGCACTCCTCTGCCAATAGGTGAGGGGCTGAGGCATCATCTTTCTTCCGGAGTCATCGTGCCTGTCAGAGTTCTGAACTCCTTCCCTCTTTTCCTTTACAGGATTATAGTTACTGTGCTTCTTGTTCTCCTGCTTCCACTCACTTCTCTCAGCCTTGGTCCATATCTGTCTTCTCAGAAGTCTCGGAAACCATCTTCCCGTCCATCACAGAGAGCAGAGTGAGGGCTGGAGCGCTGCCCTAGGACATGATGCTTCCTCCTTTGGGCCTGTCAGGCCGGAGCTCTCTGCCTCGCATTCTGTCCTACCTCTCACCTACTATGAGTCTAGGTCCTGGGTGTGGCCGAGGAGTCCACAGACAGGAAGGCAATGGCCTCCCCAGCGTCGGGGAAGTTTTACTGAGGCTGATTGTTCCTACAGCTGTGCACTCGACAGGTTTCAATCTCCAGATTTTTCTCCAAAGAAGACGCACTTTTTCTTTTTTAAAGGAAAGCTATTATAGACATTTTCTGAAATATAAGGAGAGGGGAGAAGAAATGAATTTTAAGTAGAAAACAAGCAGCTACATTACATATAGCATTTAATTCTCCTTGGAATTTTAGTCTGGAATCGGAGAGCTCTCTAGCAACTAGTACTTTAGCGTGCATTTGAATTCTGTCAATTGGCTGGCAGTGGACTAGGTGGGGGTGGGGGTCTGTCTGTCTGTCTATTGGAGAGGCTCTTTAGGATTTCCTTCGTGTTTGACCGTGATTTCTTTACATGGGGAACAATGCTATCGGAGGAAAAGGTTGTTATGAGGAGAGGGGCTCACTTTGAGTAGGGCTGAGGAGAAAGAGGAGGGCGGGTTTGCCCAGCAAAGTCCCTTAGTGAGAAGGTCCTATCATTTTCTTCTGGGACAAGGCAATAATTGTTTATTAAATGTTGACTATGAGCTAGGCATTGTGTTCTGGGATATATATTTAGGATATAAATACAAACAAAAGCAAAAAAAAATTCCTTTCTCTAAGAAGCACTCATTCTAACAGGGGAAGAAAATGTAAAGAGGAACCGAAAAGTGGAATTGATGGGAGGAGATAATCGTGCTAGCAGCAGATTTGGGACCCAGAACCCCTGACTCTTCCCTTTTGCAGGAATATGGTTGTGAAGCCCAGGAGTCATCAGCAAAACCAGGAGAGAACTGGGGGTTGACTGGCTGGGCCCTTCAGGAGGAGTTTCCCAATGGGAAAAGGGGGTGGCATGGCTGGGGGATGTTCCAGGGTGAGGAGGCAATGGAGGAAGGTGGATATTCCAGGATTTCAGGTCCCAGGCATGAAGGGAATTTCTAGGAGAGAAATCTGGGGAATCTTATCTTCCTCCATGCTGTGACTAGCTGCATGCATCCCCTTACAAAGATCTTGCTTTGTTATGCAGATGAGACGGGGGTGGAGCTTTGGAGGAGGAGTTCCATTGGCCCCTCCCTCTACTCCTAAAGAGAGGGATCCTCCCGGCACCTCAGCTTTTCTTGACTTCACGAGCCCCAGAATAGAATAGCTGTCAATTTGCCCTTGACTCTCCAGCCTTCCAGACACTTGGTGCTACTCCACTGACCAGATCAGTGAGGGAATCGTAGGATCACTGACCCAGAAGGGACCATCTTCCATATTTTACAGATGAGGAGATTGAGATCTGGGGAATTTAAGTAACTTGTCCAAGGTCAAGGAAAGTAGTCAGGGAAGGGATTTGGACCCAGGTCCTCCAACCCAGAGGTAGCCCTTTCTCCAATGGATATCTCTTCTTGGTCTAGGAAACCACTTGCCACACTTGGGCGTCAATGCCTGTGTTCGTTTATTTCATCTGAATTCTATTAGCTTCTACGCCGGACTCCTCTTAAGTAAACCATCCACAGAAATCCTCTTGTTCAGCCTGGGCCAGGGGTTTCCAAGCCCTGACAGCATCTTTGAGTTCTGACAACCCACATACTCTTAGCTTAGGATGAAAGGAGAGAAAGAGAGGTTCGGGCAGAGACTTTCATGGCGGCCCTGACTGGGGAGCTCTCCTACTTCTTGACCATTTCTGGACCTTGTCTCCCATGCGCCGGTTTTCCTCATCATCCTCCCCACTGGAACTTTAATCTCTCCTAAATGAGTGTGACCTTCTCCTGCCCAGAAACAAACCACCCCATCTCTTCTTGTGCACTTCTGATGCCCACAGCTGGTTCTCCTTTGTGCACTATCTTCACCAACAGAATATAAGCATCTTGAGGACAGATATTGTCCTGCTTGCTTTAGTTGTACCCTAAGCCAGTGCCAGGCACATAGTAAGCACTCCATAAATGCTTTAGCATTCATTTTTTTGATTGTCTCCCGACCACAGTGAAACGCAGGAGTGGATGCGACCCTCGACCAGGACCTGCCTTTCATAGGGTGACACTCTCTTGGCATCCCTTCAGACAGACACTCTTATTACCTGGGAATTGGATCAGCAGAGAGAGGCTTTGAATAGCTAGTGAGTGAGAAAGAAGGCTCAGTCCCTGCTGCTCCCTGTGACTCATTTTTTTTTGGCCTCCAATAAAGCCAGTGGCCTCCCATTTCAGGCAGCTTCCTCTCATGGTAATCACAGCTATCTGCGCCGTGGGGCTCCTGTTTTTATAAAGCACTTCACATGAATGACCTCGTTTGAACCTTTCAGCTGCTCTGGGTGGTTGGGGCTAACAGTATACCCATTTTACAAATAAGGAAAACCAAGGCTGGATGAAGTTAGACAACATGCCCAGCATCCCACAGCTTATCAGTTTCAGAGGTAGAGTTTGTACCCACTCCCCTACTCCAACACCCCTCTCCCACCCCTGTTTCCTTCCATGCCAAACTGCCTGCCTTGCAGGGGGGCAGAGACAGTGTCAGACACTGAACCTGTGATTTTATTGATTTAGGGAATGACCAGATGAAGAAATAAACCCAATTAATGGCTTCTCTGCCACTTAGTCTCAGAGGGTTAGTTGTCCAGAGGTTGTTTCTTGTTCAGCATCACATGAGATGTGGAACCTGAACCCAGCTCTTCGCTATTCTGAGGTGAGCATCTCATCAGAGGCAGTGGTAGCCAGATGGTTGAAGTGCCCCTTCTCTACTAGGTAAGGTGCTTGAGGGCAGGAGACTTGTCATTGATATCTGCTCACAGTATTTGTTGCATTCAATCAGTTATGCATTTATTAAGCACCCGGGTGTTCCAGGCACTGTGACAGAAATGGGTGGGTACCTTTTCTCATAGATCTGATATCCTTTATCTGCATTCTGTACAATGAAATCCCCATTGCCCCATCTTCTTCCCGTCCTCATTTGGTTCGCTGTTCTTTGAGTACCAGTTTAGTCTGAAGTTGACTTGGATTCAGACAAACAAGCCATTTTCCTCTTCAAGTGTCTGGGGAGGGACGAGGCCTCTTCAGAGGCCAGCAACAGAGCTGGGGCCCCTCAGAGACCTCTCAGAAGCACTCATCTGGATGCCCTGTTTTATTAGTTCGGTTCCTGTCTTGCCTTGAAGCCGGGCTGGGCCCTTCAGGAGTCAGGAAGGAAGTTGATTTCCCTGTTGATATCATGGCAAGATCGGATCCTCTTGCCAGGGTGGTGTTTCTTTTTAAAAATTTAAATATTTCCTCTTTTTGCCCTCCAAAGCAGCAGGTATTAGTTTTTCTGGAAGCATTTCTTCTGGCAGAAGCTAATTTCGTAGTTCTGGAGGGTTATTAGTGACTCATGTGGCTTTCTCGGACATGGGGCCATCTGGTTCACCCTGGGCTTTGTAACCTGAACGGGCCCTGAGACTGGCTGGCTGAGAATGGGGTGAGGGGGCTGGAGAGGAGAGGACGGGGTTGGGTGGAAGAGGAGAAGGCAGGAGATGGCTGCTGGCCTCAGGTATCTGCGGAGAGGGAATGGGCTGTTCTACACATCCTGGAAGGCAGAACTGAGAGTAATGAGCTGGAAATGTGAAAGAAGCAGATTCAGATCAAATACCAGGAAGTAGCTGAGGCTGGATCTGGACTCAGGTCTTCCTGACTCCAGGCCCAACACAACATCACCACCTTGAGAACCCCAAGCTTAGAGACAGTTTGGGTGCTTGTGGTCCTTGAGAGCCAGAGCAAGTCCCAGCCTTCCTGGACTTCTGTTTCATCTCATTTGAAAGATGAGGGGGCTGAATCAGGTGGCCTCGGAGGCCCTTTACATCTCAAATTGGACGGTGGGACGATGAGAGCTGCCAGGGCCTCTTCATGCGTGGCTGGGTGACTCTCTCTGGGACACGGTCACAGGCGGCCTCATAGGCCTCTAAATGACCCCCTCTGACTCTGCAGTCTGGGATTCTAGGAAAAGCAAAACAGGATTGAAAAAAATCATTTAAATTATCCCATAGAGCAAGGGAAACTTGATTCTCATGGGAATTGCTTTGGTGATGACCTCACATTTCTTTCCTGAGCCCCTCTGACAGCTCACACTCTGACCTACCTTGACTTACCTGTCTAGGTGCTGAGTTCTGTAGGAGAAGCTCAGCTCCTTGGTGGGGGAGGAGGGGTGGGAGGAGGGAAGGGAAGGGAGATCTCCTACAGGCAGCCAGCAATGAGGTTGATTTATCATCCTTTACTCATTAGGTCCTAGTGATCTCACAGCAGAAATTTGAGGTTCACAGCTCTCGCCCTGAACAGGGCCTTAGGCACCATGTAGTTCACCTCCCTCCCATCACCTCAGTTTCCTCATCTGTAAAATGTGGCTAATAACACCTATCTCAAAGGGTTATTGTGGGGATCAAATGTTATCATCATTGTAGGTACTTGGTCCAAAGTAAGCACTCTATAGATATTAGCTCTTCTTTCTTTTAGACACGAGGACGTGAGACACAGCGGGGTTAGACCTGCTTCAGGTAACACAGGTGACCTTCATGGAGCCTGCACTGAAGCCCTACTATGTCCAGTTCAGCCCTGCAAGTGCCCCACCAAAGCTAGGAGTGGCCAGATGTGGGTGATCCCTCATCTAGGAGTTCCCGGTGCCCATGAAGTCCAGGTTTGGTCTCTATAAGGGAGGAATCAGTCCCAGCTGATGATGCCTCCTAGTGGGGTGCTGTATGTAGAAAGCCCCAGGGCTTTGCTATCTACCTTTCACCAAAAAGGTAAGCAATTTCACTTTGCTCCTTCCATTTCTTCTCCCTTCTTCCTTGTACAATGAACAGAAATAACTACATTACAGATCAGAAAACAGAGGCACAGATTGGTGATAGCATCTACTAATTCCCTATCTATAGCTTGACCCACAAATGCCACCCGTAACTCCTCAGTGGCTGTTTCCATTTGTGGGGATCGCAGAGATGGGAGGCTTGGAGAAATCCCATCTTCCTGAGTTTGGGAGCATTCCCCAGGAAAGGACTGGCTAGCACTGAGTCCTAGCGTACCTGGCCAGCTGGAGGAGGAAAGAAAGTCCCAGGGAGATCAGTTGTCAGTGTCCTTTCTGGAGCATTCCAGCAGGGCTGAGAGGGAGTTGTGTTTGTCCAATGGAACCTTTTATTCAGTAAATTAATATTTGAAAGGCCTTCTCGAATGGAACATCTGATCATTCCAGTGGCCTCCTTTTGAGGTGGCCTCTTGCAGTCTGGAAATCTGCTCACCTGCTAACGACTGTGTCACGTGGATGTTGGTAAATGTGTAGGGTTGACTTCAGAGACTAAAGGCAAACACTGAACACTGCTTTACGATATTCACTTCTGATGTTGATAAAACATTGAAAGAGAGGAAGGCTGTCTGGTGGGTAGTGCTTAGCCCAGTGTCTGCCACTTGGTAGGTGCTGAATAAATGTTCGTTAATTTATTGACCATGGGAGCAGGAAGAAAAATCCCGGGATCAGCCATGGTGAACCTCCAGCTGGAAGGGAATTTGTAAGCCCCCAATCTAAAGGTGACTGGCCCAGAGTAGTAAGCAGGATGGAATTTCAGCCCAGCTCTTCGGATACCAAATTCAGCCTTCTTTTCCATGGTTCATCTGGGCTCAGTGTTGACCATTGCTAGCTGTGTGTCTCTGGGCAAGTCGAGTTCCTGTCAACCCAGTAAGACAGTAAGGAGTCACTGCTATTATCGACAAAGGGAGTTTCCACCAGGATGCTCCCCACATCAGTGAAATCACAGGTCCAGGCTTCTCTTATTCGCCAAGACTCCCCCCAAGTTTCAAAATATTAGATTCTTCATGTGGAGCCAGCTTTAGGTCCTATCAGTCTTCCTATTATTACTCTTCGCAATAATAGAGACATTTTCTCTCTTGGTTATTTTTGAAGGAATTCTTTTACCTTCTTTTACATAAGCCTACAAAGGCTGGTGTTTATTCCACAGTTGGCTGCAGCGTTTACTGAGTGATTTACATACATTACCTCCTGTGAGCCTCCTAACAGCCCTTTGAGGTGCATTATTCTTAGCCCCATTTTACAAATGAGGAAGCTGTGGGTCTGGCCCACAGGCACCCAGCCAGCAAGCTCCAGAGAGCTCCCCTCTCCCCTCCTCACCTTTGTTTTCTCCATTCCATTTTTGGGATCTGTGTCTTCTCTGAGCTTGGGAACCCTCTCTTCTGAGTTCGCACGAAAGTCAGGATTTATTTGGCTCTGACTTTGGACTCTTGGGTTGTGAAGAAGGTCCCCATTGAGTCTCTGGAGCAGATACAAGCAGTTATTTTTTGTTGGATTGACAGTGGCAGATACAAACCTGTACCTAACACTTTCAGACTAAATCCAAAGAGGGGGGAGAGACATTTTTAAAAAGCTAGCTGATTTCTCCCCATCTTTCCTCAAAGCTCTTCTGAGAACATTATCTAACAGGTGATTGTCATTTCAGAAAAATAAAAATAATTTCAAAGAGAATGAATGCATTGAATGTAATCAAAAAGATCAGGAGCCACATCTGAAGCTGATAAGCATTGATTAAGTACCTTTTTTTGTGGCTCAGGGTTTTCACTTATCTCCGACTCTTGCTGACCCTTGCTGAAGGTTTTCTTGACAGAGGTAGTAGGGTGCTTTGCCATTCCTCTTCAGCTCATTTGAGAGATGAGGAAACTGAGGCAGACAGTGCTAAGTGACATGCCCAGGGTCACACAGTGAGGAGGTGTCTGAAGTCAGAGGAAACTCACCTTCTAAAGGGTCAGGGGTGAGGGGACTGGACACTACCAGCAAGGATGCTAATGAGGAGTCCTTGGGTTTCTATTGCCTGTGGCTAGGTTGGACCGGTCAGAATCACAGAGCCTGGCAGGCCATCCTGCCTAAGCCTTGTCTGACCAAGCATGATGAGTGTTCATCCGTCCTTTGCCTAATGACCTCAAGGGAGGGAAGCTACAATCTAGGTCATTTCAGGAGAGGGAGGGAGGTTCGCTTGACCTTAAACTTGAGCTGGACTCTTTGTAGCTTCTGTTCTCTGTGCTTGGTTTTCCCCAATTAAGATGTTTACCTCTTTACCAGGGCTCTGAAGGTAGGACAGGAAGAGACATATCAGAAACCATCTAGCCTGACTCTTTATTTTACAGACTCAGAAAGGTCTGGCGACCTGATTAGGCTTTAGGACTGTACATGACCTTTGAGGTCCCCTGATCAACCCTCTCCGTTTTCAGAGGAGAAAACTGAGGCCTAGGGAAGTGAGATGGTCCCTTTGCATTCATGTGGGTGGTATCGTAATTGCAATATACATCCCTATTATTATATATATATATATATATATATATATATATATATATATATATATATATAAAACATAAATTTATTTATAGTGATGTATACACAGACCTACAAATGAGTGCCACTGTAAAACACTGTCAGGCTGCTGGTTTCAGAATCAGGGAGACCTGGGCTTCCATTCTGCTTTTGCCACACATCCTGGCTAGCAGTGCAACCCTAGGGGAGGGACCAGAAAGCCCAGCACTCTGGGCAGTGAATTGAGGCTATGGGATGTTCTGGATTGGCAGAGAGAATTTCCTCACCAGTCTGGACTCCGAATCCTTGAACTGTAGCTGATATTTGTATGGTGTTTTAAAGTTTGTAAAACACTTTGCCCCCAGTTTCTTATCTGATCCAAATGCTAGCCCTGAGTGCTACTTCCTTCTGGTCTAATGGTTTCCATTTTAGAGGTGAGAGAGCAGCCTCAGAGGCATTATAGGGACTGATCAGCACTGCTGCTCTAAAAGTCATCTTCTCTGCATAGAGGAGGAAGCCTAGGGAGAGAGGTTCCATGACTTGGCCAAGGTCACTCTGTTAGGTAATGGAACCTGGGTTCTCCAGAGTCAGTGTGCTTCCCACCATCTTTGCAGTGACTCTGCTGGCCTCAGGGGGAGGCTTTCATGTCCCACACTAGCCCCTGCTCTTGCACAGTGGCTGGTTCTGTAAAAAGGGCAGAGATGGTGCATGGCCCTGTGGTTTCCAGCTCGCCCCACAGAGAACCAGACAGGCTGTCTTCTAGCATCACCTAGGTGGCATGAGAAGGTTTGCAGATTGGTACTCTAGAGGCCTTACCCCAGTCTCCTGGGATTGCATGGGTAGAATTGATTAAAATATCCCTATCTCTATCTGTCTGCCCTTTTAGTTTTGCCTCCTAGACTTCCAAATTTCCCCTCCTCCCCCAGTTTGTAATCTTTCTAAGATGGGTGCCTGTGGGTCACCCCAGCACTGTGCTTTCCTGAGTAGCCAGAGGGTCTGACAGGCTAGTCTTTGCTCTATAGCTCTGTGTCATAAGTTCAAGATTACAGTATGTTCCCATTTCCCAGTTCCAGCCAGTTGATGACCCACGTAGAGTCCTTTGGTCAGCAGGAGAACTCATTTGGCTGGATCCTATGAATTCCGGGCTGGCTAAAAGGAAGAGCTTTGGGTGCTGTAGCCCATTACCATATGTTGTCCTTCAATCATTGCCTGAGCCCGACCTATGAATCAAGAACTTTGCTGGGCCCATGGGCTACAGAGACAGTGGGGACATGGTCCTGCCCTGCAGGAGCATACCTTCTGTTCAGGGAGACAGCATATGCATATATATAGTTGTAGACAGAATTGATGCCTGGGGGTGGGCACTTGCATTTGGGAGGGATCAGAAAAGACTTTCTGTAGATGGTTCTGAAACTGAGTCTTGTAGGAAATCAGGAATTCTGAGAGGTGGAGAGGCACAGTGATAGCATTCTAGGCATGGGCATCAGTCTGAGTAAAGATCCAGAGGTGGGAGATGAAGTGTCATGGATGATTAATAAGCAAGTACCCCAGTATGGCTGGACCATCAAGTAGGTGGAAGGGAGTCATGTGTGAGAAGACCAGAGGGAAGGATGGATATGAACTGTGAAGTTTTCAGTGGCGTACAGAAGAATTTACATTTGTCCTTGGGGCAGTGAGGGAGCAATGGGGCTTGGGTAGAGGGTGTGACATGCTCAGACCTGGGCTTTGCAAGGCCCTCTTGCCCAGCTTGCCAGCTCCAATCAAATGAGACCCAAGACTCTTCTTTTCAGTCCTTGACTGGTCTGGCATTTCAGTACTTAGTCTAAATATACCATGCTCTGAGAGTGAGCAAAGCCTCTATGATGTCACCCAGGAATGATAAAAAGCTAAGCAGCTTTTAGCCAATGATAATGTCTTTCCAGCACTTTCCAACTGGGACCTATTCATGAAGGATGGCAAGCTGGTGCAGGGAACTCATTCTATGAGATCTAGTGAGAGACATAAGTCATGCTCAGATGAATGACTTCCAGGAGCGGGGACCAAGTTTGTAGGGAGATTCTTCAGTTTGGTGTGTGATGCAAATGTAGAGACTGGTCTCTTGAATCTAGCCCTTTCCAGGGTCCAGGTCCTTCTGCTCTCCAAAATGAGGTTAGAAGCTGTTAGCAGAGATGAGGATTAGGGTGCTTGCTGCTGGGACTTGGCGGGTGATGCAAATCATATTCACCAGGCTAAATAAATGCCCGCCAGTGAGCTATATTTAGGGTTTCTATAGACACATATGAATGGGGCTGAGAAAAAGAGCAGATTTGGTCTTAAGGGTTTTAGGCAAGCTTCTATAGGCCAAAGCTGACTCAGAGTATACTCTTTTCTATAAATGATGCTCAAGTCTTCACTGTCTGGGGCTCCTCCATCCTCCAGCTACTGAGGTTCGCAGCTTTGGTGGCATCTTCAGTTTTGCCCTCTGCCTCCACTTCTCCCCTGCTCTTTACTCCCATCCAGCCGGGTGTCAGGTCTTAAATCCATCCAGTCTCCCTGACATCCTTCATGTCACTTCTCTTCTCTTCCCTCCCGCCAGCTCAGGTCCTCATCCTCCTTTGAATGTGCTATATAACCATAGCCTTCAAAGGGCTCTGTGTCCCTGTGTCCAGGCTTTGCCCTCTCCAGTCATTCCCACAAAGCTGCCCAAAGACCTTTCGTCTAAAGGTCTAAAATACAAGTCACACCATGCTCGCTTGCTCAAGAAGTTTTTATTTTCTCCCTGTTGCCTTTGGAACCAATTTCACTATTCCACTTGACACTTGAGCCCACCACAATCTTAATCCAGCTTTCCTTTCCAGGCTCAGGCATATTTCTGTCCTCCAGGTATCCACGTTTCAGCTGAACTGACCCACCTTTCTTTTCCTTAGAGTCATCCCCAGTCTTTGCCCAGGCTGCCTCCTTTTCCTCCTCTGTGAGGGCTGCCTAGCCTATGCTCAGGGCATCAGAATTTGCCCAGGTCCCCCAGGTCTCTTGGAGAGCCAGCGCTAAAACCAGGCAAACATCACTTATGTCTGACACCTTCTGATCCCAGAAGGAAATGGCTTTCCCCATGTCCATTTCCATGGAGAATTTCCTTCTGAAGAAATGTGATTCTCAAGAGTCTTCTTAGATCAGGAGAGATGTCTGCCTCTTCTAGCCTTCTTATAATCAGGGACAAACTTCCCTGTGGGTATTATCTCTGAAAGGACTTTGCAAGGTTGGTTGCTGATTGGCTATTGGAAACTGGAAGAGACCAGCTATTATGAGATTCAGTGCCACCTTGGGACAAATGTTTGCTTAAACTAAGACAGCTATGGGTCTTGTGTATGATGAGGTGGTGAGAGTTTTAATTATTGATTCACTGACAATAGCTGGCTATGAAAGCAAATGTCATGTTTTGAAACGAACTATCTCACTGTATAAAGAGTTCCGTGCTCATTGGTTGCCCCTTATCACTTAGCTCTTGGGCAAAGACACATTACTATTGTATCCCATTTTCACCTTCTGTTTCCTGGTTCTTTTTCCTAGCTGAGGTGCTGATTCACCAATTCACAGCATCTCTGAGTAGAGAAGGGACTTCAATAGCCAGCTAGTCTCCGAGTTCTTAACCTTTTAAGAAGGGGAGCTAGGGGGTTCGCTGCGTAGAGAACTTGAGCGTGGACTCAAGATCGGAGGCCAAACCCATCTAGCTGTGTGACCTTGGGCAAGCATTTTCCATCTTTTTCTTCAATGTCTGGGTCCATATTAATGTTGGCCCTGTCTCAAATACTACTCCTTCCTAGTTAATACTATTGATGGTAGAAATGATATGAACTTCTTAGTTCAATGAAGAGTGCATCATTTTTCTCTGACTGCCTTTTCTTGAATGGTTTTGTGCTGACTGTAAAATTACTTAGCCAATGATGGGAGCTCTGAGTGCGGCAGTCTCCAGAATCAAGAAGGAATGATTGGACCCGCCTTTAACACTAGGGGATGATACATAGAAGGTATCACAGAGCCCTGCCCAGGGGACATTATGGGGCCATGATAATTTCAGCCTCAAAACAAAGGTCAGGTCATTTGCCCATCATGTTCCTTCTTGGACATTCTACCTTGACTTCAGGTACAGAATTGGGACAGCAGCCACACCTGGGTATCACCACAGAACTCAGGTGTGTCTAGGAATAAATCCAAAGGTAGCACCCTCATAACACTTACTATGTGCCCCTGGGCAAGTCTCGCACCCTGTTTGCCTCGGTTTCTCCATCTGTCAAATGAACTGGAGAAGGTATGGCAAGCCACTCCAGTATTTCTTCCAAGAAAACCCCAAATGGGGTCATGGAAAGTCATCCACAACTGAAAAGTGACTGAACCACAGCAATAGACCTAACCCTAACCGTCTCCTTCTGTGTGCCCAAATGGCCATTCTGATCCTACATCTTTTCCTTCATGATCTGTGTGACTTTGGGCACTTAACCTGCTTGGGCAACAGCTTCTTATGCCATAATATCAGGGGGTTGAAGTCAGTGGCCTCCGAGGTCTTCTCCAATGCAAGTTCTGTATCCCCTATGGTCCTACAACTCGTCCCTAGTGCCCCTTCCCTCCTGTCTCTGTCCTTGGCTCCTTGTCTTCTCTTTGACCTCTGCAAAAAACAAACACAAAAAGCCCCTGGTCCTCCTGGACGCAAATGTAGGATGCTGTGCTGTGTGACCTGGGACAAGTGACTGAGTCCCTCTGAGCCTCAGCTTTCTCATCTGTATAGTGAGAGGATTTGCTCCAAATCCCATGAACTCATGGCTCCCATTAATTATTCCTGCTGCTCCCCATTATCATCTCAGTCACACTCCCTCTTTTATCATTTGTCTGGCTTCTCCAGGAGAAGGCTGCCTCTCATTAAATGGGGTCCCCATTTAATGGCAGGAATAGAAAAGTCCCCCTTCCCCCCCACTCAAGTTATCTGCTCTCTCTGTGCTGACCAGAGTAGAGTATTCATGCTTCTGCAAACAGAAGGTTCCCCTTTCATGGGGCGGATTTTCATTGAGTCTACATTTATCATTTCTCACCCTTCATGGAAAAAAAGATAGGTGGTGTCAGTCCAGCTTTTCAGCTGAAGAAACTGAGGCAAACGAAGAATGGAAGTGAGAAGGAGGCTGCTTGTCGTCTCAGCCTTGAAGGAAACTGAAGTGTTCAGGGGCAAAACTGAGGAAGAAGCATGTGCCAGGCATGGGATGCAGGAGATGGTGAAGGCCAGGGATGGGAGGGCATGCCTGAGGACCAGCGGCAAGGCCAGTTTGAGTGGTACCAGGTGCCCAGTAAGGGGCAGGGCTGAGGTCTGTGATTACCAAGCCAGCATGCCTTCCATTATATTCTGCTATCCGAAGGTCCCAAATTAACATCTTGGGTGTGTGTGTGGGGCGGGGTGCGTGTGTGAGCTTGCACATATAGATGTGTGGCGTGTGTGCAGCACACCCAACCGACCGACACTCAAATTTTTGCTCCTCTGGTCCTGACACCTGCAAGGAAAGTGGATGCATGTGTGGGCAAGGGGGGTAGTAATTGCAAGCCCTATCACCCATTCATATACCTACTTATATGGTTTCCACATGCAAATCTGGGTTTTTTGCAGATGTGTTTAATATATCTGTTGTTTCCGCCTTTTATTTTTATTTTTATAGGAGGGGGTGGTTATTTCAGTTGTACTGGGGCCTTCATGGGTCTGGTCAATGGCCAAGCAAGCAGGTACTTGGGGCAAATTCTTTTTTACTCTGTTGCATTTTATTTTCATCACACTTGTTCCTCTGCTGCGTTTGTTAATGGAAAGACTGGAGTGGTCACAGGAAGTCACTTTTCCCAAGGTCTTTGTTCCCGATGGTCGATGGCCGCAGTGGGAGCAGTATTCTTTCTGTAACTTAGCATGTTGATGGTTCAACAGGTGAGGAGACTGGAAGTAGTTTTGCTCCTTTTCAGCAGAAAGGCCAATCGGTTGATTATACTCATAGTTGGTGACTTTTGAACTTTCCTCCACTTGGGCTAAAAACCAAAAAAAACCCTACAAAACTAAAGGAAACCCTGCCCAAGAAGCACATAGACAAGTCATCACTGTGTCCCCCTCACTCCTGCAGGTTGTAGTCATTCTCAAATGCTGAAGGTCAGGAACCGAACCACTTCTGGTTCTTGGCCAGGGGAGGAAGACCCATAGGACCTTGGGAAGGGGACTTGCTTTTGTTGGTAATAAAATTAAAGGTGACATCAGCTTCCGAAGGGTCACCTGGCTGCAGCCTCAGTGTTTCTGTGCTCGGGATTCAGACATTAGATGGATGACTGGTTGGTAAGCTTGGGGCACCTAGAGATCCACCTTGGGGAGGTATCCTCTTTTGTGTGCGTGTTTTAAATTTAAGCACTTTTCTTGGACAGATTCATTTTTCACTTCTGTGTTTATCAAAACCTATGGAAGAGGAGGGGCCAGAATAGGGAGACAGCCAGACTGATGGGCATTTAGCTTAGGCATTTTTTGACTAGAAGGCCTTCTGACTTAGCTTCATGTCCCAGCTACTTTTCCAAGTACAGGTTCACTGAGTGAGTCAAACAAGAAATCTTACAAGAGTGGGTTTTATCTAATCTCATCATGATTATCAACAGAGCCAGAGGTAAGAATTTTTCACCTTGGACAGCCTCTGTTTGAAGAGAGTGAGGGTGAGGTGGATGAGAGGAGATTTCTACAATGGGGACAGTTGTACTGAGAGAAAATATTATTGACTGCATTTCGTGTGCTGTCCCGCAGCCCTGCTTGCCATCCCTGAATAGGTTGTCTGTCTTGCTGCAAGGGGTGCTGGGAACAGCTGTTTTTGTACCTTCTTGCCTACTGTACATACCTCCCCTTGCTGACCTAACATCCCTCTCACCTGCTGTTGGTGAGCATACAGTCAAGGGGGTCAGCCTGAGGAGATGAGACAACCTTCCGTTTCAATTTCTGACTTGTGGCTTGCACGTTTTCTGCTTGTTGTCATGCTGTTTGCTTTTCTTTTCTTTTCTCTTTTCTTTTCTCTTCCTTTCTTACTGTTTATTCATTTGAAGTTATGTGTTCTCCTTTGTGTGGGGATAGTTTGTGATTTTGTAATTAATTAGACATTTCTTCTTTTAGAACAGTAACTTTTCATTAGTTACAATGTGCAAAGATAACATTTGATCGGGGGAAGCATTCTCCTAGTGTTTGTGGTTTTCTTTAACTAATTTATCCCCACTTAACTTATCCGTAAGTTAACTCCTAATGCTTCCAGCCTTTTCTTACCATCTTATACCTCTTAGGTAGTCCTGAATAGATTGCAGAGACTTCTTTTCATTTTACTATGAGTTTCTAAAAACTTGACAGTGGTCTAAGTTTAACCTCACCCAAAATAAAATGATTTCTTTTCATTAGAGATTTGTGGAGGGAGGGAGAAGGAATGGAGAAGCATGAGCTTTCCTAAAATAAGGATGGCAAGACAGATAATGTGCTCATTCTCAGCTAGGCTTATGCGGGGAAAGCTCCTTATCTGAGTGACCTCTACTCACTGGAAAAGTTTGTGCTGCTGAATTCCATGATGTGACATCCTCGTGTGATGAGTTTGAAAGGCTGGGCAGAGGACATTCATCTTGTGCTTTGGAGGGAGGGGTGTGATGAAGATAACACTCTGGTTTTTTAGGTAGAAAGACATGATTTTTCCAATTGGCTTAAATTTAGGAAAGAACACCGGGCATAGGCCCTAGAGAGAGAGAGTTTTGGGGCTTTGGTTAACTTTGGTTTTTGGGGCAGGGCTGGGGTGAATTTGAAGCATCCTATAAGATGAGGCACATCTCCTTGATTTCAGTGCATTTTTGAGGGTGTATGTAGGATAAAATGCACAAATATACTAATTTTAAGTTGGGTTAAAAAAAAGATGTTTTATTCAAAGGCACCCAGGTGGTACAATGATTAGAACACTGGACTTAGGAGGATCTGACTTCAGCTCCTTACACACTGATTATCTGTGTTATTTTGGCCAAGTCCCTTAATCTCTCTTTACCTCAGTTTGTTGATCTGTAAAATAGGTACATGAATAACCTCTCAGAGTTGTGAGAATCACATGAGAGACCATGTGTAAAGAACCACATAAACCTTAAAGTACCATATAAATACTAGTGGGGACAATTATGATAATGAAGATGAGCTGGTCTCAAAGTTGTTGGTTTCTGAACCTTTTTATCCCTTAAAATTACTGTGGATTATACCTGTTGATATTTTCCATATTAGAAATGGAAAGAGTTTTGACATCACAGAACTCCTGAGAGGGCTGCAGAGACCCCCAGGGGTCCCTAGTCCACACTTTGACAACGACTGAACTAGATGATCTGTAAGTTTGTGTGAGGGATTGGATGGGAAGAAGATTCTGAAGCTTTTCTGAAGAAATCCTTCAAGTGAGGAATGAGTCTTTGGAAAGAGGGTCTTGGTGGAGCTGGGGCCCCTCCTAGCAGCCTTTGTGGAGACAAGTGGGTGAGGGTGTAGCCAGCCTGTATTTAGGGATCTTCATCTTTCGTGCCCCATCACTGAGATTCAGGGGCCATCAACCCCAGCTCCATGAGACATGCCTTTTAGAGGGATGAGCGGATGGCCCTGCCTGTTTAAATTTGTCTCCACCTCTGTCAGTTATCTACTGGGGGAACATGACCTTGTTAACCTAATGTTATGGCTTCTTATGACGTTAAAAAAATAAAATCCCCTTCGGAGGGGCATAAAACAGGCAGGAATCAATTGAAGATGCATCCTGATGAGGTGCTTCCCTCTGACTTGTGCTGAAGGTCTTTGCTGGTCCCATCTTGAGAGGTGTCAGTCTGATTCACAGCCAACGGTATATGCACAGGTGCTCGTTCTGACTGCTCTGGAGCTTAGCTGGCTGGTCACTTGGCTGGTCTCAGACCTCTAGAGGCCAGGGGCTGACGACAATGTGTAGCCAACCTGTGAGACCTGGTCTGTATGGCCCCAGAGGGAAGGACTGGGCCCACATGGGCATTCTTTTTCATGGGTTGGGTCAGATAGGTGCTGAGCTCCCTCCCAGTTCCCAAATTCTGTGATTCTTTGGTGAGGCAAGTTTGGAGAAATGTGATGCTCCCCCAAAGTGGAATGGATGGCTTTGGTGGGGAGTGAGTTCCAGGCCTGGAAGTGTTCCTGAGGCTGGATGAGCTTTTGTTGGGAGTGTTACAGAGGAAATTCTTTGTTCTAAAGGTTGAGCCCAGAATCCCTTCTAACTTTCAGAAGCTGTGATTCTTGGAGAGGTGAGGGAAGTGGTCCGGGGAGGACTTCTGACTTTTCAGCCTCATTTCCAGATGGTAGAAGCCTGAGCAACTCTTAGGCTACAGTAGTCCAAATGTAGTTAGTTACCAGCCACTGCCAAAGAGCATGGTGATGCCCAAGAAGAGGGAGGGAGACCCTAGCCTGATCAGGTGTAAGTGTTATTCCCTGCCAGGATTAAGTATCAGATCCTCCCAACTTTAAATGCAGTGCTCAGTACCTAGCTGTCTCTAACTACTTTCTCTTAAGTGGCTTCAGAACTCCCAGGCTAATCCAGCCTTGTGATTTAGAAAAGGGTGGGGTATGTTCATGAAAGCCCAGTGCCAGGGACATTTGGACTGTTAGGAGATGAATAAGTTACCCCAGGCCTGAGTAGCTCAGCTGAGGAAAAGGGCCTCTCTGAAGTCGCAGTTCTCAAAGTGAGGTCTGGATGCCCGAGGGATCCCCACAGCCCTTTCAGGAGACCCAAACTATTTTTACAGTAATACTAAGATGCTTTAATTTCTAATATGCTCAATATTGATAGATATCACCCATATAAACAAAAGCTTTTAGTGGGGAGGGGGCACAGTTGTTGAGCCCTGAGACCAAAACATTTGCAAACCAATGATCTAAAGAATACTCTTCTTCCTCCTTTTTTTTTCTTTTTTAATAATATCTTTGACTCTTTGACTGATTATCATGATCAGACAAAAACTGTTTCTCATGCCCAGGGTTATCTCAGGCATAGTTTATATAAGAGCTATTTTTGACTGTGTAATTTATTCCTTTAATTCTAGCAAATTTACATACTAGTCTTAAATATGAAATTGGGCACTGAACCTTAGCTTCTGCATTTCCTGTGCCTTGAATGGCTTACTTTACACCCTTCTCCAGGCATTATATTTTAAGCTGTAACATTTAGTTTCTTTCCCAGTGTCTTAAAGTCAGCTTCAGGGACAGGGCAGCAGGATCAAAGCCTGAATCTTCAGTGGCTCCCTATGACTCCTGGAGATAGAATAAAGACTTGAACCTTGGCCTTCCCCTGCTGTGTGCTGCCAGCCAGCCTTTCTTGACCAATTATTCACCATTATGGACTCTGGGTTCCAGACACATTGGTTGAATGGTTATTCACCCCATTTGCCATTGCAGCACCACGACTTGGCACAAGCTGCCCCGCCCCCCATGCTTGGGATGGACTCTCCTCATCTCCTACTAGCCCACCCCCAAATCCTCAATTTACTCTAGGAAGCCTTGCCTAAGTTCCCTATTCAGTCACGTTGTGGTACCTCAGTTTTCTCATTTATAAGTTTCTTGAAACTGGTGCCTTTTTTAAAAACATTTTTTGGAGGAACTTTGTATTCACCAGAGTCTGTCATGTAATAGGTGTTTAAACTGAAAGCAGGGTAGCATGGTGGAAAAAGTGAAGACTCAACTGGTCTGGGTTCAAATTCTGCTTCTGCTAATGACCATCTGTGTAACCTTGTGTAAGTTACCATTCTTGTGTCTCCTTTTTCTTCATCGTTAGAGGGAGGGAGATAGACCAGATGTCCTGGGGGCCCTTCCTGCTCAATGACAGAAGAGTTGGGGTTAGACCATCTGTCTTTAAGAATCCTTCTAGGGTTAAGAATTTAGGAATGGAGAGGGTTTTAATGATGGGTGCAGGGGACTTAGTTTATGTTTTCATTGTAGATAAGCAGCCCCCCGCCCCTTCCCAAAGGCGATGCCTTCTCTGAATTTCAGTCTTGGAGAGTTCTTGGTGAATAGAGAGGTCAGGTCACATGTTTGGGGTATTATCAGAGGTCAAACTTGAACCCAGACCTCTTGGCTTCCAGGACAGTTTTCGTCTATTCTTCCTGTGGAGACTCTATGATTGATTGATGAAGATTGGTTGTTATTCAGTCTGTTTTGATTCTGTCTGACTCTGTAATTCCAGTCCAGGATTTTCTTGGCAAAGGTCCTGAAGTGGTTTTCCACTTTACCCCAGCTCACTGTACTGATGAGGAACCTGAAACAAATAGGATTGACTGACTTGTTCAGAGCCGTACAGCTAGGAAGTGTCTGAGGCTAAGATTTGAACTCGGGTCCTGCTGACTCAAGACTCATGCCCTATCCGCTAACTGCCAAGAAAGACTTATTCAACAACCATTGTAACTTGCTATTTAATAAAATTGGGATGTTGCCAGTTCCTTCCCTCCTGTATAATGATCTTGTGAAGATGAATGAGACTTTGTCTTTGAAAAGTGAGTTAGAGGAAGGTAGACTCTAAGTAGGAGGTATCTATTATTAGAGCCCTTGGGAGAGAGGGCTAATATTTGGGGAGAGAACAGCTGGCTGCTTTGTTCATGCTTTGTATGAAGGCTGAATACAATCGAGGACAGGAAGCGTAGGGGAAGGCCCCTCCCTCCTGTTTGGCCAACTTGAGAATGGGGGCTCCTTGGGAGGTTTGAATCCTTTGGTTTCAAAATAGTTCCTGCATTGATCAAACTGTAATTAAAAATGACAATAATGACAATAAGACAAATCCTTATTTAAAAAGACTGCTGTGACAAATGACATGACCTAGTGAAAACTACCATTTATTGAGAAGTCGCTGAAAATAAGGATTTTGTCCTCAGCAACTACTGAACATGTGAAGTAGGGGGAAAAATGATTAAAAATGAGAGGACAAGTTCCAATCTGGACTCATGTCCAGGGCTTCACCCTCTTACTTCTCCCCTCCCCAAGTTTTTTTTGGTACATTTAGGAAATCCTCTGGACTTCCAAGGAATCGGCTTCCACCCAATACCTTCTTCCTTTCCTTCTCCATCTTGGACAGTCCCTTCCCATCTCTGAGTCTCAGGTTTCCCATCCATAAGAGGAGGGCCTTGGGATCAACCTCCAAGACCCTTTTGGGTGCTAAAGTTCTGTAGTTAGTCTAAGGAAGTGCTTTAGAGATGGTATAGATGGAAGAGATAACAGTCATCTACATCTCTGGTTGAAGACCTCTAGTCACGTGAATTCATTACCTTCTAAGATAGTCCCATTTGGAATGTGGAACTATCTGAATTCAGTCTAATCAGTTTATCAGTAAGCCTTTAGGAAGTCTTTGCTCTACTTAGGTCCCTTTACTAATCTTTGCTCTACTTAGGTCCCTTTACTAATCCTCGATGAGATGAAGGAAAGCCCGAACAAGTCTGTGTCCTCTGGGAACTACTCTTCTCTCATCCAGGGGCTAACCGGACCAGCCTGCTTGGCTGTGGCCCGTCTACGAGGATCTAAGTTTTCTCCTGAACTTGTGCCCTTTCCTCCCTGTCTCCTAGGGCTGGCATGCTCTCCCTCCACACCTCAACTCTTCTCCTGGCTTCCCTGACTTCCTTCAAGCCTCCACACAAAGTCCGTCTTCTACTGGAGACCTTTCCCGCCCCTCTCCCCATTGAAGTGATCACCCTTTTACACTGTGTTCCCAGGAGTTACATTTTGTCTCTCACTTTAAAACATGAGCTCCTTGAGATGGAACACTGTTTTTATACCAATTCTTTGTGCTGAGCCTGGCTCCAAGTAAGGACTTGAAAAATGCTTGTTGACTGGTATGTTCTAAATCAAAACCTACGAGATGGATATGGAAGATGGGGGGTAAACTGAGAGGGGATGGTGTAGGAAGAGGATGGGAGTGGGGAAAGGGACAGGGGCTGGGACTTCCAGAGAACATGGTGCTGAGTTATCTTAAAGGAAGGTTTTATAAGATAACATATTAACAGAACACTGCCTCTGGAGTTTGGGTCACCAGATCCGATCTCTGCCACCTGTGTGAGTAAGTGAGCTCAGAGGTTTACCACTGGGTGACCTTTCATTTCATTGGTTCATAGAATGTCAGAGCCAAAAGGTCCCCAAGTCCAAAACCCTCCCAGAAATCTCAACTCAGAATTTTGACTCAGTTGGTCCGTAGTGACCTTAAGATGGAGAACTTACTATATTGTCACTGACCTTTACCAAAATTCATGCTTAATCCTTACCCGTGAGGTCCTTCCAGTAGATTGATGTTAAACTTATCTTCCCCCTCTCCTGTAAATTCTTTCCCTACTAGGGATTGTTTTGTAGGCACCTAATAAATAATTTAACTGAATGGAATTATTGTACAGACATCACCTAGTTATCTAGAACTGGCTGATTTTTTCTGATGTCTCCCACTAGGACCTAAGGTCTACAAAAAAAAATTGCTGGGCCTGACTTGGGACTTGGGTGGGACTTTGCTGGCATTTCTCCCAGCTCCTTCCTTCTCCCTCCCCTCTACCTTTCTTACCTCCCCAAACACTTTATGCCAAATCTCGATTTAGAATGCTTTGCTCTATGAATGGATTCATTGGGGTTTGCTGGTCCTTCCCACCATTGTTTCTTTATCTTGTAGGGTAAAAGGGTTTCAGGGCCTTCTCCTATAGAACATCTCTGCTGGAAGAAAGGAACCTGTGAAGTGCTATGTCCCTAGAAGCTGTATTCTCCTGGGCTTCTTGGGGAAGCCCTCTAAGGCAGGTGCTGCCAATCATATGCTCCCTATGATCTGATGAGGAAATAAGGTCTGAAGGATAGTTGATCTCCCAAGTCTCACAGGGAGTCCGGAGTCCCTCAGTATCTGAGGTGCGTTCTCAATCCTAGACTTCTGATTTCTAGCTTAGCGTTCCTTCAATTATGTCCAGGTGTCTTTTAGTATCACAAGAGAGTAGATTGAGAACTGAAAGGGACCTTAGAGACCCTTGATTTACAGGGGCAGAATATGTCTCAGAGAAGGGAAGAAAGTGACTTCCAGTGAGGAAGCAGGTACTCAGTTTTTGGATTTTGATCTTGGTGTTTGACTGCAGATCTAAGCCCCTCTCCCCTGCCTCACTTCTATGGCCTCTTATCTCCATTTTATAGATGAGAAACTAAGGTTTGGAGAACTGCCCAAGGTCACACCACTAGTAAGTTTCCTAACTCTGAGATACTGCTCTTTTGTGGCCCCAGTCCCAGTGACTTTCCCTTGCCCCCTCTCCCCTCCTTGCCAGGTGTCCCAGGGCATATACAGGGAGGAGAGAATGGGATCTCTGGTGTTTGAGCTCACCAGCATGTTGGGGAGGTTAACACATGCACGTGTGGAAGACTGGTTCAACAGTAATTTAGGTTTTCCTCAGAATGACAAATCTCAAACAAAATGGGAAGACTGTCTTTCATGTCCTCATGGCAGTCTTTACTAATTTTCACACATTCTGACAGTATTAGTCTTTGGAAAAAAAGCTGATGACCAAAGTCTGGCCTGTTGACCCACCTGATTAGTTATGGTCATCATGTTGTTTGGGGTAGAGATCCATATTTGGTTTCCCGGTGAGGATAGGGCTATTGCTGTCAAGGGACTCGGTGTGATTGGGAAGACAAAGTATACTTACGTTAAATCATAGACTATTACACTTTGTGTCTTTGAACCTCTTTGGCAGTGAGGAGAAGCCTAGGGACCCCTTTTCAGAGTTAGCTGTTTGAATGAAGAAAATAAAATATATAGGATTATAAAGGAAACTAATTATATTGAAGTAGTTTTAAAAACAAAACAAAACAAAACTTTATTTCACTGTTTTTAGGTTAAGAAGCCCTCCATTAGCTAGAGATTCATAAATGCTGAGTCTGGGTGACTTAGTCATGGAATCACAAAGTTGGAAGGGTGCCTTAGAGGCAGTCTGGTCTAATAGAGCCCTATCTCATCTAAAGCATCCCATCCCCAACCCCAAATGTTCAGCTAACCACTCTAGGAAGGTCCACCTCTCCTGTGGACCCCTTTTAATTTTGGACAGCTCTATTTCATAGGAAGCTTTCTTCCCCATGCATCAAGGCCTGAATTTGCCTCCCTCATAAATTTACTCATTGCTTTTGGGTCCCGGCAGGACCATTCTATAGTACTTTCTTTCAACAATAGTCATCAAAAGCCTGCTACCCTATTGGTCTAGCCTTAGACTGGGCACTCTGAGTACAGGGAGAAACCATAAGGGCATGACTTCAAATCTCTCTTCTACTTACTGATGAGGACTGGAATATATGACCTTTGTGACTCCTTCATCTCTGTGTCTGGTGAATGCACCCAAATATGATTCATGAAGTATCTACAGAGTACTTGGTAGTGTGCAATAGAAGTTATTGAGTCAATGGTATCCATAATTCACATTTTTTCCCTTTTAAGAAGGACCTCATAATTGATATATTGATCTCTCAAAGGAAAGATGGGAGAGGGACTGGCATTGGCACCTTTTATAAGTGAAAAAATTGAGGCAAAGAAAAGTTTTGGGGCTTCTTCTAGGACTGTTTCTCAGGGCTTTTTGAGTTAGAAACTGCCAAGGGTTCCAGGAGAGCTTTCAGGGTTTGAAAAACCCTTTCTTCCTGAAACCCCTTAAGGTTGGTTATACTAAGACTGTGATTACTGTTATATGGATGAGAAGATTGAGGCATCTGAGAGGGATCACTCAGTGGCCTATTGTGGAAAGAGTGTCAGATCTGCCACTAGGGTGGGCATTCCAGGAAATAAAGAAGCTCAACCCATGGGATGGAAAAGGGTTTTATTTTGGTATTTCTGTGAAGGTTTTAAGAGGGTGGAAAGAATTAGGTTTTATCCCTTTCATTGCCCTAGGTCTTTTAGAGCAGTTATGGTGAAAGTCACCTGTGTATGAGGCTGCTGCTTTGTTTTCATGGTGGCTGGAAGGGGGTGAAGGCATTGATGGAGCAGGCTAGCTTTGGAGTTTCATGTATCCCCAGAGCTGGGGGACTGGGGGCCCAGGAGCCCCATCTCCTTCCTGCTTCCTCACTTCTGTTGAGATGTCAGCTTCCATTGAGTTGATGGCCAGTGACCTCGTAATGTCCAGCCTTCCTGGCCTGCCTTTTCACATTTGTCTCTACCTTTCTGGGAAAGAGGCCCTGGTGACAGATTCTCGGCACAGTCTTCTTGCTGGGAAGTTTACCCCAGCAGGAAGGAGCAGCTCTAGGCCCCTCCCCTACCCTCCCGCCCCGGTTTATCTCTCGCAAGGGGCATCCCAAAGCAGTCCCACCTCCAACTTGTTTAACCCTGAATGTTTCTGAGGAAGTGGGTTTGTGCTTCTGTGGGCTGCTTTCTCTTAGAAGCTCCCCCCTATGGTCAGACCCTCCCTGCCTGCCTAAGTCCACCCCTTCTGGAAGGTCAGTAATACTCAGGTTGCAAAGGAGAAATGGAATTTCAAAGGGGGAGCTGACCTCCCAATCTTGTGCATCCACCAGCTCTGGTTACATGCTGGCTGCATTAAGCTTATCTCCTCCCTCACAACCCCAGGCAGGAGGTTATAGGCAGAATTCATGGAATCCTTTTATTTTCCTAATGAGATGCTCCCTGAACCCAAAGTGTTTTGTGAAGCTTTGATGGAAGCACTGACACACAAGAAGCAGAGTTTGGTGTTCATTTGCAAAGGCTCCCAGATAATTGAGTTAATTTTCCCTCATTTTGGAGATGCTCCTTTCTTGCCTCCCCTTCCTCCTTTGTCCAGTCCCCATTTTGGCTGCTGGAATGATCGGACCCACTCCTAGAGGTGTGAGGAAAGAGGAGAGTGACAGAATCCCAGCTCTAGAATGAGAAGGAACCTCCGAATTCATCCAACCCCCTTATTTTATAGATAAGGAAATGGAGGTTGAGGGAGGCACACACATGTGACTTGCCCAGGTAGGAAGTAGACTGGAGGGTGGGGGACTTGAAACCCAGGCCCTCTGACGTTGGAGAAAGCTTGTGTTTTTTCCCTGTCACCATCATTCGGGAAAATGTGTGTGGGATGAGGATTTCCAGTTTGGGGATGGTTTGTGGGTTTCATTCTTCTGGACCCATCCTGTTCTCCATTGCCAGTGGCAATCAAAGACTGACTGTCGAAATAGGAGTGAGAAGCTGCAATGCCAGTGTGGAATGGTGCATCCAAGGTGCAGTCATGAGTGTGGGGCCAGGTGACACGGTTCAACTACTACTCTTACCTCATCTGGTCACTGTCTAGGTGAACTTGGACATTTAGCCCCCTGAGCCTGTGAAATAAGGGGGTTAGGCTAGATCAGGGCTTTAAAGCCTGGTAAAGTCTATACACTCTTTTCCAGAATGTTTTTAAATATAAAAGAAGTATTTTTTCTTTTATTTCACTTCCAATAAACAAAATGTACCAGTATTTTTAAAATAAAATGCAGTTTTAAGCATGTACCAGATTATAAGAAAAATGTACTGAATTATAAGAAAACCAGTTATATTGAAATAAAGATAGTATGTTTTCCCCTATCCAAGTTCAAGGACCTCAGAAAGACTAGATGAGCCATTAGGTCCCTTCTGGCTCTAGGGCCAATATTTGAATGGATGCAGGGATATTTTCATGTGTCGTTGTCTGATTATCCAGTTTGGTTGGCTTCTTCTTTATCATACCACCTACTGGCCATCATTTCTCTTGAGAGGTGCTGAGGTCTAGTAGCCATGGCACTGTTCTTGAAGTCAGGAAGAACTGGGTGTGAATCTTGCCTGATTTCTCTCTTAGTCTTGATTTCCCCATTTGTAAAATGAGGATCACGGTAGCACCTCCTTCCCAAGGTTGTGTGAGAAGCAGATGTAATAATAGCTGTGACATGCTTTATAAACCTTTATGAGATGCCAGCCATGATAATGATTATTTGACTCAGTTACATCGGGTTAGGGATTCTTCAACAAGCTGGAGGTTGACTGACAATGCAGTGAAAGCACCTTTCCAAGTCTCAGTTTCTCTCTCTGTAAAATTAGGATGATAGTGATCATAATTAAATCCCCCTCTCTGGGTACTCTAATATGTTGTGGATGTGGCAATGATTGTTTGAAGTTCACATTACTAGTCAATGGCACAGGCGGTGTTGGAACCCCTAGTCCTGGGCTTTTTTTTTTTGTCAGCTGCAGTGTTGTAATGGATAAATGAGATTTTCCTGTTCTTGTTCATCAGGTTTGTGATGTTTAATAATACTCAGTGACTCACTGTTCACCAAAGATAGTGAAGTCCTTTGCAACCAAAGGTAGGTTAAAGTAAATAGGGTATGGTAACTGCCCTTCAGAATTACTGAAAAGAAAACAATTTATTTAGTCAGTCAATTCAGCATGCATGTTGAAGCCCTAGCCCATGCTAAAGCTGGGGCTATGAAATTGAGGCAACCTGGTCAGGACCCAACAGCGTGACTTCTCTGAGTGACACCAGAGTTAAGGAATGACTCTTGGAGGCACCTGTTGGCATCTGTCACTTTAGTCATTTCCACAAGGTAAAAAAAATGCTGTGCATATCTGCTTAAAAAGATATTGCAGTGATGTCTTTTGCTCTTAAAATCATAGCTGTTTTTTGATTTAACTCCTTTCTAAGAGTAAAAGGGATGAGTCAAACCAATTGACAATTTAATCCCATAGCATACATGACATTCCTCTTTACTAATGACCCATTGCTCCACCAAAGGAAGAGGAACATGGAGTCATTGGTCTAGAACTGAAAGGACCTGAGAGGGCATTTTATTCAAGTCAGGGTGGTCAGCAAGCATTTATTGTGTTCTCACCATGTACCAGGAACTAGGCTAAGGGCTGGGGATATAAAAGAAACAAAAAGAAAAAATAACAGTGGATTTTATATTGGATCCTGGTGGATCCACTGGAGTTTATTGAGTAGGGATGACATATGTGCTTTAGGAAGATCACTTTGACAGCTGATGGACTGGAGTGGGGAGAGACTTGAGGTGGGCAGACCCCCACCCCCCAGCAGCTATTGCCATAGTCCTGGGATGAGATGGCGAGAGCCTGCACCCATGTAGGGGCAGCAGGGATGCTATGATGCTGGAAACAACTGGATATGACAACAGATTATCTGTGATGAAGTGACAGAGAGTGTGAGGGGGAACGAAGATACCGACCTTAATGCACCATAGAAATGCTGATTGTTCTTCATAGGCCAGGGGAGTTGAAAGAGCCTGCAGAGGTCAACAAATTCAACATGTATTTAAACCTCATGTTTACAAATGTTTACAAAATGAAGACATGTTATCTGTGCATCTGTCTGTGGGTGCTGCTCCCAAAGGTAACCTTTGTTAGCAAATTAATGTAACTGTTATAATTCATTTTGGAGGGACAATCATTTATTAACCTAAGTCCTGTCCTGAGAAGTGGTGATTTTGTTAGACATTTGACTTGTGGGGAGGCAAAGGTCATGGAGAGTGGCCAGTGGTATTCAGATACCTCTTCCCCTCCTAAGAGGAAGCAGCAGTCAGCTTCAGGGGATGGTTATTCAATAACTATTATGTTTGGTTTAAGAAGAGATGATTTTAATGACAACAGAAGTATAAACTAGCCCCTAATCTCTTTATAATGAGTTCTTTCCTATTTATAGCACATCAAATAAATAGCTTTCCTACCAGGTGTGGGTCAGCCTGATGTTTCTGCCATGGCATGGACCTTGAGCTAGGATGGAAAAGAGGGTAATATCAGACTGACTTCTCACCATCACTTTTACTTCTCTCCCTTACTCCCTCTCTCTTCCGCAAAGTAAAAGACTTTAAATCGTGACAGCTATGGCTTTTAGTTTGAACCACCAAGCTAGAGCAACCCGGACATCCTTCCTGTTTCTGCCAAGGTCATCAATGGGCACTCTCACCCATCACCTTGACAGTCGTGTCTAGAATTTGTAACCCTGGCTATCTGTGCATCTGTCTGTGGGTGCTTCTCCCAACGCCTGGCTCTTGGAACTGCCTGTTCAGCCATCTTCTCCTCAAACATTTTTACTTGCTTTTTTTCTCCATGAATATCCCTTTCACAGGACTATGGGATAATAGATGAAGAGCTAGATGGATCAGCTAGTCCAACCTTCTCCTTTTACAGATGAGGTAACTGAGGTCCTGAGACATGAGATGTCTTGCTGGAGGTCACTATTAGTAGCAGAGGTAGAAGAAAGAGAAATCTTTGCTCTCCTCCCTGTCTTTTAAGGAATATGGCCTTAAGACTATTTTCTATGGGTAGCCAGGTGGTATCCTAGTGCACAGAACTGGCCCTGGAGTCAGGAAGACTCATCTTTCTGAGTTCAAATGCAGCCTCAGATGCTTCCTTGACCCTGGGCAAATCACTTCACCCTATTTACCTCAGTTTCCTCATCTGTAAAATGAGCTGGAAAAGGAAATAACAAACACTCTAGGATCTTTGCCAAGAGAAGCCCAAATGGGGTCACAGAACTGGGTGTGACTGAAGCGATAGACTAAAACTCTGTCTTTAATGTGCTGGTTTATATGTGTATTATCTCCTCCATGGGAGTAGGACCTCTTTTTGCTTTTCTTGGTACCCACAGGACTTAGTATGGTATCAGGGCATTGAATCAATGTTTGTGGACTGTCTTTGGCCTCAGTAATTGATTGAGGGGCTCTGCAGGAGTAGGCAGGGGAGATAGCCGGGAACTGAAGTCAGTCACACTTGGGGCTTGGGGGAGGGATCCTGTTTGGTCTTGAAAAACCAACAAGAACAAGAGGAGAGACTTCCATCTTCTGTAGTCTTCCCATACAACAGTGTCCTGTTTTCTTTTCTTTAGTCAGTGGAAGCTTCAGGCATCCTGAGCCCCAATGACTGTTAAATACATGCTTTGTGGAATGTCCTTTCATCATTAACCTGAATGAGAAGAGGTTCTAAGTGGCAGTAAACTGTGCAGGTTACAAGAGTAGGGGATGACTGGTCAGCCCATCTCTAGCCCATGCTGTGTAGGCATCTTGGTGCCCTGGCCCAGGTGGTCCCTGGCTCCTGTCAAAGTCCTGGAGACACAGGTCAGCAAGCACTGATGCAGCGTTTTGGTGGTGATCAGTGCGGATGTCAGGAATTCCATTTATGTTTGGCTTGGGCTCGATGGCTTCTGGTATTCCTCTCAGTGCTCAGATTCTCTGATTTAATACAACGTAAACTCTTTGTGGGTCAGACCTCCATTTTATTTTTGCTATTTTATTCCAGAGTCTGGCCCAGTACACTGCAGGGAGTAGGTGCCTAATAGATGCTTATGGGGTTTGAAACTTACAGCTGAAATTCTCACCATTTTTTACAAGGAAGCCAGGTTGAAAATTCCCACCCTCTCCATTGCCCCACTGATATGGAAACTGGTTTGTCATCTTTAATTTTTGAAAGGCTTTGATGGTGAGATAATTTAGTTTGTAAAGCTATAACATGCTCAGAAAATACTACATATTCCTTCAGCTCCCTGTGGCTGTCCCCCAAACATAGCCTCTTCAGGGTATCAGTAGAAATGATGAAAACCTTGGCAAGATCCTGGATCCCAGGGTGAGATTCAGTGACCTACTTACAGGAAATTCCCAATGGGCAGACAGCTCAGGAAGACTCGTGTTGGAGTACAGGGAAAGAAGAGCATGTTTAGGAAATGAATGGCGTGACTGCATGGTGCGTGGGGAAGAGATAGCAGCCCTCCTGAGGTAGAAATCAGACCCTTGCTGGCTTCTGCACTGCTCAGGGAATGCTCCTCTTGCTGTGGAAGGCTGGATGCAAAAAGGCCAAATTGAATCCTCGGCTTTATATGCCAGGATCTCATTGTGATGAAATGGCTTCCCACCACATTGCATTTTGGTGTTACTTTTGAAGTGATGCCTCTTTACTCACTGGGCATAAGAGAAATCTACCATAGAGAAGGATTTTAAAGTGAAGGGTAACTGAGCCAGGGAGGAGAAGGCTCCAGATTCCATATTTCTTTCTTTTTTTGGGAGGGAGGTATTATGTTTCTTTTTTATACTTTCTCTCAATTCCCCATAAAACAATTTTTAATATTTGTTGCTTTTTTAAAAGTTTTGAGTTCCACTATGCCCAAAGGGCCACAAAAATGTGCATACCCTTTGACCCAGCAGTATCGCTACTAGGACTGTATCCCCAGGAGATCATAAAAATGGGAAAGGGTCCCACATGTACAAAAATATTTATAGTGACACTCTTTGTAGTTGCCAAAAACTGGAAATCAAGGGGATGCCCATCAATTGGGGAATGGCTGAATAAATTATGGTATATGAATGTAATGGAGTACTATTGTGCCATAAGAAATGATGAACAAGAAGACTTCAGGGAGGCCTGGAAGGACTTATATGATCTGATGCTGAGTGAAAGGAGCAGAACCAGGAGAACTTTGTGCACAGCAACGACCACAGTGTGCGAGAGTTTTTTCTGGTAGACTTGGAACTTCGTAATAACACAAGAACTTACTGAAAAAAAAATCCCAATGTCGGTTTTCTAAGGCAAAATGTCTTCCACACTCAGAGAAAGAAATATGGAAGTCATTCACAGAATGTAGCAGATCATGTTTGTGTGTGTGTGGGTTTCAGTGTATTATGTTTTCATTTGTTATGTGATTTCTTCCATTTATTTTAGTTCGACCATATAGCATGATTATAGTGAAAATGTGCTCAATAGGAAAGTATATGTAGAACCTATACAGAATTGTATGCTGTCATGGGGAGGGAGGGGGGTAGAGGGGAGTAGGTGTGGGAGGGGATAAAATCTTAATTATAAGGTAGTGATGGTAGAACATTAAAAAATAATAATAATAAAATTAAATAAAAAAAAAGTTTTGAGTTCCAAATTGTGTTCTTTTTCCTCCCTCCCTGATATGGTAAGCAATCTGATATAGGTCATACATCTGTAAACATATAAAACATTTCCATATTAGTCATTTTGTGCGAGAAAACTTGGACACAAAGGAAAGAAAGAGAAAGAAAGAAAGAAAGGAGCAATGAAAGGAAGAAAGGAAAAGAAAAATAGTGTGCTTCAGTCTGTATTCAGATGCCATTAGTTCCTTCATCATGAGTCCTCTGGGATTGCACTGCTGAGAATAGTTGAGTCCTTCACCATTCTTCATTGTACAACGTTGCTGTTTACTTTGTACAATGTTCTGGTTCTGCTCATTTCAGTTTGTATCAGTTCATGTAGGTCTTTCCAGGTTTTTCTGAAATCATCTTTTGTTTGTCATTTCTTACCATACAATATTGTTCCATTACAATCATATACCACAACTTGTTTGACCATTTTCCAATTTATGGGATTCCCCCAGTTTCCAAGTCTTTGCCACCACAATAAGCATTTTTCCACAAAAAAAGGTTCTTTTCCCTTTTTAAAAAATCTCTTTGGAATATAGAACTAGCATTGATATTCAAAGTCTATATTACTTAATGGGAGAATGGAGCTGGAGGTATTATCCCACCAGGGTGGTGATGGATGGGGATCTTTGTTGCCTGAGGTGACTGGACCTTGACAATCTCTTGCCCTGGCTAACTTTGCTCTGGGCACAGAGATTCTTGGTCTGAGATCCTGATCCCTGTCCTTCAGGCCTGGTTGAATGGTAGGTAGTGGTTGTGCCTGGAACAGAGTAGATGCTAAATATATGCTTATTGAGAGATTAATTACTTTGTTGAGGGGATGATAATAAGGTGAATTGGAACCACAACTGCCTCCCTCTTTTTTAAAAATCTTTTTTTGAAAGTTCACAGTTATCTCAGGGCAATGAATTTAGCACTGGTGAACTACATGACTAGGAATCTACCCCAGGAAGAGTTTGGTCAATAACAGTATTAATACTGTTCAGATGTTTGAATTTTTTGTTTGTTTTTAGCAGTAATACAGATCATTTGTAAGAGTTTGATTCATTTGACCTGTCCAGCCCTCAGTTTCCTCGTATGTTATATAAGGGGATAGGACTAGATGGAGTAGGAGATCTCTTTTCGTTCTTTAACTAGTATCTTATCTAGCTAGGATCTTGCTTTTTCTAGTTTTTCTCACCTGTAAAGTTAAGAAAGTAATACTGAATCCAAACAAGATGCCCTGACTGGGATGCATGGGAGGCATTGAGGCCTAGGTGAAGACTTGGTTGTATGCCTTTGATGTCCAGACCAGGTGTGTCAACTGGCAAGGAAATATAGTTGACAAGAAATATTTGCTTTCTCTCATTGTAGAGTAAATAAAAATAACTCAAAACAAAACATGACTGCACCAACTGATACACCTTGGTCCAAGTACCCTTAAATTTTGGTCTTTCTAGTGGTTGGTGATGTTGGCACTACCCATGGTGCCCCCTGGCAGGGATGGAGTACTAAGTATAGCAAGGTTGTTTGATTTTTTTTTTCCCCTGATACTATGATGCTCAGTTTGGCATTCAAGGCCTTTCCTACCTTACCCCGCTCCTGCCTTTCCTGTACTTACCCTTCAATGCGCTGACACCTGTTTTTCTAACCAATAACTATTCCCCAGCTGTTCCTCCAACAAGACAGTGAACTGGGCCTTTTCTCTGACTGTTCCTCACACCTTGAATGTTTTCTCTCCTCATCCTGGCATGCTGACTCCCCAGGCTTCCTCCATAGGCCTGTTAAAAATCTTGTCTTCTACAGAAAGCCTTTCCCAACCCTTCTTAATTCCTTCCCTCACTTCCTTATTTCCTGTTTCTCTTATCTGTAGCTTGTCTGTGTGGAGCTGTTCACATGGAGTCTCCCCCATTAGACTGTAAAGTCCTTGAGGGCAGGGAATGTCCTTTGCCTCTTTTTGAATCCCCAGCCCCTAGCACTGTGTCTGGCACACAGTAGGCACTTAATACATGTTTATTGACTGACCTAACCTCTCAGTATTTAGGCATTTCCCTAAGACTGTAAGTTGTGCTAACCTATGTTGAAGGAGTGGGGGGATTTCCCCACCTGGGAGTTTCTAGCCCTTTTTCTCATCCTTACACAAAACTCCATGGTCATAGGTTCCTTACATTTACAAGTTTCAATCAAGTCAGTGAGAATTCTGGTGTTGGGTACACAACAAAAGATTCTAGTGTATTGGGCTCTCTTCAGTCAAAACCTCTCTCAGAGCATCCTTATTCCCAATGTTAACAGGGTCATAGGTATCAATCTGGAAAAGACCTGGGAAACCTGTAAGTCCATTCTTTTTATTTTGACAGATAAGAAAACTGAGAGATAACGAGCTGAATTGGGATTCACAAGATGGCAGCCACTGTTTCAACACTTTCATGAAAGAGAAGATGCTTTGCTAAGGGCAGGAGGACCCACACTTTAGTCTCAGAGCCAAAGAGTTTAGGCAACCACTTCCTGCTGGTCTAATTGGCCTCCTGTTCCAGTCTAATTAGGAAACATTGTTGATGTGCTAAAAATTTCAAGTGTCAGACATCAGTTAGGGCAGAAACACTCTTGGGAATTAGAAATACATATGACTTAAGAAACTCTTTAAAAATCCATAGAAAACAAAGAACTATCAGTCCTCCTAAGAGCTACAATGGGTATTCATATCCAAGTATGAATTTCATTTAACCTGAGATCTGATCTTCTGAAGTCCTACTGGGATTAGTAGGAAATGAGGAAGGAGACTGTCAATAAAGGCTATGCATTAGGTCAACAGTAATTGGAATGGAGGCACCGAGATGGGAGGAAAACCTGGCTGGTTTTATGACCACTGATATGCACTAGCTCTTTCAGGTTCAGGTTCGTCTTCTGAATAATGCTTGTATTAGGTATCACGGAGAAATGTCGACCATCAAATAAGATAACGCAAAGTGCTTTGTAATCCTTGATATATTGTCAAAATGAAGGATTTCAATGACTAAGGTCAATGGAAACATGAATCTGGAGTCAGGAAGACTGCTTACTTCCATGGATGAGGTGGATGAGGTGCCTCTTTTGTTCCATTGTGGACAGGTTTTGTCTCCTCTTCCAGTCTTCATCGACCTTGTACCTCTCTCACTTACTCTTCTGTCCATTAATTGCTTCTGGTTCCTTTTACAAGACACTTCACCCCCAGATTGTGGGCATTTTCACCAACTGTCTCCCCTACATGGGACTCTGCTGTTTGGCTTGTTTTGAGTCTCAGTAAAATCTCATCTTCTGCAAGCAGCGTTCCCCTCTTCATGCTAGAGCCTTTCCTTTGTTAATTATGTCGAATTTACTTTGTTTATCTCTTGTTTGAATGTAGCTATTTGCATGTTGTTTCTTCCATTAGAGGCTGAGCACCTTGAGATTGGGGACTAGGTGTTTGCCTTACTTTGTACACTAGTAAGCACATGGTGCCAGGTACACAGTAGGTTTTTTAAATGCTTGTTGTGTGTATTAGACTTTGTGGCAAGAATTTAACTACTCTTAGCATGTAAAATCTTGACTAAACCGATGACTTGTAGAGAGTAAGAACCTCAGACTCGTTGGCTGTGGGACCCTGTGCAAGTCACTGGCTTCCCTGGGGTTCCGTTCTTGTATTGTAAAGGCTGGAGATGTCCAATGTTCCTTCCTGTTCTAGACCTAGGGTTCTATGATAGGACCTGACCTACTTCCCTCAATCTGTTAAATGAGGTGGTAGTTGGACTATATGGCATTTGCCATCTTTTGCTAGAGATCTCTAGTTCTATGACCTCTGTGGGCCCCAGTTTCCCTTTTGTAGAATGAGGGAGTTGACCAGATGGCTTCTGAGGTTGAGGTCTCTTAGAGCTCTAGATGTAGAATTCTATACACTCTCTGGATCTCAGTTTCCCCTCTATAAAACAAAGAGTTTGATCTGAGAGGATGCCTTAGGAACTCTTAGATCCCTCCCAGGTCTAGCTTTGTGATTCTAAGGAAGCAAATATTGCTCATCAGGATTATTTTTAGTGCAGATGAGCATGTGCGGGGAAAGGTTGTACAGTCTAGGTAGGAGCAGAGTTAAGAGTGGGAAAAGGGGGAAAACGGGTGGGGTAAGTGATGAGGCCCAAGTAAAAGCAGAGAGAAGTGGGTGGAGTGAGGAAGGAAGTGAAAGTTGGCTGGGAACTTTAAAGAAGGAATTCGAGCTCAGGAAGAGGTTCCCCCCTTCCCCTTAGGGTATGGAATGTACTGAGCATGATGGGCGTCTCTTCTCCCTCTTGGAAAGCTTGAAGTATTTTATTTTTTTTTAAAGGTTGAAAGGAGGGGGAAGGAGAGAGGCGAAAGATGAGGTTGAGGTTGGGGGGGGGGGTTTTCTAAAGGCAGTTCTGCCAGAGAAACCTCAGGAGCGAAAGTTCTCAGCCCAGAGTAAACAGAAGATGACCGCCAGTGCCTGGGCGCGTGAGCTAGCTTCTTGGCCAAACTCCTTCATGTGCCGTCACCCTCCTGCCCAGCTCCCCCTTTCCTCCCTCCACCCCCCACTGCCCCCACTTGCTCCCTATGGGCTTGTGGCCCACAAGTGAAAAAATAAAAATCTTCTAGCCAGTGGCTGATTTCAGTCGAAAATTATTTTCCAGTTCATAAAAAAGGATTTGTTTTGGATTTATTAACCTCGATCACCTCATCTGTTTCCCATTGAAGGCAGCCTCCATCCCCCACCTTCCACCCACCCACTGACTCAAACCAGGAGCAAAGCTGCCATATTTGGAGAAGGGTGGTGGTGGTGATGGTGGGGAAGGGCAGCTTCCAGGAGCTGAGGCCAGGGGCTGGGAGGAATGTCCAAATCCCAGGCCTCCTCCCCCAGTCAGCCACTGCCCCTCCAACTCCCCTGTGGGGTGAGCTGCCTTCCTGGTGGCAGCAGCTGAACAGTCTTTTTAGGAACAGGGCAGCATCCTTGTGCATCCTGGGAAGTCAGCAACCTCTTTTCTGCAACCCCCACCCCTTGCTTTGGATTCTCTGTTTCCTCTTGGTTCCTGGGAGCTAGGGCTGAATTCCAGAACTGGTGAGCAGGCCGTGTGGCTAGCTCTCATCATTCCTCATCCTTTTTTTTGTCTTTCTTCCTTTCTTTCTTTCTTTCTTTCTTTCTTTCTTTCTTTCTTTCTTTCTTTCTTTCTTTCTTTCTTTCTTTCTTTCTTTCTTTCTTTCTTCCTTCCTTCCTTCCTTCCTTCCTTCCTTCCTTCCTTCCTTCCTTCCTTCCTTCCTCTCTCTCTCTCTCTCTCTCTCTCTCTCTCTCTCTCTCTCTCTCTCTCTCTCTCTCTCCCCCTCCCTCTCCCTTTCCATTTCCATTTCCTCCTCTTCTCCTCAACCTCCCTCCTCCCTAAAATAAATAAACCAGTCGCTCCACACAGGTTCCAGGCATATTAGTCACATATCCCAGAAGTTGAATACAGAATTATTTTGACAGCGAGAACAAGGAGTGTTTTCTAGCGAACGCTCGGAACGCGCTATTCCAACTGGTCTTCCTCCCTGCCAGACAGATGAGATGTTTTTGAGATGGTTCTGCCTTGGAGGAGACCGGCTGGCTTCCCTTGGAGATGTGACAAACTGCTCACTACCAAGAGGGGTTGGGGGAGAAAGAAAGGCAGGCAGAGAAGGAGTCCTTCTTAATTTTCTCTCAAATAATCCTAATAAGTCATGGGAAGACTTGGAGCATTAATTTTGTTATTTCAGTGGCATGCTCATGTCTCCTCATCAAAATCCCTAGCTTGCTTCGATGTACAGCTAAGAGTCTTCTTCCTCCCCCTTTCTGTCATTGAAGACTTTCACCCTCTTTAAATAACTTAGGATTTTCTTAGGGTCACAGAGAGCTAGTAGGCATCTCACAGGACATCCCTCTAGTTCTCTACATCCAGGTTAAGTAACATGATATGAGGTACAAGTTGTATCATCTCCCATGTTCCAGCAAGCATCTATGGGACAAACATTGTGTGCCATGAACTATGTTTGATGCTGCAGATACAAAAGGTAAAAATATAATACTTCCTGCCTGCCAGGAGCTTAGATCTTTTTGGAGGACACAATATGTACACATTTGGGTACATACAGAATGAATATAAGGTGATTTCTTCTTGGGGTCAGAGAGAGGTATTAGCATCAGAGAGGATCAGGAAAGGCTTCATGTAAGAGAAGATCTGGACCTGAATCCTGAGGAAAAGAAAGATGAGGAGGTAGCATGTTCCAAGCATGAGGGGATGACTTGAACAAAATTTCAGAGGTAGGAGATAGACCAGAATCTGTAGGAAAATGGAAGAAAACTCTCTGGTCCATCTGTATTTGGTAAGAGGCTTAAAAAGTCAATTCTTTGAGGGCAGGGACAATTTAAAAAAAATTTCTGTGTCTCAAGAACCTGGCACAGTCCTTTGCAAATATGAGGAGCTTAAATCGGTAAATTTAATATTGAATTGAGTTGAATAATAATAGAGAATCAGTTTTTAAAACTGTCATTCTGACCTCTTAGAAAACATGAAGGTAATTCCTCTTAGAGACCTGCAGCTCCTCATGCTTCCATGGCCTTCTGGTCCAATATGGTGGACAGTTATTTTACCTTGGCTTTTCCAGTTGGTCCTTCACATTGAGATCAGGAAGCACATTTCTCAATGACCTTGCAACTCACAGGGCCCTTTCTGGTTTTTGGAGAGGGACCTCAGAGTATTTTTCCCACTGCCAAGGTGGGGCAAAATGAAACTCATTGGCACCCAACGCAAGTGAGCCCCTGGATACTTTGTCCAGGTCAGAAAGAGTGGATCAGCCAGTGGAGCATGAGGCCACGTCAAGGTGTACTACAAAGGAGGAAGCAGCCCTGCTGTGTTGCCCTCCCCTTAGTGAGGACCAAGGGAGCTTGGGCAAGGCAGCCCACCCAAGACTATAGGCAGCACACACTGAGACACCCTGACAGATGAGCTGAAGACTGACTTTATTTATTTTAAAAATACAGGTAGTTCTTTCTTCTTATTTTTTTAAGTCAGAAAATTCTGTTTCTGGAATGTAGGTGTTTATTTTGATCATGGGATCAAGAGCTAGAATGGCTAATATTAATAATAGCTGACATTTATATATTGACATCAAAGTTGGCAAAATGCTTTAGATCCATTATTTCACTTAATCGTTGCCATATTTCCATGAGGGAGGTACTCCAGAATTAAGATTCCCGTTTTACAAAGGAGGACTGAAAGACCTGACCCATGTCCAAGCACAGCTGGGGTAGGGGTGGGAGGCCTCCCAAGACCTTTCCTTATCCCTCCCCCCACTCAGGTGTTGGAGTATCTCCCTCTTGAGATTTCTTTACTTGTATATATCTTTGTCTGCATACATGGGGAAGGGAGTCGACATTACTGAACTCCTGTGTCAGGCACTAACCCTAAGCATTTATAAATATCATCTCATTTGATCCCTGCCAGTGCTACGATTGCCCCCATTTTGCAGATGAGGAAACTGAAGCTAAGGGATGGCAGTGATTTGCCCAATGTCACACATCTAGTGGGTGCTTGAGGTTCGATTTGCGCTCAGGTCCTCCTGTCTTCAGGTCCAACACTCTATGCACCTAGTACCTGTGGGTGAATAAGGGGACTTCCCAGGTAGTTAATCAAGTTATTAGTGCTTGGAAGGGTTAGGGGTCACTCCTATGGTAGATTTAAGATTTTAAAAAAATCATCATGTGATAGTTTGAGGAAAAAGATCATTTCCACTTGAAGAAATTGACTGAAGGAGCTGGGGATGTCTCGCCCAGAAAGAAGAAGGCTCCAGTGATAACTCTTCTCAAATAGGGCTATGTTGTTTGGAAGGGAGATTAACCTTGATGTTTTGCCCCAAAGGGCAGGTCCAGGACAGGTGGGTGGGGTGACAGAGGGGCACATTTAAGCTCAATGGCCCTAACCATGAGGCCTGTCCCAGTGTGGAAGGGCTGCCCCAGAAGGAGGTAGCATAGTCTAAAAGGTCTTGGCCAGAGTGGTGAGTCAGGAACTTGGAGGGGCAGATGCAAGGGATATTGCTGATGTGTCCAAGGAGATTGGTCCTGGGGGGGTGAGGAAGGAAGGAGTGAAACAAAGAAAATGCAGTGGATTATTCATCTCTTCCTGAACTTTGGGCACTGTGCTAAGACCAAAGGGAAGAGCCAAAGATGTCAGAGTTCCTGTGTGTTGGGGTGAGTGGAGAGAGGGCTGTGAGATGAGACCCTGGTGGAGCTGGCCTGGGACCAGAGGAGAAGTGAGGATCTGTGTGTTGTCCTGAGAAATGTTACCAGTATGAGTTGGGGGACTTCCTCCTCTGTCCGCCATATCAGTTACCCCAACACCCAGGGACAAAGTCCTGCCCTAGTTACAGCTCAGATAATTATCAGGATCCTAAAATAGCAGAAACATTTCTCCCTAGGGAGATGGCTATCTGATGCATGCTCTGATCTCCTTGGTATGTCCACTTTGTTCCTTGTTCCTGGAAACTCGGTCAAGCGGTTTGGTTGGTCTGCTTCTCTTTCTTCCTGTAAAATAAACTATAAATTGAATGACCAAACAGCTCATTTTCAAGGGGCCAGGTTCTCTGATCTTGGCCCTGGTGGGTGTTTTGGAGGGAAAGCTTTAGGATGAGTTCAGCCTGGGGCTCGAGTGTCTGTCTTTGTCCTCAATTCTAGTCCATGGAGGAGTTTCTTGCTTTCTCAGAAATCTGCCCCTGCTCTTGAAGGAGGTCATCTTCCAGTGGGCATGCCTCCTCCTCTGTCTGGGCCTGAGTCTTGCCTGGGGCCAGGCGAGGCCCAGCCTTTGTGCATTTGAGTAAATGTTTCCTAGATGGATTCATCCGATTTCCAGTAAAGACAAACATGCTGGATACCAGATTGCGTTCATCCCCAGGCCTGAGCTGGGTGACCCAGCCTTCCAGGCTTACATCCATATATGGTGAAAAGAGGAACAGAAGGGAAAAGAACCCAGCAGCCCCACCGCCCTGCTGAATGCCAGAGAGTACAGTCCTCAGGAATGCTCCTTTGTCAAGGAGAAAGCAGGACCTTTCTCTGATTCCTCGGGAATGAGGAGGCAGGCTGGTCTTTGAGGAGGACCTCAGAGCTGGGACATTGCTGCTCAGAACCATCAGCCCCTCCAACTCCCAAGCTCTCCTGGGTTCTTGTTACTCTGAGTTTGGACTGGGGAGCAGAGACTGTCAAGGCAGGTAGCTTGGAATGTTTGGTTCTGAAGTGTGCTTTGTCTGGCAAAGTCTTAGGGTCTGAGATTGAACTCTGAAAGGCCCTTTGGAGGCACCTAGGTTCCTCCCCACACCCTGCCCTTCATTTTTAAGATGAGGCCCAGAATGGGAAAATGGCTTGTTCAGGATGGAAGAAGAAAGTTTGGGGTTTTTATTCTGAACTCATCCTTCCCCTATATGTAAGGAAATGACAGAATTGTACAAAATTCAGGATTGCCTTTCATTTTACAGATAAAGAAACTGAAGGCTGGAGCAGTTAACTTGCGTAAGGCTCACAGCTGGAAAATGGCAGAGCTGGCAATTGTGGGGTCATAGTTGTGGAGCTGCTAAGATCTAGTCCATTCCTCTTGTCTTACAGAAGGGGCAACTGAGTCCCAAAGGCTTGCCTAGGGTCACACAGGCAGTGAGTAGCAGAGATGAGTTTCAGAAGGTCCTTAGACTCCAAATCCATCCTTCATCCTATGTTGGCTGCCCTCATGGCCAAACCGACTGCTTTCCCCACTGTCACAATCTTCTGATTCCCCTGGGGCCAGCGCAGATGAGGGTCTGCCCTCTGAAACAGAGGCTACTCTGGCCTGACCCCCTGTGGCATCCTTGTGGGCACATTATTCTCTCTCTGCATCCTCTGCTGGGAGATCTGGGAGTGTGCATCCTCAGCCATAGCAGCAGCAGCAGCCTTGGCAGCTCACGTGGCTTCCTCACACCTTTGGAAATTGAATTTGGGATGTGAGGCTGAGGTGTTGGTTCCCCAGTCGGTAATTAGATGAGTCATTTCACTGTCACAGATGTTAAGAAGAAGCAGAAATCTGAAATGCTGGCCCTGTGCTGAGAGAGTGCCCAGCCTGGCGACTGCAGCAGCACTCCCATCACTGAGATAGCTCCACGCTCCAGAGGATGAGCTGCTCTTCTCCGTGGGGGTGTCACCCACCGGCTTCCACAGAAATGCACCCCAAGCACCAGACCTTGAGGAGATGCTTATTCAAAACAACAGCAGCATCAAGTGACAGGAAGGTCGGCAGGTCTGTCAGCTTCAAACACCAAACAAAGAAATAAAGTCAGTAGAGGCAGCATCATTTAGTGAGGATTTTGAAATGCAGAAGACCTGGGTTCAGATTCTGCTTCAGACATATACTAGCTCTGGGATCCTGGGCAAATCCCTTAACACTTGTGAGCCTCAGTTTCCTTCTTTATGAGATAAGAGAATTAGACTTGATGGTTTCCATGGCCTTGTCTTGCTCTGCACCTGTGACCCCAGGAACTTACTGGCAGTGAGACCCTGGATAAGTCACTTTGTCTTTTCTTCTGTCACGTAGGGTGGACTTTAGACTGTGATGGATGAAGTGCCCATCTGCATCACTGAAGGGTTTCCATGCTGGGAGTTGCTCATGTTGGTAAATAAAATTTCACCCTTTCAGAATGAAAAAAAAAAAAGAAATGATGTGCCAAAATACATTGCAGACCTAAAAGAATTTGTTCTTTTTATAAACCAATACCAGCCTAGGGTTGATCCCCCAGCCCTTTTAAAATCCTGCTTCTGGGGTGAGTTTCTCAGGTGGTGAAAAGGGGAGCTTCTTTCTTTTAGGTAACCGAAACTGTCCTTGGTCCAGGAGGGTGGGCCCAGGAGCAATGGGCAGGGGTTGAGGCTGACGTCTGGAAGGACTTCAGAGCGTAAGTTTCTCAGATGTGACATGGAATACCTCGGGAGGAAGTGAGCTTCCCCGCAGCCCCACCCCTGCCCCTTGAAGGCCTTGGAGGAGGTGAATGGCCATTTACTGAGGCTATTCTGGAGGGGCCTCTTGTCCTGAGGTCATGGGAGGGCATTAGCCCAGGGAGTCTTGCTCACTCCCCACCACCCCCAAAAAGAGAACACTTGGAATGCTAATTTTTGGGATTCAGACTCCCCCTCCCTCCAAGAGGACAGTACGCTCTGCTCGAGCTGGGGAAGGGAGTCTGGTTCTGTTGGAACACAGCATCTGCCTCTCCAAGGCAGGTTTCAATGATGGGAGCTTTGCTTCAGTCACAGGGCTGGGCACTGACTCCCAGGAGCTTGAGGAGAAAGAGGGGATGCTAATAACTCAGGAATGGGGTATCAAATGCCAGCCTGCTGCCGTCTGGGCCTAAAACCCGCTGGGCATGAAGGATGGCTCTCTCTTGGAAGCAGGTGCCAAAGCATGGTTCCCTGGGCTGGGGGTTTTGTGGGGGGAGGTGCTAGGGTACAGCCAGTATTTCTCAGGCTCAGTGGGGGACTCGGAGGTGGGTGGCAGCAGGCGATGTAGCATAATTAGGAACTAGAGCTTGATTGTGGGAGTCTGGAGGATGGTGATGACCTGGGAGCTGATACCGCCAAGGAGAAGCAACAGATTGGAGAGAAGGCACCCAAGACAGGGCCTGTCTGTCTAGCCCCCTCCCTCTGTCCAGCTCTGGAGTACCCCCAGATCACTGGGCAACAGATGGAGAAAGAGTGGGACAACCCAAGCAGCATCATGAGAGAGAAAAGGCAAAGAGAGAGGGGGCACTGATGGGTTTTGCTTTGTTTTGCTAAGGACTATGGGTGAGGAAGTGAGAGGGTGTAATCATGGAAGACTTCCTGGAGAAGGGGAACACCCAAAGTGAAACTTTGCTAAGGTTAATCAATTTTAATGGAAACTTATGGTAGAAAGATGAATGGAGCCAGTCTGGAAATTCAGTCTCCAGGGTCTCTCTTGACTTCTCAATCTCCCTTTTAGATATTCAGTGTTCTCACTCCATTCTATATATACAAAAAAGTTCATAGGAAAAAGATATGCCTCAGTTTCCTCATCTCTAAAATGGGGAGATTGGATTTGTTCTGGATCTCTAAGATCCTCCCCATCGCTAACTCTATGACCCTGTATGTACTTAGCCATTTACACTCTAGCATGAATAAGTCAGTGTACAAACTATCTCCTCCTGTTGACTGAAAGCCCTTCTTCCATATTAAAAGAATTCCAGACCTTGTTCATATGAGAGGGAGGGTCCTCTTTGGGCAGAGGAGGCACAGAGCCAGCTGCTGGGCTCTGTGTACAGTCAGATCCCAGGGCTGTACTGGGGCTTTGTAATCGCTGCTTCTGTTTCTAGATATTCACTCACCTTCCCATTACCATGCTCCACACTCTTCCCCTTTCTTCACTTTGCCTATGTCTCCTTTTCCACCCTGCCCCATGGCCAGAGAACGCATCACTGACATCTTGGGACATCACTCAGTGAGATGAGACTAATGTTCTCCCAACTGGCTTTAATACTGCAGGGATGCTACCTCCTTTCTATGCATCAGTGAGAGGAAATGTCCTATGGAGACTCTGGTTGGAACCTGGGTACAAACCAGTGTGTGACTGTCCTAAAGGAAAGGAGGAAGGTGATATTCCAGGCCCCTGTTTGGGAAGGACTCTCTGAGGAATCAAAAGAATTGGTGATGGGAGACTGAGGCAAGAGAGTGAGGGAGGGCCCCCAAGGAAAGCAGCGAGGGATTCCATCCTCAGGGGCTAGGGCTACTCAGGGCTCCAGATGTGGTCTCTCCAGAACTCTCCTGCCTCACGGCCATGTGTGTAGACACACTCAGCAAGTGCTATGACTATGGGGAGGGGGAATGAACGGCTCACTTAGACCCATCTGCTTTTCCCTTTCCTGTGACATAATAGGGGTGATAGTCCCTGGGGGAAGAAGGTGTGTGTGTTCACATGTGAGACAGAAAGGGAAGAGGGAGGGAGGAAGAAAGGAAAGAGGGGAGAGAGAGAGAGAGAGAGAGAGAGAGAGAGAGAGAGAGAGAGAGACACGAGGATATTAGGTGGAGATCTGACCTCTGAGATCCCTTACAGCACTCTCATTGCAGTTCAACCAGCATTAAGTACTGACTGTGGGCAACACCCCAGCTTCAGGGGGTACAAAGGCAGAAGTAACTGCTGTGCTGGGGGTGGGATGCAGGGACTATACCACAGGTAATCCCATTAGTGGTAGGTTTCAGAGCAAGAAGGTGGGGACACAGGAGCTGGACCATTTGGGGAAGTGAAGAACTCTGACCTTCTAGGGCTCCCCAGGAAGAGGGGGTGCAGTACAAGCCCCAGAATATTAAGAGGTTTTTAGGTAGTGGGCTGTGGGCCTGGAGTGAGGAAGACATGAGTCCAAATCCAGCTTTAGATGTTTGCTAACTGGGTGACCCTGGGCAAGTCACTTAACTCTGTTTGCCTTAGTTTCCTTAACTGTAAAATAAGGCATTAATAACACAAACGTCTTTATGTGAAGCTCAAAGGAGAGAATATTTAGGAATCATTTACATGCTTATTGTCTCCCCACTCTCCTTCCAGTTAACATTTTTCTTCAATTTTATTATTTTCCTTAGCATCAACAACAAATCCTCTGCTCCTTGCTCCCCTCACTGGGGGCAAAATACCCCAAACCTTGTAGTAAATACACACACTCAAAGCAAGTTCTTGCACTAGTCATGTCTGAAAATTTCTACCTGTTTTCAGGCTTTAAGGGGTGGGTAGCATGCTGCGTCACTGATCCCCTGGCATGGTTGGTCATCCTGTTGAGTAGATCGCTTACGTTTCTCCCTATTGTTGTTTTACGAGGTGATGCCCCATTTTAACTTTCTTGATAATGTGCTGCTGCTCCCTCCTCCCTCCCCCCAATTCATCTCTTGCCTCCAATTCTTTGAACTTTGCCTCATCCGTAATTCTTTAATGTGTCCTATGGCTAATACCACTATCTTTCTGCCAGATAAAAATGATTTCTAACAGTGGCCTTCTGGAGACACTGGGCCTAAACCAAAGGAGTAACTGATGATGGGGACTTCAGTCCGTGTGTCTGATGGCTGGGGGTGAAATTTGTGGGCATATTTAGGAACTGGTGAAATTAGCATTTGCTGTTCATTGAGCCCCTTTCCCCTGAAGATGGTGGTCTAAAGTTAGCAGGGTAAGTAGAGGCAATAGAAAGAAGGCTTCTCCTTTTCCTTTTCCCCATACTTTGCCCTTTCATCAGCCCAGAGGGAGCTCTGTGCCAGGATAAGAGGGCATCTGAGGTGGGGAGGTCACTGCCCAGGGGAAAGACTGACCCTGACTCATGGTGTTTTCAAAATGCATAGGATGAAGAAAGCCAAGCGACCAATAAAAGTGTACTCCAAACAGATGCAAAGTGCCACCTTGGTCATAAATAAGAATGAACTTCTAAGATTAGGAACAACCACAGAAGAAAATGCCAACCATGCCAGGAGGCAAGGCCTAATGCTGTGCTGTATGAGTACCAGGAATGGCCCCCCATCATCTCTCTTGGAATTAGAATTGATTTCTGTCATTTTTTCCCCTTCTAACGAGTCCATGAACAATATGCAACAGGAACGTTCCCTTCCGTAGTTGTCAAGGAAGTCATCCTTCCAGTTACCATCTGGTGAAGGCCTGGGGGATTGCTCAGAGAAGAACAAAAGCTAGACTGGCCTCTTTATCTGCTCCCATCTTCCTCTCTTGAAGCCCTGACTGCCCTCACCCAGGGATCTCTGCTTGAATAATCTCACAGTCTAATTTCTTTGGGGGGCCCAGAAGATGGTCCATTTCCTCCTTTATAGAGACCTAGGACACTCAGCCAGAGAATTAGTCCATAAACAGTTTATTAAGTGCCTTTTAGTACGGGCCAGGCATTATACTAAGCTCTGCGGATACAATGAAAGAAAAAGACAGAACATGCTGCTGATGGTCCCTGAAAGGCTGAAAATTAGCTCGCATATAAAAAGATGTTCCAGCATCCACAGAGCCATGATGTAGACCTGAATAAAATGGTTTATGGTTAACTCAGCATCCACTTTCCGTAAATGACTTCCTCTCTATCCACCACCCAGATGAGTTGCTTTGTAACAAGGCATTTTTTGAAAAGAATGACCCACTGTTCTTTTGCTCTGTTCTTGGGTGGGAGGCCTCGGGTACCAGTGCTTAGTAACAATAACCACTACAGCCACTACATAAACTGGATGTTACTATTCATTAGCAGCTGGTGAGGTTCCCCACCAGTGGTAGGTATCATGAGGGAGTTGGGGTAGTGACAGAGAAGAATATAAATTAAAAAAAGTCATTTCCTTCATGTTTATTCCTCCTTCCCTGTCTTCCTTCTTTCTCCTCCCAGTCTTTTACCTAAACTCTTTGTAACTGTTGGATCTGAAAGGGACTTTAGAAGCTCGAGTAGAATTATTTTACAGATGAGGAAAGTGAGGTCCAGGGAAATGAATCGATTGGCTTAATCTCTTCCCCATCTATCCCTTGCTCTTGCCCTGTGATGTGCACGTGGCATCCCTTCCTGGGAGGAGTTTAGTGGGGTAATGTGTTGGAGAGTATCATGGCAGTAGGTGTGTCAAATGGATACCACCTCTTGGGAACATCCAATTAGAAATTGACGAGTGCCACCAGTGCCGCCATCTTTAGCCTTAGGGACACTTCAGTGAATGGCACACTGGTAGTCATTTTTTTTAAAAATTTATTTATTTAACTTTTTACATTCATTTTCACAAAATTTTGGGTTCCAACTTTTCTCATTTGTCCTCTCCCCGCACCCCAATACACCGAGCATTCTAATTTCCCCTATCACCAATCTGCCCTCTCTTCTATCATCCTTCCATTCCCTTGTCCCCCATCTTCTCTTTTGTCCTGTAGGGCCAGGTAACTTTTTATTCCCCATTACCTGTATTTCTTGTTTCCTAGTAGCAAGAACAATACTCAACAATTGTTCCTAAAGCTTTGAGTTCCAACTTCTCCCCATCCCTCCCTCCCCACTCATTACCTTTGGGAAGGCAGGCAATTCAATACAGGCCATATCTGTGTAGCTTTGCAAATTACTTCGATAATAGTCATGTTGTATAAGACTAACTATATTTCCCTCCATTCTACCCAGTCCCCCATTGCTTCTATTCTCTTTTTTGATCCTGTCCCTCCCCAAGAGTGTTGATTTCAAATTGCTCCCTCCTCTCATTGCCCTCCCTTCCATCATCCCCGCCCCCTTGCTTATCTCCTTCTCCCCCACTTTCCTGTATTGTAAGATAGGTTTTCAAACCAAAATGAGTGTGCATTTTATTCCTTCCTTTAGTTGAATGTGATGAGAGTAAACTTCATGTTTTTCTCTCAGCTCCTTTCCTTTTCCCTCCACTAAAAAGTCTCCTACCTGCCTCTTCTATGAGAGATAATTTGCCCCATTCCATTTCTCCCTCTCTCCTCCCAATACATTTCTCTCTCACCGTTTACCTTAATTTCTTTTAAGATATGATCCCATCCTATTCAATTCACTGTGTGCTCTCTGTCTCTGTGTGTGCGTGCATGTGTGGATGTGTGCGTGCGCGCACGTGTGTGTGTGTAATCCCACCAACTACTCAGACACTGAAAAGTTTCAAAGGTTACAAATATTATCTTTCCATGTAGGAATGTAAAAGTTCAACTTTGGTAAGTCCCTTATGACTTCTTTTTGTTGTTTACTTTTTCATGCTTCTTCTCATTCTTGTGTTGGAAAGTCAAATTTTCCTTTCAGTTTTGGTCTTTTCATCAAGAATGCTTGAAAGTCCTCTATTTCATTGAATGACCATTTTTTCCCCTGAAGTATTATGCTCAGTTTTGCTGGTTAGGTGATTCTTGGTTTTAGTCCTAGCTCCTTTGACTTCTGGAATCGATGCCCTTCGATCCCTTAATGTAGAAACTGCTAGATCTTGTGTTATCCTGATTGTATTTCCACAATACTGGAATTGTTTCTTTCTAGCTGCTTGCAATATTTTCTCCTTGACCTGGGAACTCAGGAATTTGGTCAGAATGTTCCTAGGAGTTTTTCTTTTTGGATCTCTTTCAGGCAGTGATCGGTGGATTCCTTGAATATTTATATTGCCTTCTGCTTCTAGAATATCAGGGCAGTTTTCCTTGATAATTTCATGAAAGACGATGTCTACATTCTTTTTTTGATCATGGCTTTCAGGTAGTCCCATAATTTTTAAATTGTCTCTCCTGGATCTGTTTTCCAAGTCAGTTGTTTTTCCAATGAGATATTTCACATTATCTTTCATTTCTTCATTCTTTTGGTTTTGTTTTTTGATTTCTTGGTTTCTCATAAAGTCATTAGCCTCCATCTGTTCCATTCTAATTTTGAGAGAACTATTTTCTTCAGTGAGCTTTTGAACCTCCTTTTCCATTTGGCTAATTCTGCTTTTGAAAGCATTTTTCTCCTCATTGGCTTTTTGAACCTCTTTTGCCAATTGAGTGAGCCTATTTTTCAAGGTGTTATTTTCTTCAGCATTTTTTTGGGTCTCCTTTACCAAGGTATTGACCCATTTTTCATGCTTTTCTTGCATCTCTCTCATTTCTCTTCCCAGTTTTTCCTCCACCTGTCTAACTTGATTTTCAAAATCCTTTTTGAGCTCTTCCATGGCCTGAGCCCACTGAATATTTAATTTAGATGTTTGGGATACAGAGGCCTTGACTTCTATGTCTTTTCCTGATGGTAAGCATTGTTCTTTCTCATCAGAAAGGAAGGGAGGAAATATCTCCTCACCAAGAAAGTAACCTTTTATGGTCTTATTTTTTTTCCCTTTTCTGGGCATTTTCCCAGTCAGTTGCTTGAATTCTGAGATTCCTTTCCACTCCCGCCTTGCCTCCAAATCTGCCCAGCTAGTGCTTGGGGCCTGAGATTCAAATGCTGCTCCCCAGCCTCAGGGCTTTCAGTGGGGCCAGGGCTGCTATTCAGTGTGAGATTAAGTTCAGTTGCTCGGGTGGGGGGCAGGGCCACCACACGGGGCTCAGTTCCCTCAGGGGGTTTATGCAGAGACCTTCAACAATGGATCTGATCTCCTGCTTGCTTTGGGAGCTCCAGTGTGCTGCTGCCTCCTGAGGGGGCCTGAGTTCTGGAGACACCCTGCTCCCCTCTTGGTCAGCCAAACAGACTCTCTCACTGACCTTTGGGGTCTGTGGGTGGAGGGACCTGCGTGGTCACTGGAGATTCCGTCCCTGAAGCCTGCTTGGATCTGCTCCTCTTGGTGCCACACAGTCAAGGCAAGGCTGAGCTGTGCTCTGGGTCCGGTGTGCGATGAACCTTTGGTGTCAGTTTTTCAGGGCTCTCTGGAACAGAAATCTCCTCCACTCTGTTGTTGTGTGGCTTCCGCTGCTCCAGAATTTGTTGGGAGTTCTTCTTTGCAGGTATTTTATGGGCTGTGGGTTCAGAGCTAACATATATGAATCTTTCCACTCCACCATCTTGGCTCCTCCCCCAATAGTCACTTTTCAGGAGTGACACAAGACTTGGATTTCTTTTTGGTAGTTTTATGTCACTATGTCATCACCAAACGGGTCACCTGGCATACTCTATGTTTCCAAGGGATGTGTGATATCAGTATGAGGCAATGGAAACAAACCTGACTTTGGAGACAGATAACCTGCACCAAGCATTGCCTCTGCCTCTTCCTCTTGCCTGACTTTGTATAAGTCGAGCCTAACTCAGTGTCTGACACATAGAATGCACCTGCTGGGTGCTTGTTGATTGTCTTCATCGCTAAATGGTAGGGTTAGGTTAGATTGACTTTTGCAGTCCCTTCATCTCTGAACCTGTAGCCATTCCCACCGTGATCTGCCTGTCCTATGGAATTCTTGTCCATGTCCTCTTACTAGTGCCCCAAGGGGGTTGATGCATTGTGCCAAAGGCCTTCCTCTTTTCTTTTGACATTGTTTTGATACTACTTCCATCACGTGGGCAAAGCTCTTCAGTTGACCCCAGTTTCCCTATTTGTAAAATGCAAGGACCATGCCCAATGACCTGCAGCTCTAAATTTGCCAACCTCGCAGCGGGCACAGGTGTGGACCATCAATTTCCCCTCACTTTTTCTGCGTAATTATCCCATCATCTTTAGGTTATTTTTTTTCAGATGACCTTAACATATCCTTCAGAATGATTCCCCATTTGTAATGTGTTTCAGCCTGTATCATTCACCATTCCCTGTAAGGGATTTACAACTTCAATTCTTTGGAGGTGGAGAGAGAGAAAGAATGAAAAAGAAGGAGAGAGAGAGAGGGAGAGGGGGCAGGAAGAGAGAGAGAGAGGGAGAGAGGCTCATTTTATTCCAGGAACTGTGATCACTAAGTAGAATGGATACAAACATGCAAGAAGTGTCCAGGTTCTAAAGAACCTTGTATTCTAATAAAGGAAGACAATGCATAGGGTAATAGGGGCCAAAAAGGGTAATTTGGAGAGGATTGTCAGAGAAAATGATCAGGTAGGGAGGAGGAAATACATGAAGCAGTCATGAAAATGGCTAAGGACTGTTGGTCCTGAGATCACGTAAGATAAGGAGAAAATATGCATAATCAAGGCCCAAAGTTATTGGCATAGTACCCCTGTAGTCATATGATGGAACAGTCATATGCACTGGAAGAAAGCTGTTTTAAAAAAGACGGGCTTTTGCTTCAGGGAGAAGTCCAGAGGTTGTTGCAATGACTTTGCAGTCCTAGAGGGAGCCCAGTCAGCTTTCTTCTTCCTGTTTAATTCTGGGCCAACATCACTGTCCATTTGTAGTGGATGGCCCTAATGAACAGACTGATTGTCAAGCTGTAGAGGTAGAACATCCAGATGAAACTTGGAGTCTGGTTGGGATGCATTTCTTATCTACTTGTACTTTCTTGTGTGGACAGTTGGGTCAGACCCTTTTGAGTGTTTGAGTGTTCTGGTTCAGGGACTTCTCTCTGGCTATCCTTCAGGCTGTGCAAGACTTAATGATGGACTCTGGCCTCCAATTCCCTATTGTTTACCATTTCTGAAAACTGAATTTTAGTGCATTTATTCTGCAAACTGGAAATGAGGCATCTTAGTTGAATCAGGAGAAGCTCAAAACATCCTCACCCTCTACCATCCCTCTGCTCCATTGATACTTCTATTAGACTGGATCCACTCATTGTTTTCTGACTTTTGTTCCACAGAAAAATAAATTTGTCCTGAGGCAGCCAGTGATGCAGTAGATAGAGCACTGGGCCTGGTGTCAGAAGACCTGAGTATGTACTAGCTGTGTGAGCCTGGAGAAGTCACTTCACTCTGTCTGCCTCAGTTTTCTCATCTGTAAAATGAGATGGAGAAGGCAATGGCAAACCACTCTAGTGTCTCTGCAGAAAATCCCAAATGGGGCATAAAGAATTGGACACAATTGAGGCACCTGAACAACAACAAACTTGTCCTGACTAATTTTCCTTTCATGGTTTACATAGAAAACCTCCTGTATCTCTTAGATACTTTCTGATTGGACTCATTTTTCTGCTTAGCTCAAGTCAGACACTTCTATCACCATGTGGCAGAAGAGCTGATTTCTCTGTCTTGCTAAGGGCATGTCCACAACGATAGGATCCCCTAGTCCTGCATTACTGTGATGTTCGATGCCATTGGGGCAGATCTTCCCTCTCCCCTCCCTCTTCTCCTCTACCCTCCCCTCCCCCCAATCATTCTCTGTGCCTCAGCCACTTAAGGGTGAGAATCATCAGATTTCTCCATCTGGGCCCTCAATTCTAGACATTCTAGAGAAAGTCTAGGGATGAAACCTTTACTTTTCCCACTGGGATTTGGGGACAACTGGTAAAGAGAGTAAAATTCAAGAGGTTTGGCCTGGCAGGTCTAACTCTCTGAAGCCTGAGATTCCTTCCTACTTCTATAAGCAGGATCCTATGATCTGAGAAGAGGGCCCATGCATTTACACTGGTGCCTAGATCTGTAACTGGTCTCTTTATCACAGTATTGGTCACTGGATAGTGTGAATGATAACAAAAATGAAGGAAAGACAAGGGGTTTTCCATAGAAAGCCAGGCCCAGTCACCCATATCCCTTGTCCTCTGCCTCCCAAACTCCTCTTTATTGAAGGCATACTCTGTGTGCCTGCATATGTGGTCATTGCCTCCTCTATTAAGCCGTAAGCTTTTGGAGGGCAGGGATTGTGTCATTCTTTGCTTTTCTGGAAGCAGTACCTAGAACAGTGCCTGGTAGTACAGAGGATGTGCTTAATGTCTGCTTACTGATCCATTAACAGACAGTACCTGCCTTCAAGTAACTCACATTCTACTGGTTCTCTTTGGAAGACAAAAAGTATAGTTCTTGCTGTACCCTACAGAAGTGAGTTGTTCCTGCGAGTAGAACCCTGGATCTGGAGTTAGGAAGACCTGTGTTCAGATCCAGCCTCAGTAGCTGAGTGGCTCTGAGCAAGTCATTTAATGTTTTTTCTGCCTCAGTTTCCTCATCTTTAAAGGGATAACAATATCACTGACATCCTAGGGTGTTGTGAAGAATGAATGAAATAATATTTGTGAAGTGCTTTGCAGAACTTAAAATGCTCTATAAATGCTAGTCAGTTATTACTATTGTTAGTCAATAAACATTTATTAAGGACCTACCATGTGCCAGCACTCTGTTAAGTGCTAGGGATAGAAAAAGACAAAAAAAAATATTCCCTTAAGGAGCTAATGGGGGAGAAAACATGTAAACAAATACATACTAACAAGCTCTATACAGGATAAATAGGAAATGATAAAAGGAAGGCACTGGAATTAAGAGATAGGGGAAGAATTCCTGGAAAAGGTGGCATTTTAACTGGGACTTGATGGAAACCAGGGGAACCTGGAGGCAGAGATAAGGGGGAAGAACTTTCCAGGTATGAAGGGTAGCCAGAAAAAGTGCTTGGAGTTGAGAAATGAATTATTTGATGGTGATGATAGTGGTGGTGGTGGTGGTTGTGGTGATGATGGTGGTGATGGTGGTGGTGGTGGTGGTGATGATGATGGTGATGGTGATGGTAGTGGTGGTGGTGATGATGGTGGTGGTGATGGTGGTGGTGGTGGTGATGATGATGATGGTGGTGGTGATGGTAGTGGTGGTGGTGATGATGATGATGGTGGTGGTGATGGTAGTGGTGGTGATGATGATGATGATGGTGGTGGTGGTGGTGATGATGATGATGGTGGTGGTGGTGGTGATGGTGATGATGATGATGGTGGTGGTGATGGTGATGATGATGATGGTGGTGGTGATGGTAGTGGTGGTGGTGGTGATGATGATGATGGTGGTGGTGATGGTGGTAGTGGTGGTTCATACAAAGACATTGGCATTGAGTGCTTGAGAATACTTGCCAAAACCATGACTTTGGAATGTCCAATAGAATTAGTTTTGCCAGGTGCTTTAAATCCATGATCTTGTTTGCCTTATAACCACCAAGGGAAATGAGTAGTATATGTACCACTATTGTCATCCTCATCTCCAGGTGAAGAAACTAAAGAATAGGATCTTAGCTTTGAGCTGGTAGAACTTTGAAACACCCTCTTAAGAATCCTGGGTCATGGATCTACAGCTGAAAGGGCCCTGCCAGGCCATCTGGTCTGACCTCTTTATTTTTACAGACAAGGAAACTGAAGGCCAATGAAATGAACCGACTTGGCCAAATGGCCCTCCTCCATGAGTCATTGGAGGCAGTGGGGTTTGAACCCTGGTGTCCTGACTCCAAATCAGGCACCCATTTCATTGTACCCCACCACCTATCCCTTCCGTTGAAATTGCTTGCTCTTTCTTTTGAATGGATCTTTATTATGGATGTAGTTTTTTGAGTCATATTTCACCTTCTTTGTTTCTTCAGTATTTAGTATATAGTGGGTGCACTGTGTGATGAGCTGTACTACGTTAGGTCAGCTAGTAGCCTGTTGTCTTTAGCCTTTGCAATCCAAGGATACCTGGGTCCCAGTCCTTACTCTCTTCCAATCCAGTTCTCCCCTCCCCTCTTTGTGTAACCTGGGGTTGACATTTTCAGCTCTCTCATCTGTAAAATGAGGAGGTTAACATCAGATGACCTTTCCAGCTGTGAGCCTATTGTTACTTGGGGTCAGATGCTCTTTAGTTAATCCCTCCCCTGTTCTTGTAAGCTGGCAGCTGAAGGAGGGAGCCAGTCACCTCAAGGAAAATTGCCTCATGCCACTTTCTCAAGTATGTAAGCTGCTTCACAGATTTATGCTCTGAATTACATGGCAGAGAAGAAACATATAACATCCTGACGCAGCCTGGGAATGAAGAAGCTGGTTAAGGGCTCTGCCTCCTTTTCTAGAGAAGGAGCAAGGCTGACAACTCTCTTTCTGATCCCCTGGTTCCTCAGAGGAGCTCTAAGCCCCCAGTGACCTCTTCTTCTTCCCTGTTCAATGAGAAGGTAGTGGGGCTGTCAGTGAGAGGAAGCGAAGCCTGCAGCCAAAGCCTCACTCCAGTATCATTCGGGTGTTGTGGAAAGTAATTAGTGTACCTGATTATCTCACTGGTTCAGCATATATTTTTGGGAATGTGATGTAATGCGCAGAAATGGTTCCTTGTCAGATTTTCAGCTCTGATCAGATTTATTCTCAAAGGAAAAGGCAAGTTGTCAGGGACAACTTGAAATTGATTTTCCTCTGGCTCCTTTTGACTAAGACTGTTCCCCTTTGAATCGTGCCCCTAATTCACTATAGAGAACTGAGTGTCCCCACCTGGAGACAGACTGTTTCTTAATGACAGGTAGCCTAGGCAAACAGTTCCTCTTTCCCACAGAGGCCAAGAGCTGTGGCTTTCTCCCCTTGCTAACTGCTGCTGTTCCTTGTTTCTTTATTTATTCATCCAGGGTGGCAAAGATGAATTTAACATGGCATCCAATTAATCACTGCTTTAATTGAACCCACAGACCTGTGATAATCAGTGGCCAAGCCTAGCTTACAGCCTACAGTTCATGTTTGGGGAGAGAGTCGGATTGGAGGAGGTCTTTGTTGAGGATGCAACTGGGTGATGGTAAAAGTCAGGTTCAATTTCATTAATAATGGATTCAGTGCCATCCCTGGAGCCAAGAAGCCCCAGGTTCAAAGCTGACTTTTGACACTTACTGTTTGTGTGACCTGGGACAAATCACTTAAACTTTCTGAGATTCAAGTGTTTCCTTATCTGTAAAAGAAAAGCACTCAGCTTTCAGGGTTATTGGGAGTTATCAGATAAGGTGATATATGTAAAGTGCATTCTGTGTAAATGTCAGTGGTTTTTATTGGGTCCCAGAGATTCATGGTTAATGCCATTAGAATATGGGCTGAGCTGAAGGAGAGAACTTGCAGTAGAAAGTAAAATGAGAGGATGGCGCGAGCTGTCTGGGGAGGTCCTTTGCAGCTCTAAATCTTTCATAAGGAGATGATAATTACATTAATAACAATAGGGAGAATTTATACAGGTCTTTACTGTTTGTAAAATGTTCTTTTAGCAATCCTATGAGATCATCACTATTCGTACCCCCATTTTACAGATGAAAAAACTGAAACAAGTAGAAGGTAAGTGACTCTCCCAGAATCACACAGCTAGTAAGTGTCAGAGGTAAGATTTGAACCCAGGTCTTCCCAACTCAAACTTCAGCATTCAGGAAAGTAATAAGCATTTATTAAGTGCCTACCCTGTGCTAAACTTTAGGGATATATTGAAAAGGAGAAAAAATTAGACAGCCCCTGCTCTTGAGGAGCTCACAGTCAGATGAGCTTTCCCTCCATGAGGCCACCTGCCTGCTGTAGTTGGTGATGGGAACAGAGTCTAGGTCTTTCCACCTTGCAAACCTTGGACGAGGATGACGAGGGGTCATAGATCGAATTTGGGAAGGGACCTTTTAAGCTCATCCCTTCCAAGTCCTTTGTTCTACAGAAGACATAGACCATCAATGTCAAAATCAGAATTCGAACCCATATCCTCTGGATCCAGACACATTATTCCTTCCATTGTGCTAGGGCTTCCTTCTTCGCACAACTGGCTCTCATCATGGTATTGGACAACATTTGATGTGACGAGGTCTAGTTTGTCCTAACGGCAGCCCAAGGAAACGAAATGGAGATTGATTTATTTGATTAAGGAGCTCACTGGTTTCTTTGGTTTTCCATTAAAAATAAGTTTTGTTGCTTCCTCCATGTCTTTATGTCCCAAGCCTTTCTCCAGTTATCCTTCCCACTCACCCACACACGGCAATTGAATTCTTCCTTGTAACAAAGTAAAGTGATTCAGGAACACGAACCTGGCAGAGTATTCACCAGTCTGCCCCCATAGCTTCACTGTCTCGGAGCAGTTGCTCTTCAGTGCCTCCTTGTGGTCCCTGCGAGGCATTTCTTAGCTCTTTCATTAGCTAATGACAGAGAGGGAGGGAGGGAGGGCAGGTCGACGCTCTGTTAGGCTCCAAGAAACCATGTGCTTTGGGTGGTCCCTTTGATCTTCCTAACATTGGCTCTGACCTGTCATCTCCTTCAGAGGGAATGGCTGCCCAAGGCCTGCCATACTCTTTCAGGTGCCTATGATGATAAAACTTACTGACCTCTTCTGAAGGGACAGGAGAGCTATAATTGTTTGGATGCTTACCTGCCAGAGTGAGATCCAGAGGGAGGAGAGAAAATGATTTCTCAGCCCAGGGGGCTGGAGGAAAGAAAGGAAGGCATTGTGCCCAGGACACAGCCCACAGCCCAAGTCCCCTCTGGAAGTGCCTGTCCTCTGGGTTTTTCTAGAGACTCCCAAAGGATTTTGTATACAGAGGACTCCAGGAGTGAGCAGCAGCAAAGGAAGACCTGACTGGTGCAGGGGAATCTTATTTTTGGAGACAGGAGAATATTCTGGGCAAGACCCCAGGGACCCACTCCTGGTGTAACTGGAGTGGACTGGAACCTGAATTTGTTGATAGAGACATGGTCTGGTCATTGGATTTTAATGGAGAGAAATATCAAGTTTCTCAGGGACATTCTTTAAACATCGTTGCCCCAGAAGGAGAGGGGATGTGGGCAGTAATTAAAAAATCAGGGAGGGATGAATTGTGTAAGATGCCAGGGTACCCTCCTCAGTGCCCTAAGGGGCTCTGAAATCAGAAGTTCTTTACTTTTCTTGTGCCATGGACCCCTTTGGCCTTCTAAGACTGCATAACCCTTCTCAGAAGGTTTTCAGATGTATGAAATAAAATATGTAGCATTATAAAGGAAAACATGTATGCGGAGATACAGTTATCAAAATGTTTTTAAAAATTCATAGGCCCAAGGCCAAGAACCTCTGTTTTAGAGGCCCAGCTTCTCAGATCCCTGAAACAGAATATCCCTGGGAGGGAGGATGGAGCTTACATCCAGGATGACCTTGGACCTGCTAGACTTAAGTCATTTCAGTCTTCTCAACAAAGGTCTTGCAGTTGCTTTGCTTACAAGTCCTGCTAATGAGGTGAGGGACCAGGGCAGGCTTCCAGCCTGGTGCTTCCTCCAGTGGTCATGCTTATTAAAGGGGGCTAAGCATAGTAGGTGTGATATACATGCTTATTACCATCCTTTGCTATGTGGTGAATGAAAACAGATTTGGAGGATCCGGGATAACCGGGCTCTCATTCTAATTCAATACTTACTGGCCATGAAACTTGAGTAAGTCACTTCTTGAAGTTTTCAATTACTCTTCTATAAAATGAGTTAGTAAAAGTTGTCCTACTTCAGAAGGAAATGGTGAATTGGAGATCCTGATCTCCTGACTCTGGCAGGTCCAGAGCTCTTTCTACCAGACCTCTTTGACTCTGTAAATACTGTGTCCAGGGAGGGAAGGGGCAGGGCTTGCTGGCTTGGAGAATGGGTGGAGTCTTTCCAGTCACTCTTCTTGAAGGAGATGGGGCTCATCAACCACAGAAATCAGAGAACATTTATTGGCTACAATTATTCAGACCATAAATTAAGCTTCCTTCAGACAACATCTCCCCTTAACATCCTTTGCCTTCCTCATAACTCTCTAAACATCATCTCCAGGCAGGTTTAATTGACTGATAGGGGCTTGTGTCAATGATCCATTCTGGGGTTTAGAAAACTGGGGTGAATCAAGCTCTCAGTACTCTGCTGGATTTGCAGGCAGATTTTTGCCTGCACAGGTTTCATCAATGCCTTGCCCCCAATCTGCCCCCAAAGACCTTTCCTTGGATGTGGAGATGTCATCTCCTTGGCCTGCCTGGAAGGTCCACAGTGGTTCAGTTCCATCTTCACTGTTCAGGCCTTTTTCACTTTGGTTCCTCTTGTATACTCCCTGTTCCCTCCAGGACACAGCTGTCTGTTGCCCAACCCCATTCTGTCTTCTTGGACTTTGTTCTCTGCCCACCACCTCCATGCCTTGATTGGACCTTTTGCTCCTCTCTAAACTGTAGGAAAGTCACCTGTTTCTTCTGAGCTTGGTTCAGTTTCCAGACCTTTCCCATTTTCCCTTTCTCATTTCCTTGTGTCACTGAGTTTCTGTCCCTCCTTTGCCAGGTTCATTTTCTGCTTTGTATCATATTAATGTGTAGATTTAACTCCCCTTCTTCTAGACCTGAAGCATGTTGAGGGCAGAGAATGTTGAAAGTGGACATTTAATACATTCTTATTAAGTTAAGTTACATAGTGTGAAAATTGAGGGTAAGTTGTGACAACAAAAATCACAAAGGGAATAATTCCGAAGCCAGGTTCTCTTGTGCATGGCCCCCATTGCCTGTCTTTGGGCAGTTCAAGTCAATAAGCATTTATTCTGCGTGTCCTGCCCTGCAATGAGTGCTGGGGCTACCAGGAAAGCAAACCAGAGGTTCTGCTTACAAGGAGGTCACTGCCTAATAGGGAGAAAATATGCCAACGAGTACATCCAAACAAGATGCAGGAGCTGTCTGTGGGAGCTAATTAAGAGAGGGAAAACAGGAAAAAAATTCATATCAGGGGCTCAGTGGATTGGGAGTGACTCCATGCTTCAAGGCTTCTCCTTGTAAATGAAAGAAAATATTAAGCACTTATTGTGTATCATAGAGAATAGAAACATGGCTGTCCTGCTCTCCTATTCTGATGGGAGTAGATAAACAGAAGGGAGTGCTGGCCAGAGAGAGCAGTGTCTGGGAAGTCATAGGCTTAGTGAATCAGTCCATAGGATAGTCAGTTAACACACTTTCCATGTATTCATTTGTCTGTTTTTTCATTTGTTCATCCACCCATCTATCCAGAGGACATGCCCAGGGGTGTGGTGGAGGGTAGAATTAAGAGTTTCTCCCATTGCCTGAGAATCTGAGTTTAGTAAGGGCAAGAGAATGTTGAGAAAGGAGGAGGTAGCTGTAAAAATAGGATCCCTGAGACCAACTGTCAGTCTCCCTGAAGGTTCTGCCCTACATGAGATGCCCAGCTGAGGTTGGGAGCTGCCACTGCTTTCTCAGAAGCTGTTCTTACAAGTCTGGTTCTCCTTCTTATTCCCTATGGGGCACTGGGAGTGACTTTCTGCTCCGTGATTTGCTGGACTCTGGTATTAGTCAACCTTCGGAGGCAACAGAAAGACATCTGTCTTTGTGCAGCGCTTGAACATCATTTCTAAAGAGAAAGGGTACTGTTGAGCCAGGGGAGGTGATGACAGGCTTAAGATGACATGGTTTGTCAGAGAATTGGTGACAGAAAGTTCTGTTCCATCATCTCACACTTTCAAACACTTTTCAAAATCTCTAGCAGGTAAAGCTAATTCCATTCCATTCCATTGCATACTTTTCTGTCCTTTCCCAGTTTGTTCTTCATCTTATGTCATGGGATATAGAGCAAGAAGGTACCTTTGAGGTGATCTGGCCCAATTTTTCTACTTGTCAAGTGAGGAAACTGACTTTACCCATTTACTTATTGGGTAAAATTACTTGTCCAAGGTCACTCAGATAAGAAGTTGCCAAGATTGGATCTGTCTCTAAACCTGTCTAGTACAAAGAGGTGCTAGATTTAGAGTGCCCAATGAGACATTTTTGTGTACAATCATTGGGGGAATTTATTTTGCATGACCATGCATATTTGATAAAACAAATAAGCTCTTTCTCCTCCTCTCCCTCTTCCCCTTCCTCCTCCTCCTTCATCCTCCTCCTTCATCCTCTTCTTGTCATTCTGTTAGGGGAAGAGATTTCTGTTACCCTAAAAAAAGAGAGGTGTTTGTGCGTGTGTGTGTGTGTGTGTGTGTGTCTTGTGCTACAAATGTTACATGTGGCATTCACTTTCAGATGAGATCACGTTTTACTTAGCTTTTTTACTTTTTTTCAAGAGACCTCTCAGTAATCTATTCATGTATGCATGTAAAAAGATGTCACCTCAATAAAACTGAAAGATAGGGAAAAGCAAAGATAGCCACTGTGATACAAATTGGTGTCTCAGATAGCTGTCTATTGGGTGTCTTCGAGGGGAGAGGTCAAATGCACAGCTCACCAATATGGCTGCAATACTCCTGAACATGATGAAGCCAGATTAAAATGTAAGTGGGAAAAATTAATAAAATAAAAATATAACAAAACATAGACAACATTACATTTTAAACACAGATAACATCACATTTTAAGTCAGTCTTCATGGGGACTTTTATATATGTATTGGTGACTCCGTTTATCTTTGAGTTTGGGACATCTGGTTCAGAAAGTAGAGCCCAGAACCTAGAGTTGGACTAGCAAAGATTCAATCTTCCTTCAGATCCATGCTAGTCATGTGACTGCGTAAGCCACCTTGCCTCTATCACTCTTAGTTTCCTCATTTGTAAAACTTAGAGAACTCAGATGTCCCTTCCAGCTCTACACCCACTTCAAGTGACCTTTTCTTGATTGGATTATACATGAATTTAAACTTGACCATTTTAGATCTGGTCAGCATTCCCCTAGAAAACTGAAACTTTGGAGGGGAGCTCCATTCAAATCTCTGGACTTTCCTCCCATATCCTCATCCCGTTCATCTCAGCTCATGCCATCCTTTGGCTCATCTAAGGCCCCAGGATCTCCATGCAGGTATCCCTGTAATCCACAGAAATCCCTCAGGACTTCTCATTAGAAGATGAGAGATGCCAGAGGGTTCACAAAGCACTCCTTGCTGTTGAGAAGTCAGCCTTCCCTTTCTGCTCAGGCAGACATAATTCTTCCTTTGGTGCTTAGGGAGAGCTTAGGGTGATGAGTGATAAAGCCCTTGGATTTCCGGAGCCTCCAGTAACATAGATGACCCATCAGCCTTTGTTCCGTTGTCCAGGAAGGAAATAGAGGTACTGGGCAATCATCAGCTTGGAGAAGGCTGAGACATAGCTGCCACACGCACACACATTACACATATGCAGGATTACACATACAGGATTAAAAATATGGATGCATATCACATATACACTTATGTGGAAAGGATATACACACATGGGCATGGATACATACATGTATGCATACATGTACACACATATGGGCTTAAAGCCCATGTTTAAGATGGCATATCCATTAGCGCTCAGAAGGCCGCCTGATTCCCGTTTTCAAGTGACATTAGCCTTTTATTGAGTTTTAATCTGTCAGATTCCATCCTCCATGTGCCTGCCTCCCAGGCTTATTAGCATAATTGTGTTGCTGAAGCAACAGTACAAAAAATTCAGCCGTAAAATAGCAGTTCGCTGCGGCAATTTGTTACCAAAAGCTTTTACTTAAGGGCAACACCAGCAAGTATTTGTGATCACGTCAGGCGATAATTTATTTTATTTAGAAAAAACAAAGGGAGAAAAAAGAATTTTCTTTTTGTTGTTTTTAAATAATGGAGAAATTCGAAAGCATCGCCTCTCTGGGAAGTTGTCCCCATCCCGCTCCTTTCCCCGCAAGCAGCTTGCTCAGAGGGCAGAGAGCAAATTTAACTTGCTTCTCCCTCGGCTCAGAAGGATGGTGACTGAGCAAGATCTGTGTTAGCAGAAATTCAAATTTGCCTCAGGGTGCCCCTGGCTTGGGAGGCTGGTCCCAGCTCCCCGCTCCCCCTACCCAGCTCTGGGCTTGCAATTCAATGCCTGTGGCCGGGCTCCAATTTTTTAACAGCCGGGTACAAACTGTTCGGCTTTGCCCCCACCAATCTCTTCAGGCTCCAAGTGAGCTAACTTGGTGTTCATCTCTCTGTGAAAATTCTCCCTTTCTCTTTATTTCCTGATCAAGTCTCTGGAAAACACTTGAGATTACTGTCTGTGAAGGGCAAAGTGTGAAATAAATAATTTTATAAATAATTTAAGAACTACCAGGAGAGCTAGAGAGATGGAGAGAAATAAAAAATGAGAGATTTGCAGGTTTCTTTTCTTCTCTTTTTCTTAAGGAAAAAAGGCCCCTGAAACCTTCCTCTCTGGTTTCATTATAATGTACCCTGGACGGTTGAAGCCTGGGACAGCAGAGAGGTGGGTCTTAGCAGGCTTATGATCTGGGCCTGCCATCCCATGAGATGCCTGACCACCCGTCACCCCAGGTCTGTCTATGTATGTTATTTTGGGACTGGCTACCATGTGACTTTGACCTGGACCACTCGTGACATTGTTTTCGAAGGCCCAGGGGTCTGTGGTCTGACCTTTTGTGGCAGAAGCACCAACAGAAGTGAAATAATGATTTTTTTAAAAAGAGCTTAGATATTTTGTTGAGGGAAATAACTAGTGGGAATTGATGATAATGAAAAACCACCACCCAGTTTTCAAGAGGCCTCCTTAATACACTGTCAGCTTACATTGTAATAGGACTCTGCTGTCTTGAGATGGAGCTTTAGGGGAGGGAAGGAAATTCCTTTTCTCAATGATGGGGAATTACAGAATCATAGACTATTAGTCCTAGAAGGAGATTAAGGCAACTAACCCTTCGTATTTTACAGATGAGGAAACTGAGAGGTGAGCAGGTCACTCAGTGAGCATCTCCCAACTCCTCAGCCCTCCTTTGTGCTAACAATGTAGGAAAGACTGAAGGGCAAAAGGTGGGGGCTCTTGGGTCATTCTCATCAAGGACAAAGAATTCCAGTATTCCACCTTAAGTACAGAAATTGTGCATTTTTGTGCCTCCCCCCAGAAAAAGTATGTCAGGAGCAGTTTTGTGTCTTCCTAGTCCCAGGGTTTCCAGACACCAGGATATAAATTGGTGAAAGTCTTCTCTCCCCTGACACAGACTTCTTTCCATCTGTGTTGACATATTCCTTCTCTGTCTTTGGGAAAGGTGATGACTGAACAGTTAGCCTCTGTGACCACCTTGTCTTGTGTTTTTTTGAATAAAGCTAGGCAGGTGATAGTAGATCCAGCAGATGTACAGTCTTGAACTCCAGCTATTTCCAGTGGGGTAGAACTGATTTTGAATATTGCTACCATAGCTTATTTCCATCACTATGTGACGTATGAGACTTCGGGGTCCAATGACTGGCAGATAAAACAGTCAGTCAGTTAATTAATCAATCGATACCCCTGCTATTGGAATCTCTATCATTAAGGGATCCTAGATTTCAAACTGAAAGGAACCTCAGAGATGATTTAGTTCCAACTCCTCATTTTCCAGAGTAGGAAACTTAAGAGAAGTGACTTGCTAAATGGAACATAGGGTCAGTCCTTGAACCCAGATTCTCTGACTAAATCCAGTGCACTTCCCCTGTACCACACTCAAATTGGAATGATTTAGTGTTTGTCTTTTTAAATTTAATTTTAATTAATTTTTTTTCACATTTTCACATTGGTTGTGTTACATAGAAGAATTAAAATGAATGAGAGAAACCATGAGAAAAACCATAACAAAACAAAACATAACATAAGAGAAAATACTCTGCTTCATTCTGCGTTCCAGTTCCATAGTTCTTTCTCTGGATGTGGAAGGCATTTTGCCTCAAGAGTCCTTTGGGAATGTTTTAGGTCCTTGCATTGCTGTGAAGGCATAAAATTCCTCCCATGCTGTGGTTGCTACTGTATACAAAGTTCTCCTGGTTCTGCTCCTTTCCCTCAGCATCAGTTCATATAGGTCCTTCCAGGCCTTTCTTCTTCCTGTTCTTCATTCCTTATAGCACAATAGTATTCCATTGCATTCATATATCATAAATTGTTCATCCATTCCCTAATGGATGGGCATCCCCTCAGTTTCTAGTTCTTGGCTACCACAAAGAGAGCTACTATAAGTACTTTGTACATGTGGGACCCTTTCTCACTTCTATGATCTCTTGGGGATACAGTCCTAGAAGCGATATTACTGGGTCAAAGGGTATGCACATTTTTGTAGCCCTTTGGGCATAGTTCCAAATTGCTCTCCAGGATGGTTGGATCAACTCCATCAACGATGAATTAGTGTTCCAACTCTCCCACATCTTCTCCAACATGTTAGCCAATCTGGTAAGTGTCATGTGGTACCTCAGAGTTGTTTTGATTCGCATCTCTCTAATCAGTAGTGATTTACAGCATTTTTTCATATGACTATAGATAACTTCAATTTCTTCCTCTAAAAAATTGTCTCTTTATATCATTTGACTCAGTTCTCTATATATTTTAGAAATGAGGCCTCCATCACAGATATTAGTTGCAAAAATTCTTTTCTAGTTTTCTGCTTCCCTCCTAATCTTGATGGTTTTGGGTTGGTTTGTGCAAAAACTTGTCAATTTCATGTAATCAAAATGATCCACGTGGCACATCATAATATTCTCTATCTCTTGCTTAGTCATCAATTTCTCCATTCTCCATAAATCTGACAAATACCATACTTGTCTCAATGAAAATGATCTAATCTTTCCCTGATGATGCAGAAGGTACTTGAGGAGCCTTGGTTACTTTCAGGATTTCATCATAAAAAAATACTCACCACTAATATCAATAACTTTAGAAAAAAAATCCAATTCACTGAGGCTGGATTGAGAATCAAGCACTAGGAATGACTAGGTGGCACAGTGGGTAGAGCACTGGCCCTCAAGTGAGGAGGAGAGCTGAGTTCAAATCCAGCCTCAGACACTTACCAGATGTGTGACCCTAGGCAAGTCACTAGCTCTGATTTCCTCAAAAAGCAAAATAGAATTAACTGTTGACAGTGGTGGAAGCAGTGGGGGGGTATGTTTCTAGAATTCTTTGGAAAACTGTGGATATTCAGAGGGAATATTTAAACTAATTTTAAAAAATAGGCTTAGTGATTAGAAAGCCCTCATTATTCAAGGGGGAATTAGTCCTGTTTTCTCATGATATTTGGAATTTTTAATGCTCTTGTCACCCCACCCCCTGACCTTACACACACACACACACACACACGCACATGCACACACATACATACACACATATACGCACATACACACACAGACGCACATGTTAATTACCAGCAGGCTATGAAGTTGTCTTTTCCTTTACCTGATGATCAATGGAAATCTAGGACCCAGAGAGAAACTTGTGTGTATTTTTCAAAAGCATTGCGTCTGAGTGCTTCCTGCAAGTGACTCTAATGAGAGATGAGAGACATAGAGAGGAATGAAGGTAATTTCCCTTTCTGGTTAGAAGTAATTTCTCATAGTGAAACAGGATGTGTTTGCACAGTGCAGGAATGGGAAGGGGACCCATTCGAAAGGGGGAGGGGGTGGGGCACTTCGTGGGGCAGGGTTTACAGAAACTGTTTTCCCTGATTGTGTGAAATTTTAAGAGAGAGCAGCTCTCCTCAAACATCTCAGTTCTCTTTTTGAGGGAATGCAAATTCCCTTCCTTCTTGGTGGGGGATAGTGAGGGGTAGCCACTGGGATATTTTCTAGGTAGATAGATTTAAAAAACAAAAAACAAAACCCACCACTCTTTCTCGGGTTTTGGTCATAGGTGGCCTGCCTTGCTTGTCTATGAAATCTGGGGTCAGTTGCAGAAAGACAACTGTGGGTTGGCCTCAGAGGACCTGGGGCTGAACTTGGGCAATTCCCCCTCAGTCTCCTTTTCCTCGAAGGTGCCTTCAACTGATAACTCCTATCCTCCTCTCGACTTCCTCCTATGATCTCCCACATTTTATCACTGGAGAGGCAGAGATCTTCTGGAGGAAGGGCCCTTGAGTCCCGCTCTCCTCCCTTTGTACAGAAGAAGATTTTGGGGTCAAGAGAGATTTGCCCATATTCAGTTGTGGCCTTACTGTTGTCAGGGCCACAGCAGACTGTGAGCTAACCCTTGCTTTCAACCCCTTAGTTGTCCTCTGGACAATCCTGGAGGTGGGGGCCTGTGTTTAGGAGGAGTTCCTTCTGTTCCTCATTATGGCCCGGACTCTACTCTAGACGTCTGCCTGCTGGGGCTCACCAAGAGAGCTTGTGTAGGCTTAGGTAGAAGAAGAGGAAAGATTAGTGATGAGGAAAGAAAGAAGTGAGGAGGGAGAAAAAGGGAGAGAGCCTGGGAAGACAACTAGCTGGTGTTGAATGGTGAACCAGGGGAGCAAATGGTCATCACTAGCCTCTGAGGACCTACTTCTTCTTGGCTCTCTTTGTGTTTGAAGGAATCACTGGAGTCTTCCTTCCTGTGTCTCAGTTTCTCCTCTTGGTTAAGTCAGATAGCAATGATTACCATGGGCTGCTGCTGTCAGCTTTGGCCACCCCTATCCACACAGACCACTCTCCCCTTTTCCTGGGATGCCCTGCCTCCTTACCTCCATCTCTTGGAATCCTTCACTTCTCACAACTCTGCCCAAGGGACTCCTTCTATAAGAGGCTGCCCTGGCTCCTGTTCCGCTCTTTGCTTCTCATGAAATTCCTCTGAATTCTTTTGTCTAACACGCACTGGATTTGCTCACTTTTGAGCATCCTGCAATTGTAGTAGGCCGTTAGCTCCTTGAGGGTGGGGGCTATTTGGTTTTTGTATTTGTAACCCCAATGCCTGGCCCAGAGTAGATGTCCAGTAATGGGTACTGAAATGCCAGTGGGGTTTGCTGTGTTTCTGGAGATTTGCAGAAGGCATGTGCCAAGTTATTCTGGGGCCACAGGAAAGTGGCTACCAGACCTGGGTATCTCGAATTGCCAGTAAGAGTGCTGGAGCCTGGCCCCCTTTCCCTCCTCTCCTGTCGGATGTTTTCAGAGGCTTTTAAAATGGATACTTCCTGAAATGTTGATTAGAAAGGTATCTGATCAGAAATCACAGAGTAGTGACAGTCCTGATTGTGTAAATAGTGTTTGAGACTGTGTTCCTGGCTCACTTGTCAGGACAAGCAAAATGCATGATGACTTTGAATGATGGATTGTTGATGAATTTCCCTTTTCTTCTCCCCCTTTGAAAGCCTGGGAGGGAGGTGCCCAGGTCCTAAGGCAACACCTGTAGTTATACTGAGCCTTGATGTGAACCTGGGACTGGGAGGAGGGGGCAATGCCTCACCCCTTGGAGGAATTGGGCACAGGGCAAGAGTCTGGACTGGTGGTGAAGAGGAGGTACATGGTCTTATCCCTTGAGGCTGCCACAGATGGATCCAGAGCCAGGCAAAGACAGAGAGACGATGGTGCTGGAAGATGAAGACAGACAGCAGTACTACTGTTTCTGAGGCCAAAGCTGGACAGGGAAGGAAACCTGGCAGCTTGTGAGACTGCCCACTATGGTGAGAGGTTGCATGGGTCAAGGCAAAGGTCGCCTAGGAACATAAAGTCAGTGCCTTCTGAATTAGCTGGCCTGGATGAAGGCCCTGCTACAGAGCCCTGGTTTGGAATAGCTGAGGGGTAGAGCTGGCCCAGGGAGCCCCACTGTTGCCCCTGGGGGCACTTCCTATGCATAGCATGCCCTGTTTAAAACAGAAACATTTCTCTTTCCCCTTTAAAGCCCCTGCTGTCTTGTTGGCCTTTCCGAATTTGGGTTTTTATGTCATCAGCGTGAAATGGAGAGCCAGTGGACGCTGGGAAAAGCAGGAGGGGAATTGTGTTTTCCAGCCCTGTACACAAACACCGTCTCTTCTCTTTGATTAAGTATCCGGTGAAGCCAATTTACATGAACTTCAATTAAATTTTAATGAACATGTGGGTGTATTAATATCATCTGAGTAATATGGGCAGTGTGGATTCCAGTAAGTGAGTCTCTTCTGCTCAGCTCATTTCCCATGCAGGGTTAGTGTTACTAGAAAGCTCCCAGCCTACTTTGAGCCGATCGGGCCTTGGGCAGGCCATTCTAACAGGCCACAATCTTCTAGCTTTCTGTTTCAGAAGGAGGGTTGAGTCTGGGGAGCAGGAGAAGAAGGCAGGTGCTAATTATCCCTTAATTGATTCATGACCAAGGAGGTTTTCCCCCTTATTCTTCCCCTCCATTTGTTTTTGTAAAATATGGAACCCTTTCCAAGGAGTCCTGGCTGCTCCAGGGAGGGGAGTAGAGAGCTTTGGAGGACTCCCAGGGGTGCAGTAGTGGAGCAAGGCAGCCACAATGTCTAGTGCCCCTCTGTTTTGCCTTGGTTGAACCATATGTAGAAGATTTGAGGAAAGATGTTGACCATCAGGATGGTGACGGGGCTGGAGACTGTGCCCCATGAGCATCAGCTAAGGAATGGAGGAAGCTTAGCCTGGAGAAGAGGACTGTTACCAAGTCTTGTTCTAGCACCGGTCCAGAGGGCAGGATGACATAAAGGAATAAGCCCTGACTCTCAAATCAGAGGCCCTGGGTTCAGATCCCACCTTTGATATTGCTGTGGGAAAGATACTTTACCTTATTTATCTTTCAAATGAAGGAGTTGTAGTGCATGGCCTCTGAGGTGCCATCCTTCCCTAAGTCTTAGGTCCAGGTGGGGAGGAAGCATAGTTCAATGGGAAAAGCAGAACCAGTTACTTAGAGAGTCTGTGTTCAAATTCTGCCACTTTTATATCCTGCTGACCTTAACCACATCCCTTTGCTTCCTTTTTCTGAATCTCCATTTCCTTATCTGTAAAATAAGGAAGTTGGACAAGATGACCTTGAAGGTGGTCCCCAGGCTCTTGGTTTGCACTTCAGGGATGCTGGGCTAGACCTCCTAGTCTTTCTTATCCTTCCTGGTTCTGAGATTCTGTGTCTCTGGGAAGGATGAGAAAGGAAATCACTGAATGCTATTTTAGGGATTTTGCACGAAGCCAAAGGGACCCATTAGTCAACAGCAAACTTCTCTCTCCATGAGTTGACGATGCGAATTGTAATCTAGAGGACCACCAGCTCCCCCGTTTGGGAGTCAGAGATAATTTATAATTCTCCTTGGACTCTCCAGCGTCAGCAATTGATTCCTCTCATAGCCTGCCAAGGTAATGCTTGGAATTTAGTAGGCACTTAATAAATGCTTATTGATTGATGGATTGATTGCCCATTTTACAGGAGATGCACCTGGAAGGAAGATAGAGGAAGATCTTGGTCCAAGTACACTCAAGTTAGGGCTCCCTGGACAGAGCATGTTTATTTTCCATAGATCTATTTGTGTACATTTGTATACATAGACAAAATACCTCCTTTGCTCAAAGTTGTTCTCAAAACAATATTGCTGTTAGTGTACACAATGTTCTCTTAGTGCAGTGAATCTTAAAGCCTTATTTTAGAAACAGAGAAACCAAGGCCCGTTAAAAGTGAAAGGACATGGCACAGTTATTTGGCGTCTGATTCCAAGTGAGCAGAAATAGAGGGTGGGGGGGGGTGAAGTAATAAAATCCCTTAACCTTAAGAGCTAAATCCTCTTATGCTCTGCTATGAGCATTTTTAAGCACCTACTGTGTGTCCAGTACTGTGCAAAGTCAAAGTAGGCGGAAGCCATCTGTGGCATCTTCCTGGCAATGAAATGGTTTCCCTCTTGTCTTAGTCAATAAATTGATGAACCAAAGCCTCAGGAGAAGACTGTTGGGCCCCTACTGAGCCTTCCTCAAGAGCCCGCCACAGTAGAGAAGTGCTCTCAGCTAAGTAGAGCAGATCACTTCAGCTCCCCTCACCACTAGCAGGCCAGGAAGTGACCTTGTCCAAAGGGCAAGTGTTGGACAGGACCAGCGTGGGAAAACACCAGCGTGTTCTTAGAGATTTCGCTTTCAGCTTTCGTGTTAGTTCAGAAAATGAATCTTCTTTACCTTGGTGTGTGGCCTTGAGGCTCGCTTCTCTACCTGGAGTCCCAGAAGAAGAAGGAGGGGGAAGAGTGACTAATAACCTCGACTTGCTGGAAAGCTGGTGATGGGCGCTGGGCCTTCAGGCTCCGTGGTTGCTGATTGCTTTACTAGGATTTTCTCATTCGATATTCACAATTACCTGTGAAGGAAGTCGGCAGTAGAAATATCCTTATCCCCATTTTTCAGATGAAGTAGCGGAGGCTCACTGAGTTTAAGTGAATTCCCAAATTAAAGAGATCATAGGACATTGAGTATTAATCTATTTCAGAGCTTTTCTGATACACAATAAGCACTTAATAAATGTTTATTGGATTGCTGGATAGAACAGTGGACCTGGAGTCAAAGACTTGAGTTTAAATCTACTGTCAAATGCTAGCTGTGTGATCCTGGGCAAGTCACTGAACCACTGTCTACCTCAGTTTCTTCAACTGTAAAATGAGAATAACAACAGCACCTACCTCCCAGAGTTATTGTGAGCTTCAAATGACATCATATTTGTAAAAAAGCCCTTGACACGGTGCCTGGCACTTGTTTGTCTTTCTCCCTTCCCACTTCCTACCAGCTATTTCTCCTGCCCTTACCCAATCCACAGGGTGAGCATCATTGACTCTTTTCTTGATGGCTGCTTGGGAAGAGGGAATGGACCCCATTACAAGGACAACTTTTCTGGAGAACTGGATAGCTCATGGCTAGATTCCAGTTTTCCAGGGACCCAGGGAGGGAAATGAAGTCTAAAAGTTGCATGACGAGGACCCAGTTCCTTTACTTTGTGTATAAGGTGAGGAATTGGTCACAAGGAGCATGATGAGGTCCCAGTTACTAAAAGTGGGGCAGCAGCGTCTGTGCAAAGCAAACAGCAAAGTTGGCATCATGAGCTGCTGAGCTCTGCATTAAGGTGTCCTTAATCAGAATGTCTGTCCCCTGCCTAGAGGCCTGGCTGGGTCCAGAGCCTGAAGTTGGGGGTGGAAGTAAATGGCACCAGCTCAAGAGACAGACCCCACATGGAAACAGGGAGGCCAGCCAACCCCTCCCCCAGCCTCCATATCGTGGCCACCCCCTAGGTGAACTCCCTCTGATTCTTTTTTAAGCCCCTTGATCCTCCCTTAATTTCGCACTGTTCAATGTTATTGGAGTTCCAGCTAAGCCATGGTCTTTGATTCTCTTTGTAACTCCTAAAAGATCAGTCCTCCGCAGCTCTCTGGCCAGCTGCTTTGCAGAGTCTCACCAGGGCTGGGCTGACACCTGCAAGGTCACTGGACCCTGTTGGAGCCCAGAGGGATAAAACACAACATTAAACATCATTGGAAAGCATAGTCACAGAGATCACGCTCCAAGCCATGACCCACCTTCTGCTCAGGGATGCAGGTCATTGACTGGTCCATGGCAGGCATCATCATTAATGTGCTTTCCTATTATGTTGGAGACCTTCTACTGGCAGTGCCAGCCTTCGAGGCTGGCCAGGGATCACCTAGAAAGAAAACTGGCCATTCCCCCATTGACGACCTTGCCCACTTTTCCCATCCTTTGAGCCCAATCATTCCACTGAAACAGAAGTAATAATTTTTTGTTTTCAAATTCTTATCTCTTCAGAAAAATACAAACAAACTCTGGGGGTCCATTACTCTTTAGCTAGCTCCCCAAATGCCCCAAGGGTAGAAATGGTTGGTTATTCAGAAGGCCATGTAAGCTTCCTGAAGACACATCTTTCCCTTTGTACTGTCCCTTCTTGGCCAGTGGCAGCACACAGTAGGTACTTAGGCATTGCTTGTGGAATTGAATAGAAATTCCAACCAGTTAGGGAGTTGTATTAGAAATGGTTTCCTTACCCGAGAACAAATTGTCCAACTGAAGGATGGACTGTCTGTTTATTAAAGCTTGTGTTTATTAAAGTCAGAACTTGGAGAATTAGAGTTCAGGGAAAGGTTTTCTTCATTATGCTGGAGATTGCATAAGCTGACCTTCAGGACTGAAGATTCTCTACCCATATTTTTATTTTCTGGACAGGAGAGAAATCACTAGGGTTAGATTTCTTGGCCTATTATGTGTGAGTGGGATAGAGTACAGTGTCCTTCTGTGCATATGTGGCTAACTGGGGGTACTTTAAAGAGATACTGGTTTCCTTTCTTTCGGAGGTGTAGTGTGGTTGTTTTTGGCCCTTAAGAGAGATTCAGGCTGGCCCACATTATGATGCCCAAGCTCTTCTCCCTGGATTAGGATAGGCACTTACACTTTGTGTCGATTCCTAGAGACCTTCAGCCTTGGCTACTTCCTAGGCCTCTTGATTGTCCGGGAGTTGGAGAGTCTGGGTAACTAAGCCAGAGCATCCTGACTGCTCCTCTCTAGTCTCTGCCTCTGTACTTCCTTCACGACTCAGCCCAAGTTCCACCTCTCTACAGCCCCCGAATGCCTTCCTGGCCCCACCCTCCCCCTGCGCCCCACCAAGGTTGTGTTGATGTTGTCTGTCTTTTCTGTCTACCGGTCTGTGCCTCCTCTCCCTCGGATATCAGCTCCTCAAAGGCAGAGACTTTCCTTGTATCTCACACACCCAGCCCAAGCCTGGCCTTATCTAGATGCTTCATAGATGCTTTTGGCTCCAGTGATCCCATGAGAAGGAGCCTTGGTCATATCCTGTTCTGGATGCTATACATCTTCCTGGGCACACAGAGGAAGGGGGCAGTGGGCTGGATCCCTGCTGACTCCTCTCTTGTCTGATCTGATCACCATGTCAAGCTTGCTTGTAATCACCCCTAAGAATAGGGAACATGATCTTGAATAGGCATGCCCTGGTAGCACAGGGACAACAGCTTGCTAGTTCAACTGTTAATTCAGTCAGGAAGTTTGGCTCATAACAGCCTGTTTTTTCCTGAAATAAAAGAAACATTTAAACACGCACACACACACACATATGCACGCACACACATGCACACACACTTGCTGAGATAAAGCCAAGCGAAAGGGCAGAAGCAAAGAGTTTGTCTTCTGATTGGAGTGGCATCACCTGGTTGTTCTCTGCTCTCAGATATCCTGCCATTGTGGGGGACCTGAACATGGAAGCCATTGGAATATTCCTGAGGATGACCTTGGTCTTTGAGTCAAGCATTAGGCTTGGCTGGTTGACCCATCCAAATAATATTTGCTCAGTAGGCTGTCTGTGGGTGATCCATTGCTATAATCAAGAGAGTGGCCCAATAGCTTTGTGATCAGTCAGTCCTTGGGACTTCCATGTGGATTCCTGTCTTTGGAATGGTGGAAGTTTACCTAACTTCCTGTGGGGTTAAGAGGAAGGAGAGTCACACTGAATTCCCCCATCTCTAATGGTTACTATGGAGCCTGGTTAGAACCACAGAGTGGTTCTTCCAGGGAGGGTGAACACTTGTGAAAGTTCCTTCCATATGCTTAGATAGGTGATGTGCTGTGGTGTATAAAAGAGCCAGAATTAGAATCTGGGTCCTCTCAATCCACAGCCAATGTTCTTTCTGCCTGATCTTGACTCTAAACTCTGATACATGGTTGAGGGGAAGCTCGAGCTGCAGGTGCTTCCCCTCTGAGATTGCCTGAGGTCCACTCCCTGCCCAGCTTTAACTGACCTAGCTCTGCATATGCTTGTTTTCCTCATTAGTAGGAGCTCCTGGAGGGCCTGGGCTGCTTGGGCCTTTCTTGGCATCCCCAGCACTTAGCCCAGGGCCTGGTATGCATGAAGTGTCTAATACCTGCTTACCAACTGACCCCTGCTGTAGGAAGGGACCAAATTGGAAAGCCCTGTGACTTCCCTGATCCTCCTAATGGCCTGGGGGGAGGATCGTACTGAATTGGAGGAGCTCTCCTTTGGTTTTGTCTCCCTTTCTCTGGCCCAGCTGTTCCTACCTATGTTGTTAGCCATGGATCTGAATGTCCATTCACATCACATAGAAGCAGCAGGTAGAGGGAGGAAAGAAAAGAAAATTCATAGAGTCTTAGGGCCTGAGCCTGGGAGACGGCTGTCCTCCCCTTTGTTTGATAGTCTTAGGGCCCGAGGTCTGGAGAGAGTCAGGGTCATCATGTGGGTCCTTCCTCAGGTCCCACGACTCTGAGGTCAGCCCTCCTTCCACGCAGGCCCCTCAGTCCCTCCCCTCTTTCCTCTGGCTGCCTGGACTGTGGGGCGGGGGAGAGTGCCCATTGCTGGCTGCCTCACGTGGGATGCTGATGATATTCATGGAAAGTGTCTCTTGTGAAGTTGCCTTGTTGTTTTGAAAAGTGGCCTGATTTTGACCAAGGGGGAAAGTCGGGATTGGTTTCCTGTAAATGGTAGGCCGGCAGCAGCCTAAAGCCGAGCTTTAGCAAAGCCCTGGGTGTCACAGAAACCACAGTTTCACATCACCCTCACAAGCACTTCGGATCTGAGTGTGGCCCGAAACTCGCTGCAGACCACAGAAAGTAAAAGGCAGCGTTTTTCTTTCATTATTAATACTCCTGTCCTTTGTTTTTCTTTAAATGAGAATTCATAACAAGTGCAATTGAAGCTTTTTTAAGCCCCTCAGCACGCCCTCCCTGCCCCGTGTCCCAGACAGAGGCCTGCCTCTGTGCATGGCCAGAACTGCTGGGCAGCCGGGGAAGGTACCAGCCCCCACGGCCCTGGATTCAGGGCAGGGGAGCTGCGTCCTTATTCTGGCTTTCCTTCCCCTGGAAGATTGACAAAATTGGCCTTTCAGCTCCTTCCAAGGTGGATAATTTTGTGCTCAGACATGTTCAGAGTGAGTGGCAGAGACAGCTTTGGTATACAGTGACCCATTTGCCCGTACATGGGGCGAGTCCCTGCATAGGCCTGATTGACGGCTACAATTGAGGTGCCACAGAATGGAAAACTGATCCATCGTGGGGAGGCAGAATTGTGTCTGTCTTTTGCTTTGCTTTTCTTCCCTCCCCCTCCTGCCCCCTGCAGTATTCACGATGGACTAGGAGGGAAAGGCAACTTCCCTGTCCTGGTTTCACCCGGTCTGTGGCAGAGTGGGGAGGGCGCTTCATCAGGAGCCAGAGCTCCGGGTTCGAATTCCAACTCTGCCATGTCGGCCTTGGCAGCTTCTGTCGAGTCACTTGCTTTTTGAGTCTCAGTTTCCTCTTTGAAATGAGGGGATCTGGAGTTGTGATTTCCTAGCTCTCTTATGGTCCTGAAGTCTTTATTTTGGGGCATGGGAAGGTTCTGCTCTCTGGAGAATGCCAGCAGCTGTTCCTGCTCCTCTGCCCAGCTGCCAGCCCACCAAGACGTCACGTGGGCCTTTCACTTGGGCTCTGCCCCAGCCCTTCCTTGGTTCTCTGAAGCTGATAATGGGGCAGGAGAGAGAGGTTGCCAGGGTAATGTCCAAAGCAGTGTGTCCAGGAGCCAGGAAGACCCGAGTTCTTGTGATGCCCCAATACATAGTGGCTGTGAGACCCTGGGCAAAACCCCTGACTTCTCTGTACTCTGGGTACACAGAGGAGGGTCTGATCTCTGCTGGTGGAGGATGCTGCCTAGATCACAGAAGTCCCAATTCCTGTCCTTTCTTGTAAACCTGTTCCTGTCATGTTGTGAAAATCAAGCCAACTGATTAGCCTGATAGAAAAGATGCTGTCACAGCCTCAGGACGAGGGCACCCAAGGGATTGCTACATCCAGCCCCATTTTCTGAGGGCCCTGACTCCCTTTCTCTGCCTCTCACTGTCCTCCTGACTTCTTTTGTAAAATGATGTAAATGGGCAGAAGCTGGTCTTTCCTGAGGATCCTGTCTGGGTCTCCTCTCCCTCTTCCTTGTCTTCCTGCCAGTCTCACTCATTAGGATGACTCCTGCATCTCCTTGGTGACTCCAGCTTTCAGCCCCACATCCCCCCCAGATGTCCCATTGGTGCCCTGAGGCAGTATGTCCAGAGTGCCTCCCTTCATCATCCCTTCTCTAGGGCCCAATTTCACTCTCTCTGCCATTGCCCCATCCGTTTCCCTAACTGTCCACAACCTTAGCCTTGACTTCACATGGGCTGGCTTCTGCTTTCCCACCTCTCTCCCTCCCTCTCTGTTCCCACTGCCCTCCTAAGAACAAGTTTTTATCACCTCATGCCCAGACTATTGCAATAGCCTTCTAACTTTAGCCTATCCACCTAGCATCCGAAAATCTTGGGTCGTGTCCTGCTTCTGATATTTATCTCCCTTTAGGATAATGGGTAAGTGAGCTCGACTTAACAGGGAGGCAGTAAATAGAGCGCTGAGCTTCGTGCCAAGAAGGCCTGAGTGTGAATCCTTCCTCTGGTGCTTTGTGACTAGGTAACCTTGGATGAGTCCCTTACCCTTCTTGTTTCCCCCATTTCCACAACTCTGAAATGCAAAAATGGAGTTTCATGGTTTCAAAGACCCTTCCAGCTTCTGTCCCTATCGGCTCTTAGCATCAGCATCCATGAATCAAGAACGTGTTCTGTGTGTGATTGGTTCCTGTCCCTCCTTTTTAGTCATCTTTTCTGCTGCTTTATTCTCTCTGTCTGTGTAACTCTGCTGCTCAGACATCTTTGGTGACTTTCTGGTACCCACTGAGGGACATTCAGGGTCGATTTCCTGGCATTCAGCGCCCTCCAGCAGTATCTGACTCCTTTCAAAGTTGCTTATTGCCTTCCCTGTTTCTCCACTCCTCCTAAAGTGGATCATTCCTGGTGCCGGGACCTTCCCTTTATGGTCCTCTTTCTGCTTTCACTCCCTGTTCTTTATTTCTAGAAACTCCCCCCTCCTATGGGTACTGGCTGATTCCCTCCGTGATCCTTAAAGACCCAATCTGAAAGTCAGTGATGAGAACCCTGGCTCCGCACTCCGAGCATGTAGGTTCCAGTCGTCCCTTTGATAAGGAGGGCCTCAGTGACCTTGGACAGGTTCCTTCTTTTCCAAGCCCGAGATCCTTCTTCCTTTAGATGAACGGACTCCTTTGAAATCTGCTCCAGTTCAAGCCAATGTCTTCTCTGACCTCCTGTCTGGGGGTGACCTCCTCCCCTCAACCAGCATGGAGTAGCAGTACTGTCTCCCCCTACCCCAGTACCATTCTCAGACCACATCATGTCTGATCTGTATTGGTGTCCTGTCCTGCTGGAGACCAGAAGCTCCTTGTGGGGGGATGGATGATGTCTTAGTTAGAGGCACTATGACCTGATTGTTAACATTTGACCAAGAGTCAAACCCAGCCTCAGACTGGGTATATGATCCCAGGCAAGATATTTCACTTTTCTCAGTCTCAGTTTCCTTGTCTGAAAAGTGAACGTCCTAATGCCAGCAGCATTGACCTCATAGTACCGTGAGGCGAGTGTGAAGTATTGGATATTTAGCATTTGTGAGTTCTACAGATAAATGCCAGTCACAGTGATTCTCCTCTATGCTCCACCTTCTCCCTTCTCCCTCAGACAACATGTTCTGTGCTCACTTGATCCATGGTAGACTTTGCCTACTGCCATAATGCCTGTTTCACAGATGACAGTGCTGAGATCTAAAGTGACTTGCTCAGAGTCCCACAGTGGGTTAGAGCCAGAGGGCCTGGAGCCAGGTTTCTTGGCTCCTTCCACAGCCCCCAGACTCTCCCATCCAATGACAAGGGCCTATCCCATGACCTCAGTCTAACTCTTCCATCAGTCCCACCAACCCCTGCTGAGAAGCAGTTGGGGCTGGTTGGACCCTGGAGCCCCGGGAAGTATTTCTGTCTCTCTGCCCCAAGTATTTCAGCTGGAGCCAGCTCCCAGTCCCCTGCTGAGACTGCTAATCTGGGCCAGTGGTGGTTCTTGTCGTATGGACACCTGCCCACACATCATGATTAGAAATTATAATTACGATGATGATGAGCCTTCCAGGACACCCACGTCCTCTTGGAGATATTTCTGCGCATCATCTCATCTGAAATCTGGAGAAGAGGGACCAGTGCGTTTCTGAATCTCCTTCTCTTTTCTGAGCTAATTGAAGATGTCCGTCTAGCATGTCTCTCCTATTTGGGGGAACTGTTCTTACTGGCAATTATGCATGCCTAATTTCAGACCTGGAGCATCTCAGGGGCTCTTGTTAGCCTATCAGGGATCCGCTTGGACAAGGACAGATGGGCTCCCCCTCTGAGTGCACAAAAATGTCAGCTTAGCAAAATAATAGTAATGGCTGTGACTTCTAAAGTGCTTTACACCTGTCTCTTGTGGGCCTCACCACCTTGTCAGGTAGAAGCTTTTGCCAGGACCCAAAAGACTTATTTTGGAGAGACTCCTACCCAAAGCATATGAGGCATTGAACTTAAGAGTCTGCAAGACCTGGGTTCCAGTCTTACCTCTGCTTATTAACTCTGCAACTCCAGGAGGAGTTTCTATCCCAGCCTCAGTTTCCCCATCTGTAAAATGGTGGGGTTGGACTGAGTGGCTTCCAAGGTCCTTTCCATCTGTGTTCCAATGACTTGTGCATGGTCACACAGAATCAGTCAGTGTCAGAAGCTGAATTTGAACTCAGCACTTCTGACTTCAGCTTCAGATTTTCGTCCACTGGTCCACACTGGCTGTCACTTTGTTGAGCAAGGGTCTCTTGGGTCTGTGTCAGTAGGACAAACTATAGTTGGTTCTTCCGAGGTGCAGAGGCTTATATGAAAGATGTGGCTAGTTCCAAGAGGGAGAGAGTTTTAGTGATGATGCTGGTGGTCCCAGTGGGATTGACATTGAGGGCATCCTAGATCTTGGGACTGATAAGCCATGGGGAGAAGGGAATACACGTTTGCTGAACGACTACTGTTTGCCAGACCATGCTGAACACCAGCAGTACAGGGAAAGGTAAAGGACAGTTCCTGCCCTCAAGGAGTTCATAGTCTGGTGCAGGAGATGGCACATAACCAGTGTACAAAGAAGCAAAAGACAGGAAGAATAGGGATCAGTCAAGAGAGGAAAGACACTAGAATTCAGAGGGACTGGGGCAGGCCTCCTGGAGAAGGTGGGCTTTTCTCTGGGCCTCAGAGGAAGCCCAGTCTATATAGAGCGGCTGGAAGGAGTTAAACTACTCCTTCCATCTAGCGCTAGTATCCATGAATAGCTTCAGTATTGGGGAAAATTGGGCTCATGATTACGATTAATAGCTTAATTAATTCTCTGGAGTTTTTGACTAATTTTAAATACCCAGGGGGAGTGAGTGAAAGCTGAAGCTTCTTCCTGTGTGGGGTGAGGGGGAGTGAAGGCCTTTTAAATACGTAGGAACACTTTTCCCATCTCGGTAGTTCAATGACATTGGAGTGGTACAGAGCTTGGCTGGCACCCTGTGACCATTGAGTATGGAGAGAGGCATGGCAGGGACCAGCCTGGACATGTTGTGAAAGAGGCAAGACTTGTCTTGGGTCACCTTTGGCCCTGCTCACTCAGACCCTTTGTGGCCCAAGCAGCTCTGAATGGATGATTCTCCCTGGGACTCTATCTCCATATCCCTTATGAGACAACAAGCACTTTCTGAGGGCCTACTCTGTGCCAGGCACTGTACTGGAGACACTGGAGGACCTTTCTGAGGGCCTACTCTGTGCCAGGCACTGTACTGGAGATACTAGAGATACAAAGAATGGCCCTGAAAAGTCTAATGTGGAGACAACCTGCAAACAGTCTTGTATAAACAAGACCTCCTTCACAGCAAATGCCCAAGTAAACTCCTTTATAAAGAATTCAACCTAAAGAATTCAAGACTGTTCATCTATTTACAGAGATGAGGGGTGTGTCCTTGGAGGTATAAACTTGGCCAATCTGGTACTTATTTTGACCACTGTAATCAACATGGATTTAGTTACTTTTCCATGTTTTGCAACACTTCCTGCAAGAATTCTCCCATTTTTCTTCCTATTCATTTCTACTTATAAAGCAGCAGAGTCATAGGATCATGCACTCAGAGCTGAAAGGGACCTCCAAGGTCACCCTATTCAGTCCTACTCATTTTAAAGAGGAGAGAAGTAAATCCTGGGCAGATGAATGTTTTCTAGGTTCATAGAGATAGTAAGTGAAAGACCCAGGCCCTCTGATCCCCATTACAGCACTTTTGGCCTTGTGCCATACTGGAATATTCTATCCCATTTATAATGCAGTTAAATTGTTCAGCCTCTCCCCAGTTATTGGGTGCATATTTATCGTTTTTTGTTTTCTCTGAGAACGCTGCTGTAAAGCATTTTACCTATCAATCACCTCCTGGGACAATGGATCCCAAAAGTTGGATCTCCAGGTCTGTGGTTGTCAGTGTAGCTGATCTTTGATGCTCGGTGAAGTTCAGGCCAACACCTGCCTCATGACTAGTAGCCTTGGCATATTTGCTATCCAACAAGTCTCCCAGAATACCCTGAACATTGTGGGATCTCTGGAGCAGCCATCAAATGTTAGAATCCTAGCAAAGACCAGAGCAGACTCAAAGAAGGAATGGAATGTGAGTTGACCTTCACATCCCACCAAAAATGCCTCAGCTAGTACCCCTCTCTCCCTGGGTTGGTTGTCTAATCACTTAAGAGTCCCAAAACAAGATTGCCCCCCTCCCCCAATATCATGGTGCCTTCAGCTATAGCTCTAGGATGCATGATTTCAAAGTGCAGTGATCTATTTTCAGCTAGATCTGAACCCTGATTCTCTCACTTACTAGTTGTAGAACTTTGGACAAGTCACTTATTTTCTCTGGGTCTCAGTTTCTACATTTATTAAGTGGACACACTCAACAACCTAGTACCAGTTTCTTTCCATGTAAACCCATGATGCTATAACCAAATTGGTTTCAGTTGGTCATGCAATGATCCCCCATTAAAGTGGTGATTGCAAAATAAGGTTTTAGTTAATAAGTTACCATGTGACCACCATCCTCCTCCACCCACCACTGACATTTTAAAAGGGGTTCTTGAAGACCCAATAAATATTGTGGAACCATTTGCTAGTGTTTTTGTGATGGAGTAGAGATGATGGTTGACAGAGGGAAGGGTAATTGGAATAGATGACCTCTCAGTTCCCTACTTGGTCAAGGAAGAGATCATATGAGAGTTTGTTACAAGAGACATTTTTAATGGAACTGATGTTTTCAGTTGTAAGTAAAAGTCGCTCCCCCCCCAAAAAAAAATAGATCCCAAAAGCATGAAAGGTTTAAGGGAATGAAAGGTGAAGCAAGGCCCATTCACAACACTGGGCCCCCCTGTGAGTATTTGACCTGATGCAGGCTCTCAGTGTATCTGCTTGGGAATGTTTCTTGGCCTGTGATCCAGAGACTGAAAGGATGAAGTCCTCCCCTTGCAGTAATGGCCAGGATTGGATAGGAAACATTTCTTCTCCTGCCCTTTTCTTCGTGGCTTTTCAGGGAATAGTCTTCCTTTTAATATTTAGGTGGAGAGCATTAGCCAGAGCTGCGGAGCAGAATAGAAGCTAGAAAATGGAGTCCAATGAAGCTACTCTGGATACAGTCTCCCTGAGACATAATTGCTCTTGCTCTGGACAGAGAAGTCCTGAGCTTACTTGCAGGGAGGGTTTCATTGAGCTAGATTAAAAAAAACAGGTAACTTCCAAGAGGAAAAGTAGAGGAAAAAAGTTACCCTAGGCCCTCTGCCTGGTTCCTTAAAGGAGGAAACATTTGCAGTCATTCTCTCATAGTCTCATGAAAATTGAATATACAAACTTCTAGTGTCTGGGCCATAACAAGGGTTGGAAAAATCCTGGAAAATGAATTGCCAAGTTTCTCTCCTGTTGGCCCATGGGGAGGAGAATGGCTTTCTTTCACTAACAATGGGCCAACAAGCCCCTTGGCTCCTTCCTCAAAGAGTTTTTCTCTAGAATTAGACGCGAGATAAGGTAATTTTTTCAGCCAGCTTCAAACAGATTCATTGATTACTTCCTCCTTGAAAATGATCCAGCTCCTGGGTCCAAGTCTCCCCTGCTTTCCCCTTATTCATTTTGTTAAGTCTTAAGTTTTAATGAAACTATTTTCTATTTTCTATTCACTTATGAACTAATCATTAGGCTATGAAACAAACATACAAAAAGCTTTTGAATTAATATGAAATCGCAGGGTTGGAAGAGATCTCTAAGGTCATCTATTTCAACAGACTGAAAGAAGTTCTTTTTCATCAGCCTTTGCTTGAAGACTTCCAGAGAGATGGATTCCACAAATTCGTGAAGGAGCGACCCCTTCCACTTTGGACAGCTCTCTGGATTGGGGCATTTTTCTGACGTCATACCCAAATTTCTTTATTTTCAGCTTGTTGTCATTTCTTCTGTTTCTGTCTTCCAGTGCTAAGCAGGACAATCAATCAGTCAGACAACCAGTATTTATTAAGACTTTACAATGTACCGTGTACTATGCTAAGCACAAAGAAGGGCAAAGCAAAGCCAAGCCAAAACAAAAAGTCCTCCCATCTCTTTCGGAGTCCACAGTTTCATGAGGGACCAGCATGGAAACAATTATGTGTGCAGGAGATCTTTACAAAACATGTTGGACATGATTGCAGAGGGAAGGCCACCACACTGAAGGAGATTGGGAAAGGCTCTTGTGGAAGGTAGTGTTTTAGCTGGAACTAAATAAATGCAGGGGAACATTTCTGGATCATAAGAAATTGTGAATTTGAAGAATTCAAAAAATAACAAATGAGAATGCCATGATGAACTAATTCAGAATGAATTAACAGCACTAAGGAAACACTGTACTATTTCATACTCCACATGAATATTCTTTCACTACTTGAGAGCATCTCTCCCACCTCAAGGCTTCCCATGCCTAGGTCAGACTTTCCCCTGTTCTTTCATCCAGTCTTCATATACAGGAGCTCAAGGTCTGAGGTGCCTAAGAGCGCCCACCTCTTTGTTTTTGGTTTTGGCAGCGTCCTTCCTGGTGGTGGAGAACACTTGGCAGCCTCATTCCCAGTGAAGGGCTCTTCATCTTCAGCAGTGGATTTTTTAAAGGCCAATTTCCATAGGATTGTTGAATTCACAGACAGGGATTTTGGGGTTTTAGATCAATGTGTCCTTGAGACTTTGATGAAATATTTTTTATTAAAGGCCACTTTTATGTGGTTTTTAATTAAGCCGTGAAGTTGGTATTAATAAAGTGTGTTTGAAGGCTCTAAATTGCAAGGATTAATGTTATTAGTTTCAAAATTCCAGGCTTGGCATCAATGTCAGAAGCTACCTAGTCGAAGTCAACTCACCTATTAATGAGCACTCATTTCTTAAGCAGGTGCTGAGTGCCAGGCTAGGTGGTGGGGATATACGTAGGAGAGTGAGATGGTCCCTGTCCTCAAGAAGGAAGAAACACTGGAATATTAAAAATTGAGCATAAGTCAATAGAATACAAGGGTTTTTTTTTGGTGGGTGGAGCTGCTAGCAGAATGGGTGATCAGGAAAGTACCCAGTGTAAAATTTGGAGCTTCAACTGAAGCTTGAAAGAAACAAGGTATTCTACAAGGGGCAAATGAGGAAGGGGATGTGGTGCACAGCTTGTACAAAGGTGTGGAGAGAGGAAATAGAATATTGCATGTGAGGAACAGTGAAAAGGCAAGTTTGATTGAACTTAAGAGTACACGAAGGGGACTAAGGTTTAACAGGGATGTTCAAAATCCATCCCTGCACTCCACACCGCAGTGGATAGAGTGCTGAGCCCAGAATCGGTAAGACTGGAGTCTGATTATCTCCTCGGACTTCTGTTGGTTGTATGCCCCTGAGTGAGTCATTGCATCTCTGTCTGCCTCAGTTTCCTCAATTGTACAATGGGAACAATAACAGCACCTACCTTGCAAGATTGTTGTGCAGATCAAATGAGGTCATATTTATGTGCCTGGTATGTGTCGGTGCTAGCTCTCCCTCCCTCCAAACACAGTCAAGTGCAAGTCATGTCATCATTTCTCTGATGGCATGGTCTTCTTCAGCAACAAAGGACGAACACACACGTAGTCGGTGTTATATAAACGCTCATCTCGTCCCTCTTCCCACCTTCCTCCCATATTTTCGTGAGTCCAGCAACACTGGCCTCCTTACCTTCCATCCATCCCATGACTGCATGGGTTCTTAGTGGCACGCTGTCTTCCCTCCTTTTCTGTTCCTCTGCTTCTCCGGCTTCCACTGGGTCTTGGCTCAGATCCTCCCTTCAGCAGGAAGCCTGTCCTCATCCCCTTCTCTCTGTTGCTCAGCCCCAGTTTGTGCTGTCGGTCGCTTGTTTGGGCAGAGTTGTTTGCCCTTGCCTCTCCTGCCAGATTGGGGCCCCCTTGAGGGCAGGGGCTGCCTTCCACCATTTTGTACACTCTTAGCACACAGCCAGTGACTTTCACTTTGTAGGTGCTTAATAAATCGCTGTGGACTAATTGACTAGAAGTGTAGGTGATGTTGTCAGGCTTTTTCAAAGCCCACGTGGAGCTTGTATTTGATTCTAGCGCAAAGAAGGGAGGCCCGGCCTTCACTGGATGGGGAGTCGTGTGGTCTTACCTGTGCCAACTCAGTGAGTGAATGAATGAGTGAGAAGATGCTTTACAGGGCACTAACTGTAGGCCAGGCGTTGCATGGCTGAGCCTAAAGGGGTCATCCAGCTTTCATCAAACAGATCCCCTTCCCCCACTGATGAGCCAAGTTCACTGCCTCCAAAAGTGCCCACTCTTGTTCTGGGAGGGAACTTTGTTTCTTACCCTAGAGCACCTAGATGCTCTCTGCTCCAGGCTGCCCCTTGCTGGGTTCTGCCTCTGGGGTCAGTCTCCTTCAAACCCTGGAAGACTGTTTTCCTGCTTTGCTTCTGTCCTCTGCTTTTTAATCTGATGTAAAACAACTTTAAAAAAATGAATACTTTCAGAATTCAAAGACCATGAGAAGCCAAAGTGTTCAACATAATGACACTTTTATAACCAGGCTCTAAATGGAGTCCTGTGAATTGCTACTCATTCTGAACTTCTTTCTTTGGAACTAGCTCAGTGAAAAGCAAGGTTGTTCTCCCTCCCTTCCCTCCTACCTCCATCCCCAGGATGAGGAGGATTCACAGATGTCTTCTAGACCAAGCTCCTTATTATACAGATGTGGACACCATCCCCACAAAAATAGATTAAGTCATCTGCTCAAGGTAATTCGTGTGTTACAAGGCCAAACTGGGGAATGGAAGAGCTCCCTTTTGTCTTCTGACAGCCAACACTCTATTCCAACATGTCTCTGTTTGGATCACCTGGTTCAGGTCAGAGGTGAGGCGGACATTCACATGCCTTTGTTTTCAACCTAACCATAATACCTAAAAGAGATGTGGCTCCCAGATTCTCTGCTGAACCAATCAATATTTGTCAGCTGGAACTGAGTCAAAGGGTGCTCTGGCTCTGGGCTCCCAGTGCCCCACCTTGTAATCCAATGATATGTAAATCACTGAAATATGAAAATGCCAAATACTCTGAGTATCTTATGAACTTTCAGAAATGAATGTAGCTTTCTGGTACCATATAAGTCTCGACAAATTTGTTGAGTTGTTCAGAATTCTTTGCAGGGAAAGAATCTATTGAGAAGCATTTATTGAGTACCTACTGTGTGCCAAGGACTATGTTGGGGATAAAAAGGCCTGAGTGCAGAGATTTTGACTGAATGGCCCTGGACACATCTTCATGAAGTGACCATAAAAATGATGTAATTTCCTTCCCAAGAGGGGCCTCAGGTATTGCTCAGAGGAGCAGGGCCCTTGGGTGCCCCAGCCTGGCTATGCATTGCATGTCTGCATTCACCTTCTGTACCCATTTTATTTCATGGTGGATTTGATTCTTCACCGGAGAAGGCAGGGTTGGAGGCTTCCCTTCCTAGCTCTTGGCACAGCTGACCTAGGATGAACCTTGTTCCTCACCTTTCCCTACCTGCTTCCTCAATAAAATAGAAACCATTTGACCTAGAGTTACTCTCCATCTTCTTCTCATTGGTGAAGGGAGTAAGTGCTTGCTGAACTGACTTAAATTAAAGTTAGCAAGAAGAGGAGCGATACATGTTGGGGGTAGGGTTGGAGGTTAGAAAGGTTGGGGCCAGCAGCCTTTGATCAACACTGATGAGCTGTTGGTTAGTTCTAGATTTCTGGATCTAGAACGTCACGTAGACTTGTTATTTTCCTAGTTTTGAATCTTATTTAATACACGTATTCTTTTCCCCCACTCATCGCGTCTATTTCAGACATTTTGTATATCACCTGCCACACTGCTGGTATTTAATAAAATATATCTTTAAATTGTTTACTCTCTCTTGTGAATAAGAATCCAAATTAGGCTTGCAAAGTGTAGCCTCTGTAGAAAGTGTTTGGGGACCTGATGCAAGTGAAGAGATAGGAATGATTTGTAATTAACATAGCAATTATTTCCACATAAAAGGAGGCTTCTGAGGTATTTGAGCTCTTTTGAAAATGGTTCATGCTTTTCGTATGCTAAACACTCATCCTCTTTCTGTACACTCTTAATCTGTGCTGTTTGTTGAAGAGTTTGCTAAGCAGAGCCAAACTTCTCCCAGACTCCTTCCCAGGCAGCCACAAACGATGCTGAATTCCACTCTTCTGCATTAATGGGATTTCATGCTATTTTGTTTTCTGCCCTCTGATATGGGAAAACCCTTTCTCCTCCAAAATCAGATGGGAATTAGAGTAACTTCACTTGGGCCTGGATTGGATTAAAGAAAATGCAGCATGGTTTTAAGTATGCTAATGTGCAGATAGCCCAGGCCACCGAGGTACCTGGGGATGCCTTTTGGAGGGGATGGAAGGGAAGGGAGATGGAATTATTGCAACAAAACAAAACAACAAAACTCAAGATACAATGAATAATGGCTCCGAAAGCGTGATGAGCAGTGACGAAATGACCAGGTCAAAGAACAGGGGTGTGTGTGTGGGGGGGGGTGGGGCTAGGGAATGAGGAGAATATTCTTGTGAACTTTTTGCCTTCATTTGTGTACCCAGAAAAAGTAAGTCTAGTTAAGTGATAGTCTTCAAGATAATTATACAAGAGAGGGCACCGAAAGGTGGGGGTGGGGGGGTGACTCTTTATTGATTATTGATTAACCCCTTTCATTCAGGATCAGTCAATAAATCAGTAAGCAATTATTCAATGCTATGAGAGATTATGAAGTTAGCAATAACTTTAGAAAGTAGGAAGCAGAATTGGAGTGAGCTGTCGTTAATTTGACTTAGTTTTATATTTTTTTAATGTTATCCTAATGAAAGGGATAGGCAGAGAGGACGTGTACTGGCATTTTGGTGTAAGTTTGTCCCTGGAGATCCACACCCTTTCCTGTCTCTGACATTGCCGCCATCTTGGTACAGTCCCTAATCACCTCATGCCTAGATTATGGCCTTCGCCTCGTTGTTGTTTGGTGTGTCCTTTGTCTCTCTCCACTCTAGTTCATCCTCCACTTTGCTATCAAGTTAATCTTCCTAAGATCCGACCATTTCACTCCCTCCCCCCACCCCCATTCAGTAGGCCCCAGCGGCTCCCTCTAACTTTGAAGTCCTTCACCAGTTGGCCTTTTGACTGTCCCAGTCACTGTCTGACTGGCTGACTAGGATCTGACTAGGAATGGTTGACCATTTAGCAGAACTATCACCAGCAATTTGGGAGTAGCAGTATGAAGTGAACCCTCCAATCATCTTTAAGACTCCCAATCAGTCATTTACTAACTATGGGCTAATACCTGCGCTGAGAACATAAAGAAAACATAGACTGTCCCTGCTCTCCAGAGGTTTACATTGTACAGTGAAAGATCTATCCATAGATGCATATACCAGGGCACTGTGTCTATCCTGGGAGATGTTTCAAAATGGAAAACCTTGTTTGGCCACCTTATTAGTGCTGCTGGAGGAGAGTGACACACACCTGCTCCGAGGATAATTAATTGGCCAAAGATGGTTTCTGAAAGCAGATAGCATTGATCTCAACAGCTAAGAGTTTATTTCCTGATAATTACCATCCTCACCAGGTTAACAAGCCTCCTATGCCAGCTCCTGTTATGATCAAGAATCCTTCTGAAGTGACTGACCTCCCCACCTCCCTATGTAAGGGTGAGGCAGAAAAAGGCTATTTACATGTTCTAACCTTGCTGGCCCTCATTGGGATGGGATGTTGGAGGCTTTTAATGGGATTCTGCCTTTTCCTGACCTCTGGTTGGTGCAAAATTCTTCAGTCCTGTTGCCTGATTAGAGCAACCCTTCTGTATGAATGATTAATAGCCACTCTATAAAGCTGCGCAAGGAGTGGAGATTTCTATAGCCAGTAGGCCCAGGAGAAGAGTCCTCTTTTCTCTTGAGAGACAGACCAGGAGTGGTACCTTCACTACTCATCCCAGGAACTTCCTTGGCCTTCTAGGTGTTTTGGGGTGAAGTGGGGCTTATAAACAGGGTCTTTCAAGCTGGGTGTCAGTGAGGCCTTATCATAAGTTTGACATACAGTTTCCTAAAGTGGTGGTTTGACTGAGGTCATCACTGAGGCTTCCTCCGGTTCTGAAATTCTGTGGTTCCAACCATCCGTCCTGTTAATGTGTGCTACCATTAAGTAAGAGGGCTTGGGGGAGAATGTGTGGATGGATCTGTTCTTGAAAATAGCTTCACATTTGCCAAATTGGCCTTATGCTCCTCATACATAACCCTCCATCTCTTACCTCTGTGCCTTTGTCCTGGTGATTCCCCTGTGTTCCTTCTCCATCTCTGCCTCTTAGAATCTCTAATGTCCTTCAAGGCTCTATTCCAATGCTCCTGTCTCCATGAACCCTTGATGATCTCTTCTTGATACTGGTGTCTGACCTCCCAGATTATCATGCATCTTTTTCATTTTTGTCTATTGTAAAACAAATCTACTGTAAACTCTTGGAAGCAAAGGACTTTTGACTTTACCTTTGTTTCTTTGTCCCCAGAGCCTGGCACATCATACTGATTGATGGCTTGCCTTGTCCCCACATGGGGTGACATGCACTTGGATACAGGCAAATCCATCCTCAGTGTTTTCTCAGACCTGATTTTCTCCACTTTCCTTTTCAGGAGAATGGAGGGTTGGAGGTATATTCCATATTGTGGTTGTGGGAGATGTAGGAGGGAGAAAGAGCTTTAGGACAAAGAGATGGGATTAAGCTTGTGGGACGTAGGTAACTGTCTATCCTGGATGTTCCTGGCCTACAAAGAGCTGAAAGAACATGGGTGGGGTTGGGGATACCATGCTGGCATAGGACAGAAACTGAGGCTTGAAATCCAGAGAAGAGCCTGGAATATCTGAAAGGAAGGGGAAGTTGATTTCTACTGGGTTTGTGCCTGCTGCTGTTTTAGAGGGCCTTCCTTATTAATGTGTGTTGGGTTTCATCCAGGCAGGAAGGAGCCCTGGCACATAGGGGTCTCTGGAGAACACCATGAAAAGTTAGCAGTGACAATTGCTAGCGCTGATGGGGTGAGAAGCTTAGGCAGCCTGCTGGTAGGGGAAATAGAGGCATATGTAGAAGGAAAACATGCTTCCCCTCGGCATTGGTCCCCTCTGTCTGCCTTCTCCTGGGGTCTCCTAATTCAGGCACTTATGGGGGACCCTTCCTCCTCCAGCTTGCCTAGCTTTCTCTCTGTGTTGTACACCCTAAGTGATACTTGTGCGTTGTTCTAAATTGCTTTTCACTGGGGCTATGAGTCAGGCCGGCTACTCTCTGAAGGCCAGGCAGATGGCATGTTGATAGGCTGGCTGGTGGACACTCCCTTCCAGGAAGCTTGTCTGCTGGGAATACTGTATCCAGGGATCATTTACATACTGTGGGATATTTCTAGGGAGGAATGGAAGAGGCCAGTGCTGGAAAAGGGCAAGCTCAGACTAATCGGATTTCAGAGCTGGAAGGAATCTGGAGGGATCATTGAATTTAGTCCTGGAGAGTCTGAGGGCTCGCTTCCCAGGTCTTGACTCGGTTTTGGGAGAGTTAAGATAAAATCAGTGGCTACTGCCTCCTCCTTCTTTCTTTTTTATCTCTTCCTTAACAACCTTTGCCATTTCCAGTTCTCCTTTCCCCTCCTCCTTGCAAACATTCTTTTGGATCAAAGCAATGCCAACCAAGTCTTTCACATTGGGTCACAACTTTTGGAGCATCCCATCCCCATAGTCTGACATGTCTCCAAGGAAAGATGGCAGCCCTACGTCCTCATCTCTTTCCTGAGACTGAGATTTATCGTTCTAACTACACAGTGTTTGGCTATGTTTGATTCTTGTGTTCATTTACATGAATGTAGTCACCCATCTGGTTCGGCTTTCTTTACTCCATAACTGTTCAGAAATGGATTCTCTTGGTTCTTCATGTTCACAATTTGTGATACCAGCAACAGTTCAGTTATTCACAGAGCATAATGTCCCCGGTTGACAGGCTCTCATTTCCTTCCTTTCCAGTTCTTTGCTTCTTTCTTCTGTGGACAGTTTCCATGAACTGCTAGTCTGACTGGATTTTTTCTTTATTCTGTAGTCAACCAGAACAAGTATTCATGAAGCCCTTTATGATATGCTGTGCTAAGTGCTATGGATCCCCAGAAATATGGCTCCTGCCCTCAGGGAGCTTAACTTCTAGCGAGAGAGACAATGTGCAGACAACTACGTGTGTACCTGATCTGTTCAGTGTAAATGGAAGGGACCTTGTAAGAAGGTCCTTTACTGTGACAAGTTTTATAGGCATATTGCTTATGGAGAGAAGTTGGTACCAAGGAAAGAATGCTACCTTTGGAGTGGAAGGAACTGTGTGTGCGTTGTGACTCTGTCCCTCAATGCCTATCCGAATTCATCCTCAGTTTGTTCCTCTGTCTAAAGGGATATTTGCTTCGATGACCTCTAATGTTCCTTCCAGCCATGGTTCTGTGGGTTCACAGGCTGCCACCACACTTGTGCTCTTCAACTGCCTGGAGGTAAGATGCAGAGTTCAACTGGATGACTGTCTCAACAGGAGAAGATCTTAGTGCCAGGGAGGACTGTATTTTTGCATATATAGGTTTTTATAATCCCCTCTCTGGCAATTGATGGTGGCCCAGTACTCACCTTTTGTCATCACCGTATGTATATATGCATGTGTATGTATCTGTTTGAGTATGTGTGCGTCCGTGAGTCTGTGTGTTTGTATGTCTCTGTGTGGCATGGGGGAGGGAACTGAATATAAGAATTAAGCAGAGAGAAGTAGAGGTGGTCCTCCTATCCCTCTAAGAAGCTCTGATGAAAAACCCTTGGTAAGTTGGCTTAGGTTTCCTGGTAGCCTCTCCATGCTGCCCGCAGAGCATGATGAACAATTACGACTTGAGAAGGAACAAATAAAAGCCCTACCCGAACACTTCCTTTAACCTCGATGAAGCAGGTCCCTTCTGTCATCACAGTGGAGTCTGGGCTGTGAATCATGCCCACTTTGTTACCTAGAGGAAGAGCTTGTGGCTCCTTTCATACCCACTTCCCAGGCTGGGGGCTCAGAGCCAACTAATTTTTCATGTTCAATGATGGCTTGTCAATATCTTCTATCTAATGACTCTAGTGACTCGTTGCCTGTTTTTTCAGCCTTGTTTCAAGTCCATAACCCAAAGGGGAGGTAAGCGTCCTTTGGGAGAGTCTTAAGAGAGAATTCTGACTGGGGAGTCAAAAACCTAGGGTATTAACTGAGGTTTTTCCATGACAACTTATTAGCACTTCACAGATCAGAATTTCAGAATAGAAAAAGAATATTAGATCAGGAAAAGAAAGTTGGAGCTGGAAGGAATTTCAACAGCCATCCAGTACAACTCAAACCTATAAAAGAATCTGCTCTGTAGCAACAGCAACAGCAACCACATCAAGAACGACCAACATCAAGGACATACTGAGCATTTATACAATGCTCTATCCGTATTTATACAACGTGCTATCCGTATGTGATCTCATATGATCCTCATAATAAACCTGTGAAGTCAGTGCCATTATAATTCTCATTATGGTGGTGGTTGTTGGGTTGTTTCAGTTGTATCAACTCTTTATGACCCTATTTGGGGTTTTCTTGGCAAAAATTATTGGAGTGGTTTGCCATTTCCTTCTTCAATTTACTTTACAGATTAGGAACAGAGGCAAAGAGGGTTAAGTGACGTTCTGGGTCACACAACTAAATGTCTGAAACAGTCTTCAAGCTCAAGTCTTTCTGACTCCAAGTCTAATACTATTCACTGTGATGTTTAGTGACAAAAAAAGCATTCGGTCTTTGTTTGAAGACCCCCAAGGAGGTGGAAGATACTAACTCCCTAAGTAACCTGTACCATCTCTGATAGTCATCCATCCATCCATCCATCCATCCATCCATCCATCCATCCATCCATCCATCCATCTATCTACCATTAATCTATCCATCTATCATCTATCCATTCACCATTCATCTACCCATTATCTAATCTACCTACACATCCATCTACCATCCATTTACCATCCATCCATATTCCCACTCCATACCTACATTTTTTAGGCATCTATTCTGTGCCAGGCACTGTGTTGTTGCTGAGAATATAGATACAGATGAAAGAGTCTTTTATTATAACAGGAAACTACATTCTATCAGGGGGTGAGAGGGACCACAGAGTAAATATTGTTTTTTCCTTTTGGGGTCACGATTGGTGGTTTATTGGTGTAGGGCACATCAGTGACATGAACCCTTCTGCTCATGGGGGTCATCTGTCACCTTCTCTGCAATTTAAATCTTAATGAACAATAAGAAAGAGCTGACTTGCCCAGAGTAAAACAGACAGTTTATGTTGGAGACAGGGCTGGAATTAACTCCATCCTGACTATAAAGTCTGCTCTTTATCAGTGACCCCATGCTCTCTTACAAAGCAGACACCAAAACCTTCATGGGCACAGGGGAGAAGCAATGGAGGCCATCAGGACAGGGTCCCTACAGGATAGCTGTAACTACTAGGATGGTTTTCCTGACATCTACCTTGACAGCAAGGTATTGTGGTGGGTAGAGCATGGGAATTGGAATCAGAAAAACCTGCATTCCAATTTCCCCTCAGATACTTATATGAATGTGTGGCTCTGGCCAAGTCTCTCTACCTCTGTCTGCCTCAGTTTCTTCATCTGGGAATGGTGATAAGAACAGCATGTACCTCCCAGGATGGTTATGAGGTTTAGAGATAATATTTGTAAAACACTTAGCACAGTACCCAGCACACGGCTGGTGCTTAATACATGTTTACCCTATACTGACCTTGCCACTGCTTCTGCCCCATTCTTTCTAGTTCTCTCTGGGGTCAAGAAGATGAAAACCCTGTTCCAAGTGAGGGTCTTCAGTGACTTGAAAATGGCTATCCTTTCCCCACTTTCCCTCTCCCCACTCAAGACTCCTTCACTCTGAGCTGAAGGACATTGGTTCTTCCAATTGCTAATGATGGTTTAGACCCTAGTTTACCTATGTGCAGATGGGATTATCTTTTACCTCCTTTTGTCTCTTGCAAAGGGACATTCTGAGGATAAAAGGAGATGTAAAAACACTTTGGAAATGAGAATGAAAGGAGAGGATAAATGCAAACAAATATTTTAAATCAATCCCGAAACCTTGAAGTCATCCTTGAAGGCTTCTGGTACTTTTAAGTCCTGGGAATTCTTTGCTTAATGATGTCTGTGAGGACTTTCCTCCCCTCTCTACCCCTTCCCTAAAAACCACCGACCCTGGCTCTGATTGCCTAATATATAAATAACTATGACTCCTCTCTACAGTTCTTCCTGCCAGCAGTAATCCCCTGCCTCCAAACTCTCAGTCTCTTGAGTGTGCTGGAGGCAGATTCATTTTCCCTAAGCAGGTTATTCATCATTAGGGATAACCACCTTATCTGTATCAGGAGGTCTTTATCCTATGTCCACTGACCCCCAAGGGGTCTGTGGGCAGTTTTTAGAGAGTCAATGAGTGAGGATGGGAAATAAGTAATTTTCACTAACTTCCAACTGAAATTGATGATTTCCTTCAATTTGGAATGTAGGTATCAAACAGCATTCTGAGAAGGGGGTCCCTTAGCTTCACCACCCTGCCAAAGGAATTTGTGATAATTGCTGAACTGTGTTGTAATCTTGCTTTGCAACTAATTTTTTATAGAATCTGAGAATTGTTTTCTCATCAGTATCCTCTGTTTCCAATGCTTATTGGTTGTGTGACCTTGGACAAGTCATTTAGTTTATCTCAGCCTTGGTTTCCCCATTTGTAAAATGAAGGGATCAGAATAGATGGCTTTTAAGGACCCTTTCATGTCTAAGACAATGATTTTCACTAACTGGGCTGAACTGGCTCTCCTTAGAACATTCTGGCTTTTCACCAGGCCAACACTGAACCCAAGAATTCTTCATGTATCATAGGCACTAACCCCACTAGACTTCATGAATCTCAGAACAGAGGTGCAAGCAGCATCTCATTTCCTTGGAAGCAGCATTAGAGATGATGAGGGTGAGTAAGGACTGAACCCAGAGGGATGTGATTCGTGAACAAAAATCCCGAATGGAAGGCAAGGTAGAAGACGGTAGCAATTTCCTCCTCCTCCTCCGTCTCCCTCCCCCTTCAGACAACCTTGGTACTGAACAAATTCACTCTTTGTTCTTTCGGATGTTTCGTTAAAGAGATCTGATTTGTGATGTCAGAAAGGACCGACTTCCTACACTACCCTGCAGGTTCCTCCTTCCCTCACTACCCATAGCTAAGCTGACCCTGAGCCCAGTGGTAAGGTGGCTTTTGGGGGTTGTCTAGCTGAAAACCTGTCCTGCCCAAGAGCCTTCCCAAGAGCCATTTCCTCTTCCCACCAGCTTGTTTTCTGTGGGAGGGGGTCTGTCCAAAAGCCTTCGACAAAGTTCCAGTTTTCGTGTGCGTTGTGTGTGCGCACATTTCTTACGTGCGTCTGTGAGGAGTTTCTGTTATTATGGGTTCAGGCAGCCGTAACCATGGTGAAGAGACCTATCACACAGCATTTTTCTGAGTCAGTTTAAAATGCTGACAATTAAAGATACCGTACTCTTTTAAGAGATCCATCAGTCTCTCTCGTTGCCATGGTGACCGGAGTATATTTAGAAATGTGACAAGTACACGGAGTTCAATTGCACTTTTGCCAAAACATAGTTTTGCAGCTAAAATTGAATTTCCTGATTGAAGATCCAAGGGCTGTTAGGGCCAGGCTCGTTTCTATACATTATTTGGGGCATGCAGATGAGATCGGTCTATTCAATGCAGGAGATCAACCATTATAGGGTGAGAAGGCATTGGCAGGAATCAGTGACATGTACAGTTACATTCAGGGAAATCAGAGCTATGCCCCCTTCCTGATTTTCCTGGAAAGGTTGCCAGAGATTCTCGAATCACTCGGGGTTCAGGGGTCTTGGTTCTCCTTACCCACAGGTCTCAGCGAGACAGGCTCCCAGTGCCCCAGGTAGGAGGACAACTTCCACTAAGAGGCATTTCCTCAAAGAGCCACCCATGGTGGGGGAGGGAAGGGGATAAGAGGGTGGAAGGTTGCCAGTTCCTTGGGACATATTATCTTTTTCCCATATTGCAACTGGGCCTCTCTTCCTTCAGATACTATGGCTTCCACCTTGGGTCCCAGAGGTCATTATCATGGTTCCCAAAGTCCTCTCCCCCTACCGGTACCCCTGTATTTCCTAGTTTTTGTGGAGAGCACCATCAGAGAGGATTTCTCCCTTTGACTCCATTCAAACAGCTGAAAAGTCCTGTTCCATCCTCCATACTCTTCACTCACATCCCCTTCTCTGGATTCGTAAGACCACCACTGTGCTAGCTCTGATCCCCATCTCTTCTCACCAGTTATTGTTATAGCCTCCTAAGTAGGTCTACCTCCTTCCAGCCTCCACCCTCTCAGGAAGGGCAGCTAGGTGGTTCAGTGGATAGAGCACCAGAGTAGGTGTCAGGAGGACCTGAGTTCAAAATCTCATCTCAGACACTTGTCACTCACTAGCTGTGTGATCTTGGGCAAGTCACTTAACCCCAATTGCCTCATCCTGGGTCATCTCCAGTCATCCTAATGAATATCTGGCCACTGGATTCAGATGGCTCTGGAGGAAAAGTGAGGCCGGTGATCTGCACAGCCCTCCCGACCTCAGCAGACAATTACTACTGTGTGATCCTGGTCAAATCACCTAACCCTGTCTACCTTAGTTTCCTCAAATTTAAATAGCACCTACCTTGCAGGGTTGTTATGAGAATCAAATAATATATTTGTACGGAGCTTAGCACAATATCTGCCTCATAATAGGTATAATAGGTAATAAATCCCCTCCTCTGCTGTAGGACTTAACTTGGACTGGACCTCTGCAGTCCTGCCTTATGCATACGCAGCACTGGCATTGCAGAGATGTCTATTGAAGCCTTCTAAGTGATTGGGACGTATTAAACCTGCGTTCACTAAGAGCCTATGGTGGGCTAGGCACAGAAATACAAATGGATTGGATTTGCAGTGACAAAGTCAGGGCATATGCCTTTTTCAGCTTTGAAGTCAGGTGTTCCAACTGAAGATTCTGTTCGAGGGGTCTTTTTCACCCTCCACTGGTGTCATTTCTGAAGGGAAAAGGGGAAAGGAAGGAATGGTTTCTGTTCTAAGCCTTTTTAGCTCAGGGAATAAAGAGGATTGGTGCTGTTTGACTCAGGTCTCCAAAGGCAATGGGAGGAAGTCTGGGGGCCTCAAATCCAGCTCCATTCCTATTCCAGGTCCAAAGACGCTCTTTCAGGGAATTTTTGTTATTTTAGAACATTTCCTTAGGGTTTGCATAAAATAACAAACCCTCAGGAAACCTGAGGAAGGACTTTGTTTCTGAGAGGACTGAGGAGAAGAGGATTCCAAGGTCCTGCTCCTAGGAGAGATGGAAGGGAATTCTAGTTCATGGAACCCAAACTCATCATTTTACAGATGAGGAAACTGAGGTACAAGGAGTTAAAATGGTTTGTTCAAGGTCACAGGAAAGATCATAGGATCATAGATCTTGACCTGCAAGGGGAACTCAGGTCACTTAACCCAAATACTTTAAAAAAAAAAAAAAATTGAACATTACTTTTCTCTCACACTCCCCTCATTGAAAAATTGCTCTTGGAACAAGTATGACTAGTCAAGCAAAACGTTTTCCCACATTGTTCATGTCCAAAAATAGCCATTGATTCCAGCCAAGTCAAAAGCATTTATGATCACCTACTGTGCGCCAAGGATACCAATCGGGTGGGGGGGAGGGGGTGGGGAGGAGGGGAGGAGTCCCTTGTTTCAAAGAGCTCCCTCAAAGGGGAGAGACAATGTGTAAGTAACTATATCATCTCAGAGGGAAGGACTGGGAAAGACTTTTGTAAAAGATAGGGTTTTAGCTGAGGCAGATAACGAGGGAGTTCAGTCGGGGGAGACAGTGAACATACCCACAATCTGAGTAGAAGAGGGTCTTTCTCAAGGAGGACAGTGTGGAAAGGTAGGAAGGGGTTTGGTTAGGAAAGCCTTTCAAAGCCGATGGAGGGATGTCTCAGTATGCACCAAGTCCCTCCCTTCTATCAGGGGGTGGTGCTGTGCTCCATCACTGATCCCCCTGGAGTCATGGTTAGCCGTGACACTGATCACTATTTTGAAGTCTTTCAGCATTGTTTGGTTTCATAGTACGACCTTCTCCTTTTACACAGGAGGAAACTGAGGCCCAGAAGGGCTGTAGAGTAATGTACTCAAGAACTGGAAAACACCTAAGAGTTCATCTAGTTCAATCCCCTCATTTTACAAAGGAGGAAACAGGCAGGTGATTTTCCCAAGGTCACATAGATAATATTAATGTTCAGAGGTGGGGTTCGAACTCTTTTCTTCCAAAACCAAAACCCTTTCCACTGTACTGAACTTCTGGTTAAGTCTATAGTAACTTCCTGTCTTGGTCCTTATGAGTCTTAAAAGCTGCTTCCGATTTTAAAATTGGATAATTGGATAATACTTATTTATTATTATCCACAAGTTGGATGATAATACAAACTGGGTAATTATCTGCTGTTGTTATTATAATTAGGTGGGAGGGAGCATGCTGGCTTCCTCGCTGCTCCAGAATCGTCACATCCCCTTTGACAGGCTTCTCCACTTTGTTCTTAAAAAACAAAAATAACAAACGTTTATCTCCACCCCTCTCCCTTCCCCACTTGGATTGTGCTCCCCTCCCCTTAGACTCCCAGCCTTCTATGTGATTTTGGCTTAAATACTCTGAGAACTCACCCCTCCTGGCCTTACGGTTTCTCTCATCAGAATGTGATTTGCCCTCTCCAGGCAGACAGAATTAAGTTAAAAGAACAGCTGACTGCTTGTCATTGGCTCGACAATTATTCTTCCTATCTGGTGATGTCTAGGAGTCTCCAAGACCACAGAATCCTTCTTCTCTAGCAGATTTCCATCCCTCCCATCTATCCTTCTCTGCTTAGATGGGAAGGGCAGATGGTAATCCTTTCCATATATGCATTTGGGATACTAGAGGCTATCATCCCATTTGTAAATTTGTTTCCCTGTTTAAATGTCGTTCCTTTGCTCTCAGATCCTCAAGATTCCTTACTCACTCTCAGGATATAAATATTCGGAGGTAGAAAGCCTGGAGGCTTTTCCTTGCTCCAGGAAAGCTGATTAAATCAATCACCAAGCATTTAGAAAGCCCCTACTAAATGGCGGGCTTTGTGCTAACTCCTGGAATTACCTAGAATGAAGCTGGACCCTTTCTTGAATCCTCTTTCACTTTCCCTGTCTTTGCTTGAGGGTAAAGTACCCATGGGGTGTTTGGTCTAGGTAGGTCTAGGGCTGAATAAAATGAGAAAATCATCTCATCATAGATGTCGAGTTCACCAACTAGCATCAGTACTTGACATCCTGATAATGTATAATGAGTGGTTTTTCATGGTTTCCTTTCAGGCTTTTGTCTGCTTTTCTGTGTACAGCCAGGGCTTAGCACAGCTCCTGGTACATAGAGCAAGTTCCCTGTTGGTTCTCGGCAGCTCATTTCTAGGTGAGGAGATGTAGGATCTGAGAGGGCTTGTCCAGCCAAGATTTTGGCCTAACTCCTCTGACACTCCCCCACCCCAATCCATGTCAGCAGGGTTCCAGAAGCCTTCCCAACAGCTTACACTGGTTGGGGGTGGGGCTGGGGATTCTTGCTCAGGCCCAAGAGCCCCTCTGACTGTTAAAGTCTTACGATTTTGTGAATGTCGCCTCTTCCTTTCACATCCATTACAGCCCCCCCACTCCACACACACACACACACACACACACACACACACACACACACGCACACACACTCCCCAGCATTGGTTAAAGGCAAGAAAGAGCTGAAGAAAGATTTGTTACCTGGCCCGCTGATCGCTGAGCAAATGCTCTATGAGTCACTGTGCTGTGGAAGCTAGCTGCAGGTGAGGATGTCAGAGGGTGATGAAGGCTTTGGGGGAGGACTGCCTGAGTAGCATAGGATTTTCTGACATTGATAAGTTGTTGATAGTCACAATTCTTCATTAACCACCTACTATGTGCCAAGCATTGTGCTAAGTCCTAAGGTTACAAAGAAGAAGAAAGAAAGACATTCCCTTTCCTTAGGGAGCTTATAGACTAGACATAGGGTTTGAGAACCTGTGATCTCATGTGATCATCCGGATCCTCAAGTGTTGCCTTTTGACTGAATCCAAACTTCATACAACAAACCCCTTCAATAAAAGGATTTGTTCTGTAAAACTTGGGACTCCGTCAAAAGGCCACACCCAAGGACCTAGGAGGCCTCAAGGCTGGAGGTTCCCCACCACTGATCTAACAGATTTTCTCCTGAATGTGACCTTTGCACGTTCTAGCTCTTCCCTTTGGGGCCAGATAGAAGGAAAATTCCTTTTCCCTGTGCTAGCCCTTCACCTGCTTGAAGGCGGCCCTCTCGACCTCCCTCTTGGACCTCCTCTTCTCTAGGCTAAATGTGCTTGGTTCCTTCAGCAGCCCAGTCTCTTACTCTCTGTCTCAGATACTCCAGTATTTCTGGGGAAGAAAAGGGAGAACAGGGGCTGCATTATACAAGTATAACCAACGGTAACCTCAGTAGGTCATCCCGAAGCTGATAAACCAGATTTAAAGCAGGGAAAGCCCATTGGGACAGACCATCATTCTATCAGTAGGCACTAATAGACTCAGTTTGTACAAAGGCCAAAGGTCTACCCTAGACAATAGGTGCCTATGTAGGTATGCTATAAAATAGATAGGAAACATAAAAATGAACAATAATTAATAATAAGTGCTTTATCTGTGTTACTGGTACCTCACAATGCTGTGAATTATGGGTTGTTATTATCCACATTTTACAAATGAGGAAACTGAGGCTAATAGCTCTGAAAATACACAGCAGTGTAAATGTGTAAAAATCATTGAGCTTTCTGTGCCTCAGTTTACTCATTTCAAAAAGATGATTGGACAAGATTTCTTAAATACCTAATTCTTGAGTTTCTCCCGTTCATTTTAGTTCTTCTACACAGCATGACTATAGTGAAAATGTATTTAATAGGAATGTATGTGTTAATCCTATATAGAATTGTATGCCATCTCAGGGAGGGAGGGGGGAGTTGTAGGATACTTAGGTAAAAACAAACAAACAAACTAGGTTATATGGTAGTGATTGTAGAAAACTAAAAATAAATAAAATTAATATAATAAAAAAAGATTTCTTAAATAACTTTCTGTTTTAAAAGCATATGATTTTAGGACCTAGCTACAGATCACTATGATAAGAAAAGTCAACGGGACACAAAAGATTTAGCTCTGGTCCTGTTTCTTCTACTTGCTGACCCTGAGGAAATTTCTTCATTGTTTTCATCTATAAAAACGAAGGGGTGGGACTGGATTGAGTTTCCCCATTTAACTCATCAGTGGGATAAATTTGCTAACCCTAACCCTAAAGAGCTAATATGGAGAAATGGTCTAGCCAGATAAAGAATATCTCAGAAATGACTGGAGAAAGGGCTTGACATTTGGGAGAAAAACCATGCTTATTTTCACAAGACATCATTGCCTATAATGAGACTTTTTGCTATGTACATCATTTTAAAATTAATATTACTGTATGCTTCTGGAAAGAACCTTATCAGCATACATTGTGTAAGCCAGCTGCCACATCAAGGAGACCCAAAGAGCTGAGCAGTCATCTCAGCCATCAAACATTTGATGTCTTTGCATCCTGAAGAGATACGGTGGTCACAGTCAACATTTGTTTGGAGCACCAGCTTATTTCTAAAATCTGATAGTGGAGCATGGTGGGATATTGTGAGTGACCCTGTGCTTAGCAAAGAGCGAGAGCTTCATAAAGCTTGATCTATCTATCTATAAAGCAATAAAGAACAATGAAAAGAAAAAAAAATAAGAATACTTGAAGGTCCCAATGAGCAAAATAATCCTGAGGGATTTTATTTTGAAAGAATTAAACTGGAAAGAAGACAATTTATAGATGACAAATGAAAAAGATCTGCAGTTTTTTTTTAAGAAACTCCTCTCCATCAAGGATGGGGAAGCCGCTAAATTTGGATTCTCACATTTATTCCTCAGATATGCTACGTGAGGAATCCTAAATGACTGAAGAAACAAAGTGTTTGGAGGAAAAAGATTTCTAGCCCTGCATCAGTCTCACTGAGTTCTTCATGTGTGTAGAATCCTGGGGTTTTGTGGAAGAAAGAGCATTTGGGAAATGGGAGATGGTTCTTAGAGACTCTTCAGATTGTGAAATTCTGTTTCTGGTTCTGTTCCCTCCTCTTCCTTCCCTCCTCCTAACTATACATTCTCCTGCATCTTCAAACATTCATTTTTTTCTTGGCCGATGACCAGTCACCTCTATGACTTTCTATTTTTTCCCCTCTCTTCTTCTCTGAACTATTTGAATGGTCTCTTATTGACTTCTTTTTTTTTTTTTTTTTTTTTTATTTTTTTAATGTTTTACAATCATTTCCTTAAAGTTAAGATTTTATTCCCCCCACCCTTCCCCCAATACCCCCCTCCCTCCCCATGACAGCATACAATTCTGTTTAGGTTCTACATATACTTTCCTATTGAGCACATTTTCGCTATATTCATGCTATGTAGTCGAACTAAAATAAATGGAAGAAATCATATAACAAATCAACATATAATACACTGAACCCCACCCACATACAAACATGATCTGCTACATTCTGCAAGTGACTTCCACATTTCTTTCTCTGAGTGTGGAAGGCATTTTGCCTTAGAAGACCGACATTAGGATTTTTTTTTTTTTCTCAGTAAGTTCTTGTATTATTACAAAGTTCCAAGTCTACCAGAAAAAACTCTCGCACACTGTGGTCGTTGCTGTGCACAAAGTTCTCCTGGTTCTGCTCCTTTCGCTCAGCATCAGATCATATAAGTCCTTCCAGGCCTCCCTGAAGTCTTCTTGTTCATCATTTCTTATGGCACAATAGTACTCCATTACATTCATATACCATAATTTATTCAGCCATTCCCCAATTGATGGGCATCCCCTTGACTTCCAGTTTTTGGCTACCACAAAGAGTGCTGCTATAAATATTTTTGTACATGTGGGACCCTTTCCCGTTTTTATAATCTCTTGGGGATACAATCCTAGTAGCGATATTTCTGGGTCAAAAGGTATGCACATTTTTGTAGCCCTTTGGGCATAGTTCCAAACCGTTCTCCAGAAGGGTTGGATGATCTCACAGCTCCACCAACAATGAATTAGTGTTCCAACTCTCCCACATCCTCTCCAGCATTTATCATTTTCTTGTTCTGTCATGTTTGCCAATCTTACAGGTGTGATGTGGTACCTCAGAGTTGTTTTGATTTGCATCTCTCTAATCAATAGTGATTTAGAGCACTTTTTCATATGATTATAGATATTTTTGATTTCTTCCCCTGAAAATTGCTTGTTCATATCCTTTGACCATTTATCAATTGGGGAATGACTTGGATGTTTATATATTTGAGTCAGTTCTCTATATATTCTAGAAATGAGGCCTTTATCCCCGAGCTTAGCTGTAAAAATTTTTTCCCAATTTACTACATCCCTCCGAATTTTGGTTGCATTGGGTTTGGTTGTGCAAAAACTTTTCAGTTTAAAGTAATCAAAATTATCCATCTTGCATTTCAAAATGCTTTCTATCGTTTCTTTAGAAAAAAATTCTTCCCCTCTCCATAAATCTGATAAATACACTATACCTTGCTTCTCCAGTTTATTCATGGTATCAATCTTTATACCTAAGTCATGTACCCATTTGGACTTTATTCTTGTGTACGGTGTCAGGCATGGGTCTATGCCTAATTTCCGCCACACAGTTAACCAGTTTTCCCAGCAATTTTTGTCGAACAGTGAGTTCTTATCCCAGAAGCTGGGATCTTTGGGTTTGTCAAACAGGAGGTTGCTATATTCCTTGCCAACTGTGTCTTGAGTGCCAAGCCTATTCCATTTGTCTACCCCTCTGTTTCTTAGCCAATACCAAGTGGTTTTGATAATTGCTGCTTTATAATACAATTTGAGGTCTGGTAGCGCTAGGCCACCTTCCCAAGCATTTCTTTTCATTAGTCCCTTTGATATTCTGGACCTTTTGCTTTTCCAAATGAATTTTGATATTATTTTATCCAGCTCTAGAAAATAATTATCTGATAGTTTAATTGGTATGGCACTAAATAAGTAGATTAATTTAGGTAGAATTGTCATTTTTATTATATTAGCTCGGCCTACCCATGAACAACTGATGTTTTTCCACTTACTTAAATCTGACTTTATTTGTGCAAAAAGTGTCTTGTAATTGTGTTCATATAATCCCTGGGTTTGTTTTGGCAGGTAAACTCCTAAGTATTTTATAGTGTCTACTCTAGCTTTAAATGGGATTTCTCTTTCTATCTCTTGGAGTTGGACTTTGTTGCTAATATATAGGAATGCAGAAGATTTGTGTGGGTTTATTTTGTAACCTGCAACTTTGCCAAAGTTGTTTATTATTTCAAGTAGCTTTTTACTTGAATCTCTGGGATTCTCTAAATATATCATCATATCATCTGCAAAGAGTGATAACTTAGTTTCTTCTTTGGCTATTTTTATTCCTTCAATTTCTTTATCTTGTCTAATTGCTACCGCTAACATTTCTAGTACCATATTGAATAATAATGGTGATAATGGGCATCCTTGTTTCACCCCTGACCTTATTGGAAATGCCTCTAGCTTATCTCCATTGCATATAATGCTTGCTGAAGGTTTTAGGTAGATACTGCTTATTATTTTATGGAAGGTTCCCTTTATTCCTATGTTCTCCAGTGTTTTTAATAGGAATGGGTGTTGTATTTTGTCAAAAGCTTTTTCTGCATCAATTGAGATAATCATGTGGTTTTTGTTGGTTTTCTTGTTGATATGATTGATAATGCTAATAGTTTTCCTAATATTGAACCAGCCCTGCATTCCTGGTATGAAACCTACCTGATCATAATGTATTATTCTCTTGATAAGATGCTGTATTCGTTTTGCTAAAATCTTGTTGAAAATTTTTGCATCTATATTCATTAGAGAAATTGGTCTGTAATTTTCTTTTTCTGTTTTATCTCTTCCTGGCTTGGGTATCAAAACCATATTTGTATCATAGAAAGAATTTGGGAGTACTCCTTCTTCCCCAATTTTCCCAAATAGTCTATATAGTATTGGAATTAACTGTTCTTTAAAGGTTTGATAGAATTCACTTGTGAATCCATCTGGTCCTGGAGATTTTTTCCTAGGGAGTTCATTGATGGCTTGTTCAATTTCTTTTTCTGAGATGGGGTTGTTTAAGTATTCTATTTCCTCTTCTGTTAATCTGGGCAATTTGTATTTTTTAAAATATTCATCCATCTCATTTAGATTATCGAATTTGTGGGCATAAAGTTGGGCAAAATAATTTCTAATTATTGTTTTAATTTCCTCCTCATTGGAGGTGAGTTCACCCCTTTCATTTTTAATATTAGTAATATGATTTTCTTCTTTCTTTTTTTTAATCAAATTGACCAAAGGTTTATCAATTTTATTAGTTTTTTCATAAAACCAACTATTGGTTTTATTTATTAATTCAATAGTTTTCTTAATTTCAATTTTATTAATCTCTCCTTTGGTTTTCAGTATTTCTAATTTGGTATTTTCTTGGGGATTTTCAATTTGTTCTTTTTCTAGCTTTTTCAGCTGCATACCCAAGTCATTGATCTCCTCTTTCTCTATTTTATTTATATAGGCATTCAAAGATATAAAACTTCCCCTAAGAACTGCTTTTGCAGTATCCCATAAGATTTGGTAGGTTGTCTCATTATTGTCATTCTCTTGAATGAAGTTGTTAATTGTTTCTATGATTTCTTCTTTAACCCATCCTTCTTTAGGATTAAATTATTTAGTTTCCAACTGATTTTTGCTTTATCTTTCCATGGCCTTTTATTACATATAATTTTTATTGCATTATGATCTGAGAAAGATGCACCGATTATCTCTGCCTTTCTGCACTGGATTTTGAGATTTTTATGTCCTAGTACATGGTCAATTTTTGTAAATGTTCCATGTACTGCTGAGAAAAAGGTATATTCCTTTCTGTTCCCATTCAATTTTCTCCAAAGATCTATCATATCTACCTTATCTAGAGTTCTATTTACCTCCTTAACCTCTTTCTTGTTTATTTTGAGGTTAGATTTATCAAGTTCAGAAAGAGGGAGGTTGAGGTCCCCCACTAGTATAGTTTTGCTGTCAATTTCTTCCTTCAACTCCCTCAATCTCTCCTCTAAGAATCTGGATGCTATACCACTTGGAGCATACATGTTTAGTAATGATATTGCTTCATTGTCTATGGTGCCTTTTAGCAGGATATAGTTTCCATCCTTATCCCTTTTGATTAGATCTATTTCTGCTTTTGCTTTGTCTGAGATTAGGATTGCTACTCCTGCCTTTCTTACATCAGCTGAAGCACAATATATTCTGCTCCATCCTTTAACCTTTATCCTATGTGTATCCCCCCGTTTCAAATGTGTTTCTTGTAAGCAGCATATTGTTGGATTATGGCTTTTAATCCATTCTGCTATCCGTCTCCGTTTTATGGGAGAATTCATTCCATTCACATTCACAGTTATGATTACAATCTGTGTATTTCCCTCCATCTTCTTTCCCACCATTTGTGCTTTTAGCTCTGCTGTCTCCCTTCCCCTCCTCACTAGTATTTACTTTTCACCACCTCCTCTTGCCGCCTTCCCCTCTTTCTTTTAGCCCCCCTCCCTTTTACTCCCCTTTACTCTTATTGCTTCTTCCCTCCCTTTTGCCTCCCTCCCCTTTCTTCCCTCTTCCCCTCCCACTGCTTATAGAGCTAGTTAGGATTTTCTACTTAAGTTTATTGATCCGTCCTTTAAACAAATCCGATGAGAGTACCCCTCACACAATGCTCATCTCCCTCCCCTCTTTCCCTCTACTATGATTTTGTACTTCTTCTTGTGATATAATTTGCCATTTCCTGCTTCCTCCTTTTCACACCTCCTATTACACTCCCTTCTCATACTTAAATCACATTTTTTATCATGATATCATTTACTTTATATCCGTTCCCCCTATGCTTATCCCTTTTATATTTCTTAATAGACGCACAGTTCTTGAGATAAACAGATATCATCTTCCCTTATAGGGAGGTGAACAACTTGCCCTCATTGAGTAGCAAGTTGTTCCCCCCACCCCCACTGTTTACCTTTTTATGATTCTCTTGCGACCTGCATTTGAAGATTGAATTGTCTATTAAGTTCTGGTGTTTTGGTCAGGAAACTCTGGAAATCCCTTACTTCGTTGAATGACTTTCTCCTTGCCTGAAATGTTATGCTGAACTTTGCTGGGTAGTTGATCCTTGGTTGCAGTCCCAGCTCTTTTGCCTTACGGAATATTGGGTTCCAATTCTTTCGATCTTTTACTGTAGAAGCTGCAAGGTCCTGTGTAATCCTGATTGTATCTCCTTGATATTTAAATTGTTTCTTTCTGGCTGCTTGTAATATTTTCTCCTTCACTTGATAGCTCTGGAATTTGGCAACTATATTTCTTGGGGTTTTGAGTTTGGGGTCCCTTTCAGGAGGGGAACGGTGGATTCTTTCGATGACTATTTTGCCCTCTGAATCTAGTACTTCTGGGCAGTTTTCCTTGATGATTTCCTGGAAGATATTGTCCAGGCTCTTTTCTCCATCCTGGGTTTCTGGCAGGCCAATAATTCTTAAGTTTTCCCTTCTGGATCTATTTTCCAGGTCAGTTGTTTTTCCAATTAGATATTTTACATTTTCTTCTATCTTTTCATTCTTTAGATTTTGTTTGACTGATTCTTGCTGTCTCATTGAGTCGTTAGTTTCTACTTGCCCAATTCTAATCTTCATCACATTGTTTTCTTCTGTTAACTTTTGTATCTCTTTTTCCATCTGCCCAATTTTTCCTTTTAATAAGCTATTTTCTCCATTTAATTTTTGTACTTCCTTTTCCATTTGGCCTTTCAGGAATTTATTTTCTCCAGTTAATTTTTGAACTTCTTTTTCCATTTGTTCAATTTTCCTTTTCAGGGAAATGTTCTCATCAGTGAATTCTTTCTTAATAATTTTAAAATCATTGGCCAGTTTATCTTCTATTTCCTTCTTCAGCTGTTCCAGGAGAGCTGCTTGTACTTGCGAGTAGTTCATAGTCCCTTCTGAAGTTTCAGATGGAAGCACAGTCTCAGCTGTGACCTCTTTGGGGCTTGTGTCTTGGTCCTTATCCCCATAGAAAGATTCTATGGTTCTTTCGGCCCTCTTCTTTTTCCTATTCATGATTTTGATTGAGTGTTGTGGCTTCTGGTTCTTTCAGTCAGAAGCTGGAGAACTTTTTGCTGAGCTGATGTGTGAAAAAGCTGAAAGCAGGTATTTGTTTGGTGTTTCCCTGATCAGCCCTGGGTTTAGCTTGTTAAGTGTGGGGGAGGGGTGCTCTGGTCCCAGGAGATTTCCTTAGCTAAATTGAGGCAAAGGCAAGCTCAGGGGCTGGTAATCCCAGCTGCCCTATTGTCTTTCTGATTCCCCTGGACAGCTGAGGCACACCTAGATGCTAATGCGTGTTCCCACCCCTCCTGGGGCTCCTCTCCTGGCTGTGAGGCTTGCCTGGGTCCTAGTGCAAATTTTCTCTGCCCTGGGTCCTCTGTCCTTCCGGTTTGCCTCTGCCACCGTATGAGGAATCCCCCTTAGCTATTTTCCTCGACTCAGGTGTTATGAGACTACTGGTCTCCTTCTTCTAATTCTACTGATCCGGGATTTTTCTGGGGAGATATTTTATGGTTCTTTCACGGTCATCAAGGGGGAAGGAGAGAGCATTAGCTGATTACGCCGCCATCCTGGCTCCCGGAAGTTCAAGTAAGTGACTCACCGGAGTTTGATCTTCGGGCTGAAGGTCCCAGGAGCTGCTGCGCTGATCTCCGGCGCTCCGAGGCTCTCACTGACTCGGTTGGGCTTGTCTCCTGCCCCGGGTGCCGCTCCTCTGGTTCCGCCCGCCACTCAGGTTTCTCGGATCTCCTCCGCTCCGCTGCACTGGCCGTGCTGCGCTGGCCACGCTGCGCTGTGCGCTGTGGGTTCACTCCCATGGAACAGATCCTTCCCGTGGACCTTCCAGTCCCACCTGAGCTCCGAATCTGTCACCGTCTGTCTCCCACTCGATTCCGCACCTCCAAAATTTGGTCAGATTCTCCTTTCAGAGGTACCTGGAGAAATTTGTCTCAGAGCTCAGGTGAGTAGCTGCTCTCACTCCTCCCTCTTATTGACTTCTAAACTTGGGTTCTGTCTGCTTTGGGGCCTGTTTGACTTGGCCCTATTTCCTTCTCATCACTGATGACTTTAGACTGGGCTTCCATTCTCATTTTCTTGACAACTTCCCTTCCTCTACTCTTTGGCCATCTTGTCTTTGGAGCAGCTAGGTGGTTCAGTGGATAAAGCTATGGTCTTCGAGACACGAGGACCTGAGTTCAACTCTGGCCTCAGACATTTACTAGCTAAGTGACCCAGGGCAAGTGACTTATCCCTCTTTGCCTCAGTTTCCTCATCTGTAAAATAAGCTGAAGAAGGAAATGGCAAACCACTCCAGTATCTTTGACAAGAAAACCCCAAATGGCATCAGAGAATCAAGACATGACAGAAGTGCCTCAACAGCAACAGAGCAACAATCTTGCTCAGACTACTGATCATTCCCTTTAAGAAGGGCTCACTTGCCTCATGAATTATTTCTTCTTTCCTTCCTTTCTTCCTTCCTTTCCTCTCTCTTCCTCCCTTCCTTCCTCCCTTCCTTCCTCCCTCCCTCCCTCCCTCCCTTCCTTCCCTTCCTTCCCTCCTCCCTTCCTTCCTCCCTCCCTCCCTTCCTTCCTTCCTTCCTTCCTTCCTTCCTTCCTTCCTTCCTCCCTCCCTCCCTCCCTTCCTCCCTCCCTCCCTTCCTTCCTTCCTTTCCTCTCTCTTCTTTCCTTCCTTCCTTCCTCCCTCCCTCCCTCTTTCCTTCCTTCCTCCCTCCCTCCCTCCCTCCCTTCCTTCCTTCCTTCCTTCTCCTTCTTACACTTCTGAGCACTTATGCCCTCTCTTCGCTCCATGATGGACTACTTTCAGATGTATAATCTTTGTTTCTTTTCCATTTCCCTTTTATTTCTGAGGAGTGTTATCTAGTGTCCTGCACCAGTTCATTGCTGCCAGGCTCCCTCCCCCATCCCATCTTCACTAACCTATCACTTGGCTTCATCTCTGTAGCTCTTTTCTCTCTTCCATCATTGTCTCCCTATCTGCCCCAACTCCAAGGCTCAGCTTATCTCTTTGTTCCTTTTAATCTGAACCTTTCTTTTTTTCTTTCTCTGCCGCTGGCTTTCTTTCTGACTAGAACCCTCCTTGGATAAGTCACCTTCTGGTTTTCTTGTCTTCTATTTCTAAACTTCTTACTTGCCTTTCACCTATGATCACTTAAAACAAATCCCATCGTGGTTGTGCAGCTTTCTCTTCTGACTTCATCTTGCCCTCTTCTGTTCCCTTTTAATGGTTCTCATGCAGGATACCCTCCTTTCACCTTGCTGGGGTCTTGACAAGACTTGGACTTCTTCCTGGGCCACCTGGTGCTTTTGTCTCTGACCTTGCCTCCATTCTTGAAGGTCAGGAACCTCCAGGAGGCTGCTTACAAATGTAAACAGATTCCAATAATCATTTGGGGTATTAGAAGTTATCTCAGTATTTCTTGATCTACTGGCATAGGTTGAGGCTGTTTTCTGGTCATTTAGGCATTTTGGTTGGAATTAGATTGCCCTGTGTTATCAGCCAGATTTTAGACCCCATCTCTTCTTTCCCTTGTGATGAGCTTGTTGATTTTTTTCTGTCTAGCAGAATGGGGTGTTTGCTCATTTCTGGATGTTTGTTTCCCATAATCACTCAATTTGCCTCTGAATGAGAAGTGTTGTATAATATAGACAGCTGAACTTGAAATCAGAAAAGCCAGGGTGGGAATCCTACCTTCGTTGACAACCCAATAATGAAGCAGGTTAATATTTGCAAAATCCTTTACCTGTATTATCTCATTTTATCCTAGAAAGTATGTGCTATTATTATTACAGTTCCTACCTCAGGATACTTGACTAGTTTCCTGAGGTTCAAATCTTCCAGACTCCAAGTCCAGCCTACTCTCTGTGGAGTCTTGGCCAAGAGATTATGCCTCAGCCTTGGTTTCATCTATAAAATGGGAACCATAATTGTATTCATGACTTTTTTCAGATAGGGTCTCTCAGAGGCTAAATGAGAAAATGTAGGAAAGCTCGTTGGCAGCATTAGAGTGCTACATCAGTTTCAGCTATTAGTAAGTTCCATTCATAGAACTTTATAAATAAATACCCTCATAAGAAATTGCAGTTTCTACATTAGGGCCAAAGCAATTTATGGTTTAAAAAAATCTGATTAATTTCAACACAATCATCTGGGATGTCAAAAGATCTCAGTGTTGCTGATGGATGCTGACAGGTAAGGAAATTAAAATCAGAAGGGAAGCAATTAAATACTGGCAAACATTCCTTTAATGAGACAACCAAATCATTCATAAGTGATGGAATTTGTTGTATTGCAGATCAGCATCTTGGGTGGGCTTAGGTTTTAAAGTGTCTGGTGGCCCCTCTGGCAGAGGACAGCGTACCTTTGTCTCCAGTATCGCTGTACCAGACCAACACTGTTATAAGTACATTGGTAGGTTGAACTTCGGATATCCAAACTCATAAGGATTATTTTAATTAATCATTTTTCCAAAAAAAATAGTCTGGTATCTTTTCACCTTGGTCTGAGGATGTATCCATAGGTCTATATGCGTCCATAGATTAATTTAACCTTATGCAAAATGAGGAGGGATGGCTACCTCACCTGAAGACAACTAGCATTCCAGTTGATCTCAGAGGGCTAGAACATGTGGCCCAGTCTAATTTGATAGAATTTAATAGGGATAGATAAAATCTTACTTAGGTTTAGAAATTCTACTCTGTAAGTATAAGATGCGGGAATCATGGCCAGATAACAGTTCATCCAAAAAACAAAACAAAGACAAAACACAACTCTGGGTGTTTTGGTGGATGGCAAGGTCCAAGAGACCACTCATGGGTGGAGTTTGGATGGACAGATGGAGGAGAAGGTAGAGATAAGTCAGTAGCATTTGCAAAATCCTTTGAAGTGTGGTCTTCAGTAGACTTTTCTGCTCTTCAGTCTCATCTCCCCTGATCATATGGTTTGAAACCTGTGAACTTTTGCAGTTGAGTTTGAATCCTGGTTGTAGTTGAGGTTTAGAGTCTAGATTAGCAAGGAACTCGGTGCACAACCACACACAAGCTCTTTCTCTACGTTGAGCAATGCGGACATTTGCAAGCACCTCGCCTTGGGGTTTTGCTTTTCAGCTAGGTTTTAGGACAGGGTCAGACTTGGAAGTAACAGCAGCAGCAGCCGCGCAGCCAGACCAGTGCAATCATTGCACAAGAGAGGATTTTGTTTGGGATTCTCCATTTCTTCTCTAAAGAACATCAGATCATGCTGTCAGAGTCAGAAAGGGCCATGCAGGTCCCCAACATGGTGTCCAAATGGGAGGCTTTTCCTGGTTTCCATTCCCCCTACCTGATGGTCAAACATACTTCACATGTATTCAGTGTATAGTGCATATCTATTGACTTTCTCTTTGTGCACATGCTGTCTGTCTCTAGCTTCCTGTGGTCAAGGACTGTTGGATTTTTGGTCTTTCTATCCAAGTACAGTACCCCTTGGCAGTGGCCCATGGGATCCCTTCTCATAATAATATTTTCAAATAAATTAAGTAAAATAACTAGGATTATACATGGTTGATTTATTTAGAATTATTTAATTGTGTTGAATATGCACATACACACACACATATATACACATATATATTTATACACACATACATACATACATGAAGTTCATAAACCCCAGGCTCACTCAGTCCCACTGCCTCATTTTACAGATAAGGAAACTTGAATCCAAGTGGGTCGTGCTCTTCCCTTGATATTGTCCAGCGAATCCGAGCCTAAGCTGGGCTTCTGCTCCAGGCCTGAATCTCCTCCAGATCCAGGGCTCTCTCTACAGCCCCACCCTGCCCCCTGATCTGATTGGGGACAAAACATTCTGACTCTGAGACTGATCTCCTTTCAGAATCTAATTCCGTTGTTCAACTTCAACTGGAGGAACCTCAGAATTGATAGAAGAATTCCGTGGAACTTGACCCTCCTCAGGAATGTCAAGGTTTATCTAGGACAGATTTGAGCTTACACATTTGTCTGTTTTTTAAGTTCTAGTTAACTAGTTTTTAGTTACTGTTAGCCCATGTGATGACCACCTTCAATCAACAGACAAGTGTTTATTCACTTCTAACTCCAGGCCAGGGATGTGTTAGGCTGTGCAAAGTTAAAAAATGGCACAACCCCTGCCCTTCAGGACATTACACACCACTGCGGGGGACACAGGACATAACACAGCTAGTAACCGCACAACACATCCAAAGTATTTATCTGGGGAAGGGGCAGCTTCCCTGGGGAATCAGAAAGGCTTCCTGTAGGAGGTGGCACTTTAGCTGGGGTTTTGAGAGAGATGTTCTTTCCAGACTTTCTTTCCTCCTCTTCTTTTTCCCAACTGAATCTGGGATTTAAGTATTAGTGACTTACACATATGAACCATTGTTTTCAGAGGGCACTTTTCTGAAATACCACAAGAAAAAAGTAGCCCCAAAGGAAGTAGCTGGTGTCCCCAGGAGGTGACCCTACCTTAGCCTGACCCTCCTTCCTTGGGAGAGTCTTAGGCTAGAGCGTCTTGCTTAATTCACTGTCAAGTGTCCTGATTTTCTTCCTCTAAGTGGAGCTGAGGAGAATGGTGGACTGGTGTGTTCATGGCCGAGGGACCATGTAGTCCTCAGGTCTGGGCCTGAAGTCATTCACTTCCTCATTAGCCCTGGCATTCAAAGCCGAGCATCACTCAATGTCTCCAAGGTAAAAGTTGTGTTATCAGGATCCTCGGTGTCTGAGTAGGCCAGTTTAAGGTCAAAGTTGCATTATTATACATAGTCCTTGAGGAAGGTTAGCATTTTTCTTCTTGGCTAAGTGAGTTGTGACCATTGCTTAAAGTAAGGTGAGACCTCTTTATGAAAGGAAGGTTGGGGCACAAGCATCTCACAGTTCATTCTTGAGTTTGAGTCTTTGGCCAGTTATGCATTTTCAGCTAAGACATGGTGTCCTTCCTGCTTTCTTTTCCTTCTCCAGCAACAAGATTGGGAAGGGCAGGTGAAATTCCATGAGAAGATCTGAGCCTCCCTTTCACTGTTAAGTGCATGACAAATGTAGTTAATATGACAGAAGCAGGCAAACCTCAGACCTCAGAACCAGAATGAGAAAGTCTTTTTCTCGTTGAGGCAAAGGCATCCGGTGGTGTTGGGACGTGTCCCCAGCTCTGACACCTCTCTACCCCCGAGGAGAAAAGTTACCCAATGATCACTTTCTGGGCCAGGGAAACTGGGGCTTGGGCTTCTGGTTAGACCACAGCTAGGAGGTCCTCTCTCCCCTTTCACTTGCTAAGGCTGCACCCTGAGCATGCTTGTGCATCTGCAGTGCGATGCGCCATCATCATCCCTTTCAGCGTCCGCAGGCTACCTTCCCACACTGGATGGCTGGTTTTGGGGTGGGAGGGATCATGCTTGGTGACATTTTCATTTTGTTTTGTTTGCATCACCTTTGTTTCTAGCTAGTTGTGTCCTCTCTCTCCCCTGCTGCCATCCCTTGTAAAAACAAAATAATTGAAATACCACAAAACTAATCTTTCATCACAGTCTAACTGTATTTTATGTGCCATTCTACTCCTGTAGTCCCTTCACTTCTGCAAAGAAAGAACTGAGATGTGTTTTCTCCTCTTTTCTTCAGACTCAAGCTTGGTCAGTTATATTGTATATAATTATGCTATGTAAAAAAAACAGCTTAACCTTACCAAATCCTTTATGATTTCTCTTTACCTTTTTATGGTTCTCTTAAGTCTTGTATTTGAAAAGTCAAAATTTCTTTTCAGCCCTGGTCTTTTTTGCTTGAAAGTCCTCCCATTGTATTAAATGTTCACTTTTTCCCCCCATGAACGATTATACTCAGTTTTGGTGGGTAGGTTTTTCTTGGTTGTAATTCTAGCTCCTTTGCCTTCTGTAAAACATCTCAACCCCTTTAATGTGGAAGCTGCTAAATCTTTTGTCATCCTGACTATATTTAATATTTAATATTTAAATAATATTTAAATGATTTTTTTCTGCCTGTCTGAAGGCCCTTTGACCTGCCAGCTCTGGAATTTGGCTATCAATATTCCTGGGAATTTTAAATTTTGGGATCTCTTTCAGGAGGTTATTGGTGGATTCTTCCAATTTCTGCTTTACCCTCTGTTATCAGTGTATCTTTCTCAACACTTTCCTGAAAAATGATGTCTAGAATTTTTTTTGTGTGTGATCAGGCAGTCCAATAATTCTGAAAATATCCCTCTTTGGTTAGTTTTCCACGTTAGTTGTTTTTTATATTTTCTTCTATTTATTCTTTTAACTATGTTTTATTTTTTCTTGGTATTTCATGGAGTTATTAGCTTCCACTTATCCTTCCTAATTTTTAAGGAATTGCTTTCTTGAGTGAGCTTTTATGCCTCTTTTTCCATCTGGCCAATTCTCCTTTTTAAGGAGTTCTTTTCTTCCTTTTTACAATATGCCAATTCTGTTTTTTAAAGTGCTTTTTTTTCCTTCAATATTCCTAGTGCCTCTTTTACCAAGCTATTAATTCTATTTTCATAATTCATAACCCCACCCATCTAGCACTGAGTGATTGCAATTACTAAATAGTAATTGTTTCTCTTTTACCCAGGTCTTCCCCTCTCAGTTTGATTTTTTTTCTTTTTTTGATTAAAGGGGCCATCCCTTGAGTAACTACTCAAAGAAACCTATTGATTGAATGGGTGTCTCTTACTCAAAGTGAGAATGTGATAAGACCATAACCTGAAAAGGTCAGGGTCTCATATTGCATCCTGGGCCATCTCCAGTTGTCCTGATGAACATCAGGCCACTGGACCCAGAGGGCTCAGGAGGAGAAAGTGAGGCTGGTGACCTCGCACAGCACTCCCTCACTCAAATAAAAGTCAGCTGCAAGTCATGTCATCATCCTGATGTCATGGTCCTCTTTGAGAATGGAGGTCAAACACAAAAATGACAAATTATACCATGTTCATTTCATTTTTTTGTGGCTATTGTTTTTTGTTCTCTCTACATTTTTGAATTATATAAATTCCTTTCCTGGTTCTGCTGACTCCCCTCTGCATTAGTTCATGTTACTCTTCCATCACTTCTCTGTATTTTTCACAGGCAACACTATTACATTCTATTTCTAATAGAAATGAGTACATTCATTTCTCCATTCTCCCAATTCATAGTATAATTTAATTTTAAATCATTATTTCAGTGTGCCCAAAAATATGCCATTTTATTGATATCACTATCCTTCTATTGACATAGGCCATGTGCATCTTGGACTTATTCAATGGTCTTCTGGAGTATCTGGGGCCAGATTTCCCTATGATCAACCTGATAATGAGCCTCTTTGACCTTAGCTCATCTAGTCCTTGAGTAGCAGACATACTGTTTGTGATCAGACTGATATTCTAGATCTTTCCTAGCATGATGAGATTCAGTGAAGCTTATTCCCTACCGGAATCTAGAACCCAGGGTTACCTTCATGCCTCAATGGGACTTTGGAGGTCTTTAGTAGACTTTTAGCCAAGAAGTTTAATTCTAGGTTCAAACAAATTTGATTATTCTGTTTTGAAATGTTAACAATGTAACACAGTTGGACACCTATGAGTATTAAAAACATTAGCAAAAAATGCCCACCAGCATTTATTCATTGGACAAGTATTATTGAACTATTTGTACATGCAAAGGGTTTCGAGACATAAAAATAAGGCTTGGTGTTTGGGGAGCTGATAATCCTATAGGGAAGAAAAAGCATGGAGAAAATTATTAGACATATTAAAATATAAAAGTGACTTAGGATTGCTGTTGGACACCATGTTGGAAAGCTCATTCTTGGTGGGGCATCTTCTGTCTTCCCTGCTTTTGCTCCACAGAATAAGACGCTCTCCCAGAATAAGCTCATCACCTCTAATCTCATTACTGGCTCCAGTTTCAAGCCTTGATTGATACCACCTCCCTCTTTCTCCACTCCTCTGTTTGGACTCTTCCCAAAGCCTTCCCTTCTAGAGGAAGAGTCTGGACTCCCTGATCTCTTTAGCTGGTCTTGCCTGGTTTCAACTCCAAGAAACAAGGTGTCCTCTGGTGTTTGGTCTCTCTCTCCCTTCCACCCTCAAACCTTGTTTTCCTTCCTCCTCTTCCTCCTCTTGTATGTTGTTTCCCCCTTTATACTGTAGGCTCCATAAAGGCAGGACTGTCATTCAGTTTATTAATTCTATCCCCATTGTTTAGCACAGTGTTTAGGCCTAGGTGTTTAATGAGTGTTTATTGGATTGGACTTAGGGGAGGCTTCATGGAAGAAATAGCTTCTGGGCTGCATCTTCATGGAAGGAATCTGAATATTCATTCAAAGAACCAAATTCTGAGACTTGTAGAGTCTGTCCTTGACTCTGATAGATTCAAAAGTGTGTGGACAGTTGGAATCAGTATGGCTATTGAATCTGCCTCTAAAATCCTGAAGTCAAGGGCTTCCCCCAGTAAATGGGGTTTGCAGAAAGATTGGCTGGCTGCCCCCAGAGATCGCACCCTGAGATGTGCTTAACAACAACAGAACTGGCCTCCTCTCTTCAGTAGGGTGTGACGGAGCAGTCCATGCAGTGAGTCAACAAGTGTTAAGCACTTGGCTATGTGGCTGGTACTGTGCTGGCTGCAGTGGTTCCTTAGGTCCCTTCAGCCAGATCTGACTCTTTGTGACTCAGTTTGGGGTTTTCTTGGCAAGGACACCGAAATGGTTTTCCATTTCTCTTTCCAGCTCATTTTACAGATGAGGAAACTGGGACCAACAGGGTGACTGAGCTGAGAAGTGTCTGAGGTCAGATTTGAACTCATGAAAGCCTGGCACTCTGAGCACCATGGCTCCCCTTAGCGTCCATTGTGGGTACATCACTTCTGTGAGTTAAAAGATAAAAAGGAATCAGTGTCTGCCCTCAAAGAGCTTCCATTTCATTGTGGAATCAAATGTTCATATGCAACATTCACCCTCTGGCTTTGAGTATCCCTGGTTTCTTGCAGTTCTACAGGAACCCAAGGCCCTAGGCCTCAGTGGCCAGAACTGCCCTGTGGCTTTCTTCCTTCTATGTTGTCTGGCCCTGGTAGGCACCTGTTCATGGGCTTGTCCTCTTCTCCATTAGATTGTAAGCTCCCTCAGGGCAGAAACTATTGGAGCTTTTTCTACATGTTCCCAACCTGTTTGTACCTGATAAATCATTGCTGGCTGGTTGATCAGGAATCTCAACTTAACATTTGGGTTATTGTCACTCATTACCCACATGTCCTTGTGTGTTCCAATTACCCACTTGAACCTAGGTTTCTCCATTTTGTCATTTAGCGGTTGGACTAGACTATTTCCTCCAGCCTTCAAGCTATGATGCAACGACCCCCTTTAATAGGGATTGGGTCAGTGCCATCTCCTCCCCTCTTCTCCCTGATGTTATTACATTAAGCTGGTTACTTTCTTGCATCTGCTCAATTACCTATTTCTTGGTGGTCATAGTTAGTAAAGGCCATTTGGCTCCATGCCTTGATGCTGACCTCCCACTCTTTCATCCTCAGCTGTGAGCAGAACCAATTGCTGAATCCGGTGTCCCTGGATCATTGCTTCCACTGCCGCTGCTGACCCTCTGAGGTAAGGGCTTCAGTGCACAGCCAAGATGATTGTGGTATTTCCATAGAAGGGATGTGTGGGGCAAGGTTTCCTGGGTGAGGGGACCATTCATTCACCACTGTGACTTGATTATTGGGAGCTCAGGCTAACAGTAGATTTACTGAACAGTTGAAGATGACATGGGGGTAGGGTACAGTAGAAAGAGCCTGTACTGGGAGTCACAGATCTGGCTCTTGTACTTACTAAACAGCTGGGCCTCCCTCTCCTCTAGAATGAAGGGGTGGATGAGATGCTCCCTCTGGTCCCTTCCAGTTCTTGACATATGATCTTGAGATTATGAACTATAGAACATTATATAGAGATATAGGCTTTTCTTTGTCTTTGCAAAAATGAAAAAAAATTTGAATGACCCATTCCTAAAGCAACTAGAGTCTGAAAAGACCTTCTAACACTAACTGCAGTCCACACTTATATGGCATTTTAAGGTTGGCAAAACAGTTTGCATATATTATCTCATTTGATCCCCCAAATAATCCTCTGAGGCAGGTGCTTTCGGCTGAGGGAAGTGAGAAGTGACTGGTCCAGGGCTACCTAGCTAAGCAATGCCTGAGGCAGGATTGGAACTTGGATATTCCTGACTCTATGCCCATCACTAACCTCAGTGCCATAGTTGCTTAGTCAACATAGGATCAGAGAGTCAGAACTGGAAGGGACCTCAGGCGACATCTGGTTCAGCCTTGTTGCAGTTCCACGAGTTGCCCAGATATCATACAACTAGTAAATACATCTGTAGTTTGTTTTAGTCACAGTCCAACAGATGGTCCTACTCCAGCAAGTCGGCCACAAGACATATAACTTCACATAAGTTTCCCTAGTGGGTGAGTAAGTGTTTGGGTCCAACATATCCAGAGACCACTGCCTTAGGCACTGGCTCCCCTCAATCATGTTCCTGCTTGGATTGGCTGAAGAGCCCTCTGGACAGGACCTTATGGAGTGAGAAAAGGTCAGAGAAAAGGCCTTTGGGGTTTTGTTCTGAAAAAAACACATTCATCATTTCATTCTGGAAACTGCAAGCCACAGAACCATCAAAAAGGCCAAGTGAATTGTTCAGTGACTGACAGCAGTGACTTGCTGGAAGAATGTCCCTCTGAGACATCAGAGGGAGTAGTACAAGGTTTATAGATAATATTTATACCTCCTGATTTCCCCATCATTTTGGAGGGTTTTTCTTACATATTTTTCATACTATAATCTCACTTTAATCCAAACAGAGTGTTCTTCATTTTTTTGTTTGTTTTCAGTTTTCAACAATCACTTTCATAAGTTTTAAATTTTTCTCCCCCTCCCTCCCTTTCCATGACAGCACGCAATCTTTTATGGGTTCTACACATGCATTCTCATTAAACATATTTTCGCATTAGTCATATTGCATAAAGAACTGAAGAATTAAAATGAACGGGAGAAACCATGAGAAAAACCAAACCAAATCAAAACATAACAAAATAGAAAATAGTCATTCTGAGTTCTGACTCTAGTTTTTCTCTGGATATGGATGGCATTTTACATCAAGATTCTGCTCTTCTTCCTCCTCCTTTTCCATCATCTTAGCTAATATTTTTATGTCACTTTAAGATGTACAAAGATATTATCTCTGTTGTTTACAAGGACAAACCACAAAATCTGAAATAGTTCTAGAAAGAAATGTTTGGTAGAGGAGACCAAGCTGGAATGGAGCCTCCTGTCTAGACTCTGAAAGGTTTACATTGCGTAGAATTTAGACAAGGTGGTCACCCACCAACCACAGGTACACCGTCAAGCAAATTTCCCAGTAAGGCAACTTGAAAACAGGGTAGATTGAGATAGATGAATTACCATATTTAATAAAATTTGAGTCAAGTCAGAAAACAAGGGAACCCAAGACACAAATAGCGAACCCATCACAAGTCTAGGGGCTGTTACCCAGTAGAAGATTTGGGTAGATCTGGGACCTGGGGGAACCCCAAATACAGTGTAGCCATTCCTGAAGTTCCTTGGCAGTTACTGGGGTCAGAGACATTCTGGATGTAGACAACCTTCTGTTATATAGCATTGGACTTAAACAATATAAGAATTTGTCATGAATAATATGATGAATCACTTTTCCCACATCCCTGTTTCCTAATTTCGCAACTGATTATTAACTCGAACAAAGGTACTGTTTTAACAAACCTTCTGAAGGGTATTGATAACCATATGAACGTGATAGAATTTTGTCAGCTGAAAGAATTCAGAGTGTGATGTCTCACCTGTTTAATGACCTTGTAAATAGCCTAGACTTAGGAAAGAGACAAGAGAGATATTTTTAATTGAAATGTCTTCCTATAACCTGTTGCTGATATCTGGAGCCCTGCTCTAGTAAGGACCAAGTTGTCTCTTGGAGGTTTATCAAAAATTAAGAATATACTCTATGGTGTTTTGAGGACTTTTAATCCTACCTATTTTCTTTCTCTCTAGCCTGCTCAGTGGTTCAATGGATATAGCACTGGACTTAGAACTTGGAAAACCTGAGTGCAAATCCAGTCATGGGCACTTAACAATTTTGCTACCATTTAATAACAAATGAGTCTGCCTCAGTTTTCTTATCTACAAAATGGAAATGAAAATAGCGTTTACTTCATAGTGTTGTTTTGAGTTTAAAATAAGATATTTATAAAGTGCTTTGCATGATATAAAAACACTTTATAAATTCTAGTGGCTATCATTATTAATATTGTTATATTGATATTATCAGTAAATAATATATATATTTTTGTATTAATATTGCTACTACTGTTGGCAGTTATTATTTTGAGCAACAAAATAATTCATTTCATTTTAAATCTCTTCTGTGGGTATTAGATGTCGCTCCTTCTAATGTTCATTTAAGCACACCTTTATCTCCCTAACTCCTGGTCCAGTCCCCGGAGCATGGTGAGTGCTTCTAAGGAATACTGATAGGCAGGCCCATGTAACAAACAGGGCTGTGACAGACCCAGAAAGGGCTAGGGTTCCCACCCCCTTAGTGATGCTGTCAGAAATAGAACTAGCTCCTGGACAAAAGCTACTTCTTACCCCCACGCTCCAAGGTGGCCCATTCTCCTTGCTTCAGACTTCGTGCCACCAGTTGGGAATGTGTCCGTGGCTTGGGACTCAGTGGAGATGTTCTGACTACTTCTTGTCCAAGGCCTTGTCCAAGAGTGCTGGCCCCACACTCTGAACTGTGGCTGCTCCTGGCCTTTTACCTCTGTGAGTCTTCCCGGGGCACCACTTTGTTTCTCTTGGCTCACGACTATCTTGGTCACAGCAACATTGAGTCCTGGATCAAACCCTTCTGATCTCTCATCTCGGAGTTGCAGCCTTCATCCGTGGCACTTTTCTCATTGCTAGTATCTTCTTCCTCCCAGGGGGTCTTGTTTCTTTTGCTGCAGTGTACCATTTCAATCATTAACTGGCATTTACAAAGTGCCCACTATGTGCCAGGCACTGTGTTCAACTCTGGGGATACAAAAGCAAGGGTGAGACATTTTCTGCCTGTAAAAGCCTATTATTGGGACAGCTTAACACATACACAGAAAGATCATCAAAGAATAATTTTAGTGCTTTAGTGTTCCCTGTAGGAACTGACAGCGAAGGGGTCCCTTGGAGGGAAGCTTAAGGATTCTGGGAGGGGAAATGAAGAGGGAGAAGTGTGGGAATGGGAGATGAGTTGTGGAAGTGTTCTCCCAGCCCATGCATGGCTGTGCATGGGGCAGAAGAGGTCCCATGACACACTGTGCATCAGACTCATCTTGTTGTGCCATGTGGAGTCCTATGGGAGATGGAAAAGAAATTCCTTCTGAGTAGCTGGAAAAGCAAAGGAAATAACAGGGAAGTATTTCCTATGCCTCCCTGCCAAGGCCTTCCTGGGAACTTCTTCTAGAATGTCCAGCATTATCTTGTTCTGGAAACCTCAAGGGACAGTAAATGGGCATCCTTCAGTTAATGAATGCCAATGGATTCATTGAAAGAACTGATTGCTTCTTTTTAATTTCTTTGTATCTACATGCTGTCTCCACTGAGAGAATGTGAGCTCCTTGTGGGGAAGTTGGTTTTCCTCTCTGCAGTGTTCAGTAACCAAGACATAATCAATTGATGTTTATTGACTGATTGAAAGAATAAACATGAGTTGTTTATTGTATACATATATACACACATATACATATATACACACATACAGACACATTTATATATGTATATATGTATGTGGGTATATAGTAGACATGTATATACTTAGGTGTATATTTGTATATAATATATATACATTATATATACATACACATACACATATATAAACATACATATAAATATTTCTATGCCTCCATCTATCTCTATCTCCATACATCTGCAAACTTACCCTGATTTGATCAGTTTAATGAAGCTTAGAGGGCTGCTGTCATAGACAAACCAGAGATTATGTGGAGCGGTGGGTGGGAAAAATTTCTTCTATTATGGGAAGGCTTGGCTCCTTTAGGGGAATATATGTTTATTATATTACGTGCAGAATTTCATCCTAATAGTTATCTACCAGGAAGATACGAGCACTGCCTTCAGAGCAGGGGATGATCTGTCCCCTAGAGGTATAGACAGGAGCCACAGTTGCTAATTGCCTCATGTGCTGGCTGTTTTCCCTGGCCTGGGACATCAGCCCCTGATTTAGGCTTGGGCTTGGTGTTCCACATTATGTTCTCTTTAGAGAGAGTCTATTTAAAGCTGCTTTCCATGGAGTTTGAAATGGTACACCCTGTTTACAGTTTAGAGCTGAGTACCTAATGGCCCCTGTTAGCCTCCATCCGTGCTCGGAGGAGGACTGATTTCAGGGAAAGGCCTCGGTCCCCTTGCTGATCTCTATACTCTGTACAAGTGATTCATGAGAAAGGAAGGACAGTGCTTAAGTTATCCTTAGATACTGGTCTCTAAGACCAAAGTGAAGTGTTTGTGGATAATAGCATCCAAAAGGGCTCTATCAGATTAATTTCCATTGTGAGCAGAGGTTTGGGGAATGAGATCTGGACAAGACCTTGTACTTATTTTTGAGATAAGCATTGTGGTAGACTGGAAAGACCACTGGGACGGGGTTCAAGAATTTCAGTCTTTAGAGCCAGCTCAGCTACTAATAGCATGACTTTGGGAAACTGATGTCACTGTTCTTGGCCTCCATTTTCCCATCTATAAAATAGTGCAGTTGGAATGGGAGTGTTGTCTAGTATAAAGAACCTTGGTTTTGGAGTCAGAAAATAGGGAATGAGGAAAATTCTATGATGTATTTCATAATGCTGCTGTGAATCTGAAGGGAGGTCGGTCATACATGGAAAAGAATTCCCAAGTGTCTGAGGGACACAGTGGAAAATGGCCTGAATCTGGTATCAAGAGGACCTGGGTTCCAATCCCACCCACCACTTAATAGCTGTGTGAACTTGGACAAATGAGTTAACTTCTTCTTGTGGACCTCAGTCTCCTCTCAGAAGATTCCCGGGGTGGGTAGTAGTCTCTGAGTTCTCTTTCAGATGGAGATTCATGAGACTGAGGATCCTCTTTCAGATGGAGATTCATGAGACTGAGGATCGTTAAAGAAAACCTTTTTTTGGGAGTTCCTCCTGATTCTTTTCCTTTTCTGAAGCTGGTTTCTTTCTTTCTTTCTTTCTTTTTTAATATTCTCTGTTGTTTTGAAATCACCTAAATATATCCTTTTCTCTTTTATACCCAGAGAGCTACCCTTCTTAACAAAGAATGAAAAAGAAAGCCAGGCTGAGGCGTGCGTGTGCCTGCTGCACACATCAAGCAAGTCTGACAGTAATACACATATATAACATTCCTCTCCTGTCGTTCCTCAGACTGCCAAGAAGGGAGGAAGATGCCTTGTTTGAGGTCTTTTTCTAGAGCAGCAGGTGCCCCCATTGGCTCTCAGTGTCAACATACCCTTCATTTTCCCCAGAGCACTTTGTGGGGAGGCTGTGAGGCAAGGATGGAGACTCCTGGAATGTCCCTGTAGGCAGGTAGTGTCCTCCTTTTCTAGATGAGAAAATGAAGGGAGGACAGAGAGATGAAGGGTGTGGCCAAGGTCATGCTCAGGGGAGCTGGAGTCAAGGTTGGGTTCCTCTGATTTCTGGAAGAAAGATCTTGATAGATCTGATAATGCCACAGATCTGATAATCTGCTAAAGAGAGTCGATCACCAGGCTCTAGATCTTTGCGTGAATCCGCACAGGTGGAACCATATTTAAAAAAATCTAACTGACCAGAAATGGACTTGGGGCCTGTTCACTAAGTGAATGGGCAGCTCTGTTCCCTCTTGGGGGGCCCCTCATTTAACCCCAGGCGTGTGATGAGGGCCCATCTTCATCTCCTTCCTCCTCCTCCATGCCCTTCCCGCACATCTCCCTACCAAACATCTCTCCCTGAATTATGGCAACGCAGGATGAGTGCCCAGCCACGCTGGCTACAGCTAGCTGGGGACATTAATAAACAGTGAGGCAGAAAGACAGAGGATGGATTAATCAACAGGAGAGCCAGGGGTTTATCGTGCCACGGCGGGATGTTGTTCAAGGCTTGCAATTCCCAGATGTTGGTGTGGGGGAGATGAATGGGTGCATCTCCACTCCTCTCTCCCTCACCCTGGCTCTGGGGGGGCTGGAGTTAAGAAGTTGTGAAAGGAACATTTGTCACTAGCAAGCCCCCACTTTCATAAGCCCTTGCTTTTAAATGCAGGGAAATCAAGGAGGGGGACAGTCCCCCTTCCCTTACCCTTGCCTACAGGAGTAACTTGGGTCTTTGTTTTATTGCTTTGGATTCAGTTATGGGCAACCAAGTCCTGGTGGTTGGAGTCCATCAGGTATCAAGTATCAAGTACCCACCTCATGCCAGGCACTGTGTTAGGTCCAAATACAGACCTGTGAGTAATTCCTGCCCTCATGAGCTTACAGTTCCTAGGAAGAGACAACATATACTTATATAGGGTTATACTGAAGAGATCTAAAGTAAGTCCATCTTTTCCTCGTAATGCTTTTTGGGGCAGGGGCAGGGGGAGGGCACCAGCAGCAGTAGGGGTGGGGGAGGATGTGGAAAGGATTCTCTGCCAGATGAGTGATTGTCATTTCCCAGGATGCTCAGGGTCGATGACCCTTTGTTACAGTTGAACTCAAATTGTGCCAAAGGCCTTCCCATGATGGGGGCATCATGCTGAGAACTGGGGATGGACAGAGGGGTACACACTAATCTCTGTTCTCAGTTCTGCTTGTTGGGTTGGGGGGAGGGAATGCAGCCTGTAAACAGATAAAGAAATCCATAGCAGATGCAGAATGATGCTACGCCATTTCAAGAAGGAGAAGGCATGGACTGCTGGAGGTGGGGGCCAAGAATTTTGCATTTCATCCTAGAGGCAGTAGGGAGTTCCCAAAGGTTTTGGAGCTGAGGAAAGTCATGGACAGATTTGGGGTGTTGAAATGTTGGTTTGGCATCTATGTCGAGTGGGATTGGAGAGGGAAGGAACTGGACGCCAGAAAATCAATCAGGTTATTTCATTAATGAAGGTCTGAACTAGGGAGCGGGCTCTGCAAGTGAGAAGGAGATTGATGGTAACAGCAGCTGCAATTTGTATCCTCCTTTTGAAGGTTCATGTAGTAATTTGTCACATTTATATGTGTCACAACAACCCTGGGAGGTGGGTGGCACAGCGATTGTTATTAATTTTCATTTAACAAATGAAGAAGGTCATCTTTCCTATGTCCACCCGGATGGGATTCTAATAGCATGCTTGAGAGCCCTGGGTTTGGAGTCTGAAGACCTGAGTTCAAATCTCCTGTTGCTCCCTCTTTTACCCTGGGCAAGACGCTTGGATTTTCTAGACCTCCATTCCCTCTTCTGTGAAATGATAGAGGTTGACTGGGTGATGTCTGAGGCCTCCTGGCTCTACATCTGTGATCATGCAATCCTGTGACCATTTTTCCACAATCCCCTGACCTCTCCAGTCAAACCATCGTTTATCTCCTTACTTTAACCTCACTCTGTTCCATGAGCTGATTCTTCCAGCTCCAGGGAGCAGAGGGAGTCTTCTTCCCCTTTGTTTGGAATCCCAGGGCTGGGTGGATTCTGACTTAGTGTGTCCAGATGTAATGAGGCTGTATGGCAGGTGTAGGGTCTCCTGAAAGAGAACAGGGCCAGAGGTTTCTAAGCTTGGAGGAAACTCAAGCTTCTGGTGAGTTAAGCTGTAAACAGAGGGACTGGGTCAAGCTTGAGAGCATTCCTTTTTCTTCCACATTAACATTTCTCACCTGCTTCTTTCTCCCTTGCAATGAACAATGATAGAAAGGGTCATGGTACTGGGAAGAGATCCTTGGATTCTTCAGCAGAGCGAATATCCTTTAAAAGGTGTGAACTCAGAGGTCCTTCTATAGCCAATGTTGCCCCCTGTGTGAACCTATTCTGGACATAATTCCTTGTAGAGGGGATGACAAATCCTTTCTGTCATGACCTTCTCTGTTCCTCCTGCCCAGCAGCAGTAGCTGCTTCTCTTTGCTTTTCCCCTAAGCAGTGCCGTGTGCCAAGATGTAGTTCTTCCTTCTGAGCACCTCAAAGAGGCTTTCTTTGTCTTGAAGATGTACCAGGTGCTATCTTCTGCAGGAAGACTTCCTGAGTTCTCTCAACTATGATAGCCCTCTCTCCCCTACCTTCCTTCAGGGTGTGTATGTGTGTGTGTGTGTGTGTGTGTGTGTATGTGTGTTGGTGTCTGTGTATCTCGTATCTCCTTACTTCTCTCACTAGAACTTAAACTTTTTGTAAAGACTCTTTTAATTCTTTGCACCCAAATCCACAAATGCTTGGTGCTTGCCTGACTGATTCTGAGAGGCAGGGCCTGTGTTGTTAGAGATCACTGTTTTACCATGGAGATGTGTATCCTCAGGAGGGCCCCAAACTTTCCTCTTTCAGCCTAAGTCCTAAATTCTATTAATCTTGGTCTAGTCAAAAATAGGTCAAGGAGCAGTTTAACAAGATTACTCAATTTTGTTTTTCAATTAACAAATGTATTTTTTCCTCTTTCTAGTCTCCCTAATAGTGCATTTCATTTTCTGGATTCCCCCCTTCCCTGTTTGGTCATGAAATATTTCCCTATTCTAGCAAGAGAAAGAAAATCTCTTCCTTCTTCCTTTAAAATTTGTTCATGATGCGGCACTTAATCTCTGTCATGTATCCTTTTGGAGTCCCTCTTAGTATTTGGTATGAAGTGTTGGTCTAAACCTAATTTCTGCCCAATTGCTTTTCAGTTTTCTTATTTTCAGTTGGAAGGATACTGATCCTTTACCCATTAGTTGGGTTCTTTGACTTTATTTTGCACTAGTTTAATTTCTTCTGCATGCTATGTACCTAACCTGTTCCAGTGATCAACCTCCATTTTTTAACCAGTTCCAAATTGTTTTGATGATTACTGTCAAGAAATAAACTAAAGGAGAGGGAACCCACTTTCCCTGTCTTCTCCCTACATTAGTGATTAGTACACCTATCTATGTTTGGAGAAAGGTAACTGAGATCTTGGGATAATGGAAGCAACTAATTCCGAAGCAGAGAGCCTCAGTTGTGTCTCAGAAACTCATTTGCCAATCTGGCTGGGGACTTTTGGAGGCTGTGGGAAAGGAAGGTTGTTTTTTTTTTACTCTGCCTGGTGTATGGGCAAGCTAAGAGGTGAAGATGGAGGAGGTGTTAGCGCAATCACTGAGCCCAAAGGACAAGAAGTTGGGGAATTTTAACTTTTCTTGTTTGTGCACTGTGCTCTGTGGAAAAGACCAGTTCCCTAGACTCTTCTCATATCCAAATGCAATCAACCTCTTTCGTAGGGGGAATATCAGTGGTATTTTAAAAAGGTAATTCTGGAGCTTTGTATAATTTCAGGATATGCTTAGTTTGCTGTTGATTAAGATGTTGAACATTCAGGTGTAGTGTCTTGTTTAAATGGTACCTTTGTGTGCCATTGGAAGAAGTATGTTTGGGGTCATTTGGCAGGCATGGATCTTGGATGCTCTCTCTACATTCTCTTTTCTATTAACATTTTAAGATCAAGGGCTTGCATGCAAAAGACAGCCATCTATGGTGTTGGCTACATGCTCTGTCGTGAGATCTCCTTGGTCCATGTTAGATCTATTTCAGAAGTTTTTAGTAAGGGTCTAGCTTTGGATGACTCTGGGAAACCTAAAATAAGATGAAAAATGGCTCTTGACCTCAAGTATCTGACATTTCTATTGAATAGATGGAAGGTCAAAATTCATTGCCCTTCATTACCCTGACCTACCCAGCAAGTTTAACTCTGTAACCACAAGGCACCTTAATAATTCTTCCAGTGCTTTCCCCAAACTTTCATAACCAAATCTTTTTTTTTTCCTTTCTCTACCACATATTTAAATTTCACACCAGATTCAGAGAGATATTCCTTCCTTGTGGACCTTGAGGCATCTGGCTTGGGAGAGTCTTATCTTCTTTTGTAGTCTTATCTTCTCTCTCCCCCTCTCTTCTTTCTTCCCTCTAACTCTTTCTCTCTGTTCCATCTTTATTATCTTGGGCAGAAGACACAACACCTAACTGCTGGGCTAGATGGGAATCATCTCAGCATGAAACTTTATGCTGTACTCATGGTATGGCCACTTGGGCTTGAGTGATCTTTGCCCTAGAGCAGCATTTGGGGGTGTGGTGTTGGTTTGTTCTAACCTAGCTGCCAAAAAAATTCTCCATAAATATGAGGCCCACTGCACTATTGCCCTGTTCAGGAAATTCCTGCTTCTCCCCATGACCCCAGAGTAAATTATAAACCATTCTAGGATCCCAAGCCCTTCTCCATTTGGCTTCAGCTGGTCTTCCCACACATGGTTCCTCTTTACCTGCCCTAATGGTCCAGTCAGCCAACCTGACTTCCCTGCTGTTCCTCCCACATGATCCACACGAACCCTTTCTTCTGCCTTCTTTCCCCTGCACTGGCTGTAGTGCAAAGTGGTCTCCCCACTCCATTCCCCACCTTGCCCCCCCATGCTCGAAAGGGTCTTCTTGGAGTCACTGGTTTCCTTCAAGGCAGAGCTACCAAGAACCATCATTTACATGAACTCTGTCCTGTTCATTCCAGCTGCTAGTTCCCATTCCCATGGCTTATATTATGATATATAATTATATATATATATAATATATATATACATGTGATATAATATATATAATAAATGGGAGAACAGACATATAAGTTAGTTATTAATATTCTCTTAGTCACCTTTTTAAGACATTAAAAAGTTCTTGAGATTTTTTTGTGTCTTTATTACCTTTCTATCCTAGACATGCCTTCCAGATTAGTCTCTCAGTGTCCTCACAGTTAAAAAAGCCTTCAGCATAGGTCTCCTCTCTATAAACTTGCTTGAGTCTGGCTGCTTTTCTTGTTTTCATTTTCTTTAGGGTTATTTCTTGCCCTTTGGCATATTTCAGAGATGGTGATGTCAGAGTTCAAGTACTGAAGTTTCAGTACACTGGATGGGGAGAAAAAAAAGAGTTGGTTAAAATGGCTTTTGGAAATCATGATTGTTCCTCTGTTTCTAGGCTTTTATGAAAGTCATCTATATGGGAATTTAGCTTTTCTTTCTGCTAACTAATAGAGAGAATAAATAAGTTTTCATGAGTGTAATTCAAAAACAGAAATGTAAAATTCTCATTGTCCTTAGTGTTTACAAAACTTTGACTGAGTAGAACAAATCACCACCATCTTTTTTGACTTTCTTTCAGTGAAGTTTTTCCCACCCATGCATCAAGATCCTTAAGAGATCTTTGGGATGTATAACAAGAGAAATAATCCTACTCAATGTCCCTCTGATAATCCACGTTACCCAAGGCATGTAAGACCTTCACATCAGCACAGTGATGGCAGAGTCCAGATTGAGGAGGGATTGATTCCCTGTGTGTGGGGTCTTCCATGTGCTGTGTGTGGGGGTGGGGGGGGTGGAGCATTGTTGAAGAAGTCATGAAACCCTCCTGGAGACTGCTAACTGTGAAAGGAGCTTCTCATTTAGATATGGGAGAGATGTATCGTGTCAATTACTCAGATTTCAACAGAATCTGAATAAATGACCTATAGAACATGTCCAGCTGCATGTATATCTAGGAAAGATAGTACAGATGGACAGTGAGGGTGACCCAGAGCTGAAAAGATGGAGGAGAGCAGGCCAGGCGAAATTATTAACCTTTTTTTTGTGACCCCAAGTTCACTGGAATTAATCTCTAATAAAGCCTTAGTTAAGCTCTAAGAAATTATCTGTGAGGGGCTCCCTAGAAAGCCCCTCCCAGAGGTTTTTGCATTTGGTCTTTTAATTATGAAAGTCCCTGGTCAGGAGACCTGGGTGGAAGGAGGGTAACCGGAAGTAACCCCAGGCTCCCAAGACCTGTGCCCACTGATTGTGGTAGGAAGGTTCCCCCTTGCTAGTGACTTTGATACTGGGGCTCGTGGGACACCTCTCACCGCAGCAGTTTCGGGTGCTTCGTTGGCCAGGCACCTTTTCCCTTTCTCTCCCCTTCCTGATTTGTGAAGAGAGAAAGGAGTAAACCTTAGCAATGAAACCTGCCTTTACTAGCCTTGGGCCGCCTTGTTCAAACACTGAGGGAATCTTTCCCAGGGGAGCCTTGATGTCCTTGTTTCATAGGATTTAGGGTGGAAAGAGCTCTCAGAGACCAAGTCCAGCCCTTTTGTTTTACAAAAGAGGAAACTGAGGCCCAGCTAAGTAAAATGAGATCACTGAGGTAGCAAATAAGACTTAGGTTTCCCACCCTGGTCTAAGAGTCATGTATTTAGGGCTGGAAGGGATCTCAGGTCACCTGGTCCATTGCCTCAGGGATCCAGGAAGGTCCCAGGAGCATAGATTTAGAGCTGTAAGAGACTGCTCGTAGAGGTCACAAAGTCCAAGGTTCCTACTTTCCGGGAGAGGAAATTAATGCTAAACTTGAGTAAGTGTCACAGAAATAGAGCCCAATTAGGAAACTGAATCTTTGAACTCCAAACCCAGTGCTCCTGAATCTCTGTTTTCTTGTAGTCAGCTCATCTCTCTGCAGGCCTGCTGATCTTCCTTCACCAATCAATCACCGTGTAGCATGGAAAGGCTCAAGTTAAGTCTTGTCACCTGCTTTGGGCAAACCTCTTCACCTTGAAGTGACCTTCCACCCAAGATAGGCAAAGCTCTTTCTTTACCACCAACCTACAGGGTAAGTAATCCAAGGATTCATTTTACATGTGAGGAGAATGTGGATCAGTGTAGTAAAGAGACTTGTGAAAAGGAACAGATGAAGTAACGGAGAATGCCACCATGGTGCTTGACTTGGGACACCAATATGGATCAAAGCGACTTGACTAAGTGCAACTACCAAAGAATCCAGAGAAGTGGAAGGATCTCCAAACCTTGCCCTTGGTCCCCTCCCCAGCAAGCAAGCAGCCAGCCTTTGATGATGTACATGGCTCAGTACCTCCTGAGGCAGCCCGTACCTCTTTGGGACAGTTCTCAATATGGGGAAGTCATTCCTTGCAATGAACCTCAGTTTGCATCTCTGCAATTTTCTGCCTGTCTTCTGGGGCCAAGGAGAGCAAAACTGATCCCCCTTTCAGGTGGCTACCCTCCTGGCTCTTGGAGATGGCTCTCGTGTCCCCCAAAGTCCAAACTTTTCCAAGATACATATCCCCCCCTCCATGCTGATATCTGTCCTACAAATTGTCTTTCTCACTCTATTCCAGTGCAAACAACTAAGTCCCTTTTGGAAGAGGATGTGTTTTTAAAAACTTGTATTATAGCAATTAAATTACTAAGGGATAGTTTTTCTGAACTGCTGTTGAAAACTTGTGTTGTTGTTTTTAAAGGAATAAAAAACATAATGCAAATTGAGAATTCATTTTGGCATCCGGGAGTCCAGAAGAAGATGGCAGCATTTGTCAGAGTTTGTCAGAGGTCAAGGTTCTTTCCTATCCAGTCTGACTCAACAAACTCCCTTCGATATAATTCAGATTCTGAAACAAAACAAAAAACCAAAGGAAAAATTCCACCATGACCCCGTTCAGTTCCACGTTCTTTTGCTGCCGCTGATCTCATGGTTGTTATCCCTCTGATATCACCCTATGCCTCCCATCATTCTGGTCCTATTCTGGCACCCAACAGTGCTTGGCATCCAGTAGGTGTTTTGTACATGCTTGTGCCTGATTTACTCCCCAGTTGATACATTCTCCATACTAGGCCAACCTTGCTTGCATAACATTCCCCATACGTGGGATTTTGTCTCCTTCCCCAGTGCCTCAGAGCAGGCTGAAATCTATTCTCCTTTACTCCCCACAGTGGAAATGATCTTCCTCTTCACCTCTGCTTCTGGGAAACCCCCTCCTCTCTTCCTTCAGAGCCTAGCTCTCATAACTGGCCATCTGTCAGTCATCTTTGGACTTGCTAGCTTTCTCTCCTTCAAATAATTTTGTATATTTTTCATACATAAGTTACATGAGTTCATCTATCTACATCATGCATTCCCCCCAGTAGACCATAAGCTCCGAGAAATCTTGGTGTCATCACCCAGGTTCAGTGGCTTACACGTAGTAGGCACTTTATCCATGCCTGCTGAACTGAATGGAACTCTAGGTGAAAAATCCAGACCTTGAGCCTGGGCCTCACTGATACTGCCCCAGTAGTGGCTCCCATCACTGGTTCCTCTGCTCGCAGTTGGTCTAGGGGACTTCGAGTTTGGTCCCCTGGGCTTTCACCTTTCCTTACTTTCTAGAACTAAGCTGTTTTTCCCCTACCACTGTTTTTGTCACCTTTGCTTGGTGACTGTTTCCCATACTGACTTCCTCTTTTCTCTTCTCCCATGTTCATGTACTGTAGACCACAAGAATGTGTTTTCTAGACTTTGTTTAAAGGGAAAATAATACACATTCAGAATTAATGCGGTAGAGCAACTTAATTAGGACTATCTTAAATACATGTCCCTAAATCTGTCCTCTTGTCTTTTCTGTTTTAATAGTTTCATCTTTCTCCACGTGTCTGTCCACTTCCAATCCTACTCCGACCTCTAATCACCATCTCTAGGTATCTGAGGGATATCTCTGCTTGAAGGTCCTCCTAGACACTCAAACTCACTCAGTGCAAGGATGGACTCATCCCTGACCCCCCCCCCCCCCCCCCCCGTTCCTCTGTCTCAACCTCCCTCCCCTTTCGACTCTTCAGGTTTTGCTGAAGGTACCCTCGTTTATCAGTAACCCAGGCTGGAAACGATTGTCATATTTCATTCTTCTCCCTCACTTTCCATATCCTTTCTGTTGTCAAATGTTACCTCCACAATATCACTCTAACAGTCTTCTGCCTCTCTGCTCCTTTCCCCAGCCCTAAGTCCAGCCCGCCCCTCCCACCTCTCACTTCTCCTGTGGTGGTAGTCTCATCGTTGGCCTCTTGGCCTTTAGCTTCGGCCTTTCCTCTGCCTCCTTCACACAAGTGAAAAGAAGAATTCCAAGGCACAGGTCTTAAGATGTCCCTCCCTTGCTCAGAATTCCTAAGTGACTTCCTGTTTCCTCTAACATCCAGTATAGAGCTCTTGCTTAGCCTGCCATCAAAGGCTTGTCAGTAATCTTCCCAACCTTCAATAACAGCTGTGCATTGCGTGTTTCCCTTTTACACACTTTCTTCTGGAGTCATAGTGGACTGATATCCGATCCCCTTCTCATCCCATTATTGGCAGCCTCTTGGAGGCTCTTCCTTCCCCTACCCATGGTTAGAAAACACTCCCTTCTTATTTCTACCCCTTCAAACCTTTCTCTCTCCACAAGGTCTGCTCAGGGGCTACCTTCTGCTTGCGTCTGGTCACCCCCTGCTCCATTCACTTCCTTACCTGGATGCTAGAAAGTTTAATAACAAACACATGGGGCCTGGGTCACGTCAAGGGCATTGAGGTGTCCAAGCACACAGAGCACTGGACCCTGGAGTCAGGAAGACCTGGGTTCCAGTTCAACTTCAGATGCTTACTGGTCGTGTGACTGAGAAGGTTCCTTAATTTCCTGTCTCCCTCACTTTTGTCCATCTCTCTCTCTCTCCCTCTCTCCTCTCTTTCTCTCTCTCCACCTCTGTCTTTCCTTACAAAAACACCAGATCCTTTTCTGCCTCGCTCATGTTGTACTTTGTCCATTTAATGTTCACTTGCTTCTCACGTTCCTGGACTCCTTGGAAGGGGCAAGAATCTAGAGGAGTCTAGCAAATACTTCCTAAATGATTTGCTGCTCTCTCCTCCCACTCCTCCCCCAGCTCTAAGTGCCCTGCTCAGATCTCCCTTGGTTCTCTCTTGTTACCATCAATTTGCAGATGTGGGTCCTGGGCCATAGGGAGCTTTATCTGGGGGTCCAATAGCCCCTGACTTGCACAGCTGAGCCTGGAGCCCTCTGCTTTCAGAACCCCGCCACAGCTGAGGTCCCCATCATGCAGAGCGTGCTACTTTGGAACGTGGAAAAATTTTCAGCATGCCTGGGTCAGCATAAATACAGATGTGAACAGCTAAAACAGGGCTTCTGCCAAGTATATAACGATTACCACATGTGAAAGGCCGGCCATCCTCTGTCCTGGATGGCCCACTGTGAGTACTCACTGCCTGGCGGGAATCACAGAATGTCCAAGCTCAAAGAGCCAGGAGGGGTTATTTACTCCAGCCTCTTCATTCTTCATTTGAAAAAACAAAAGTCAAAAACAAAAAAATCCAGACTGTAGCCCAGAAAGGCTAAATTACTTGTCTATAGTCACCTAGCTTGTTACTGTCATGCTGAGCCTTGAACTCTGGTCTTGAGGCACTGGGCCTGGAGTCAGGATGATCTGATTGCAAATTCATCCTCAAGACGCTTTCTAGCTAGGTGATCCTGGTCACATCATTTAACTTTGCCTGACTCCATTTCCTCACCTGTAAAATGGAGATAATTATTGTACCTGCCTCCTGAGATTATTGTAAAGATAAAATGAGAATATTTCTACAGTACTTTGTGAACGCTACAGGAATGTGTCAATGTTACGGCTACGATTACTGTAACTTGTTGGCTCTCTGGTTCTAGTAGATCTAGCCATGATTCTTCAACGTTCGGATGGTGACTTGTGATGGTTACTTACTTCTTGTCTAGATGTTTAGAGCTGAAAGAAATCTCATCTAACACCTACATTTTAATTCTTATTTTTAAGAAAACAAAACTAAATAACTTGTCCTTCTGATCTCCCTGGTGGTTCTTTCCTGATCTTCCCATATGCTTAAGGCCTTTGTCTGTTTTGTAGGGTCGGATGGGACTACATGTTCCAAAGTGCCTGTCATATGCTATATGAATGCTTATTCCTCTTTGTTTCCTTTTTAGTTTCTGTTATCTGCACATATTATTTTTGCCCAGTGGAGTTCCTTGAAGGTATGAACTCTGATTTTTTTCAATAATGTACCTCCATCTTTGAATGTAGAGCCTTAATCCATCATAAATACTGAATGCATGTTTTGGGAACAAATGGGATGAATGAATCCATGAAACGAGTGAATGATGCTCTTTGTTTATATAACACACAGTCGTTTACCAATCTCTTTCTTGAACTGACTCTTTTACATAACTCAAACCAAGAATGCTGGATCTCATTAGTACTCACCACTGTGGATGCCATTGCCCTCTCTTCCCACAGAAAGATAGCTATTTCATTTTACAAATGAAGAAACTGCAGTTGAGAAAATTGAACTGCTTTCCTCAAAGAGGAGAGTCAGAATTTGAAACCAGGGCTTTCGAGTCACATTTGAAGGCTTTTTCCACTGTGCCCATTTACTTCTCAGCTGTTAAGCATGTTGCTGATAGCCACTGCATCTTGAAGAATGCCCTACCTTGGTCAACCTGGGGCCAATGAAGGGAGAAGGAGAAATGGAGAGTGAACATCCCCTCGGGGATGAGGGAACACTGCAGTTTCTCGCTTGTCTTGTCTTTGTTTCTCTAAAAGCTGATTCCCAAGCATTTACATACCCTCCTCCTCCTCCAGCCTCATGTGTATGTGTTATCTTTAATTCCCCGCAGTGTGGATATTCTCACACTGGCTTCTTTCCCTTTATTACTTCATTCCTAGAAGAAGGGGGTGTGTGGGGAGTGTGTTTAAAGCCAGGATCCTGCCGCTTAATCAGTTATTTTCCTTTTTTAATGAGGGTGACTATTGTGAAATAAGTAATTATTAATTACTCCAAACTAATGAAATATTGTCATTTCCTTGCCCAAAAGCATATGGAAGAAAAGGGAATGCATATGGGTATTTTTAGGAAAGCATATTGAGGAATGGACAAATCCCAGTGGTGCCAATCCACCAGAGCTGGCTGGCTGAGACCACTGCCACTCTGGTTGGCATCGAAGTCTTGGTGCTTTTTCAATCATTTTCCAAGGTAACGTCTGATACATGACACATGTTATGATGAGAAGAATGAAGGTCCAAATATGAGAAGATGCTACGGCCCCTGCCTTGTATCTTCAGAACCTTGAGAGCATGTTTGATTTGCCTGACTCTCTCTAGTGGTCAGGCTGAGTAGTGGGTATGATTCATAGGGTCTTGAAGATAGAAGAAAACTTGAGGAAAAATTCTAGAAACCGGAGGAGAGGCACAGCCCAGCCCCCAAATCTCTAGGCTCATTAGAAAAGTGGCTTAAATCCACAAATACAGTATTTAATAGGTATAAATGTAAAATTATACATTTGCATTCAAAATGTCAACTTAGCTTAATGTAGTACCTGGAACATAGCAAGTACTCAAGGTTTAGTGACTGAAAAGTACAAGATGGAGGAAGTAGAGCTTGACTGCAGTTCATTGGAAGAGAATTTGCATGTCCAATTGGAGTTAAACATATGATACAGTAACTAAGAAGACCAGCGTAATCTTGATCTTCATGGAAGGCTTCCAAGCTTTATTCTGGACTAGTAAGACCACATCTGTCACAGGGACTCCATGTTTCAGATAGAGCATTGACAAGTTGGGGAGAATCCAGAGGAGAATAAACAGGAAGTGGCTTAAGCTGGTATCACATCACCATTTGTTGTGTGAATCAGGCATTTTACTCTAGAGAATTGAAGGCTCAGGAGAGATATGGTATCCGTCTTCAAGGATTTTCAGAGATGTCATGTGGAAAAGAAAATAGAATTTTTTTTTCTACTCTAGGTTAGCTCTAGGGGGCAGAAAAAGCAGAAATTGGTGATCAATTTAAGACAAACGAACAACAGTAGCAAGAGGGAAACCCTTCTTAACAATGAGAGCTATTCCAAAGTTGACTGGGCTGTGTTTGTGGAGAGGAAACTGCCACTCATTGGAGATCCTTGACCAACATCTAGGTAACTTTTCTCTCTGTACACACACACACACAAACACACACACACACACACACACGTATGCATGTGTGTGTGTCTGTGTGTTTGTCTAAGTCTGTGATTCATCATTGTGAGGGGCTCCCAATGTGGAAAATTCTTACTTTTGAAGTCCAATAACTTGCTTTGGGAGCCCTGAGAAGTTTCATGATTTGCCCAGGCTGTACAGGTAATATGTATCTGAGGTGGGAATTGAGGACATGTTGGCCTGATGTCTACTACCTTCTTCACACCATCATTGAGATCTATCAGCACCAATGATGTATAATCATTATTCATGAATAACAATTAGAAGTAATTATAGATTAATAAGCAGATAGATATGTATCCAATAACCTCCATCCCCACCCCACAAGAACAAAAGGCAGTCAGAATCCTAACTAATATGTGATCCTAAAGGAACTCACCATTTCGTGTACATGCACACACACACACACACACACACACACACACACACTTGTACTAAGCATTCAATTTTGAATATTAACTTTTGCTTGTAAAGTTCATTTCTTTTCCCTCCCCATTTTCCTCTTCAACTCACATGCTTTCCTTCTTTGAATTTCACTGAAACTGTTCTCAAGTGGCTCTTGTCCCAGGACAGAGTACTGTGTGCAGGACTTGGGGATCTTTGGAGGAAAGGTGATCTGCAAATGTGTGAAAGGCAATTCAAAAGCAGTTCATAATCTATGAAGCTTGGTATTAAACAAGACAATAGTAATGAGGTTTGCCAGCTGTGATGAAATGTGGCAGCTGCGCGTACATATTGGCAGCGAACAAACACTGAGTTGCCATGACACTCTGTGGGCTATGTTGAGATCAGCTTTTCTCTGAAGGATCCACTGACCTTAACCTTTATTCACTCCATAGAAGTTGTTGATGTGATTCCATTTAGTGTCCCATCTTGAGCAACAGATTAATGGGCTGTAAAGACCCATGGTCTTTGGGCTTTAGCTAGGACTTGCAACTGTTGGCTCCTTGCTAATGAGCAGGTCCTTGCTAAATCTTGACACAGAGTAGTGATCCTCTGTAGGTCAGAGTTGAAGACTTCCTTGTCTCTCAGTGTCTTAAAACGGACAGAGTAGGACCTCTAAGTGTCATCAAAGGGAGCAAAGGCATGAAGAAAACAGAGGAGAATGATGGTAGACACCAAAGGCCTTCCACCCAATCACCTCCATTTCTTTCCGGGCTTCTTTCTATCACGTCCCTTCTGGCATAGCTCTCACCAGTCAAACTGACCTCCTGACTCTTTTCCATAGTTCCCAATTCTGTACCTTTCTGCAGTCTATAGTCTTGAATGTAGACAATAAAAATAATGCATGATATGCATTTAATTCCTTCCATGTCCCAGGCATTGTACTGAGTGCTTTACAAATATCAAATTTTATCCTCACAACCACCTTGGCAGGTAGGTAGTCATTAGTGTTTCCATTTTATAGTTGAGAAATTTGAGGCAAACAGAGGTTAAGTGGTTTGCTCTGTATCACAGAGTAATTGTCTGAGGGTGGATTTGTCCTTGGGTCTTCCTTGCTTTGGGCTTGCTGCCCAATCCACTGCATCATCGAGAGATGGATGGATGGATAGATGGATAAAAGGTAGTGTTTTTATTACTCACCTACTGTGTACCTCACACTCTTATAAGTGTAGAAATAGAAAACCAAATGAAAAAAACAGACAGTCCCCACTCACAAGGCATTTCTGTTTTTAATGGAAGATGTCACATAAAGAAGAGGGATGGGGAGAATTTCAATGATGTTAGTAGACAAGCTGAGAAGACTGGTGAAAAAGCGGAGTCAGGATTGAAGACAAGTCTGAACATTACGACCATACCAAATTTCATGCCCTCTACTAAGCCCTGGGCAGACAAAGAAAGGCAAACATAGTCTCTGCCCGCAAGGAGCTCACATTCTATTAGGAATGAAGTAGCCATGGCCCAAGTGCCTCATGACATAGGGGACGTGTTGAAGGACTTAGCAGTCAGAGAAACAGCTAAAAGGTGGATGCATTTCCAGGGTGAAAAGGTTGTTGGCCACATCCACATGGTGGAGAATTCAGAAGAGAATGTTTCCCTTGCCTCCTCCTCTCTGAGGATCCCCTTTTCCTTGAAAGCCTACCTCATAGAAAACTTCTGTTGGAGAAGTGCCCTGATCCCCACTTACGCAGACCCTCCCAGCTGTTAGTGCTACAGACTTTTGGTATTATTTTGTATTTACATAAGTATATTTATTCTACTTCCATCTCCCCAGAAGAATGTATCCTCCCTAGGAAGTGGCTATTAATTAGCTGATCAATCAGTCAGTCACTCTGTGCCTGTGTAGCCTTAACAGAGTAACTTGCATTGATAAGTGTTTAATAAATATCTCTTCATTTCAATTGAAAATAAAAGCCTAGAAGAACAGGAAGGAGAAGAGAGGAGAGGGAATGGGTAGCAGAGGCCAAGAAAAAAGAAATCATCCCATGTTTGTGAGCACTCCAGATGGAAGAGTAAATGTTGGTTCATTACATTGTATTCTGTGTAGCAGTCAAGACAGTGGAAACTCTTTACGAAGAAAATGATGGACTGAGTCTCCCCCTGTTTGAAGGTGTATGAGTTTGGAAGCTCATCCAGAATGAGGAGCCATGAGCTGCTCACTCCACCCTGGAACTGATCTCTTCCTCTCTCCCTGGGCTGCAGCCAAAGCACTGTTGCCCCCATGGCTTGCCTCAGTTGAAAAATCCCCTTCCCTCATGTTGTGTCCTTATTTTCTTGCTACTTCCCTCTTTGCCTCCACAGTCCATTTGTCTCGGGGTATCTCCAGTAACATTCTCCATCTCCTCTAAGCGTAGTCGCCTATGTATCTCATTGTTTCTTTGGGACAGTTCTTTTCCATTCAATCCAATACCTGCCCTCTGCTAGTGCTGGTGATACCATGATAAAAACGGAAACAAAATTAAACCAAAAAAACCAAACCAGTCTCTGCCCTTCCATGTCACTGGTTACAGAGGTCAATCAGCGAGGATTTATCAAGAGCCTACTACGTGCCAGGTACTTTACTGAGTGCTCAGAATATAAAGAAGGGCAAAATCATCCTCTCTGCACCCAAGGAATTCACATTCTAATTTTACTTAGAATGTGCTTTATAATAAAGACCTTCTGCAGGAAACTATTAATGGTGATTTTTCCCTTATGTAAATAAATACAAATAAGATGAACTGATAGGACCAAATTGGGAGAGTGTTAAATGTACATCTATATATCTATATTTCCAAGGCATCAATTTTAGCACCATGTATTTAAAGTAGTGTAACTGTACACACACACACACACACACACACACACACATACACACACACACATACACACTATACATACCAAGCAATCAACAAGAATTCATTCAACACCTATTATGTGCTAGACCTTGATTTACACGTAAGGGATATACAAAGACAAAACTCAAATAATTTTTACCCTATAATGGCTCCCCATTCCTTTGGGAGAAACACTATGTACTTTTAAGTATGAAACATACAACGAATCAATCAACAAGATTTATTAAGCATCTACCAAATTGCAGGCAGTATGTCAGGCCCTAGGGGTACAACGACAGTGAATACAATTCTCTCTACTTCAGTGAGCTTACATTCTAATTCAATGAATCAGCAAGAATATATAGAAGTATGTCCAGAAAAAAACAGAGAGACAATCAATACCAAGAAATATGTTAGTCAGAAACCAAGCATTGTTTAAGTGCTTACCGAAATGGTCAGATCTAAGGTAGTGAGAAACAGAATGCACTAGCTCCTGAATGGATCAGTAAAGGCTTTATGTAGATGGTGGTGCTTGACTTTCTGGAAGGAGGTGAGTGATTCTCTGAATTGGAGGTGAGGAAGGAGTGAATGCCAGGTGAAATGGCTTTGGGAGATGGATAACTTGGCCAAAGTCAGAGTGGAGAGAGATGGAATACACTAGGTTAATAAAAGCAAGAGGATAGATCTGATTGGACTATGGGATAATATGGGGGGATATTACATTCTAAGCGTAGGAAAGAAAGTAGGTTGGAGTTAGGCATTGACATGCTTTATAGGGGGAGGAACAGAGGAAGTGTGTAATCTCAGAAGCAATAGAGAACAGCAGGCTGTGATATACAGTGGTCAGATCTGTACTTTAGGAACAGCATTTGTGATGCTGGGTGGAGAATTATTTGGAGTGGGAAAAAAACTGGAGGCAGGAGAAAAGTGAAGAGGCCATTGAAAAGTGTACTTCAACATGTCACAAATTTGCACTTTTGTTAGTGTAACTTCTCCTTCCATTGGTGCTAATCATGGCCTTACTCTGTCATCATGGATAATCTCTGTGGCCAAGAAAAGATATGACCCAGTGGCCTACCGAAGTTATGATGCTTGGCTGGGTTTTCTGATGGAAGACACACAATCTATGGCTAGGCTTCTACTTACAATATGTTCGGCTTTCCTTTTGCTAGTCTGTCCATTGAGTACTCATGGTCCCCTCTCTGTGATCTCTAGAGCCCAAGTTCCTTTAACGGAATGTGCTCTGGAAATGAGTCTGTGTTTTTAGTGATCTAAAGTAACACCAGCATTCTCTTGGCAATCACATTGAACTGCACTTCATAAAATGTCACAGCTTTCAGAAATCAAAATTTATTTGACTGAAAGGTTGATAGATACTCATGACAGATCCAAGCAGGCTACAGAATATTATCAGTGGAGCTTGGGTACAAGAAATAATGCCTATGATATATTTTCTAGGATAGGTAGCTTAATCATGTATTAAACCCTCATCTAATGTGTGATGGTGCCCTCAGCATGTCAGAGTTGGGGTTCAAATGTGGAAGGTAAGTGTTCTTGCTCTCAGAAAGAGTTGACAGTCATGAGAGAAAACAAGACAATTTGCTGAAGAATCCATCTGTGTTGTACACAGTGAAATCCTTTAATTTGGGTAATGTCACCATTACTTTGCTGCTCTCTGAATCAGGCACATTTGTTGGATAACGTCCATCATATTTTTAGATACCTTCTGCATAAATGGTCAAATACCTGCTCACAAGAGAGTTGAGGTGAATGTTAATAGGATTTATGAGGTAACAGCTATAACAGCTCCCCATATACCTCATTAGAAAGAGAAATATGAAGTACTTTCTTGCTCAGTGACTTAAACTAGTGGTATGTAGATTGCACAATAGCATATTTTATTCCCTGAAAATTCTCTCCCTCCCTTCCCCTCTCTTCCCCTTTCTGTCCCTCCTTTCCCCTTGGGCCTGCATTTGAATCTTGTCTTTCACTCTCTGGGTGACCTTGGGAAAATTTCGTAAATGAATTGAATGTTAGCCTAGAATCCTGAAACTCAGAATTCAAATCTGACCTTAGTTCTTAGCTTGGTGACTGATCAAGTCACTTAAATTCTATCTGCCTCAGTTTCCTCATACTTCCTCATACTTCAAATGGGAGTGATAATAGCACCTACCTCCTCCCCCCGCCAAAGTTGTTTCAAGGCTCAAGTTAGATTTTTGTAAAGTGCTTGACCAACCTTGGAGCATTACGTAACTGTGCATTGTGATTATAATGGGGGTGTCACTAGGGACGCTTTTTTGCCTCTCTAAAATGTGTAGCTTGCATCTGATTGCCTCTCCAGTCTCCTTGATCTTGGTCTCAGTGGTCAAATGAGGGAGGTAGGCTCAGATGATCTCTTGAGAACCCTTCCTTGGTCTTACAGTACCTGTAAGAAAGCACTTGATGTCAAGTCTTCTGGAGTGATGCTCCCCTTGGGTTCTCTGAAAGACAGGAGATCTTGATATTGGATACAGCCTCTCATCGTCTGACCAGAGGACTCTGTGGAAGGAGATGATTCACTCTGGCCAAGGGGCTTAGATTGTGCATTTCAGCTCTTAGGAAATGCACAACCTCATGCAAAGAATATTAATTTTAAGTGGAACGTGCCCTCAATGAACTTTTTTTTTCATGTGAGAATTCAAAACACTTCAAGATGTCCTTGGTTTCTCTGCATCAGGATATTAATTTCCAGTTTTATATTAGGAACAATTAAAGCCTGGCTTGATGCTAAAAAGTCTTGACGAAGGTCAAGGAATGAATCAGGAGTTAGTAGAACTTCAAAGCCCTACCTGGGGCTCCCAGCATGAAGAGCCATCCATCCTGACCCATAATTAGTGCTCACCTCAGCATTTGAAATGAAAGAAACCTGGAAAAACTATAGGCAAGACAACCTTTCTCTTTTTCTCACTGCTTCATGTAAATGTGTCAGAATCAGCATCACGCCTCTCAGAGATGATGTGAAATCCATTCAGTTGGAGGAAGCGCATCCAAACATTTGAGTGAGGTGTGGGAGACACGTAACCTCCACGGCTCTGGTTACTAACTCAGACCAGGAATTCATGAGGCAGCGAGCGATTGGGAGGAGTGAGGCAGGGATTTAAGGAGAGAGAAGGCATTGTTGGGGTGGGGTGGGGTGGTGGGAGAGACGTGAGACACATCATGTGATTAACAAGCTGTCACATCAAACTTTCCTGGTAAGAGGGAATGTGCTGACACTTCATATTCTTAAAGCTGACATTTTGATTCATTACTGTAAATAGCACTTTGTGTTAAATATTGTGACAAAGAAGAGATCATATATTATAGATATATGGGAGCTCCATATAGATGTGCGTGCATGTGTGTGTGTGTGTGTGTGTGTGTGTGTGTGTATGTGTGTGTGTGTGTGCTATCTGAACTCTTTGACATTTGGAAGATTCAAAACTTTCTGTGCTTTGGAGCATTTGGCTATGTAAAGGCAGAGGTTACCTGGAGGGGTGGGGAGAGGGGTGGTCTATAACACCCAGCCTTTTGATAGGAATCTTGTACCTAATTCAATAAGGGGCAGTTGACCCCAGAGCCCCAACATGACTCATCTTTCTTTTGGACTGTTTCCAAGTTTCAAAGTGGCTTTTAGGAGCCCAAACTTGACCTTCACAGAAGCTGATCTGTGATTGAGATGCCAATAGCAGCTAACTTCTCTCTTCCCATACCTCTTCCATCTCTTTCATTCCTTCGTCCAAGGTCTTGGTGAATTTCTAGAATTGAGGAGCCCACCAGGAGCACACAACATTCAGCCTTGGATTGTTTGCTTTTTTCCTTTGTTGCTCAAAGTTTTCCTAGATTGTGGGATATGTTGAAGCCTGTCTCCTGAAGGTAGAAGTCTTAATAATTCCCCAGCGTTTTCACGTGAGGCATCAGGGAAAGCACCATATCCCAGAGGACAGATTTCTGACTTGGCTCTCACTGCAAACTTTCATACCTCTCTGACTCTGGCCAAGTCACTTAGTTGCTCCAGGTTTTAGTTTCCTGATCTGTGAAATGAAGGCCTTGGCCTCAGTGGTCTCTTGTCTCTTTAGGTCCAGAAGATATTATCATAAGATTGAGGGGAAGAAGGATTTCAGCCTATCAAACCAGCTGCAAAAGACACTTTGAAATCAATCATTCAGTCAACAATGACTAGCTTGTGATTTCCACAAAGACTGTTTGACAACGTCTGAAGTCACAACACGCACTTGCTCTTGAGTACATCTCAAGTAGTCATTTAATATGTTTAGTGAATACATGTTTACTGAGCATCTACCATGCACTGGCATTGGGTCCTAGATCTGATTTCAGGAGGCCTGTCTCCATGGGTTAACAGTGCCCATTACCGGTGCTATAGGATGACAGAATGCTAGGCTGTCAGAGTGGTAGGAAGATACTTCTGGGTGTTAAGCCTAAACCTACCTTTGTGACCGTAATTATTTTTCCTTCTGCCTTCCAGGGCCAAGCAGAAATAGTCTATTTTTTCTTCCAGTGACAGGTCTCCAACAAGCCTCTGATGCCTTTTTTTTCTCTGCACCAAACACCCCAACTTTTTTCAGGTTCCTTGCAGGCCAGGACTGTTAGGTTTATATCTCTGTATCCTGAACCCTGAGGACAGGGCTTGGCATGTTCCTCTTTCTTAATGAATGCTTGATGCTTACCTGAATTGATACTCAGAAGAGGAGACCCGCTAAGTACCCCTAAACCAATGTGGTACTTCCTAGCTGTGGGACCCTGGACGGGGACAAAACACAGCTGGTTATGCTGTGGATCAGAATGCTTGTCTTGCTGTGGTTATGTTCTTGGGTTCTTGCCAATCTGCTGGATCTTCCATTTTTCTATTGGTTTGCAGATGGTAGGCCATGATTGAGAAACAGATTGCAACCATATGTCTTTTGAATTTTTGAATTTGTCTGAGAACTGCAGACCCCCATGTGCAGGATTGTCCTGGAAGCCCATTCAGGGAACCAACTGCGTTCAGTTGAACATAAGCTGTATTTGGAGTTGGGATCAGTGTCTCAAATCTCCATTCTTCTGCTTAATATTTGGATAACCCTGGGCAAGTCATTTCAATGAGGGAAACCCCAGGTTGCTCATCTGTAAAACAAGGAGTGTGAATGAAGCAGACTTCTGAGTCCCAGTCTAACCCTCTGAGCTCCTCTTCAAAAGACCATGTTGTCTGTCTGTGTATCAGACCAATGGTGATTTGGGCAGGGCAGCGAGGGGGTCTTTCCCTAGAAATGAGGAAAGGTGAGGAAATGTGACCCTTCATTTGCACGGTGGATTCTGTGAGTCCCTTATGGTCATTGATCTTCCAGGTCTGGAAGGTTTGATCAGAAACTCTAGGGTCCTGGCTCAAGAGCTGGGTGGGACTTTCAAGACCACCTAGAATAAACTCCTCATTATTCAAGTCAGGACCGTGGGACCCAGAGAGGTTATACAGTTTGTCCCAGGGTCACATAGCTAATAAATGTCAGAGTCAGAATTTGAATCCAGGTTCTTTAGACCTGGATTCATCACCCTTTCCAAGAGCTACTGGCAGATACCTTGGAGATTGCCATTCGCCAAGACATGACACTGGATGACCTTTCCCCAAACTAGATACTGCTGGTGTTGGCAGATTAAGCTGTTGGTTCTCATCCCCTTGGGCTATTTCATGACAGTGATGGCTGAACTGGCTACACCTCCCTGGACTGTGAGGTCAGTGAGGTGCTAGTCTGTTCCTCCAAGATCTGCTCTTATGACCTTTATTATTGTTTCTCATGTGGACACAAATGATGACTCTGTTTAGATACCTTCCCTCTGTAACTCAGTGTCCAACATAAAGAAGGTCCATCCATTAATATGCCACCACTCTCCCCCACAAACACCCTCTGGACCTCATTCAAAATATACACAAGCCATCTCTGTTTTGGGTTAGGATGGTAAATGGATGTCTAGTCCTCTCCAAGAATAATAATATCTGACCTTAATAATACCTGACCAAAGCATGTAGCTCTTACCTCTTGGCTCCTTGGTTCTCTAGAAACTCAAGAACTGGGAGGCTGGAAGTACTAGGAGGCACATGGACTGTGATCCATGGTCCATCTTTGACAAGTTTTCCCTCATCATCATCATCATCATAATCTCCTATTTATAGATGAAGTTTTGTATACCATTCTCTTTTTTGATCCTCACATCTACTCTAGAAAGTAGGTGCCATTATTACCACCATTTTATAGGTGATGAAATTGAGACTGGAAGAGGTTGACTTGCCCAGAGTCATAGAGTTAATAAGTGTCTGAGGTAGGATTTGAACTCTGGTCTTTGTGACTCCAGGTCCAGTTTATCACCAAAGAACTGGTCACTCTTCATTCATCTGGTAAAGCAGCACACTGAGGAGATTTTAGAATGCCTTGGATGTATTAGGCAAGAAATGAAGTGGCCCAGAATTCTTCCTTCCCCTCAAAGGTGTGGCTGATGGATGCAAGGAGGTGTTCGTTTCATTTTGTTGAATTTTGTACTCCATTTTTGACAAATTCCTTACTTTCTTTACTTTGTTTTTTTTTTCTGTTTTTCTGAAACAGTAATGATGTATTACAGAATATCTGATGTCATAGGCAGATTACCTTCTTCCTTTTTCCTAAATGCCTCTCTGTGTACATTTTGTTTCCTTTGATGAAGGTAAGCTCCCTGAGGGGAGGTACAGGTTAAATTCTGTCTCTGTATACTCAATGTCTAGCACAATGCCTGGTACCCACCGAAGAAATACTCATTGGCTGGTTGATTTCATTTAATTAGCTATTGCTAATAGCTCAGGCACCGTACTGTGTCCCTGTCCTTTAATCAGTATATATTATATATTCTACTGGAGGAATCAGTATATGTGAAGTGGAAATTTACATATGTATATATATTTATGTATGTATTCATATATAAACACAAATATTATATACATATATATATGATATGAAGCTTAATCTGGGGTAAGTTACATATATACTTATGAATTTGTGTGTGTATGTATGTGTGTGTGTGTGTGTGCGTGTGTGTAGCCTCAAACATATTAGTAAAATAGGAAGACTCAGTGTAGTGAGATGGTGAGAGCCCTAGATCTGGAGGCAGAAAAGACTGGCTTTGAAGGGCATCCCTGACACTTTCCAGCTGTGACCTCAGGTGAATGATTTCCCTATCTCTTTTGTCATCTATAAAACAGCAATAATAGTATTTGTGTTGCTTGCAGTGACCTTCAGGGTTCTTGTGAGCATCACATGAGGTCATGTATGGACCATGTGCAGTCTGCCTCCCTTAGAGTCCTGTCTGTGTACCAGCTGACATGTTTGACATTCTCCAGCAGGCACAGAAACTTGGTGTTGTCATCTGTTGGGCTGGCCTGGGCTTGGGCCTGCCTTCCACCTTCTGCTGTCTATGCTGAGCTCAGATTCTAGGGCACATGGGGCCACTTTCCATTCTCCTTGTCCCCAAAGAGGGTGATGCTGAAAGAAGAAGCTGCCTTGAGCTGTGTGGTAGGCAGAGGACATTCTGTGTCATTTTGAAAGAAAGTGGTGACCCAGAGAGTGAGCTGGAGAAGGAGAAGTCAAATAAAAGTAGATCTGGTTGACTAGATTTGAATGTTCTTCCCATGGTAGAGTATGACTGTGACTTGTGGAAAGCCACAACTTTGAAGATGCTGGTGACCTGATGAGCACTGCAGAGTTGTGATGAGCAAAAGTGGTCTGGCCCAGGGCTTGGTCATTCCTATCCCATTTGTGGTATATCACACTCACCATCTAGACTAGGGATTAACTGGGAGTCTGTGAGCCTTTATATTCATATCTATAGATATAGCCAATTATATTAAGATGCAGTTATCTATAATTGCATTTTAATATAATTGTTCTCCTTTGTAATCTTCTATATTTTCTTTTCATGTATTTAAAAACATGATTCTGAGAAGGTGGTTCATAGACTTCACTAGACTGTGTGCCAAAAGTGTAAAACATCTCTGATGGAGATCCAGAGAATCAGAATCTCAGATTCTTAGCTTTCCCCCAGAAGCCACATCATCCAACCCACCCCTGACTATGAATCCCCTCTTTTCCATCTCTCAGAAGTGGGAAATTCAACCTTTGGTAACTATTTAGTCATGGTGGATAGAGTGCCTGACCCGAAGTCAGGAGGACCTAAATTCAAATCTGACTTCATCTACTTACTGTGTGTGACCCTGGGCAAATCACTTAACCTCTGTTTGCCTCAGTTTCCTTGACTGTAAAATGGGGATAACAAGAAGACCTCCTTGATTTGAGGATCAAATGGGACAATATTTGTAACAAGTGTTTAGCACAGTGCTGAGCACATAGTAGGTGCTATGTAAATGCCTAATCCCTTCCTTTCCCCCTTCCTCTGCTTGACCCCATTGATAGAGAAGCCACTACCTCCCAACATGGTTCATTTTCTTAACTAACCCCATGCCTCCCAAGGCAGCCCATTTCACTTGGAGAAAGTTCCAATTATTGGCGACTTCCTCTGGGCATTGAACCTCAACTAATTTCTTGTGAATTCACTTTCTGCTCTTAGCCCTGCCTGTTGGGGACAAGCAGAAAAAGCTTGGCCATCTAATGCATGACTGAAATGTGAAGACCCTTTTTGTAATCCCACGGACTGAGCATGCTAGTTTTTCATTTAGTCATCACACGGCATGGATGTAGGCCCTTTGCACACTGGTTCTTCCTCTTTTTGACAGTCTCTCCCATTATCATTATCCCTTCTCAAATGCCATTTCCACAGTCATGGGACCAGCACCTCTGCAGCCTGGGTACCTTCTATCTCTTGGTAAGCCAGTAGCTAATGGACACTGTGCCACCGCTGTGGTCTCAAGTGGGCACCATGTCAAAGGAGGTCTGAGAGCATAGGACCGATGGGTGCATTTGCACTGCAGATCCAAGGGAATCATTTTTAAGTTGTATCGGCCTTTCTTGTGGCTTCAATGCAGAAGGAGGACATGGTACTATCTGAATCTTTGGCTTTGTCTCATCCCCAGGTCCACAGAGGTTCTACCATTGGTTCCCTCGTTAATTCCAGACAGGAAAAGTCATTAGGTTTCAGATTTGGTTTGAGGACCAACTGTTTCTTAAATTATTATTACAATTATTATCTACTTTTTTTCTAGCTGAAGGGAAGGGAAATTTAACAGATGTGTGATTAGCAGGGCATGAAATTAAAAATGTTTTTGCACAGAAGCAAGAGGATGTTTATTACTAAATTCCTAGTCTGAGAATTAAGCATCATTTAGGTTGGCCATAAGACGTTCCCTCTCATCACTGAAATTCTATTTTCTTTTCTTTTTATTTTTTTCCTACAGATAGTTCTTAGTTAAAAGGTATTCTTTCCCCCCTTACCCCCCACCCTGGAAAGTTGAGTGCCACTCACTTCCATGGAAGGGTGGGGCCACACGAGGGGTGGTGAAAGTCAAGGTAACTTAACCGCATTGCTGTCAAATAGAAAACAGAAACAAAACCACAAGATGGGCATTGTTGTTTCCCCTGAGCCAACTGGCCCACTTCTGTTTTGGGGAGGAGGTCCTTCAGAAGGGGCTTGTATTGATCACACAACAAGCATTTTTTGGACACCTATGGCATCAATCAGACAGTCTCCACGCACACATTAAGTTTCTTCTGTGTGTCAGACACTGTTCTCCGTTCTGTGGGTGCAAACATGAAGCCTCAAACCGTCTCTACCCTCTAGGAGCTTAAATTTCAGCAGAACATGCCAAGTACAGTGATAGATGTGGGACAACAGAGACTCTTCAGCCAGGGAACACACATGTTCAGAGGCAGGTGGATTCCAAACCGAAGACTCGAGGCATGTTTTCTAGGGAAGGACCAGGCCATCGGGCAAGCAGGAGAGGCCTCGTGCAAGATTGAGCCTCTGAAGGGAACTTTGGAGGAAAAATCCAGACACCATCCCATCTGGCTTTCTCCTCAACATCCTCATGTCTCCCCAGTGCCTGGTAAATGTGTGTTGCCTTAGTCTTCAGAGGAGTGGACTCTGGTTTTAAAAGGACTTTTATTGCTATCTTTTGTTTATAAATCACCTAGATTTCCTTCTACAACTTTTCTCCTGTGTTATCCCAAAAGGTTTTCCGGCACAATAAGGAAAAAAGAGGTTGGGGACACACACATACACACACACACACACACACACACACACACACAGAGATAGAGAAACACAGAGAGACAGAGAAGGAAGGAAGAACAAGAAGAAAAGAAAGGAAGGAAGGGAAAGAAAGGGAAAAAAGATGAGGAGGAAAAATAATCCACAAAGCCAATGAATACACTGAAAAATTCTGGCATTAGGAGCCACTGTATGCACAACTGTGGATCTTTGTGGAGCATGTGGAGGCTCTCTGCAGATCAGTGTTTGTTGGATCTTCTTTCCCCTTCACTCTGAAAGGTATTTCATAGCTTCCTTTGTGGAGAGCATGCTGCCATCTACCATAAATCTTCCCTTAGTCAGGGATGTTCCCATCCATTGAGTAGCAGACATTTATATCACACTTTACAGAATGCCTTACTGTAGCTCGTAGGAAGATCTTTGTCATGCAGCCAAGGCTGGCCTGATCAGCCTCTTCCACTGTGAACCCAGCTTTTTCTCCTCCCAGGACTCTTGGTCAGAGAATAGAACACAACTGAACAGGGACCAGGGCCATCAACTAGGACAATGTCTTGAAATAAGCCCCTTCCTTTTGGGGTTGTCTGGAAGACCAAACCCAATATTCCAGATAAAAAGTGTTGCTGGCCTTTGGTGTCATGTGAATGTTAGCCATACACACTGTATTATCAGTGCCCGGACTCTCATTTTTTCTGTTTCCCCATCACTTAGCACAGTGCCTGGCACAGAGTAAATGAGGCAAAATGCTTGTTGATCGATTATTATCTCTAGACCCATATAGGTCTAGTATGTCTTTGCATTTGGGAGTCACCCCAGTTCTCCATATCAGCTCATAGAATAGGCAGAGAGAGTATGGGTGAGAGACAGAAATATGGAGACATAGACAGACAGATAGGCCGACAAAAAAGAAAGTGTGTGTGTGTGTGTGTGTGTGTGTGTGTGTGTTTGTTAAGCACCATACACATAGTAGATGTTTTTTAATTATTGGTGTGGAATGTTAGGGGCTTGCCATTAGCCTCCTATGTACCTTTTCTGGGTGTTCACTACTCTTCCCTCTGATGGAGTTCCCATCTCACACTGTCTTCTCTTGTCTTCAGGGCTTGACATACAAGTGTCCAAGGATCAGCCTCTCTCTGCTGAGACAGCTTCATCTGGGGCTCTGCCTGTGGTTATGAAGTATCTTTTCATTCATGCAGATCATGATACTTGGCGGGGACTGGTCATGGTTAGGCAGTTTCCACATGTATCCCAGCCCTAGCTCAAGGTCCCTGACATAGGCATACTTTTGTGATTGGCTGTTGCCCTCCTCAGATTGCCTTGTCTGTCACCTCCTGGATGCCATTCTGGACTACAACCAAGGACAAGCATTCTCTCTCTCTCCCTCTCTCTCATGTCAAAACACTGAAACAGAAACAAAACTTGACTGTTTCTCTCTGTTCCATTTGCAAACTCCCAACCTTTTCACTGACTGAGCCCCATGCTTAGAACGCATTCCTTCCTCATGTCCCCCTTTTAAAATCCTTTATTGACTTCAAAATTCTGCTCAATAACATTAAAAAAAATTCTTTTGCAACATGGCTGACATGAAAATATGTTTTGCATTACTTCACATATATAATTAATATATTGTTTGCCTCCTCAAGTGGTGGAGGGTGGGGTAGGCAGGAGGAGGAAGAGAATTTGAAACTAAAAATTAAAAAAAAAGTGTCAATTTTTTTACATGTATTTCAGAAATATTTAACAAAAACCCCCAAAAATATATTAACAAAATGAATATAAAGTAAAAATAAGAAAATCTCTTGGGTCACTAGCATCTGGGAAAATCAGGAAAGACTTCCTGTAGGTATCATTGAGCAGAACTGGCATGTGGGCTGTAGTGGGGATTTTTTTTGGGGGGGGATGGTGGGAAGATATGGATAGGACTGGATGACCCCCCACTGTCCCTTCTAACTCAGACATTTGTGACTCTGATTCTGTGACCTGCATCTTCTTTCTATTCTGATCTAGGCCACCACTTTGGGGGTATTACTAGAGAGTGGGGGAAATGGAAGAGGAATGTGGAAAGGATGCTTTGGAGTCTCCATATTAGGAGATAGAGCTTCATGTTTATTTAGTTTCAGTGACTTGTGGAATGTCCAAGAACTGCTGAGCCTTTATTTCATAATTATTCTGAAAACTCTCTCCCCCCTTTCAAATCAAATGGGCAGAAGTAGAGAAGCCCCAGACTAGGCCAGAGTGCCCACTCTGCCTTCCCCACCAACCCTTCTCCAACACTGATGACCAGTTGTTAACCACTGACCATTTTAAGAAGCGGCTTCAGTTCCAGTCAGAACATGGCTCTGTCTTGGAGCCATAAAGAGCAAGCTTGGGGCTTGTGAAGTGAAGGAAGGTGGGAAACAGAAACAGGAGGAGGGCAGATGAAGCAGATATGTCTCTAATGACTTTTTTTGGTGATGTAGCTTCAAATTGAGTGAATAGAAACATTTTAGCAGGATAGAAGTACTGGGAGAGTCCAATGGAGGAAAAGACGAGAGTGTGAGAAAAATACCCACGTAGTCTGTCTGGGCTGCTATCCTTCAAGCCATTCCATATTAGGAGATGACTTCCAAGGTTTGTTTAATAGTATTTTTCACCCAATAAACTGTAATGGCCAAGGGACCTCAGCAGGCAGAACCCTTTGGCTGTCCTCTGTTGTGTCCTAAGCAGAACTTTCTGCCCGTTTCTTCATCCTGAGTTTATGCTGGTGACACTGACTTTGGGTCATTCCAAGCCCTCTTAGCAGGAGTCATGGAATGGGCCCAGCGTAGGAACCCAGTGATGATGGAAAGGAAAAAAAAAAGCAAACAATCATCAGCTGTCATTGTTCAGAGCATACGCCTCATGGGGAGGAGAGGTGTTCACCCAAGTGGGCTGAATGGGAGATTTGAAGCATTGGCCTGGGATAAGTTTCCTTGCTCAATGGGGAAATGAATATTGTGCCCCATCCTTAGAATCCTAGTTTTGAAGTTAGAAGAGAGTGTAAAGAATCTCAACTTTCTCATTTTTATCATTGAGAAATGGAAACCCAGAGAGGACTGGGTCAGTGCCTGTAAGAGCCAGGGTCAGAACCCACAGGCTGTTCCTTTATCCAGGCTTTTCTATTCCCTACTCTTTTCATTTCCATTCACTTCTGCCTCCTTCATGATTCATGTCAAATCTTAACCTTCAGCAGGAGACCTTTCTTGTCTTTCATGCCCCACCTACCTGTGCCCCGCTGGAGCTAGATTCTTCCTGCTGAAATGACCCTCCATCTACCCCTTCTGTGTCTTCTATATATGTAGTCTCAGGTTGTCCTCCCCACTCATTAGAGGGCAGAGATAGTGTTAATGCTCAAGGCAGCTCAGGTGTGTCATGGTGCCTACCCAAACTTGGGGGATGGTGACAATATGGGAGTTTTACTGCATGTCCTACAACCCTTGCCACAGAGTTTGGCTTAATGATCCTGGAGTACTTGTGTCATGTCTTAGTATTTCCATGTTTGGGCAAGGTACCTGAGGTCCCAAGAAGTTCAGATCCTTGATCACCCATCCAGGAACCAGGGCAGAGGAGTGTGGGGAGCTGGACCCAAGGTTTCCTATCTCCTAGCATAGATTCCCTCATTTTTAAAGATGATGGTCATTTTTGGATGGGGTTATCTGACTTTCTGGGATCCTCTGATCTGTTTCCTTGACCAGGGTCAAGCTGGTTTTTCATATCACCAAGTGAGCTAAAACTCAGGTGTCCTTGTCCTCAGTGGGTCTGTCGGCCAGTTGTGGGGATGACTGTGGGGGCAACAGCCATAGGCTGAGGAGGAAGGGAACCTTTGTGGTCCTCCAGGAACCATCCACAAAGCTTAGTGGGATTCTCCATCACACAGATGGATGATTTCTCCTTGAGAGTTACATATTCTCTAGAATTTCTGGTTTCACAGATGAGCGTTGTTGGTTCCTTTGGTTACAGAATGTGCCTCTGCTAACAGGAATCTGGCCCATTTCTGGTGGTGACATGTTTCATGTCTTCCCTGCATGAGCTTGAGGGAGGATCACCGGTGATATTTGGCTGGAATCAAAAGTTGGCCTTGATCTTGGTTATGTTTAGCGACCTTCATTGGCATCAGGCGGGTCAATGTTATTTTCTTGTGGGCTGGAGGCTCAGAGAATCAAGGATGGATGTGTGGGAGGGTGGCATGATCCTAATAGGATTTTGGGGCCACATCTTCAGGCAGAGGGAGATTCATTGTGGTATTTCTGTGTAGCAGTGTTTGGTCATGAAGAGAAGGAGCTGGCAATTCACCAAGTGTTTGAGGGATATTTAATCATCACATGGTTATTTCTCCCTGTCTTCTGATTCACTGTCCCCATGAACTTTGCAGAGGTTGACTTTCCTCTGTTTTCAGTGTGCAGAAAAGAAACTGAGGCACTGGGCTGTGGGACTCAGGGCTTAATGAATTAGAAGAAAGCCCTTTATCTCTAGCTTGCCTGTTCTTGCCATGAGATCATGGATCAAGAATTAGGAAAGACCTCAAGGTGTTATGGTCCAACCCTTTCATTTTATAGGAGAAGGAACTGAAGTCTGAAGATGGCCCCAGGTTCATCCTGGGAGGTCCCAAGGAGTCACTTCATAGTCTCTGTAGTCGAGTTTCTTTACCTTTTCAGTGACCTTGGGGGTCAATCAGTCTAGTGAAGCCTGTAGACTCAGAATCATGTTTTTAAATACTTGAAGGAAATATAAATTTCAGTTTGAAAGTTAGTGAAAATAAAACTGTAATCTTTTCCTACCCTTTAAGATCTAGTCATCGATCCCTTCAAGGTAAGACCTCCTTAGCTAGATCTATTGTGATTTTTGTCGGCATGCCAAAGACCTTCTCATGCCAACACAAGATTCCCAAGCCCTTCCATGATCTTGTTTACTCTGCCATAGTAAGTGCTTAGTAAATGTATGTTTAGTGACTGATTGTCGTAGGAAACTTCCCCCCTACCCCATTCATCATCCAGCAGCCAGCTCTGTGAGGATGCTTGGAGGGTGAGCATGCAGTCCATCAGGGGGCCCATTATTAAATAACTCCAGCTTGAAGGACTGGTCACACCTTTCCCTCTGCTGGTCTGGCTTTTGGGGGCCCAGGGTCCCTTCTACAGCACTCTGTGCTCTGTACAGGAAGACAAAGGCAAAAATGATCATTATGGGGTACAAGATGGTGCCAGTGTAGGGTGACCCCGCGGATTTGTCATCATTGAAAGTGTATGTGACACCACGGAAGAGACCCTTGCTTTGGTTTTTGAAGTTATTGGACTGACCTGGGTTTAAATTCCAGCTTTGCCATTACCTGAGTGACCACATCCTAGTCAGTACCTCTTTTTGGGTCTCGTACACTTTATTTTTGTAATGGCAGTGGGGATGGTGACTTCATGACCTCGTAGGACACTTGCAGTGCTTGATCCTGTGGCAACACCACTGTAGAATCTTGTGTGGCCCTCTCTCCCCCTTATTTGTTTTGAGTCACTTTCTCTTGGAGATCCATTATGTATGTCACTTTATTCTCTTCTCTGTATTCATCCATCATCTCATTCATTTAACAGACACATTGGTTTCTTGTTATGTACTGGGTCTTGTGCTGGGGGGTGATACACCGACAGACAAGATGGAGGCATTTTGTCCAGTTGTCAATGACTGATGAGGCCCAGCAGGAGGTTTATTGGTCTTTGGTTTACTCTTAAAAAAATAAATAAAAATGTATACATATATATGTATACATATACACACATATACACATATATGTATATACACACATGTAAGGGAATTGCCAACCCCCAGCCTCTTGGACGGCATACCTGGTCATGACTCAGGTAAACTGAGGGGAGACTGGTAAGGCATGAACAAGATGGCGCTGGGAGGAAGGGTTCCGCCCCTGTTTTGCTCAAGGCTATTTTCCCAGGCTTTTCAGAGAACCAAGAAGCCAAACATGTTTTTCTTTCTTGGGGCTATGTGTCCACACTGGGCAGTCCTGGTTTAAGGTAAATTACTTCCTTATAAGGGCAAACTAATTGGTGATAGGTTCACTTAGAGCACTGGTGTCAGAAAAGAGATAAAATCACCACTCACTGCTTGAATAAACGGAGTTCTTACTATCTTGTCTCCCACCTCAGTCATTGCTTACAGCTACACACCAAGGCCTACAGGCCTCTGCTGGTCAGATAAGCCTGTGGGCCTGAGAGATCAGGCCCAGACTCCCAGGGTCCCTAACACACACACACATACACACACACATATACACATAAGAAGGCTATGCCGTAAACACAAAAGACATGTCCAGCATGCACACATGGAGGTTTTAATATAAGCACAGATACATGTTCACATGAAGGTAAAGTTATGAATAAGTTATATATGTATACACATGAAACTTACATTGCAAACACAAAATGCATATATGTGTTTATAGATATATTTATACACATGAAAGTTATGTTGCAAATACAAAATATCCATAGGTATTCATACGATGGTTATGTTATAAACATAAAAAGAGATACATGGATAGATATAGATAACTGCACAGCCACAATAATATATGCAAACATGCATTAAATCATTTTCATTTCTTAAAATATCTCTTACTGCTACCCAGAGTTATCCTTTACAGGAGTTAGCAAACCACAGTCAGAGGTGATGGCCTGCTTTTGCATGACCTGCAAGCTACGAATGGTTTTTATGCTTTGAAGTATGATAAAACTGCTGACCTCAAAGTTTGCAGACCCCTGCTTTGTAACAAAGAATAAAAAAAAGAGAAAAACAGTTTATAAAACTTGCCAACAGTTGACTCTTGCATTATAAAGCGTACATTCACAGTTGTGAATGTTGTGGAGGGAAGTGGACTTCTCTCCCTTGATTCAGTCTTGGGCTCATACCTGATTAATGCCCCTGCTTTTGCCGGTGGGGAGAGGGATCAGTGTGTTGTTTCTCTCTTGGACACATCAGCATCTTCACCATCCTGTATATCATTTATTGGATAACTTTACAAGTTTATGACTTAGTCAGTAATCTCCAGTCTGTTCTAATGCAGGCCATCTCCCTCTCCTCCTGGGCCCTGGCACAGCACTGTGGATATCCTGATTTCTCAGTAAGTGAGTGGAGATTTGACAGGCTTGCTGTCCACTGCTTAAAAGGAACATCCTATAGATGCCTTTTCTACATGTACGTACATACATACATGCAAGCATGCATTCATACATTGATTGCTTCTCAGTACTCTCTCCCCCAGTCACTTCCTTGTAACAGAAAAAACCTTCAACCAACACAAATAGCTGCTGCCTCTGATGGAGTCTACAGTGTGCAGCCTCCAGTGCCCAGGGTTTGCCTTTATGCTCCAGGACGAGCCTTTTCTACCTTATCCCTGCCTTCTGTGAAACTCTTCTCGGACCCCCTGAAACAGGACCTTTTATCCTGTCCACACTTTCCTGAGCCGGGCTGGGAAGCTCAGAGCTGAGTGTCACTCTGTCCTCCCTCTGTGAGGAGGAAAATCCATTATCCTGTAGGACCAGTTTGTTTTCCAACAGTCCGTTTTTGTGTAACGCTGCAAATATCATCGGGCCTGTTCTCTTTCCTATTTTGGTCTGCTTTCCTCAGCCTCTGCTTTGATGTCAAATTTGCTGCTCAGCCACACTGGGAGAGCAGTTGCAGCCCAGATCAATCTGGGAAAGATAACTCGGGGGCTGGGAGATGCTGCTGTAAATCTCGGCCCGGAAGCTTCCTGTGTGGAAGCATGACCATCTGCAGCTTTGCGGGGTGGGTCCTCCTCCAGGCCTGCTCTGATCGTTCCAGCTGGCCGGAGTCGTCCTGGAACCAACTGGCCTGAAAGGGAGCCCTTGGCCTTTTCTATTTGTTTTAATTCTGAACGTATACACCCCCGAAAGAGGCATTCCCACATGCACAGTAGAAGAAAAGAGGATTGTCAATGACATGGCAAACATCCTCATCCTGCTTGCATGGCCTTCTGCTGTTCGCCCTTGGGCCATTCCCCTGGCCCTTCCTCACTGTGGACACCAACACCGTCTCTGTCCTCCCCATCTGCTGGTCTCCTGTCCTCTCTAATGCTGGAGGCGAGGCAAGGCCTCCACACTTGGGAGGCGGATGGTTCGGGAGCCTTGCGGGCGTCTTCCTCCCCAGCCTCCACTTGGCTTATTTAAAAAAACAAAAACAAAACAAAAAAAACGAACCAACACAAGCACACGCCCAACTGCCTGCATTTATTAATACTTAAGAGTGTTAGAATAATTCATTGTACTCCATAAATGTAACCCAAGGTCTTGCAATCCAGTTAGTAAGAAAAACACATTGTGAGTCGGACCTAAGCAAATAAAAACAATCCCAACCATGGAAAGGCTCAGAGCAAAGCTGAGCACAGGAGCTGCGAGGGAGCTGCGAGCCAGGCTGCAAGGATGGGCAAGGAGATCTGGGCCGAGTCCTTCCTAAGCCTTGTGGCAGCTGGAGGCGCACAGCCAGGCCAAGAGGTCACACCCACTGAGGAGCATACACCAGTCCTGTTTTTCTGGAAAATTTGTAGTGTCCCCGGAACAATAACAAACACTTGATGGGTCATCCTCCAGTCCTTCATACCAATGGCAGGGGCCAAGGGATGCTTTGTAAAGTTTTCCAAAGAGATTTTTAATTCTTTGCCATGAGCACGCTGCTTGGCTTGTGAATCATACAATTGGGACACCAGCCCATTTTGGGATCTAACATTGGACTGGCATGAGAGGGACCCACAATGGGGTATTGAGAGTCAGGAATAATTTTTCTTTGTGACTTTCCCATGTTGCCTACCAGCAAACATTTGGCAATGGTAATCAGCAAATCTGCCATTAAGTCAGATGGGAACATCTTTCACTGTGTTCCAGGGACTGTGCTTTGTGCTAGGGAGACAAGGACAGAGAGGAAGTGATTCCTGCTTTTCAGGAAGTTAAATTACAAGTGACAAGATTAAAGATTGGATCTGGGATGTTGTGGGATAGCAAATTCCCAGGCAAAGAAACTCTTTCTATCAATGCAAGGTGGTGCCTTCTTGGAAACTTAGGATCCAGAGAGTGCCTGGAATTCAGAAAAGTAGAAACTCATTCCAAGCCTTCCCTGCTCTTCAAGTTTCCTCTTCATTACTTAAGCCATGAAGCCTTCATGGTATATTATATATATATATATATACGTATATATCTATATAGATATATACATGTACATATACATGTATATATATGTATATATACATATATGTGTATGGTATATATATACATGCATATGCACGCATATGATAGAAAAATCATCTCTATCCATTCAACTATACCTTATCTATTTCTCATCTATTCTTTTATCTATCTATTATCTACCTACTTGTCATTTCTCTCTGTCTCCATATGAAATTAATACAAGATAATTCAAAACAATGCAATTAGGAAGTTACTAGAAGTTCTTAGCAACATGTCAGCAAAATGAGTCTAGGGGACTACATCTCTGATTTCACTCGTATGGAGAACTCTCAGGTGAGACAATTCCCTTGCCCTGTGCTGATCAGCACTTGCTCTACAACTTAATCATAAAGAGTTGCCTAGAACATTGACAAGTTCAATGGCTTGCCCAGAGTCACATGGCCAGTTTGTGTCAGGGCTGGAATTTGGGGTCCCGTCTTCTTGCTTCCAAGGTCTGGTTTCTGTCTATTCCTCCAAGCTTCCTTCAGGAAAAATTGTTGTCCTGCAGAAGGAGGGAATAATGATCCTTGGCTCAAGGTTGCTTTGTTAGCTATATGGCAGTCAGATGAGTCATAGGGTTAATATAGGGTCATTATATTTTAGCAAATCTCTAGGTGTCCAGTTTGTTTTCAGTAAACTCCCCATTATTCAGAATGCACACAGCTAGTATGTTGAATTGTTTTTTCCCTTCAAAGTATGGATAGTGAGACAATGACTATCACCACCAAAACAACACATGTATATGTGCAAACACAAGTGCACACATAGACACAAACCAAACAAAAAAAATATTCAGAAGGGATCGATTCTGACTGCCACTTATTGAGTGCTTATGAGTTGTAGAATATGATATGACCTGTAGTTTATGAGTCCCAAGTTCAAATCTCATTTCTACCCCTTGATACTTCTGTGCCATTCAGCAAATCAGCTCATCTCCTAGGCCCTTAGTTTCCTCCTGTGTAATCACTAAGTGGGACAAGATTTGGTCCAGCCAATCTGGCCTGGTTGTAGGGCTTGGAATAGTGAATTGGCAGTGGTTCTGGAAGGGTCCCATTGGAATCAAGTGTGCCAGGCCCAGCAGATGCAATGTGACCTTTCTCTGGAGTCTGAGGAAGGAATTTGTGATTCCATGTTGCCTCATGGTTATAGGAAGGTCATTGGCAAGGCTTTGGAAATAGGGAATCAGGATAGATTTGGAGAGGAATTTTCATGGAAAAACTGAGCAGATTGTGGGGATTTGGGGAGAGTGTGATTGGATACCTTATCATCTTGCCCAGGAGCTCTGAGTTAGCCTTAATTGACCAGCAAACCAGGTACAAGAGAATGGAAATGGGTTTTATTTGAGAAACTGTAATTGGAAAATGAACAAACAAATCTTTTGAAAAAAAAAATCATAACCCCAAAATGATTTCTATGAAATGTATAGCATATGTCATGAAGACATTTTAATAGCACATGGTTTAGTTTTCTACTGGCCTCTATGTCCCTCTAAGGATGTGAAGTGTGGTCCATCCATGCCAGCCCATTCTAGGCCGCTCTTTTCCCTGTGTCCCTTTGATCCTTGCCCAGGGCTCCACCCAGTGTTGTGTGTGGGGATGGGGTCATTCCTCTTTGTCCTGCAGAATTGTTCAGTGGACTTACGTGTCCACCTGCCCATGCACCCCTTCCACCCCGCTCAGCCCCTCCATTCATCCCATTTCTCCATTTCCTTTGACTAGCCTGCGCCTCCAACTTTAATCCTTCACAGTCAGTAGTCTTCCATTACTCATTATCATACAACATCACTGGAAAATACATCTTGGTACAGGTGAAAATGTACTCAGCCTAAAGTGAGTGCAGATCCTGGCTCTGTCCCTATCTTCCCTTTGTCTTTGGATGAGTCTCTTCATTGCTCGGGGCCCTCATTCCTCACTGTACAATGAGCGGACTGGGCTACGTGCTCTCTAAGATTTCCTTCAGGTTCAGACCTGTAATCCTACATAAATATTGCTGGTAAAAACTTGGCTTTTTAAAGAATGTTTATTTATTTATTTTTAGTTTTCAACATTCCATAAAATTTTGCGTTCCAAATTTTTCTCCCTGTCTCTCCCCTCCCCATCCCAAAATTCCATGCATTCTGATTACCCCTTTCCCCAATCTGTCTTCCCTTCTATCACACCCCTCCCTTCCCTTATCCCCATCTTCTCTCTTGTCTTGTAGGACAAGATAAATTTCTATACCCCATTACATGTATTTCCTATTTCCCAGTTGTATGCAAAAACAATTCTCAACATTTGTTCCTAAAACTTTGAGTTCCAACTTCTCTCCCTTCCTCCCTCCTCACCCATCCCTACTGAGAAGACAAGCTATTCAATATAGGTTCTCTATGTGTAGTTTTGCAAACAATTTCCATAATAGTCATGTTGTTTAAGGTTAACTATATTTCCCTCCATCCTATCCCGCCCCCCCCATTTCTTCTATTCTCTCTTTTGACCTTGTCCCTCCCCAAGAGTGTTGACTTTTAATTGCTCTCTCCTCCCATTTGCCCTCCCCTTCCATCATCAGGGATGGGATCATTGATTGAGTGGTGGGCTGGATGTCAGAGTCCTTCTTGTCACTGAATATTGTAGAAGTCATGAGTCTGACCTCCATATTTAATAAAGGAAGGAACTGCTGCCTAGAAAAATCAAACCCTTTGAGGTGGGTCACCCAGCTAGTGATTGAGGCAATAGAATGACCCAGTTGTCCTGACTCCAGTCAGTACTATATTTGCCCTACCACTGCTTCTTAGGTTTTCTTAATCCATTTTTTTCTATATGGATACCTCACCAAGGGCCTTGTACCTTCCTCCCTTTGATCAGGTGATGCTGGCTGTCTTCCTTGCTCGTCTGTCTCCCAAAAATGAACATTTTCACTGGTTGATCCCATGCTTGGAATCCTCTCCCTCTTTACCTCCAGCTCCTCAATTCTCTAGCTTTCTTCATGTCTCAGCTGAGGTCCAGCCTTTTCCTTTTCTCCTTCATTAAGTGAAGATGATCTCTCTACCTAGCTATCCACATGCTGTCTCCCCCATTGGGCTGATTTAGCACAGGGATTGTTTTTGTCTCTCTTTGCATCCCTATTGCTGTGCAGAATGCCTGCCACAGAGTCAGCACTTACTTACTGGACCTGGATAGTTAGATTGGATTCTACTGCCCCTTGGAAAGGTTTGAAGCCTTTATCAAGGGATATGAGCAGCTCTTAGTTAATGATGCAGGAGCCATGTGTTCCCTCCCAGGAGTTCCCATGAAGTTCATAGGGCAGAGGCCACAGAAGCGAAGACTCCCTGACTCAATCTTGGCTTTTCCTATCACTTTCAAGGGTTGGATGATTTCCCCCTCTCCTCCTTTCCCTCCCTTTCCCTCTCTCTCCTTTCCTTTCCTTCCTCCTTTCCAATATAAACAGCACAAACCAAGGGGGAAAAATATCCTTTAACTGAAGGGATGAGCGAAGTATGGACTGTGATTGAAGCTTATCTCCATGTAGTTCAGAAAGAGAAAGGAGGGGGAACGGCAAACCCTTTTGAAAGAAGAGCTGCTGGGCCAACGAGCTGCCTGGAAAGGCCCCAGAGCAGCCAAGCCTGAGAAGGAGAGCCTCGTCGCTTACCTCCAGTGGCTAAGACTTGGCAGACGTCACAGGACTGAAAGCGGTCCAAGCGTAACTGATTGGTTAGGCTCTATCGAATGATTTCTTCCCAAAGGGAATACTTTGGATCAAAACATATTTTTATGCCCCTTTATATATAATGGCAGATTCTTTCTCCTCTTGTTCCCTTTCTCTTCCGTGTGTGTGTGTGTCTATATGTATGTATGTATGTATATATTCCCCCCCCAATAGGATTGTATTTGACTAATGCAGTGCTTAGAATATTATCATCCTATCTGTTTAAAGAAAAAAGTGTGGTCCTTTCCAGCTCTTATCTTGTGAGCCTTCTTTTACAGATGGGTAAAAACTAAGACTCACTGAGATCAAGAGTTTGCCCTTGGTTCCACAGCTAGAAAAGGTGAGGAGCTAGACTTGAACCTAGACATCTTCTGACTCAGGTCCAACATTCTGTCTCCATTGCCTCTGGACTCAGAAGAAGTCTGATCTGGAGAGAGAAATGTGGCATTCATCAGTGTCAAGGTGGTAGTTGAAGACCACTGCATTTGCCTGCTGAGTCATTAATGAACTTCGAGAGAGTGCTCTCCCTCCATTATAGACTGTTGGGGATAAAATAAATCGGTAAGGCATTTACCATTTCGAGTCTTCTCAGTGGAATCCTTGGCATAGCTGACTGAGGGGCTATTTAATGACTAATTATGTGATTGGCGAGAGCAAAGTCTTAGGAATTATTGTCTGTCAGTCAGTGAAAATCAGAATGTGTGATGGTCCCCTCCTGGGAAGGCTCTAACCAGGGACAGCCTCCGATATCCATAAGGGACTTCCCTGTCACCTCTTCTCTCATTCAATTTTAGCCTTTTTCACCTTTAGGCTTTCATCATGGGAAGAGTCATTTCCCTCTTCTAAAAAAAAAGCAAAAATAAGAATTTATTCTGGTTTAGTTCAATTAAGTTCCACAAACATTTACTAAGCTTTTATCAATGCCCCGAAGTGTGTGTGTGTGTGACATGTCATATAAACATTTTAAATAATTAATTCAACCATTTCTATACTGAAGGAATTTTGTTGCCTTGAACGGTCTGGTGATGTTGAGGGGGGCATTGAATACTCCTATACTTTTAGGTTCACTACTTTAATGGGTTAACCATTCCCTGGACAACCATGATGGAGATGTCACAGTTTAGGCAGAGAACCTCCCCAACAGGAAAAATGGAAGCTACCTTGTGAGGTAGTGAGTTCCCCATTCCTAGGGATTTCCTTCTGTCTCCTCTTTATTTATTTTACTTACATAGTATTATAGCTATATATTATCTAAATGTATGTATATATGTAATAATGCCTTATATGATATTATAGCCATTTGTACTCATGCATCTATATAATGTTATGTGATATGTAATGTATATATGTGTACAGGTATACACAATGATTATATGCCTATGTACACACATATATAAACATATATACATAAACATATACACACACACATAGACACACATACACACATCCCAGTTATTTTCACACTGTGTCTCCCATTAAAATGTAATGTCCTTTAGGTCAGGGATTACTTTTTTGCCTTTCTTTTTAGTTCCATAATTTAGCCCACAGTCCTCAGTTAATTAATACTTTTTGATGACCAAAGGGTGCCCAGAGGTATTTAGACAGAGCCTGACAACCAGCTGTCAGGAATATTGCAGAGAGTGGATTCCTGCTGCTTCAGTCAAGGATTGGATGAGGTGACCTGCAGCCCTGAGGTTCTTGAGTCCATAACCTGCCGGGAGATTGACTCCTGAAGTCTTTGTGGAAAAGATCAGAGTTCCTTTCTTTTCATCCCCGCCTTCAACAGCTAGCAGCTAGGAATACCTAGAGATCTGTGCCCTTATTGAATCAAAGAATATGGTGTCCAGGTGCTATTGGCCAATGCTATTACCTGGAGAAGAGGAGGAGGTCAGTGGGCTTGTAAGAGTTGGTCTGAGTCTGAATATGGCCACGGTTAAGACAATGTCTACTGGAAAGACCTTTGAGAAGGTGAGCTGATGGGGCCAACTTTCCTCACATTTATACAGAACTCTGTGGTTTGCAAATCTCTTTCTGTATGGTATCTCACTTGGTTCTCATAAAAGTCCTGAAGGGGAGTGCTGCTATTATTCCACTCTGACAGAAAAATAAACTGAGGCTGGGAGAGTTTAAAGGATGTTCCCAGGGTCACACAGTTAGGAAGTGCCTAAGGCAGGATTCAAACACAGGTCTTTCTGACTCCCAGATGGGTATTGAGTGCCATGAGCTCCCAGCTTCCCATACAGGTTTCATTTTTGCTGGGAGCTCAGAACACTTTTTTGCATTCTGTCCCCATCATGAACCACATACTCTACATTTGTTCTGGTCCCCACACAGTCAGCCTTCCAGGGATGGTGCTTCTGGACACTGGAGAGCAACCATCCAGAGGATGCTGCTGATTCCCATCCTCAGCTCTCTGTATAGCAGCTGAGCCTACCCTTATGTCTGCTTCCTCACCAGACTCTTAGGGGCTGGATGTCCCAGGCCAAGGAGCATACAGGAGGGCCTATCAGCTCTGCTCCATGAATCAGAACCTCTGTTTCTCATTGGAGAGGCATGCCTGCTTCCTCCCAGGATGATTTTTTGATTTCTCAGTGTTGACTGTTCCTTCAAGGGCGGCTCTTTCTCTGAAGAGAGGCTCTGTCCAAGTAGGACGTTGAGCAGCACATTTATTTTCTTTCCCTGTTAACAGGTCTGTGGTTAATTTATCCAAGAGTTGTTACCCAGGGCTTTACCTGAGAGCCACAAACGCATCTGGGTGCTTTGGGCCCCACATGTCCTGCCTGGGATTGGGCCTCTGGTTGGAGTAGGATGGGGAAGGGAGGCTGGAGGGCAGGCAGCATGTGTCTGCCTGTCCTGCTCTCTTTGGGACCTGGGGGAGTCAGAGCAATGCAACAGGCGTTTTGTAAGCACATATTGTGTATCAATTTGGGTTATGCATGTGACCCAAAAGTCAGGCAACATCATGGGCCCTCCCCTCTGGGAGTTCACCTTTTAATGGCAGAGGTGACCTGCAAATAATTGGATTCCTTAGGATACTTTTAGAGAAGATGGAAAGGAGCCACAGACATTTGGAGGCAAGGAGGCCTGGGAGGCTTGGAAAGGCCCCTCTAATGGGTGGGAATTCTGAAGGAAGCTAGGGGACAGAGGCAAGGAGGGAGAACATTCTTGGCCTGTTGGTGGGACAGGAGGGTCAAAGATGTAAACACATGGCAATGGGAGGTAGAAGATCAAGGGGGCTGCTGTCACCCCACTCCCTCAGCTTGATGTTCGACCTAAGAAATTCTCAGTGTGCCACCAAAAAACAGAGGAGTGTGTACAGATCTCCTGTCTGGGAATCTCCTCTCAGCAAATCCAGAAATCCTGACAAAAGGACCCTGCTGGTTAGGCCAAGGAGCCTCAAAGGGAGCATGAAAGGATACACCCCCATTCTCAGCCCTTAGCTGACCTCACTTCTCCTGCTAGCTTGGATTAACCGGCTGGAGCCATCTTGTAGAGAGCGCTGGGCCTGGATTCAGGAGAATCTGTGGTCAAAAGTGGTCTCACACACTAAGGAACAGTGTGATCCCGGGGAAATTACATTACCTCTATCGGCCTCTGCTTTCTCATTTATAAAATGGACATAATAAGAGTGCTAACCACCTAGGGTTCTTGTGATAGTAAATGGCATACACGTAGCACCGTACACAGCACATGGTAGGTACTTTCTAGACATTCTTGTCATCATTATTGGTATCAGCCTCCCAGGTTTGTTATGGAGATCACACGAGGTAATGTGTACAGCGGTTAGCCCAGGGCCTGGCACATAGTAAGTGCTCTATAAATGTGATTACTGTCATTATTCATGGTCCTGAATTTCAGGGGAAGCAGGATTAAATTCTCTCTCTCCTGAAAAAAGTTCTAATTTTACAGTCCCTTCTTAGCATGTTTCCATCTCAGTCCAACTCTGCCTTTCTCTTCAGTATATAACACCCCAACCCTAACATTCACTGTTTGGAAGAGCTGAGAGTCTAACATGCTTATAAACCAGTGAAGGAGGTGGATGTAAACCTTGCCTTACTTATAAACAGAACAGGTCAATGAGGCCCCAGGGATACCCTGGTAATCTCTGCTATTTACCGAGCCTCCATAATGTGGGTTGAAGAGTCAAGCAATGTATTATGGGCTCCCCTTGGGAGCCTGGAGGACCACGTGAAGCAGAGGCAACCTAGGGTCTCCTTGGCAGGGTGGGCCTGGTATGGGCCCAGTCAGAACCTTTGGAATCACAGAGTCTCCAAGGGCAGTTAGAAGTGGTTTCTTTCAGGAAGACCAACGACTGAAAGGCCAAATAAAGAGATACTGGAGAAACCTTCCATTCAGTAGAGGAGTTGGTGGGGGGCAGGGAACTAGAGGTTCAGAATGTTACATGCACCATCAGGTTCAGACAGCTGATTCTGTTGACCAGTTTTCCATGTTTCAGAGAGGGGCCCGTTGGGGATAGGGTTATATATGATAATGATCTGAAAAAGAAGGGTCCAAGAAAGCTTTTTTTGAGAGAGAGGAGGAGGGGGGAGGGTGGCTAGTAACTCTAAGCAAGAGACAAATTTATCTTAGCATCTTAAAATATATTTAAGAAAATGATGGTGAAAAAGCCACTCAGTAAGAGGAAAAGCTGGTAGAAACATGAAGCAGATGGGAGTGTGTGGGATTATGGTGACCTGTGGCCCAGTGGTGTGAATCCCACAACTATCTACCCACAAATATTTGTGGGATGTTAGGGCAGGACATCCTTGAACATCTCCATGCTTTATTTTCTCTGTAACTAAAATAGAGATAATGACTGGGCCATGATTTCATTAATGTGCAGAACTCCAGGATGAGAAAATGCCTTTGATCCATATAGGTTGGTTTCTTCTTGGCGAGAATCTTAGAGAATTGGCCAGGGTATAGAGAAAAAGGGTCACACAGAAAGGACGTGGCAGAGTTGGGACCCAGATCTTTCTGATTCCAAAGCCTTTTCTCTATCCATTTACCCAGGCAGCTAGGATAGAACGCTGGGGCTTGCAGTCAGGAGGATCTGAGTTCAAATGTGACCTCAGACACTTATTAGCGGAGTGACCCTGAACAAGTCATTTAACCCTGCTTGACCCAGTTTCTTCATCTGTAAGATGTCTATAGAAAAACCCCCGACTTTCAGGGTTGTTGTGAGAATTCATGATGTTTGTAAAGCACGTTCTCAACACTGTAGAGCCATAGGAACAGTCTTATTGGTCCTGTTGTCGTGGTTGTGGTTGCTGCCCAGGCTGCCTTTAAATCACGACAGTGAGGACCTTACCTCCCCTCTTCCTTTGCTGATGATTTTGTTCAATAAATGTCTCATATTATGTGGGTTTTTGTGTACTAAGAATGCTCAGAAATTGTCTTTTTGAGTAATAATAGAAAATAAGTTTGCTAAATTTCTAAAGGATCAATAACTTGACATTTAAATGATGTCTTTGAGGGAGCCTGTGAGGTTAACATTTTAAAATCATGGAATTTTAGATCTGCATGGAGTCTGAGGGATTATCCATTCCAACCACCTCATTTTACAGCTGAGGAAACTGAGGCCCAAAAAGGTTGTGACTTATAGCTTGTCTTCTCAGATTGTTTACCCAGAGCTAGGAGTAAACTCAGGGCTCCCTATTTAGAGTCCACACCCTCTCCCCTCTTCATTCTCCCCACCAATTTTATTAATAAGATTCATCTTCTCAATCATACAACTGATATTGATGAAAAAAGAGCTAGTTTAGGCCTTGATTTTTGCCTTGATTTAGGCCTAGATTCTTGATCCCAGTTTCATTCCATGGGACAGCTTATCAAAATGAGTAAAGTCCATGATGGATCTCATGGGACTTTGGTTCATGAATTAAAGTGGAGATGTTTGAGTCATTTCATTGTTGCCACATCACACCCTATATAGAGAGACTGTAACAGATTACAGAAAACATCCCTGTTTATTTGCACAAAAGGAGTTGGGCATGAAGGGCATCCCAGAGAGGATGGCAGCTGGAGAGCTCATGGGGGTCCTTGCATGTGCTTGTAGGCTTGGTATAAGGGTCCAGAAGAGAGGAATAAAATAGAATACCCTGGTAGAGAGTGATGGCTCAGGGGACTGGGGAGTCTGGGCAATAAAAGGTGGAGACGCTGGCCTTAAGAAAGAACTGGGAACATCTTTCCTGTTATGACTGAAGGATGGGAGGGAGGGGCGACAGTGGGGCACACTGGAAGAAAAATCAGACTGGAAGTTCAATCCAGTCCTAATCTTCTCATTCAAGTAAGTGGCCAGACCATCAGCTAGGAGTGAGAATCCTCCTAGGTAGTGATGGATTTGGTTCATGGAGGAAATAGAAGATAAAATGTTCTAGGGCAAAGAGGAACAGCTCTGAAGGCAGCAGACCTGAGTTCCAATCCTGCTCCTTTCACTTGCTGTCTTTGTGAAGTTACTTAATCTTTCTCAGTTTCCTCATCTGTAGATTGAGGGACTTGGAACAGAGTGGCTCACGGATCCCGTTCATCTCGAGAACTGTGCAGGATCCCATGAAGGTCTAAAACCATGATCAATGTGGTATTGAAGAGATGAACGAACGCATTATTGAACTTGGAGATGCTCCTGGAGACATTAGGATCAACCAGTTTGCAAAGAATCCCCTCAGCATGTTTTCAGGTTTCTTCCAGTAGCTTTAGAATGTTGGGAAACAGGTGCAGAGTAAGTGGACAAGAGTAGTCACCTAGAATTGGGGGATGAGTGACAAAGAGAACTGGAAAGTTTGAAGACAGAGAGATGTTGCTAGAAAACTTTGAAATGGGTAGTCATGGGCTCCAGCTTTTGGAAGGCAGGGAATATGAGCTGAGAGAAGGGAGAGGCTCAGAGAAGAGGAAGAAACGAGCACTGCTTGTCACAGTGAGAGGATGAAGAGGAATTGTAGCAGCAGCTGATTGAGAGAGGTGAAATTATAGGAGATTATGGACAAAGGAGGAGCTTGGGACCTTGGTGGGTTGTGAAGAGAAGGTTCTGGCCAAAAGCCTTATTGTCACAAGTGTATGGGGGATCGATTGAGACCTTGAGGAGTCTCCCTTGGACTGGCCTTCTCTTGGGGTGGTGATAGGGCTTAGCTGGCCCTTGGAAGGTCAACGGGACAGAGCCCAGAAGAGAGAAGTCAAGAGGAGGAGGAGGATCTCGCTCTTTGGGCCACACTTCCCAAAACCAGAGTTCTCGGGTGGCCGAGTCCCTCTCCCCAGCAGCGGTCGGTTGTGCCCCCCCCTCCTCTCCCAGCCTCATTTGGGGTTTTTATTTTTGCTGAGGCATTGGTTTGCTCATCCCTTTCACTTCTTGCTTTCAAAATGATACAAAGGCTAGAACTAAACTTTGTTTCTAAAATCAGGGAAATTTTGAGGAAGTAAGACTGGGGCAAGGGTGGGTCTGCTGGTCCTTGGCTTCTTGTCCCAACTTAGTCTACTTTTGTTTCAGCCTTCACCCCTCCCCTCATTTGCATAGTATCTCTTTCCAAAGCACCCGGAGCCCTGGCAAACAGGGATGGACTGTCACCCCCATTTTAGAGAGGACACATTTGACCCACAGGAAAAGGGAAGTGACTTAGAATTTAGACTTTAGGCACAGTTCAGTCCATACCCCATATTTTATAGATCCAAAGACGAAGGCCAAGGGGATTGGGACCTCACTTCGCATCATGGCCTAGAATTAGAGGGCAGATGACTATGTGTTGGGTACGATATAGAGGATATTCTCACTGTAGTAAAGGAAGGGAACAGTTGTCCCTTCTAGTTTGGAAATGTGAGAACTTAGGCAAGCTCTCTTTATTTCCCCATTGCTGTACCTCAGAAACATCCCTGGGTTGCATGTGTTGTAGAGAGAGAGGAGAGAGAGGAGAGAGAGAGAGAGAGAGAGAGAGAGAGAGAGAGAGAGAGAGGAAAAGGGAGAGAGAGAGAGGGAGAGAGAGAGAGAGAGAGAGAGAGAGGAGAGAGAGAGGAGAGAGAGTGAGAGAGAGAGAAAAGGGAGAGAGAGAGAGAGAGAGAGAGAGAGAGTGAGAGAGAGAGAGAGAGGAGAGAGAGAGAGAGAGAGGGAAAAGGGGAGGAAGAATGTGGTTTCCCCTTCTCTATTTGGTTAAGAAATCCTTAGCAGTACGGCCCATTTCTTTAATATCATCATGCCTTCTAGCCCCCTAACACAATACTATATTCAGTAGATGTCCACCAAATATTTGCTAAGTGTTTATCCCACTCTAGTTCAGGCCTTTGTTTTTTTCCTGGCACACGGCTTGTGGTAGCCACCATTTCCCTGCATTTTACCTCTATCTCACCACCCAAAGCCCTTTCTCTAAGTAATAGCATGCACCTATATGGGACATTGTGATTTGGCTACCTTATCTGATGGCCGCCATCTTAGGGGAAGGTGTCAGGGTAGGAGATGATCCTGTAAATATGCTTTTCATAAAAGGCAGCATTTTAACCCTCCTCATTTCCCCTGATGGTGGCACTTTCTAAGAGTTGTTGGTTCGAGGATTTCCTGGAGTGACCCTTCTCTTTGCCTGAACAGACAGCTGGAAGCAATCATGCCCCCCTCTCAATTAATTCAGTTCAATTAATAAATTGCCAAGTGGGGGTGGTGCCAGGGAGATGATGCTTGGAGACTTCCTACCTCCCGTTGGAGTGCCCTTGAAATCAGGATTGATAGAGGGTCTTGGGCATAAAGCCTGCCACACTTTGTGCCCAGCTGGGCAGGAACTGGATGACTGGCTGCTGCATTCTGGGTCACCACTGGCCTCAGAGGGCCCTTGTGGAAATGGCTGACCCTGTTACAGAATAATAACTGTCATTATTTCATAAATGAATTTTTATCACTATTTCTTTCTTAACATCATTTTTATTTTCAAATGTGCGCTTCCCCCTCTCCACTACTCAGTGAGTTGTCTTTTGTAACCAAGAACGAAAATAAAAGAAAGGAATTAAAAGAAAATCCTAATCAATGTGGTCACCACATCTGACCCTTTATTCAGTGTTCCATCTTCACCATCCCCCATCTCAGTGAAGGAAGAGAGATGGATTTTTTCATCTATTTTTAGAAAACTTGCTGGTTCATTATAATTTCTTAGTGTTTATATAAGTGACATTTATATGTATGTCATATTTCAACATTTGCAAAGTACCTTTATATAGGTTATCTCAGTTGAGACTTATGACAGTCCTTTGAGGATTCTGCTGTTATTTCCATTTTAAAGATGGCAGCATTCAAATCAACAAGGGTTTTTAAGTACTTCCTATGTGTCAGGCATTTGCCCTCAAAGAGCTCACGCTATAAAATGGAAACAACATATGAACTACTGGGTGGATAACAGATGCATACAGAGAGGACAGACAGTGTTCTTTGAGGGGTCGCATTGATGACTTCTGGGGACTGGGAAAGGCCTCCTGGAAGAGATGAAATTGGAACTGACTCTTGAAGGAAGTGGAGGTGGCAAAAGAGTGGAGGCAGCAGAGTGTTCTGGATGTGGCAGACCATGTGTGTGAAGATATGGGTCCTCTCCCAGGCCTCTATGTAGTCTACCATTTGACCAACTTCCCCACTGATCTGTTTGTGGAGAGAAGTTGGAGGTTGTTCAGAGAATGCCTGGAAATTTCTTGAGGGCAACTCAGTCCACTTTTCTTCTCTTATTCCATCCTGGGCCCAACTAATCTTTCAGGTGGCAATGTGTCTCTAGGAATCCAATACCTATATAGCTACTATCCAATCACCAAAGCTCTGTACAACAGACATTGACTGATGACATTTTTTTTCTCCTCAGTGTGAATCATTTAACCTAAGACTTTGAGGAATCATGGTTCTCACCTAGGAGGCTTTGTGCTGCTTAGAAGCCTAAATATGGACAGGAAAATGCAGCCTCAAGGACTATACTGGGCTGAGTGGTCTTCCTGACATACATCCTATAGACTTGGTCTTTGTGATTCTTTCGACTGTTCTTGGTGTTGAGATGATCACCAGTAAGAGTATAGTCTTCAGAGTAGCACAGACAGTTGTTTTCTGGGCAGTACCTTTTTGCCAATGTGTCATGCACATCAATTCCAGGTGGGCATTCTTGTTTACAACAAAGGTAGTTTAATCAGTGCTAAGAAGACACATTAGGAATGTTAGTAAAAGGAATGGTTGGTGCTCCCTTTTCCTCCTTGATCCTTGGCTCAGCTCAAGGACCTCTTCTTCTGGGAGGCATCTGTTCTCATTCCGTGATGTGGTAGCAATCTCTCTTCCTCACATTGTAACTTATTTGTATTCATATAGGATGGAATTTTTGGAGGGTTAGAATAGATCACTCTCTCTCAATGTATACATATACTTTTATCTATTTATAGAGAGAGAATAAATAAATGTATGTCTATATCTCTATATATGTATATGAAGTCACATACATACATACATACAAACATATACATTTTTACATACATATACACATATTCACACACATATGCATGGGAGGAAGGGAAGGAAGAAGATAAAGAAATATGTAGATACATACATACATACATATAGATACAGATATTGGTATAGGTGTGGACACCCAACACAATGCCTCACCCAGAGCAGCTGCTGCTTTTTAAATGCTCATTGGTTGGATCCTTTCAAATACAGGCATGTTTGTTCTCTTTCTCTCAGTACTCAATCATGTCTCACCCTTCGTGGCTGCCCCCCAAGAGCACTGGTGAATCCCTTGGTCATGCGCCTGCTCGGATGGAGACGACTCATTCATTTGGGACGCCCAGTATCTCTGTGTCTATGCAGCAGACACCCAAGAAGTTTGCTCCAGTCGTTGCCCCCAAGCCTAAATACAATCCCTACAAGCCACCTGGTGCTGAAGGTAAGAAGCAGGATTTGCCCTCTGCATCTCTGAAGGGAGGTAGTGGATGTGTGTGTGTGACAGTTGGGGGTGTGTGCTGGATGATGATGGACTCTTTTGTGAGGAAGTGTTGCACAGTATTGGAATATTTCTCTGGGGGTCAGCAAGACTTACCTTTCCAAAACTTTTTTGATGATTGTATTTGATTCTGTACATTTGTGATGATGGCAAGTCATTGGATTTTTCTAAGGTTTATTTTCCTTACATGAATAAAGAAAATAATAATAACAGTGACCCCCACCTGGCAGGGGCATTTTGAGGGCGAAAGCTCCATGGGGCTGGTGCTGTTCCACCTTGTTTTGCACTCCCTCTGTGCTGCTGGCATACACTCAGGGCTTAATAATGGTCTGGAAAATTTACTTGGAGATGACACAAGATGAGGTCTGTCCAATGCTTTGTGATTTGAGAGGGCCATAGCAGTGTCCACTGTGGTGATCTGGCCATTTTTACTTTCATTGGTGACTCGTCTCCTTGAGCTGTTGCATGGCGTTCCTCTTCCAGACTCGTGTCCCCGTCCCCTCATTTGGACTTTAACCATAAATGCAGAAATAGTTCTTTTTCGGGTGGGTGTATGTAAATAGATGATAAGAGGCTTTCAGGCATAGGACTGTCAGAATATCAGGATGGAAGTCCCTTCTCATCCACCTGTGTGATGTTGGCCAATCACATCACTTCTTTGTCCCTCAGTTTCTTCATCTGTAAAATGAGCTAATAGACTCATCTCTAAATTCTCTCCTGTCATGGAATTCTTTGATTTTGTCCCTCTAAGACTCACTTTTTTCCTCTGTAAGTTGGATTTGAGAATTCTTTCCTCATCTGCTTCAAGAGGTCTCCTCTTCTCTCCCTATTTCGCTACAGCACCCAGATCTGTGATTTCATCAGGACCAGGGAATTTCAGGGAGTATCTTTCAAAAATGCAAATCAGTCCCATCTCTTATACAGTGACCTGTGCCATGGAGAGCTTCAGTGACTTACTAGGGGCTTCCACTCAGAGTTTGCCAGAGGGGGAACTGGAACCCCTGTTCTTCCTGACTCTGAGATTGTCTCTCTTTCCCCTATCCTTCATGGCTTCACAGGGTCATTTTTGTGAAAAGTCCTTTGAAAGTGACTCCATGGTAAATAAATAATTTTCCTAGTTCCTGCTTCCTGTCCTATTCCTTGGGAGCCTTTAGTTCTCCTCTTATATACTCCATCTGGAGAGCTGCTCTCACTTCCATGTCATGGTCCTTCCTTGCTTCCATCTCATAGATTCTTTGACTCTCCTCAGTTCTCAGACCAGGTGCTACCAACTCAGTAGTTGGACTCTCCTCCATGGTTTACTCTCTCTTCCTATTTCCTCCACATCATATGTATTTGGATGTTTTGTTACATCTCCCAATAGAATGGAAGCCCTTTGAAGACAAGAGTCAATTGTTTTTGTATCTCTAGCACCCTGGACAGTGCCTTCACATCATAGGTAAGTGAGTGCTAAATGATAGCCATTAGCTATTTTTACTGTTTTCTTTAAACACACACACACACACACACACACACACACACACACACACATATGCCTTTAGAACCCCACAATTAACTTCCCAATGACTAACCAATCCTTCTTTTACCAAAAAAACAAAAACCTCTTACTATGATCAAGCCCAACAAATCATTGACCCTAATCTGAATATGCTGCAACATTCTACAATGGGTGTCCATTTCTTGCCTGATCTGTGGGAGGTCTGTTTTGCTCTTCCTCCTCTGGAGTCCACATCGAACACTGCACTAAGGAAGAATTCTGAAGCCTTCATATTAGCATCCCTTTACTTTATTTCACAATAACATATAAACATCTTTCTCCTTCTCCTTATTTTACTCCATCATTTTATACAATTCTTCCACAGCTTTTTTTCTGAAATTCCCATATTAATCATTTCTATAGCCCAATATTACATTTAATTTATAAACTATGATGTATTCATTTGAAATTTATTGTGGAATGTGGGATATGATTTAAGGTATTAGTCTAAATTTAACATATGCAAAACTGCTTTCCAATTTTCCCAGTTTTTTTTGAATAATAGCTATCATTTTGATAACACTTGAAGATTTTCAAAGTCCTTTACAAATACTTCATTTTTTCCTCACAACAATCTTGGGATTGGATAACGTTTTTTCTTTTTATTTGAGTCAGAACTAAAGGTTTTTGAACATTGCTTGTTTCCTGTATAGTTTGAAATCCGGCTGTGCTGGGACTCATAATTCCTCCTTTTTTTTATTTGTTCCCTTGAGATTCTTCACCTTTTGGTCTCCCAGATGATTTCAGTTATTATTTTTGTCCAGTTCAATAAAATGATCCCTTGGATGTTTGATTGATATGGCACCAGCTCTGTGGATTAATTGAGCTAGTTTCATCATTTATATTATATTGGCTTCGCTCCAACTGTGATCCTTGAGTAGCTCTCTATTTGTCTTTCTTTTTTTCTATTAAAAAATATTTTATAGTTGGATTCATATAAGTCCTGAGTGAACCATGGTAGGCTGACTCCTAGAGATTTTAGACATTTTGTTTTTATTTTGAATGAAATTTCTTTTTCTATGTCCTCCTCCTGGGTTTTGGCAGTAATATACACAAAGCTTGGTGACTCTTATGGGTAGATTTTATATTCTGTCACTTCCTGAAGTTAACTGTTGCTTTATTTTGTTTTTTACCTTCACTTTCTTGAATACTATAAGCAAACCACCATGTCATCAGCAAATTAAAAAAAGGTTCTATCTGTCCTTTTCCTGTGTTTTTCAAAAGGAGATAATTATATTCAAGAGTTTCTGCTTCCTTCCAATGGTGGTGGGGGGAGGAGACAGCTGATAGAATTGAGGGTTAGAATCGATTTAGGGTTAGGGTCAGAATCTAAATGCCCAGGTCAGGCTGGGGGGTTTGGGGTTCCACATCTAGAGGATTTATTTTGTGCTCTGGATCCCAGATAATACTCCCTCAATCCTGAGTACACCAAATCAGGGCAGCCTCTTTTGTCTCCCTGAAACCTCTCTGCCTTGAACTGTGAAAGACATGTCATCCTTTGATTTCCAGGCCTCCCCTTTCCCACTCTCCCCTCACCCCTTAAGGCTGTTTTGGAATGGAGGGCTCCTGCAGAAGATCTCATGAGATCTGAAGGCTGATGCCAGTGAGGCCTGTTCCCCAAATGCTCTAATGATTGGATGGTGGTGCCTGCAGTTTACAGGGATTAGAATTTGAGAGTCTCTGAGCAGCTCAGCACCAGACAGTTCTCCCCCCCTCCCCAAACACGGCCCCCACTCCTGCATCCCCCCGCCTAGGACACAGAGAGGGATGAACCATTGATGACCACCAGACCACAGCAGGTCCGCTGGTTGGTGTCAGCTCTCAGCTAGAGCCTTGGCATGGTAGTGTCTAATATCTGAGCATCAGAACATGAGACTTCTGGGATCAAGGAGGGAAGGGACAGTGAATGACTCCGCTCCCTTTTTATTGACTCATTCTCTCCACGAGTCTCTAATTGTTTCTCCAATGACCTCAGTGTTGTTGTTGCGGCAATCTCGCCTGAGAGACCGTTGGGCGCGTTTATGGCTCTCGGTGCGGAGCAAGGCTCTTAGTCATCTCTCCTGAATGTGTTTTCTCGTTCTCATCTATCCCTCTTTCCTCCTTGGGCTCAGCCCGGTGGCGAGCTTGGGAGCTGTGCTGGCCGGTTACTTGGTGATGGATTTCAGACCGAGCTCCTTCCCGGCAGTAAAGTCTTTATGAGTTTGTTTGTTTTGAAGGCTGATGTCATGGGCCCAGTGCCCAGCTTCCGAGGCAGGCTTCTGGAGCTTGTCTGGGGACTGGAGCAGTTGGGGACTGGAGAAATGGGAGGCAGGGCGCCCAACAGTAACAGTGAGCTGGCATCCTTGGGCTTCGGCATGGCGACATCCCATTTTCTCAGGGCCAATCTCCAGAACATCCCAGAATGGTTCTGAGAAAAGAATTCACAAGCTTCTGATGGCTCTCCCACTTTGCTGATGGCGTCCTTTCTAAGCTCTGGTGTGGCCGCGGTCTGATTAGACCTTAAAGAGACTGTCCTGCAGGATTAGCCTAGGTTTTAATGAAGTCTTTTACATCATTGATGGGGAAAACGGGGCCATGAGGCTCATCCTTATCCAGAGCAGGAGAGGGACCCGTTCTTTCTCATTTTTCTCCTTTGGGGTACACCTTCCAGACTTCTTCCTCTTGGGGTACCATAACGCATTTTTTAGTTGACTACAGGATGCCATTGTGGGATTGTGGTGCTGGGAAGCTGGTCAGGAGTAATATCACGTGTGTACCAGGACTTTGCAAATCTTAATGCAGTGGCCAACACATAATAAGTGTGTAGTCAATGTCTGGAGATTGTGATGCCAGTGGTGATGATGGTGATGAGCAGGAGGAGAAGGATTATGGCAGATGAGAGTGCCATTTGTTTCCTTTTTAATTCACAAGGTTTCTATTTTAATTTTTTCTATTATCAAGTATTTTTCTCCCTCCTCCCTTCCCCATTGTCACCAAAAGGTGGTGAAAGGAGCAAAACTCATAACTTTTGTAACAAATATCTTGCTTCTTTTAAATATATTGAGTAAGGGATGGGTAATCCAGGCTGATTTAGTGGTGTAGTGGTTAGAGGTCTGGAACAAGGAAGACCTGAGTTCTAAAGTTCTAATCCCTCTCTGACACAAGCTTCCTGACCTTGGGCAAGTCACTTAACAAAGCTCTTTTGTTTAATATGTAGAATAGGGATAATGTAGCACCTGCCTCACAGGATTCCATAGCATATATAAAGTGCTTTGCACACATTAAAGTTCTATATAAATATTAGTTATTAATATTTGCAGTAAAAGGAAAGAGTTTTCTCTATTGGGATGACTTTGTCCTTCAGGCTTCCTTTGGAGACTTTAATGAATTCAACAAGTGTTTATCAGATGCCTACTATGTGCCAGGCCTGGGGGCTATATCAGTCGATTCATAAACATTTAAAGCACCTACCATGTGCCTGCCATTGAACAAAGGGCACAGGATACAAATAAAGACAAAAGATTGTCCCTAAGTGCCAGGGGCTTCCACTCTAATTGCAGAGATAACTATGGATAGAAAACACTGAAAAGAATTGTCTGTGCCCTTGACAATTGCGCATTCCTTTGGGGAAAATGAGAGGAGTACATACAAGTAAATAGAAAATAAGAACACACTAATTAGGCCCTGGCACCTGAGTGCATAGTGAAAGCTTGAATGCAACCGGTGCTTGAGCAAGGTCTTGAAGCCACCGAGGACTCCTGGGAATTGTCCAAGGGAAGAGACAGAGAGGATTCCAGGCGTGGTCCACAGCCTTTAGGAATGAATTTTTGTCAGTACCGCTCTTGTTGAAGATGACCCTCCCCTCCTGCAGAACTCACCAGTCCATCCCAAAGATGCTGATTTCTGCCCACTTACCTCCTGGGGCTCAGTGGCCACACGTGAATGACCCTGAGTCCATCATTGATCTCTGAGGCTACAGCTTCATCCTTACTGACCTTCTAGATTTTATCTTTGCTTCCTTTGGCGTATTTCCAGAATGGGGATCCTCAAACCGTACATACCTGGTTCACAATGCAACAGGAAGGATACCAGCATTTTCAGGCTGTATTTCAATATGTAACAAATTGGCTTCTGAATTTGGTCATCCCCCAGCATATCGCAGGAAGGATGGGCTGCTTGGTTTTTTTTTTTTTTTTCAAATTGCTGTTGTTTTTTCCCTTTGCATGAAAGCTAATTGGATGGATATCACCTCTTCAGCCTGTGCCCATCCTCAAAGCCTTTCTAGCTGGGCAGGCCTGTCACAACATGAATTCTATTGGGATCACCTTGGAGAATCCAAGGGTGCCTTTAACACCAGAATGAAACCCCAGAAGAGGATTACATTGAAAGGAAAACAAACAAAGTACCTTTCACTGATAAGCTCATTGCAGCATTTTTCCTTTGTTTTGAAAAAGTCTATTTGGTAGCATTCATCATCTAAGAAGGTTTTGGAGCTCAATAACCTGGGAAGGTGACGTGTGAATCCAGTTTTGTGGTCTGTGTAGATAGCTGAAGACTGAAAAGAAATACCCATGCACTTGTGTGTCCACAAACACGACCCCCTGGAACGATCCTACTAACTCCTGACACCAGCAGCGTCCATCCTGCCGGCTTGTGTGTGGCTTATGGCCTTCATTCTTACTGCCCTGTGGCAGGCCCATCCTGGAGCTGCTGGGCCCGTCATCTGCTCGGTTCTTGGTACCTAAGAGCAGGCGGTCCCAATTCTTCACCTCCAGTCATGTGTGGGCCTTTCCTGCTTACTCTCTCTGACTGTAAAAGTAAAAAAGGCCCACCATTCCTCTCTGCCACCATGTATTTAAGTGAGGCCTTACGGTATAATTTTCCTTTATAAACCACAGGGCACATCACAATAGCCTAGTAAGGTTTTCATTATTATTATTTTTTGGTAATCTCCAAATAAGGAAGAGCTTTTTTATTTCCTCCCTTTTTATTGCCTCCAATTTAGATTCAGTGCCTTTTTGGATAGTTTTTTTTTTCTTTTAATCCTTTTTGGGACACTAGACTCTTTTTTTTCTTGATGAAAACATACTTCCTCTCTGGTTTTTTGGTGCGCATTCTTCCCAGAATTGTCCTTTGAATCTAGTAAAGCACAAGTAATAGCCTCTAAGGATTGAACTGAAGTTATCCTCTATATAAATTATCTGGAGTAGAAGCAAAAAGTCAATGAATGCACAAGCAAAGCACTGATTATCTTAAAGCACTTGCTATGTGCCTAGTGCTGTACTAAGTGCTATAGATTCAAATACAGAAAAAAAAAACCCAACAGATAATTCCTGCCTTCAAGAAGCTTATTTTTAGTAAGAGGAGAGAACACCTCGATGGCTAGAGGACAGCAAGCAAAGACATTAATTGGCAGTACCTATTCAGGAACAATGGTGGTTGCTTTCTGTCCCAGAGCTGGGCAAGGGCTGAGGTTAAAGGCAGCTGAAGGGGAGAAGATTGAGATGGAAGGTGAGGAATGCATGGGGTCCCCTCAGAACAATGGACCACGTTCTGGAGGTGGTGTCCTCATGTGGACTTCATATTCAGGGGTGACATTCTTTGGTCAAGTGTAGAGGCATCTTAGTGTCTAGGCAGGAGGTGGGGAAGTGAATTCTCCCAATGCTTATGATGCTTTCCTTTCTTCCTCCTTGTTTGAAATCTGTTTCTCCAGGGTGAAAATTGCCTCTATTCACCCAGCCATTTTGGCAATCCCCTGCCTCAATTTGCCCAACTACAGAATACAATCAGAAAAGCATCAGGACTTCCAAAGAGCAATATTCTTGTTAGTGTGTATGCCCCTTAAAGCATTGCCAATCCCATTCTCCTACCCCCATACCCATTTTCTTTTCCCCCAGTCCCTTAGAAACTCCATGACTTTCTGTGGCTTCTGAAACACAACTCGTTATGTTCTGCAATTATGATCTACCTTAGATAATCTCTTACCATTCAGAGGCTCACTCCTGAAATCTCTCCGGTGTGCTATAGGACCCCTCAGAGCCTGACTTATTGGATCTTCCAAGACTAGAACTCAAGTTCCCTGAACTGCTCTTCAGACAGACTGTGGTCATTGATTTACTGTGCCAGTTTCTACCTCATAGGACTTTAGGAAATTGTAATAAGGACCTAGTGTGGTGACACGGAGTAACAAATGGAGAACATTAGAGAAAACAGCTCACACCAGCCCAGGAAGACTGGGAAGGAGCCTTAGAAGTCATTCAGTCCACCCTTTCATTTTGTAAATGGGGAAATTGAGGCTTAGAAATGTCGAGTGAAGTGCCTGAGGTCGCTTAGTTGATAAGCAGAGTCAAGATCTGAACCTACAATGTCTAAAACCACATGCATAAACCTTTCCACAACGCTAATCCATTATTGCACATTCCAGACATGATTATCGCAGGAGGATGAATTCCTTTTCCATCTCCTTTCAGTTTTTTTGTTTAACTCTGGAAATATCATGCTTAAATTCTATGGAATTTCTGAATTTATGAAATTCTGTGGTATATTTACCTTTTTGCTATTGGCATTATTTGTTAGGTAGGATGGTTTGTGGCACAGTAAATGAGCCTAGACTCAGGAAAACTCATTTTCCTGAGTTAAAAACCAGCCTCAGACATATACTAGCTGTGTGACCCTGGGCAAGTCCCTTAACCCTGTTTGCCTCAGTTTTTTCATCTGTAAAATGAGCTGGAAAAGCAAATGGAAAACCACTCCAGTCTCTGTTAAGAAAACCCTGAATGGAATCACAAAGAGTTGGATATGACTGAAATAACGGCAACGAACATAGGGAATACCTAGTTACATGGATGTGTAGTGGGGCCAGAGAAGAAGGCACTGTTTGAGAATATTTTGGCATTTCCTGGGTTTAAGGGAACAGAATTAGGAATCCGCATTAAATCCACATTAGCCAAGAGGTGAACCCAACATTTCTTTTGCCATGGGATGAGGAGATGTGGAGTGATCAACGTACTCAGACTTGATTCTGTCCAATTTAGTTTTTCCTGTTTACATTGTCTTCCTGCCAGTGTCTGGGAGCTACAGTAATGAATGGCATGGGAATGGTCATTTTCTGGATTCTCCATCCTGAATGGCAAAAGCTAAATTCAGTGAATCTCAAGCTCATTCTCTTTCTACTGACTAGGACCAACTCAAATGTCTCTATGATGAAGTCATCCTGAGGAATCATGTCACTGAAAGTCATATGAAATTACCTGTAGTCCCACAAGAAGTGATATCAGCCCATCAATCTGTGTGTGTTTCTATGAGATGTGCACTATTTACAAACATAATTATACTGTGGTATCTGAAATAGTATACTACTATAGCTGACAAATTGACTGGCTTGTCCCCTTTACAAGTACAAGGGAAACAGACTGAGCATCATTGATAATTGTGTGTGTGTGTGTGTGTGTGTGTATGCATGTGTTTCAGGGCTCTTATAAAACAATGACACTGTTTGTTAAAGAAGGAAATGATCGTTTATTTATATGGTCATCACATGACAACTTTCTCCAAGGAGCTGGATAAGATTCTAACTTGTCTCAGAAAACTGTAATATTCTTTGTGATTGGGGGATGTTCCAGTGTCCATATCAATAAATCACTTGATCACCAAGCATTTGATTGGTGCATTTTTTAGATGCTTGACTTTAGATGCTGTACTTGGTGCTGGGGATGCAAGATTCTCTGGCAGGGTAGACTCTAAACTGGAGATAGATGTGGAGTGGATGTTTCCTCTCTGGATCTCCATTTACCCAAAGGTAAATGGCAGCAACTAATAATTCTTTCTTGGACCAGCTCCATGGTATGTTGCTAAGCATGAGTGGGGGGATTTCTCTGGCCATTTTTTAGAGGAGAGTTCCTAGGAAATGGAGGAATGCCTCCAATGAGGCTATAGAAATTTTATCTCCCTATTGTTGGTAGAAGGACTCCTTCTTCAAGATCCCTCCCAATTCTTGTCATGTTATGCGGCTCCTTTAATGGCTTCAGTGTCTGGCACATTCCATAGCGTGGGCAGCGTGGGAGAGTTTGGGAACTTCTCTGACAGTCTCCACTTTCCCTGCTTTTCTTCATGTGCTTTTACTCCTAAACAGATTATTAGAGTGCCAGGGGTTTGTACTTTGTGTTCCCAAGATTTTTGTTTTTTAAGAAAATTTAATCTGGATAACAGGAGAGAAGGGAGAAAGAAAATAAAAATGAGAGAAGGATTCTTCTGGAATACCCCAGTCATGCCTAGGCTTCAGCATCACAAAGCTGTTTCATTCTCAGAGTCATAAGTAGAGTGTGAAACCTCAGTAGATCCTAAAAGAAGGGTCATGTGAATCATTTATAAATTGGTTCATGATTGGTGTCATAAAAATATTCTTGGGACATGAAGCATTGGGCAAATGCACAGCATTAAATATGTGTGTGTATGTGTGTATGTACGTATGTATGTATGTATGTATGTATGTATCTCAGGTCAGAGATTAACAGCCCTGAATTACCAGAGCAGCCAAGTTTGTTGCCTATTTGCATATTCCTTTGTCTTCCTTGATATTCAGAGGTAGCCCTGCTGACAGTATCTCCACAGGTGATAGGAGGGCCTCCCAATTACCCCAAGTCCCAAATCAGAAAGACCAGCACTCTCTGTAGCCTGAGAGCCTCTTCCATCTTCTGGGTTCCACTGGTGCCCTTTACTCAGGAATCGTGACTAAAGGATCCATCCAAAGCATCTCATGGACTTTGGAACCATGGAGGCAGTCAGGAGCCTCATTAATAAGAGTGCACAGAGGCCTGGCCTCAAGGTCAGGTCCAGGCTTGAGCAGACCTGGAAGGAAAAGGAACCTAAGCAGCGTGGACTGTGATAAAAATGAGAGGGAGAGTTTCTCATAGAGAAACTGAGACTGTATTTGGCCTTTCTCTCTCCGCAACCTCAACTGTCCAGGTGTCTTTTCAACATTGAAAGGAAGTGTTGCATAATGGTTAGAGCCCTTGACTTGCCATCATTGAGGCTTTGCCTCATATCCCTCCTCCTTACTGGCTGTTTGACCCTTGACAAATCCAAGAGCCTCTTTGTGACTCAATTTCCTTATCTGTAAAACAAAGAGCTAGGACTTAATGGCCTCAAAGGTTCTTGTTCTAAATCTACAACCTTGTAAAGAGTGATTAAGAAAGTTCCAAGCTTTCTCACACACACACACACACATACACACACACACTGTGGACACATGCATAAATCGCAGTCAGCAAATGTGTTAATGTGAAAGGTTGCTAAAGGGAAAAAAGGGGGAATAAGGGTATTCTCTGTATGACGTTGCCTCTTCCCCACCCCAAATATGGTGCAAATTCAGCTCTGACTTTTGACCTAAAGAATAAACAAACCCTCCCTGAATGTCAGAGAACATGGAAAGTTTCTCCCACAGTGGGGAATTTCTGAGAAGATAGGAAGTGAGCAAAACTGGATTTGACTATGGTGGCATGTCCATGCCCTCCTCTCACAGCTAGCTTGGTCAGTAAGTGAAGACTCTTCAGGGCAGAGTAACCAGTGCAGAAGTGCTATTTCTTAGACCAGTGTTTAACCAAGACTAATGCCACAGTTGAGGACAGAGCTGGATTCGACGTCCTATTGATGCCTGGTAATTGCTCCCTCTGAAAATTCAAAGCCATTGCCCATGTTTTGCTGAGCACCAGTGAGCAGCGGAAGGACGTAGAGGAGCCAGCAGGGTTATGTGGCAAATAAGGAAAAGGCCCTCTGGTTGCCTCAAGAGAAATTCAACAGCCCGGTGGGTGCCCTGGATCGAGCCCGTGCTCCAGGAAGACACTGAGTTCTGGGAGCCACATTTTGGATGCGTGTGTATGTGTGTGTGTGAGTGTGTAGCAATGATAATTTTGTAGAATGTGTTGTCATTTATAAGGTATTGCAGGTTTTTTCTGAATTTATCAAATGTCAAATATAATAAACACAGTAGGATGAGAAAGGAATTACACATAATATTGATAATCTCTGTTATGATGATCTTGCTTTTCCTTTAAAAGTATATAATAAATTCAACATGTTACTTTCGCATTTGTCCTGCTCGTATTTTCTTTATGTCTTCTTCCTGTTCTCCCCTCTGAACTTAATGATGCTTTCATGACCTTCCTTCCTTCCTTCCTTCCTTCCTTCCTTCCTTCCTTCCTTCCTTCCTTCCTTCCTTCCTTCCTTCCTTCCTTCCTTCCTTCCTTCCTTCCTTCCTTCCTTCCTTCCTTCCTTCTTCTCTTTCCTTCTCTTACTCCCCTTTTCTGGGTCTCCAAACTTCAGAAAATCTCAGAAATTCAGAGTTAAAAGGGTTTCTGACAACTATCCCATGATATCTCATAGCTCAGTGGCACAGTGGATAAGGCATTGGGATAGGAGGCAGGAAGCTCCAAGTTCTAATGTGAGTTTAGACATTATCTGTGTGACCTTGGACAAGTCACTTCATATGTTTTCTCATCTGTATAATGGAGATAACAATAGCTGCTACCTCCCAGGACAGTTGTAAGGAAGAACTGAGGTAATAATTGTAAGTCACAGAGAAATGTCTGATACAGAGTAAACACTGTATAAATGTTGTTGCTATCACCACCACCACCACCATCATCATCATCATCTTTGCATTTTACCTTACAAGGGGTCATCCAGTCTCTGCCTGAAGTGCCCCCCAAAGCAGCCTGTTCCACTTTGGGTTTATTCAAACCACCCCTCCCCATTCCAAATCTTCCACCAATTCCATTCAATGCACCTTCTTCTGTCTTCAGGGCTACAAGTATGCTCCTGCTCCTTTTCTCTAGTGGCATCCCAAGTTGATCCATCCAAAATTTTTATCAGAACGCAATTGTATTCAAGGCTCTGACTTTGGGTCTGAGGCAACCCCCAAAATTCAAACATTTTACATTCTACTTAAAGACTGATGAGAGCACACTAACTCATGATGTTGTCAGGGGTCAAGGGATAAGTCCCTGAAGTCAACACTATGGAAAGAGGAGAAGAACATGCTGCCTTGGACCTGTGCTGGTCAGAGAAAGTTTCATAGGGGAAGTGGGATTATGTTGTATTTTCACATGAGCTCTTGTCTTGTGGCCATTCTGTGTGTCCTCCTACTGGATACAAATGACATTAGTGTTTATGAAGTAGAGCATCTCTTCCCCCAGCAAGCACCAAGGCAGGTGAATTCTCCTGAAGAGGATGTAAACACACACACACACATGCACACACACACATGCAAACGCACAAACACACACAAAAATGTTTTTCAAGATCAGCTTTGAACATTTCTTTGGAAAGTAATAGTTTCATCATTTTTTTTCTAAAAAAAAAATGATAATTTATTTTTCTACCTTCTTCATTTCCCAGTGTAGTCTTCCTCCCATAAACAGAAAGCATATAATCATCTCCCAATCAGTGGTCATGCTATGTGCTAGGCACTTTGTACTTGATTCTGGGGATAGGAAGACAATGCCTTAAACAATCCCTATTCAAATAAGTCAATGATAGAAAGAACAGCCCTCTATATACTCACATATTTATAATAACATATTTTGATGTAGCTAAAAACTGGAAACAAAATGGATGCCCCTTGATTGGCAAGTGGCTAAATGAATCATGGTACATGGATAGTAATTAAACAGCACTGTACTGTAATAAATAATGAACATGACAAATTCAAACAAGCATCAAGATACTTATAGATGCATAGTGTGGAGTTGAAGGGGACACTAGAGGCTGTTTCTGTCCATCTACAAAAGGAGTCATTTTACAATATGAGGAAACTGAGGCTCAGGGTGATTGTGTCTTTCTTGAGGCAATATAGATAACAAGTAGTAGAGCTGGAATTTGAAAAAATGAAATTAATAGAAGTAGAAAGCACCATGCCTAAAATAACGTACATGAATATAACTACCACAAAAAAGACAGATTTCTGTCACTTCACTTCTTTAGTTTGGATAATGGTGTTGATTAAGCTCAAATATAAAGAAATTCAAGAAGACTGAAATTTTTTGCCCTTCATTACTTTTCAAATGTTGAGTCCAGCCAGTGGGTGACTCTAGATAGTATTAACTAAGTTATGCATGATGATGAGGAACAGACATTTATTTCGGTATTCCCCAAGACTCTATCCCAAGTCCTCTTTTCTCTTCTATATTATTTGTATTGATGACTTCATCAGCTTCCCTGGATTCAATTATCATCTTTATTCTGATGTTTCTCAGATCTGTTTACACAACTCTAACCTTTCTCCTGACTTGCAGTTTCACATATCCAGCTACCTAGTGGCCATCTCAAACTGTGTGCTCCATTGACGTCCTCAGCTCAACATGTCCGAAACTTAACTGGCTGTCTTTACCCCCAAGCTCTCCCCTCTTCCCAACTTGCCTCTCACTGTCGTAGGTGTCACCATCTTGCCAATCACCAAGATGCCGTCCTTGACTTCTTTTTCTCCCTTAAAGTCTCCCCTATCCCCGCGTCCAATCATATGTCAAGTCTTGTCAGTTCTACCTTTCAGAACATCTCTCCTCTGCCACTGCCACTATCCCTATTGCCTCTTTTCTAGATGCTTGCGATGACTTTCTGGTTGACTTCTCTGCTTCGTGTATCTCTCCATTATGGTCTGTCTTGCACATAGTTGTCAAGGTGATCTTCTTAGACTAAGGTCTGACCTTCCAATTCAGCAAACCACAGTGGCTCTTATTACGTCCAAGATCATATAGAAAATCCTCTGTTTGGCCTTTAAGACCCTTCATAACCTGGCCTTTTCCCTACCTTTCCAGTCTTCTTTCACCCTATTCACTCTTATGTACTCTTCAGAGCAATGACAATGGCCTCCTGGAGGTCCTCCCAGAAAAATAGCCTCTCTCTCAACTCCAGGCGTCTGTCCCCTGTCCCTCCTCTCTGCTTCAGGTTTTAGGTAAAATCTTACCTTCTGCATGAAGCCATCTCTGTTTCCATTAGGTCCTTCTGTTAACCATTTTAAAGTTATCCAGCATACACCTTATTTCTGCATAGTTGTTTGGACATTTGCCTCCCCATTGGGTTGTAAGCTTCTTGAAAACAGAGACTGTCTTCTGCCACGCTTTGAATCCTCACTGCTTAATACAGTTCTTGGCACATAGTAGGCACTTACTAAATGACCTTGACTTTATCCATATTATGTTATTTGATTCTCCTGACAACTCTAGAAGGTAGGGGGTGGCCTGAGAGAAGCTAAATGACTTACCCGTTGTCCCCCCAGCCAGTAACCATTTGGACGGATTCTGGCTCTCTCTCTTCCCTATCACTTCTGTGCCTCAGTGAATGGCATCCATGTAACTTCTGGGGCTGTTAGGATTCTTAGTCACCACCACTACTTGCTTCTTGGCTGAACTGCTTCTGAAAGGCTTTCCTTCCTCTTCTTCAGGCAGACAAACTTATCCTTTGTTTGACTCTGTAATTGCAAGAGCGTTAGGTTAAGGTTGTGTGATAGCAACCGTCTTGCCTTGCCATGTAATTAATTTCCCATTTACACACATGTATATTTAAATGCACATATATAAAAAATGACATTTTGTCACCTTCTTCCATTATTTCAAGGTTTGAAATGATGAGTCATTGGTGCAGTGGCCTATTTTTGTGAACCACAATAGCTTGGGTAGAAAGATTAAAAAAAATCGTCATCCTCAGGAATGGATAGCAGCCATCTTTTTTTAGCTAAAATTGCAAACATCTGGCAATTACTGTCTTCTACCTCCCTTTACAAAAAAGGAGAGTCATCCCTCATGCCTTGGCATGCTGCTATGTTTAATCAAGGCAGGCCTGAGAGCCTCACGGCACAATTGGTTATGATTTGAGGAGGCCACTGGTCCAACCCGGCCTTGGCTTGAGATGTTTCTGAAAGAAAAAAATGTTAATGTTCCCCATATGCTCCTGTGTTATACAATGACAACAATCGTAATATGACAATTAATGAACACATAACATCCTCTGATTTTTTTCCTCTTTACTCATTTGCGGTGGCTCTCATGGCAACTTTTATATCCCCCAAATTCATGGTTACGGGAACCTTTGACTATGGCTCTCCCCATCAGCTTTTGGCATGGTTAGACACAGGGCTGCTAAGTCAGTAAACCAGTAAATGTCCCTGATTCCATTGCAAGTTGGCCTAATAAAAAAAGTTCGAAAAGTAAATCAGCATTTGTTTCCAACCTTCGTTGTGGGTCTGGTGGCCCACTGTTATGGGGGATTGGGGTACCCCACCCAGTTTTGCGTTGTAATAAGTCTTTGAGGCAGGATGCCTTCTTTTGTGCTGTGCAATAAGCAATGTGGTCAAGGAGAAGGGAGGAGAGGGTGCCTGGTGGCTTCCTTTCAAGACTTCTGCATTCTGTCCCTGTCTCTACCGGAAGTATTCCGCCTGACCCTGACTGATGCACTCAGCTCCAAAGACAACCCCCTGGCTGCACTGCTAAGGGTTTCGCCCTTGACCTAGCCTCCTTCTGCCTGGGGGAGTCTGAGTCAGTGGGAGTGAGTAGTTGCAAGTGAGATGGTAGAGAGCAAAGGGTTGGGGAAGAGAGGGGGACCAGGTCAGGGGGATAGTGTAGACATCACAGAAAAGACTAAAAATAGGCTACTCTGTGAAGCTGGCATATTTAAACCATATGCAAATATATGCAAATGTACCAAGGCCTTTCTAATTATTTGATACACCTGGATTGGGCTCTCATGAAAATCCTAGTAGAAATTCCCCACTCTACTCCATTTCCTTAGATATGATAATCATAAGCAAACCTGAGCTTTTGGGGAAGTTAAGAAGAGAGAAAGTCAAAGCATTTTGCAAACATCTCAGCCTTCAATATAGCTGGTAACCAGGACTTTTAAGTGTGTGTGTGTGTGTGTGTGTGTGTGTGTGTGTGTGTGTGTGTGTGTGTGTAGGGGGGGAAGATCTCAGCCTATGCAGCAGGTCACATTAAGTGTGGGATGATGGGACTGGGGCTTCTGCCATAAATGGCCCCCATTTTCACAACAGATGCTATCACCTTCATTGCTTCTACCTTCCTGGCCCCTGCCAGTTTCGTTCCCTTTACATCCTGAGAGCTTCATGCCTGCTATTGCCCTGACTGGTAAGTTTTAGACTTTCATTTTATTGTAACTGATGAAAGATGCTTATCTGACTTTTGTTGGTTTTCCTACCATAGCTTTAGGACTGGCAGGGATCTTGGGGAAGAAACTGAGGTCCAGAACCAAGAAATGGCCCAGGCAAGGTCGTACATATTGGTGGCAGCCCTGTTCTTCTGACCTGAGATTTAGTTTTCATGGTACCAAACTTAACTCTGTCTCTCTTTATTCTCTGTTCTCCATATTTCTTTAACTTCTTTTCTTTCCTGAATGTCATAAAGATTCAAGCTTGCCTTGGTGTCTTACCTGAATTGTGAATATTGTTCCCATCACATCTGGGAGGTAATTCATGTTTGAATGAGAAAAAAATCATCATAATCCTTGTAATCACCCTTTTCACTGCCTCGTTATGTGCCACTTGGGGCAGCTAGGTGGTTCAGTAGATAGAGCACCAGTGCAGGAGTCAGGAGGACCTGAGTTCAAATCTCACCTCAGATACTTGACACTCACTAGCTGTATGGCCTTGGGCAAGTCACTTAACCCCAATTGCCTCATCCTGTGTCATCCTCCAGTCATCCTGATGAATATTTGGTCACTGGATTCAGATGACTCTGAAGGAGACATGAGGCTGGTGACCTGCACAGTCCTCCCTCACTCAAAACAAAGTCAAGTGCAAGTCATGTCATTACTTTTCTGATGGCATGGTCTTCTTCATGCAATGAAGGATGAACATACATGTGCCACTCTCTTTGGCAAGTATTGACAATCCAGACCATGCCCTGCTATGACCATTGAATCAGACTCATAGATATGGATTAAAGATAGATCTGGTCCGACATCCTAGACTGCCCATTTTTCAGAATATGATGTTGAGGCTAGGAGAAGTCAAGACATTCACCACAGCATCATGACATTCTGCGAAGAACATGACTTAGAGACCTATGCCTCAATTAGAAGTTTTGTCTCTTCCCTTTAAGAGCAAAGTAGTGATAATAAATAGTAGTAATAGTAATACTAGAGAAATAGCTAGCATTGATAGGACACTTACTGTGCGCCGGGCACTGTGGTTAGCACTTTTCCAATATTATCTTGTTTGATTCTCACGACAACCTTAGGATGTAGGGGCTATCATTATCCTCACTTTACATTTGAGGAAACTCAAGCAAGTCAAGATTAAGTGACTTGTCCAGGGTTATGCAGGAAATGTCTGAGGCTGCATTTGAACTCAGGTCTTCCTGACTCTAGACGCAGTGTTCTACCCACTGAAATGCCACCTAGCTGTCCATCTTGGAAAAGTCATCGAACATCTCTGAAACTCATCTAAAACAATGAGTATATTGATAACACTGTACCATTTGTCTCTCAGAAGTTCTGTGAGGACCAGATATAACATGATTCATAAGGTGTTATTCAAGTTAGAAGTTTCTATATGAATGTAATATATCACGATTCCATCATGATTGCCATGGCTAAACTAGCCAATGCTAGTCAATAGTACCGTGTTCGCTAGACCCTACCCATCCTGATTCCCAGTTGTGTATTTGTGTGTGTGTCTGTGTGTGTGTGTGTGTGTGTTTGTGTGTCTGTGTGTGTGTGTGTGTCTGTGTGTGTGTCTGTGTGTGTGTGTGTTTATGTGTGTGTGTGTGTCTGTGTGTGTGTGTTTATGTGTGTGTGTGTGTCTGTGTGTGTGTCTGTGTGTGTGTGTGTCTGTGTGTGTGTGTGTTTATGTGTGTGTGTGTGTCTGTGTGTGTGTGTTTATGTGTGTGTGTGTCTGTGTGTGTGTGTTTGTGTGTCTGTATGATTTTCCCCCTCCATCCACCAGAGCAATTCCTAACTAAAGTTCCTCCTCTTTGGCTCACGATTGTTACTGTTACTCAAAGTTTCCATTGGTGTTTTGTTTATAAAAAGGATTTTCTGTAAGTCTGCAAAGATCTAAATTAAATACAGTCAGTGATGCCCTTTATTTCATCCAAATCATTTATGATGTCATAAATTAAAAGTTGCAAGGGACCTTCAAGATCTTCTGTAGAGACTTGTGCCCTCTTGGTTCTGCTGGTGATTGACCTGTGCCCTGGAGGCTTGAAGTGATTTGTCCAAGCTCCCACAGCTGGTAAGTGGAAGAGGCCGATTCAAACCTCTTGTTTCATTGGGTTCAGTGAGGTAGGCAGAGGTCGATTGTTACTTTCTGTTTATGGGCAATGTTACCTAGGCTCAGGCAATGAGTCACCTAGCCCAGCTAATAGCTGATCGGGCCAGGCAGTACTCTGTCCCTGGCTTCAGATGCCAGATGGAATACCTCTTTACTATACCTGGTGAATCTTTCTTCTTAATTTGTTTCTACACTTACCCTCTGTCTGCCTGTTTTCCCAACTATAAAACTGAGATTATAATAGTACCTCCACCAAAGGGTTGTTCTGAGGCTCAAGGGATGTGATGATTGTAAATCACATAGCATGGTGCCTGCATGTAGTAGGAGCTTAATAAATATATGTTCCCTTTCCATTCTTCCTAAACAAGCTGTTTTTATCAGATTGCCATACCTTGAAAAGGGTTCACAGAAGCACTGACTTATAAAGCAGAATTCCTGGTCCCCAGTTAAAGGGGGACATTTTGGAATGTCCTTGATTACCCTGGCAGGACAATGGCAATCCAAGGTTGGAACAAGTGCTCTTGGGATTTTTGCCCAAATGGGGATATCACTGAGGCATTTTCCATTCTCTGGGAGAGTTGCCAGGGACATGTCTTGTTCTGTGTCCCTTGGCAGTCTGAGCTGATGGGCCTGGGCAGCCTTTTGGCAAGGGCTAATAATGCGTTAGGAGGCTAAACTTATTGTATATGAAGGAAGGACATGGCCCAAGTCAATAAAATTTGAAGGAAGTCAGGGAGAAAAAGACACTTTCATTGACTGTTAGAAACTTGACATTGGGAGAGAGATCTATGCAACAGTTAAGATCCCAGTAGCTTACAGTGTTTGTGACTTGGGCACGGATGCAAAGAAACATTCCCCATGATCAGCTGGCATCCACTTTCTAGATGAGGCTCTATCCCAAATGTGATCTCTTAATTATGAGCATTGTGGGATTAGATGGGGTGACAGCTACTAAAGTTGGCAGTTAGAGTCCAGGGAACTTTAAGACAGAAAAGGGAGATCATTTATGCGATAGCTCACTAGGATGATGACTGAACTGGGAGGCAGGTTGCTGTATTGGGTTCTAATCCTGATTCTGCCTCCATCCACCTCCTTTTCTTTGACTCCACAGTGTTTAGCCTGGTACATGGTGCATGCTTAATAAAATGTTTATTGACTGATTGGACAAGACCCTTTCATTCTTTGGGCATCCTTCATCTACAGAAATGGACCCATTCACCATCCGCACACAATTACCCTGAGGAATGAGCTTCATCATCCATGACCATGAATTGTTACTACAATCAGAAAATTTAAGTACTGGACAAGGATCTGGAAATCCTAGTCCAAAGCTCATCCCAGATTAAAAACCAAACCGAAACAAAATGGTAATGACAGTCAATGGTTTTGGTTCTGTGATGTTGTTTTTTTCTGGAGGTAAAAGACTTGTTTGACCGGTATCTTGGATTTTCACCAGTTGAAGGTTCAGAATCCAAAACATAGCATGTGTGATGGAGTCAAGTTCGAAATGAAGGGTCCTCTTGTCTTTGCTCTTAGCTTAGCCTTGACATTATCACTTGATCTCTGTGCCTCAGTTTACTTATCTCTTAATTGGAGAGAACACTGTGCTCAAATTAGAATGACCTTGTAAAGAACAAGGTCATAAACCATGTCCGAGTGGGTGATAGATACTAAAGGTTCAAATTTGCAGGGGTTGGCTAAGTGAGTCTTGCCCCTCATGCTTTTGAGTGAGCTGTTCACAAGGCCCTCGGAACAAAGGGAGATCTAATGGCTTGTTTCTCTTCTGAGGGCAGAATCCAAGGGCTAGGCAGGGTTCATGGAGCCTGTCTTGTTCACCAAGCCCCAATGTTCTTGTAAGAACCATGTCAGGATGTTGTCTGCACGCTGTCTCCCCTGATCACAGTAATCGGGTCAGGAGAGAAAGAGAAGTAATAGAGCGTCTCTTAGCAACCAGCCCCAGGAGACAGAGAAAATTACTCAAACCCGACTATCCAGCCAGGGAAGTCGAAAGAAAGAATGTTCTGAAAGTCTGCTGAAAAGTGCTCAGGGACAGGACTCCTTTACATACTCTGCTCCTATAGGCTTGATTCAATGGCCTCCAATGACCCTTCTCCCTTTAAAAAGCATACAGAACACAGGAGGGGGTGGGGTGGTGGGGATGGCAACACAAAATAAACATTTTTTTCTCTTTTTCTCTGCCCATCCTCCCTCTTCCTCTTCTGTTCTTTTTTCCCCCCCTTTTTTAAACATGTCGCAGAAAAATAGCGTGGGAACAAGGGAGGGGGCTTTTAAAAAGTAGTTGATTGGATTCTGAAATTAAAATTTTATTTTGGTAAATAGAAACAAAGCAACAAAAAAATATGGCAGTAGGTCTCCCTTCTTAGAGCCCTGGACTGACTTTAGGAGTAATGGACAGAGTATAAGCCTGGCCATATTGTTTTCAAGTCAGAAGACCTGCTTTTTCACTTCCTGTCATGTTAACTTTTTTTTTTTTTTCTTCATTTGAGTAGAGATATTCCTAGTTGGGGGTCAGGTTCCACTGCCCTTTTTGGAACTTTCAAGATGGAAGAGTAAGGTGGACTGTGGGTAAATGAGGGATGGGTTGATTTCTCAGTGGTCCCAATATTCCTTCATCAGGGCTTTAGAGATCAGTGGGCTGACTTTGGACTAAGGGCTCTCAGTTAAACCTCAGGCTTATAAATCCAGGGATTTCCTCCTGCCTTCTCAGGAAACCTAGTGGATGAAAGGTGGTCCAGCCTATCTGTCATCACCCATTGTTCCAATACAACCAGCATTGGCCACCAATCTGGTTTCCTCTTGTCAGATTAGACTTGTTGGGACCCCAACAAATATTCCCTATGTGTCCAGTGTTCCCCTTGTCCAAGAGGGATCAGAGACGGTGATTTTTCTCAGCAAAGGTCTTTAGCCCCTATTAAACAGATCCCCACCCCAAACAATTAAAAAAAATAAGGGCCAACTTGTTAGGTCCCTCAACCAGTGAGCTAATTCTTCTATGTGGAATAAAAAAAAAAAGTTCTGATTTAGTCTGCCTGGGACCCAGAGACCTAAATGTGAATCAGTATGAGTCAACTCTAAGATATGATAGCCTAGAAAGCGAATGTAATGTTAGGCTTCACTTCAAAATGAGGTACAAAGTCTAAGTATCAGGAGGAAGAGTCCTGAGATTTTCTTCTTTAGTCAGACCACATATGGAGTTGTTTTTAACTCCGTTTGACAAAGGCGTTGATAAGCTGGAGAATGGACCATGGATGTCTACCAGCCATGTGAAAGGCCTCCACTTCTGCTGTAGGAGGTGCCACAGAAGGACTTGGGGGCATTTAGCCTGGAGATGAGAAGATTAAGGATGGGCATGAGAATTACCTTTAAAGATTCTAAGGGTTATCCTGTGAAAGAAATCCCAGGGGGCAGAATGATGGTCTCCAGGTAGAAAAGCAATCTAGGCTTAATATAAGGAAATATGTCCTAACCTAGTGAATTGCTCCAATGTGGAATGAGAGTGGCTTTTGGTAGGCAGAGGTTCCCCCTCCCCAGACCTTTTTAATTGGAGACTTTGATGACCTTTTGGGTATGTAGTTGAGGAGGATTTTTTTTTTTGGCAGTGTTTTTGTTTTTAAGATAAAGGTATAACCCACTGGTCTCTGGGGTGTCTTCCAACCTGAAGATGCTGTAAAATTCCATGTGTCTTTGTTGTTAAGAAAGTTCCCCAGTGTCTTTTAAACTCTATTTTATCATCTATTAGCTAGTGGGGAAAGGCAAAGGAATTAAGCATTTATTTAGTCCATTATGTGCCAAGCCATTTACAAATATTATCTCACTTCATTCTCACCACAACCCTGGGAAGTAGCTGCTGTTCCCCATTTTACAGATAAGGAAACTGAGGCAGACAGAGGTGAAGTGACTTGCTCAGGGTCACATAGCTAGTAAGTGTCTGAGGTTGGATTAATTGGAAGTCTTCTTGACTCTAGGCTCAGCACTCTATCCATTCCACTACCAAACCATCCTCAGTGATATGATATATTATACTGGTATGATATCAGTAAGGAGACTTTTGCTATGTTCTCATGATCTTGAGAGGGTTATTGTAAGTTCCTTGAGGGCAGGGATTTTGCTCAGTTTCTTTGCAACCTAGTAGCTCCAACCCTACTAGTCTCTTACTAATAGTAGGTGTTTAATAAATATTTATAGAATTGAATTGCTAATTAAATAATAGTATCTATGCAGTACCACAAGTTTCCTGGAGAGAGACACTGTATAAACACCAGGTGTTATTGTTAAATTCCTTTTGTTTTCCCAGAAAGAAGAAAGTAAATAGGCCCATGTTAATTAATACCTGGCATCTGTTCAGAACAAATAAATCTGTATAATTTGGGGCAGTGTTTTGTTTGCAATCTGGGGCAGGAGGAGATTGTTTTGAGTTGTTAGCTGGTCGATTATAGACTCTGGTTACACCTTCCATAATTGGGAATATTGAAAATAATGCTCTTAATAATGCTTTTCATGAAACTGGCCTGCCGAGTCAGGAGGGACTTTCATTGCTTACTAAGGAGCAGTGTGACCATTGACAAGTCATCACAATGTTTGGGTGCTCATCAGTAAAACAATTATAATCATTGTCATAGTGCCAACCTTAAAAGTAACTGCGAGGGTCAGATGTTTGTAAGATATATTCTCAAATTTAAAGGACTAATTAAATACCAATTTAATTATGTCAATTTTGACTAATTAAATGTCAATGACTGTTACTATCGTTGTGGTTCTTCTTTTTCCTGGATCAGTTAAATTTCACGACTGGTTCCTCCTCAAAATGCTTGCCCAGGTCCCTGTAACATCATCATGGTAGCCCTTCCTGTTTGGTAGTGCCTTCAGTAGGTTAGGGTCCACACCCCACTGAGGCCTTCAGTGCCAACCATACTAGAGGAGGCTTCCTATCATCACAGAGGAGAAAAACAGTGAAAGGAGAATGTGGTGGTTCTCCTCAGATTGCCCTGTGAAGACTTCGTTGTTTTCTTCTGTTGAAGAAGAAAGAGGAGGATTCTCCCCCTCCCTCCTACCCCCACCCCAAGTTCAATGATTAAGTCATCAGCCATCTTCACTATTTTGGTCCTTGTGGTAAATGATGTTTCCTGGAAATTTTCCCCCAACTCTATTAATACTGTCACAGGGGGTTACAGCAGTGACTCACTCCAGGAAGTCAACCATCGGAGGCTTCCTCAATCTCACAAACAGTCCCCTGTGTGCAAAATGCAAAACTTCTGCAAAAAGGCTAGTTTACAGTTCTCCAGAAGACTTCTCAAAATTTCACCTTCCCTTGCTCATCAAGGACCCTTTATTGTCCAGGGAGTGGGGACTTCTGGGGAGGTGGCAGATTCTCATTGGAGCAATATTCCTTTCTTCTTATTGTCCTTGGAATAAGCGAACAGCCAGAATAGCTTGGAAATCACTTAGGACAAGTACTTACTCTTTACCAAGTGTTCCTTGTTACTCATTTCTGACTCTTTAGCCTTAGACAGAACACTTCTGAGTGCCGAGGTTGTGATTAATTCTAACCTAGTCCCTGCACTGTGTAATGGTCTACCGAGGTTTCATACTTCTACTCAGTGACTCTCTCCTGCATCTGGTTACTGCAAAGTAAAGCAAGAGAGGTGATCTTGTTTGGGATTACTTGTAGATGAGAGATGTGGCTCCCATGGTGACACAGGGAGGCTTAAAATCAGCAGCTTTTAAATTATCCAAGCTATACTGTTGCTTTATATAGTTGGAGACAATAAAGGATATCTTGCATTCGTTCAACAAATGCCTCTGAAGTACCTAACTGTATAAAGAACAATGTTATAGGTTCTGGGGGCAGGTGCAGAGTTGGAAGTAATACTGGCTTACCCTATTGGAAGACACAGTCTAGTTGAGGTTTCGATATAAACACCAATTGTGAAAATGTGCAATATTGTAATAGAAACATATATAAAGTGTAATGTTGAGTTCTTAGGTAGTTGGTTGCACCCTCCATAATTGGGGATATTGAAAATGATGCTCTTAATGAACTTAATGAAATTGACCTGTTGCACTAGAAAGGTATCTCTCACCTGGTGGTGTTTGTGAGCTTCATTTGAGGGATATAACAAAGCTGTCTTCTGTGGTTGTGGGCCCTACTGCATAGAGACCTAGGTTTGGAGTCAGAAGTGCCTTTCATTCCCTACTAAGGAGCAGTATGACCATCGACAAGTCGGCAAATGTTCTTACTGAGCAGGGGCATCAGGAAGACATGGTCTGCTAGCTCCTTTGAAGGTTGCCTAGGAATTCAAGAAGAAATCAGTGGAGTGAAGGGACATCTTAGGCCTCAGGAATAGGATGGAGGGGATAGACAGTCGAAAGCTTTTGGAGCCAAGAGATGTCTGCTATGGCTTGGCTGGAACATACAGGGTGAGGAACAACACAGAGTAATATGGGAAAGTGTGGGACCAACTTGAGGAAGCACTTGCATGAAAGCCAAAGGCTTCTGGTTTTTATACTGTGGACAAAAGGATGCTTGGGTAAATGGGGAATGATCATATCTGTGCCAAAGAATGATTATGGCAATTGAGAAGAAGATGGCTCATTCCATGAAGATGGTGAAAACAAGTTGGAGAGACATATGAGGCAGGAGGTTGATTCCGGTAGTCAGGTGGGGTTACCTCAAGTTTATCCTACATTGTATATATAGTTTTTGGGGAGTTGGGGTGAGGGTATATGGTCTCTCTCCTAAGGATGTGAACTCCTCAAGGGCAGGGACAGTTTTTTCCTGTCCCAGTAGCCCCATTATTTATCACAGTCCTGGCACACAGTAGGCTGAACACTTGTTCAGTGTTACCTGAAGTCCTGTTGAAGTATGATACCAGTAGAAATAGATTCATTGACATGAGAGCCTTTGCTGAGACTTAGTCCAATGAACTGATGAATTGTCTCTGTGATCTGAGGCAGGGGAGGAATCTGAGCTTAGGAACTTGGGAGGTGTACAAATGAGTGGTGGGGCTGCTAGCAGAGAGTGAAGTAAGAAGGAGGAACGATTTTCTGGGAAACGGTGAGCTCAGCTTGGGGTTTACAGGGTCATGAAATCCTAGATTTAGAGCTGGAGTAGAGTTCAGAAGCCACCTTGTCCACTCCCCTCTCCTTCATTTTACATTTTAGAAAAGAGACCAAAGGAAGTGAAAAGATTTAGGATTATAAACTAGAACTGTCAGGGACCTCAGAGACCATGTAGCCCAATGCCTCCTTTTCACAGATAAGGACACTGAAATACAGAGTAGTTAGGTGACTTGTTCAGTGTTACAAAGATTGTAAGCAATTGAAGCAGGATTGGAAGTCGGACTTTCATCGTTGTCATCATCATCATCCTCAGCAGCAGCAGCAGTAACAGTAGTGGTAGAGACATAGGTGGCCTCAGGGTCAGGAAGACCTGGGTTCAGCGCCTGCCTTGGACACATCCTGGCTGGGTGATTGTGAACATAATCTTTTGATTTCTCAGTGTCCCAGACCACTCTCTGCCACAATCAATTACAGATCAGTTGCTGATATAGATTGGTGGAGAGCTGCCTACCTTGATAAAACCACAGGTGCAGATTAAAATGTGATGATGTCTGTAGGAATGATAATACGTTTATTATTGTTGTGATCAACTGTGATTTGTTATTTGTGTTAGTAGTCTGCTTAGGAGAGAGATTTTGGTTGCATGTATCTTTCTCTGGCATCCTTCCTTCCATCCATCCTTCCTTCCAACCATGCCTTGCTCTGGACCTTCATGGCAGACTGGAATCAGGAGCAGAATTTATAAGCCTCCATGCTTTCCTTCGAAATTGGCAGCATGAGGATGATTCATTAAGGAAGCGTTTTTCATGTCTTGAGTTTTCTCAGGGGAACAAAAGGGGAGCAGAGCACGTGTGTATTTCTAATAAACCCCATTCACTAAAGGGACCATTCTTTAGAGCTGAGTGTGTGTGTGTGTGTGTGTGTGTGTGTGCGTGCGTGGGGATGAGTGTGTGTTGGTATATCGAGAAAGCACAGACAGTGGCAAGCTTCCCCTGTGCAGATTCAGAGCGGGAATGTCGTAGGCCTTTTTTAGCAATTGTGCTTCTGAAACATTCAAAGGCTGTGGTTTTCTTCCACATTAAAATGTGTCCTCCAGGTAGAATTATACAGCTCCTGAGCTTGTTTTGAGGAACCCTGGTTCCAATTTAAAAGAGAGGGACTATGGGTGTGGAATACTGCATATAGCAGTCAGACATCATTGTGCTGTTTATTTTTGCTGAACTGCTTCTTTTTCTTTCTCCCTCTCATCTATGTGAGAAGGGATGATTCTCTCTCTCTCTCTCTTTCTCTCCCCCCCCTTTCTCATTCTTTCACTCTCTTTCTGGTATTCCTTTTGAATGTGATGTAAAATAATATTATTTTTTTGATAGGAAATACTAGTCTTTGGAGATTTACTAACTTTTACTTTTTGGAAGAAAAGAATGCTCTGGACGGAATGGATCATCAGATAAGTCCTACACCCTAAGGGGCTGAGCTGTGATTTGAACCCAGGCCCTCTGGTGCCTGATGTTCACCCCTTTCAACCTTATCCTGTCACTCCTTTCCTTTTCTCTCTGATATGAAATCACACTTACTGGTACAGATTAAGACCATGGAGAGTGTGAAGAGAGGAGTTGGTTTTGAAGGATTAAAAACCCTTTCTACCCTGAGGCCAAAGTAGAAATACCTGCTAGAGGTTGTTTTAAGCAGACACACCTCAGAGTCAGAGCTGGATTTTGCCGAGACTTATGTGGGAGGAAAAATGGAGGCATTGAAAGCTCTCAGATGAACTTCCGTCTTCATGCGATGGTGTTGGGCAGTGTGACCCACTGATCGCCAGCACAGCACACGGTAGTCTATTGACATTTGATAAAATATCACCCTTGTCTCCATGAGCTGTCCATTCTTTCCACGTCCCTGAAGTCAACAAGGCTGCAGGTGTGTCTCCTGTTTAGTAATCTCAGTTTCATTGTAGCTTCAATGTTCCGTTTCCAGAAGACCGTGGAGTTCCACTGAAATGACTAGAGACTGCTTCTCCAGTAAACATGCCAGCCTCCTCTGTTCACTGGAGGGGACCCAAGAGATTTGATTTCCTTTAACAACCCAAGTGCCCTTTGGTGGCTGCAGTGAGTGAGAGGACCAGGTGGTATCAGGCTTTTCAACACTGTTGTCTCACATAGGTTGTTGTCCATCTCCTCTAAGGCTCAGGATAGGAGTGCCTATGGCCTTAAAATGATGGGTTGTTCTCGAGCTTGATTTAATTATAGTAATAGTAATAAATTATACATATATTTATATTCATCTGTGTATTTTATATGTATATATATGTGTGTGTGTGTGTGTGTGTGTGTGTGCATATACACGCATTCATTTAATTAGGATAAAATAGACAAGCAGAATCTTGACAGAATCCATCTTACTCCATCCATGCCTGAACTGAAGACCCGCCTACCTCTCACTCAAGAAGCCTTTGCCCAGTGCTGACTTGAAGGGATGGGAAGGGACTCTACTATCTCCAAGGTGGCTCATTCCACTTTGGGACAGCTCTAATTGTGGGGAGGTTTTCTCCTGTCATCAACCCTAATTTTTTCCTTTGTAACCTTCACCTGTTGTACCTGCTTCTGACTTCTGGGGTCAAGCAAAAAGACTTCTCCTGCTGCCAGGTGAAGACAACTATGATGCCTCCCCCTTCCCCTACCTGGGAAAAAAAAAAGTATGATAAAACCTCTACCAAATACATTCTTGGAAACCCCTTGACCAAAGCTATCTGGTACTTTTACACTTATCAGCTGTTAACTGAAGGGAAGAGGTTATGGGCATTGACTTTAACTGCTTTGTAGGAGGACTAGCCACTGTCTTTGCCCCAACCTCTATTCCCATTGTATTAGGCCTTATGGAGAGTGACTTCCCTTTCTTCACTCTGTATCATGTCATCCCAGTCTTCGTCTGAACTCTTCATATGTAGATTATAGCTCTAAAATTGCTAGGTACCTCCAGTCGTCCAGTCCAAAGCTTTTCTATAGTGAAAACAAAGGCCCCTTCCATTCATCTCTCAGCTTTGATTCAGCCACGTACCTGTTGCTGAACAGTTGTTCTAGTCCCCCCAGCTTTTTGTTATTACAAATTAAACTGTTACACAGACATGTCAGTCTTTTCTTTGATTAACCTCCATGGGGTATGAAGTCAGTAGTGGGGACTTTGGGTCAAAGAGCATGAAAAGTTTAGGAACTATTGTTGCCTAATTCCATATTGTTTTTCAGAAGAGGAAGGTCCTTCCCCAGTTCCACCAAAGGTGAAATCCCCAACTTTTTGAAAGGGGGTATTGTCCTTTGTCTCAGCACACGACTGCTTTTCTTATATACCTCCAATAGCAAGGTTATATACCCCGGAATTGTTTTGGCTAGTATTGTTACATTACTCATAATACTAAGAACTTTGCATTCTTTTTCATACGGTTCTTGAGAGTTCATATCCTTCCTTTAGAAAATCCTTCCTGCCTTTGGCCACTTGTCTTTTGGGGATGACTTTTACTACCTTGTATTGAATGTCTCTAGTCTGTACAAGTTTTAGAGGTTTGAGTATAAGTTTCAGTCTAAAGTCTTCTGCCCATGTTCTCCAAACCCTGGTCCCGCCCCATCTCTTTAACACACCCCCCACTCCCCATTCTCCACTCTCTACTCCTAGTAGGCTTCTTCACTGTCCAAGTGTAAAGACTGTCCAAGGAGTTGTCATATTTCCTCCTGTGTATGAGCAACAGGTGGTGAATCACAGAGCAAGGAAAAAAGGCCAGGAAGCTTAGGCCATGGGCATTAATATTCTAGAAAGAATTCTGGATTTGGAACTTGGAGACCTGTGCACACATCCTGCCTGGGTCTGATGCTGGTATGGTCACTCAGAGTCCTATGCATTCCTATCCAAGCTGCCTTGTCAGACGTGCTTGAATTATTAGGGATATATTTTTTCAAATATTTTCACTGTAGAAGTGTGAGCTATTGTTTTCTTCTTTTTTTCAATTCCCTAGCCGGGTGTTCCTCTTTCCTCCTCTGCTTATCTAAAACCCAGTCACCCGTAGTTCCCCATCCTCCGTCGCGCTTCTCACATCCCTGGTGTCCCCTGGGCTGCTGCCCCACCCCCCTCGCCGAAGTGTTGGTATCATACAATTGAAGACTTAATTAACTGCTCTCTCTTGTCAATCATGTTGTTGCCACTGTCTTGGTTGTGATGGTTATTTGTATCCTAAACAAAATGTTTCCTTTTTCCAGTTTGATCTCTCCTGTCACTTGTGTTTCTCCTCCCAAAATTACTTTGTATTTCATTTGGACTTCATTTTCTGTGCCCATGTTGCTGCCCCAATATGACACATTCTCCCTGAGGATGGAGACCTAATTTATGTATTTATTTTTGTCTATCCCCTGCCTAACCCAGTGCCTGGTGTGAGGTAGCTACTTAATAACTGTTTTGAATGAATGTCTGACTTTTCCATATTAATCCTTTTAGTAAACTTCTGAGTGCTCTCCCTACGTATTCTTCATGCATCATTTGGTAGGTGAAGTGCTGGGGAAATGGAACCTGTTTCTTGGCGACAAGCTGCTTTGGTTCATGGGATTTGTGTTTGAAGAGATCTTAGAAGTCATTTAGTCAAAGCTCCTGATTTTGCAGATGAGGAAACTGAGGCTTAGAGAAGGAAAGAAGTTTATGGAAGGCCATAAGCAAGTGTCTGAGGAAGGATTTCAACTCAGGTCTCTTATTAACTAGAGATCTAGTGCTCTTTTCTCTGTTGTGGGAATTTTGGGGAATGCCTTTGAAACAAACGGTTGGATCTTGTTTGGGCAGCTAGGTTGTGCAGTAGATAGAGCACAGGGCCTGAAGTCAGGAAATCTATATTCAAATGTGACCTCAGATACTTAATAGCTGTGGCCCTGGGCAAGTCACTTAACCATCTGCCTCAGTTTCCTCATTTGTAAAATGAACTGGAGGAAGAAGTAGCAAAGCACTCCAATATCTTTGCTAAGAAAATCCTGAATGGGGTCATGAAGAGTCAGACACAACTGAACAGCAAGTATCTTGCACAGTACCATCGAAATCTTTGATTGGGTGGTGTTTAGCCTTACTTCTGAGATGCGGCTCAAGGCTATGAGTTTAGGATGATTCTTTGGCTTGTGTTGCCTGTTCCAAAGAAGAACATTTGTTGGCTTGGCCCCTATTATCTCATGAATTGACTTTGGGCTCTTTGATGGGGGAGTTTTGCAGATTTCTGGTACCTTCTATTCATTCCCCAGCCACCAGCCTCTCTAATAATTGCCTTATGGTTTTGATATGTGACTTTTGTCATTAATGTGCCATTTTTAATCAAATGCAAATGAATAGAATGATAATATTAATAGATTGCATTCCGAGCGTGCTTTAAAACTTGCAAATCCAGTTACATGTGTTATGTCACTTTATTCTTACTTCAACTGTGGGAGGTAGGTGCTATTATCATACCCATTTTACAGATGAGGGAACAGACTGAAAGAGATTATAAAGAACTTGTCTAGGGTCATGCAATGAGTCAGTGTCTGAGGCAGCATTCAGACTCCTTCCAGACTCTTAAGTCCTACACTCCCTCCACCTACCCATGGAGCTGCCTTAGATTTGGAGAATATGGATAGGGTTTTGACCAGTGGTGCTTTTCTCTCTGCCTCCTTATGCATTTCCCGCAGACCTTTCAATGGCAATTTTCAGCTCCTGAACATCTCAGAAATTGTCTTGTTGCCATAGAGCTGCTGTTCTCGCTGAACATTTCCCGAGCTGTTCTCCAACAGTGGCAGGTGTACACAACCACCTGGTTCTGGGAGAAGAGGTGCCAGCTCCACTGTACAGAACCTGATCAAAGCTTACAAAAGGCTGGGGCAGACTGGGAAGAGGGGAGGCTACTTGGGCTTTGGGGACCTCAGATAAGTTGGTTATCTTCTTAGGATTCCTTATTTCTCTTTGGACAAGCCAGGTTTGGGGCATTTGTGCATACATACTTGTATGTGTCTGGCTGTATTGTGTCCTTGAATGAATAATTTGGTGAAATTGATTCAGGGCCAATCTGGCCATTCCCTTCCCTCTCTGTACTGATTATGGGTTCAACATGCAGACCTGTGACTCATAAGTGAATGAAGATCTGGAGAGCTTACAACTCACAGGTCTCAAGGGGAAGATCACTGTAGTTTTTAATATTAACGTGGCCCTTTGGTTGCTCTGAAACTAGGTTTCTATAAGTGGGACAGAGCCCTCAGCACCTTTTTATACTAATTGCTGCACATTCTTAGAATGCAAATGACACAAACAGCTGAGAATGCTCTGCCTTCCAAACACAACGGTAAGGGACCTTTGTCAAGTGTCATTATGCAAAATACACATTAACAACATTACAGAGCAGGGTTTATTGTGACAAGGATCAAAATATTCCCTGCTTGTACTCAAGGAGGTCAGCGACCAGTTGAAAGGTCCCATATTAACCGAGATATTTCTGGCAGCATTTTTCATAGTATCAATGAAATGGAAATATAGTGGGTGCCTATTGACTAGGGAATTCCTGACCCAAACTTGGTAGAGGTATGTTTTAGAATCAGTCAGTGTATTATCATTCCATCAGAAACTGCAGCCATGAGAGTTCAGCCCAACCAGTGCCAGTTTGTATTCTGTGAAAAAGAGGAAAATAAACAGAAATGGGAGAACTGGCATAATATCCCTGCAAATCTGAGACATCAGAAATCAGACCGAAGGAGTGGCCAGTAGCCAGTTGAGAAAAGCCCTCATCAGCCATCCCTCTATTCTTTTGGTTGACAGGAGGTGGACTACTGTTGGATAATCCTGCCTACTCCTTTAACCTGGATCTTGTTTGACTTGGATTTAACAATTTCTCATTCTCACAAGGAACATTTTGTTGGCTTTGGAGACAATTTATTAGAAGATGACCCAAAAATCCCCCTAAACCCATCAGTAAAATAAAAATGCATATGCATATAAATAATATATACATGTAGCATAATATATTAAATATAATATGATTATAGTGAATATTATTATATATGATATAATTCTATCATATATACAGAATTGTAATGTATATTATTATGTATTGTATATGTAACAGATAATATATATCTATAATACATACATATCATACACCGTCAAATCCCTCTCTTTGAAATCTGTGTACATGCAAGACAAAAATTCAAAAAAAAAAATCTATATAATTTATAAGGTCCAGTCCCTAACACCAGGGTGATATGTGTCTATATGTAAGGGAATGTGCGTATATGTGTATATATGTCTGTGTATGTGTGTCTGTGTTTCTATGCGTCTGCCCATCTATCTCTCTCTATCCATTACTCCTACATATTTCTAAGATGTTTTGTACTTGTTAAAAACTTTGTCATTCTTTGATTAATAAAGTTAGCTAAAGCTTAGAGAGGTAGCTCAGGCACCTGAAAGCAAATGGTAGGACTCAGGTCCTACTGCTGGCAAATGCCCCATGTAGAATTTGCATGCAGGTCCTCCTGACTCCATGGCAGGGGTGGAGGGAGGCTTGAAAAATTATGGCTTTTTTCTGTGTGCTGATGATTTGGAATCTCCCTATAACAAACATTTCTGGCGGTGGGAAGCAGTGGCTCTTCCAGGAAGCTCTGATTCTCAGCTCAGCTATCATCATTAGTTAAGGAGGTAGGGTGCAATCCTTTGAAAGGAGAGAGAACTGGACTTGTCCTTCATTTATTCAGGGAGGCAGTGATCTCAGTCACCTGCTCAGAGGGGAGGATCAAGGTCAAGTGGAGAAAAGTTTTTCAGGACTTATGTAGCAGAAGCTAGCAAGGGAGGTGATAAGAGGAGAGTCTCCAAGATGAGTTGCCTAGGGGGATGTAGCAGACATATTGCATCCATGGATAGATTACCTGGGTCCTGTCAACTTGGATTAGGGGGAAAATACATCTTCTGACTGATCACCATGGAAAGAGAACACAGGACTTCAGAGTTGGCAGAGGGAAGGTAATGAACATTTATATAGAAGCTTTGGAGGTACATGTTGTTATCATCCCTATTTTACAGGTGGGGAAACCAAAGCAGACAGCAGTTAAATGACTTGTCCATGGTCACTCAACTAGTGTGTTAAACTTAGGTCTTCCTGACTCAGACTCAGTGCTCTGTGCTTTGTGATGCCACCTAGCTGCCTTAGAAATCATGTCTAATCTGCTCATTTTAGGCCAATCCAGTTCTGTTCTGAAGAGCTGAAATGGGACTCAGGCTTATGAATCCAAAGCTGTTTCCAGTACACCCTTCCTCTGTTGCCAGCCAGCCAAGTGGAAAAAAAAATAAACAAAATGAAACGAACCAAAAAGGAAGGCATTCTTTTGCTTAATTTGTGAACTCACCTGGAAGAATGCTTGGGTATGTTAACTCAGTAAAACTTGGTTTGGATGTGTTATGGAAGGGCTTCCCAGTATCTTAGATTGGGTGTGGGGATATTGGAAAGAGTCCTTTTAGAGTAGGAGGGGGTTGAAACTTTGAAGATGTTTTTTTCTTTTCTATTGAGAGCTGAATAGTTGCCCCAGAATCTATAGTATTTTCTCTTGCAAGAACACTACCATGAAGGTTGAACTAGAGATGGGTCAAGTTAGATGTGGCTCAGGCAAGTTCCCTGCCTTTAGGAGAGTGATGCCAGATACAATCCCTTCTCGAGGACTCAGGGAGCTAACCAGCTGGTGAAATCTCCAGGTCACTATTTATAGCCCATGTGTGAGGGCTGGAAGATGTCTCATGTCTGGTTCAGGCATGCATCGTGCATATTTGTAAGAAGGATACTGGGAATTACAAGGCACTTAGACCAAATTTTATTCCTGGAAAAATTCTAGGGCAATTCAATTCTAAGTCAGTCTACAAATGCCTGGAAAAAAAAATAAAGAAGGCAGATGGCATCCACCACGACGTGGTCAAAACCCAGTTTCCTTTTTGGAAAGTCATTTCCAAATTTCTAATTCGAATTTCACTAAGTGAAATGACCTAATCTGTGTATGATGGAAAGCAATTGCCATTGGATGACCAGAGAGAAACAGAAGGGATTGAAGTGATGATTTTCCCCCATGAACTGAATTGGAGTTCTGTCAACTGTGTCCAAAGTATAAAATGCTAGTAAATTTGTTGGGGTCATGGGAGGAGAATTGAAATACAGCAGGCACCCCTAGACCAGGGCCTCAGGCCCTGATTGTTCCCTCTACTGGGACCACTTGTGACCTCCCAGACCAGCATTAGGAAGGCCTTTGGGCAACAAAGAATTCCAAATGAATTTAATTTCCCAGCATCACCATCTGAAAAGTCAGATTGTCTGTAGTCCCAGAATCTGAGAACCTCAGAGGTTGTCCCTTCTTGCTGTGATCCTAGTGGGAATCCCCTCCATGGCCCGTTGTGAGAAGCCATTGCTTTAACTCACGTTCATATAGCCAGACCATTGTCAGACCTTGTCACTGTGGAGGCCCTTTCTGGTAGCCTGACTGATCGTAGTCCTGGCTCCAGAGTTAAAAGGACCTCAGAGGCCACGCAGTCCAGCCCCCCATTTTATCAGTGAGGGAACCAAGGTCAAAAGAAGGTCATTGATTGGTCCAGGGCCGGGAGATGCGACTCCCGATACCTCTATGAACAGCAGTCAAGCCAGCATTTACATATCAATCTGGCAAAGTGCTTTGTTATCCTTTTTGATCCTTATAACATTGTGAAGTAGGTGCTATTTTTATCTCCTTTTTCTAGAGGAGAAAATTGAGGCTGCGAAGTTATAACTTAACGAGTCTTCTGTAGCCACTCATATGTCTGAGGCAGGATTTGAACCTCGGTTTTCTAAGCTGCCAATTCCATCCTCCCTCCATGATGCTGCCTCTCAGGTTCCCAGTAAATCAAATGGCTAGGTTCCTTTCTGGCTCATTTTTACCCCTAGGGCATGGCTTGAGAATCAGTTTCGGTGTATTTATATTATAATTCGAAGTCACTGAAATCATAACTAAAAATGCCAACCAAGTAACCAAAAATTCCGAACGCAGGAGCTGATGCCTGGAGCAGGAAGTACTATATTTTTAGTCTGTCCCCTTAGGCATATGCAAATCTTGACCATGTGAGCCACCTTGGTACTCACAAGGGATATTTCCCTGTGCTAAATGTTTCAAGTGCCCAGCAACCTGATTGTTTGTCCCAAACTGGCTCCTGTCTGAGGGTCTGAGAAGATAATTGCCAGAGAACTCCCTGAAAAGGGGGCATGAAGGCTATGCCAGGTGTCTCAGGGCATTGCTGAAGCCCAGTAAGCTGCCTCTCCATCAGCTCAGAAGAGATTGATCTGTGGTCCACAAACATCTGTTAAGTGAGGGCTGGCCCTTTGCTGATTGCTAGCCATCAAATAAGAACCAGAAAGACAGCCCCTGCCTTCAAGTAGATTACCATCCAAAGGGTTGTCATACAAAAGGAAAGGAGGGTGGGGACATCAGGATTGGAGCCTCTGATGGGAACAGAAATTAACAGGGTAATCCTAAACTCCCAAGAAAGGGAGGGGTATGGGAAGAGTTTCTTGCCCTGCCCTCCAGCCTTCCAATGAGGGTGGAGAGGGGGCTGTTGGTGCTTAGAGGAATCTCTGATTGGGATTCTAAGTATGATGGGATTTTAAGAAACGGGTTTCACCTGGGGAGGTGGTTAGGCTGAGAACAAACCAAGCAGAGCAGCTGATAGAAAATGGGATGAGGCATTGTTCCCCATTTTCCAAACTGGTCTAATTGAATGTTGTTGAAAACAAAGCAAGGCCAATATTCCCAGCAAGACTCTGGCATGCAATAATGATGAAGGGAATTTGTGCAGTACGGAATAAAGAATGGTGCTCTGGGGAGAAAGATCTCTGGGTTGCCCCCTTAGTAGTTGGATGATGTTGGCAAAGTCACTTCACTGTTGAACCTCTTGTGAATGAAGGTCTGTAAAATGAAGGTGTTCAGTTCTCTGATCTCTGGATATTCCCTCTTTAAACTTCAATATATCTTTTTATCACAACCTTTTCCTTCAGTGTGGAATAATCTGTGTTTTCTTCTATCTGAGTCCTTTGCTATATCTTCGTGGGTTATAGATGACCCTGTTTTGTTTACAAATACTGCAGCTAGGCATGCCCTGGCCAGTTCAGCCATGGGCATATTCTCCACTGGAGAGGATGTGATTTCTATGGGTTGAACGATTGACCACACCAAAGAAAAATGATTCCTGGGGATATTTTTCCATGAGGTGAGTTTCCAGGGTTTTGAAAAGAGTTTTTCAAGCACAAAAACTCTGAAGATCCCTCATTTTGCACTCCTTTGTCTCCTTGTTGATTTAGGGGGGAACTCCAGGTAATTTTGGCTAAACTTCCTATTTTAAAGATAAAGAAAGGAGGGCTCAGATTTAAAGGACACAGTTAAGTTTAGAGAGGTCACAAGTGTTCATGGTTAGGTGTGAATCTGGGTCCTCTGACAGTGTAGTCTGTTAGTGTCCCCTTAGAATATAAGCCCCTTGAAGGCAGGGGCTACTTTTTTTTGAGGGGGAAGTGCAGCACCTACCACAGTTGTGGTATATGGTAGGTGCTTAATGAAAGCATATTGAAAGGAGAGGAAGCCCTGGGTTTCCATCCTCTCTCTGATACTGCCTGGGTAAAGTCAATGAATCTCTCTGGGCCTCAGTTTCCTGATTTGTGAAATGATGTATTTGGATTAATTGCTTTCTAACATCCCCATTCCCTCTAGATCTAGGATCATAGGGTCCTTTGGTTAATCGATTGGCCCCTGTACCACGCTGCTCAGCCTTGCAACAGCAAAGGACTTGAAAGATGGTTTCATTTACTCCTTTTTTTTCCTGTGGAAGGAGGAGAGAAAATACCTTATTCCACTTGACTGGAAGGCAAATGGTGTTTGCTTCATCTTGGGACCAACTGTAGTCCTCCAGCCCCCAGCACTATGTCTTGGCCCTAGGGAGTTGCTCCTTAAATGGTGAACTTGGAGAACTGCCTTGCACTAGATAGAAAGAGGGATAAACAAACAGATTGATAGAGGAAACTGTAATTTTGGATGTGGAATTAGGAAGATCCAAGAGCAAATCTAGCCTCAGACACTAGCTGTGTGACCCTGGGCTAGTCACTTCACCTCTGTTTGCCTTAGTTTTCTATTCTGTACAATGGGGATAATGATAGTGCTTACCTCTGAGGGTTGTTGTGAAGATTAGCTGAGGCCATCATTCTCAAGCATTTTGTACAGTGGCTGGCATGCAATAGGTTTTTAATAAATGTTTGTTTCCTTCTCCCCATCCCTTCTTTCCCCTTGAAGACTTTGTCCTGCTTTACATAGATCAATACATAGCACACATACACAACATATAAAACATACATACATACTTTGATGGAAAGAACATTTTTTTTGGACTTACTATGTGCTAAGTACTAGCTATATAAACTGATGAATGCTAGACAGTGTCTGTCCTCAGGGATCTCACATTTTAATGTGCTGAATGATATATAAAGTGGACTGCGGGGGGGGTATGTCCATTGGGGGATAGTGACTGTGAGGGGGGCATGTGACTCGAGCTGGCTAGGATTTCTCTGGAATGAGACCCCCCAAAAGCTAAGTTTCCCTGGGCCTCCTACACCCCAGCAAGTCCAGGGGTCTCCACAGTCTGGGTTTCTTGTGGGGCCAGAGAGATCTCAGAAGCATTGGGTGGAGTCCTATGAGGCTGAGCTAGTGAGAAGGCCCAGGTCTTTGGGTCCCCATTCACTTTATAAACCATGCGACAGGGATTTCTTAGATTCATTTTTAACTGTAATGATCATTTTTGTTCAAATATTCTTTGTTACCCAGAAGATTTCCTTAGCCATTTTCCAAGGCTTCTGTGTAGAGGGAGCTTATACTTTTCTGTGAGGCTAGAAACCTATCCCAAGCATCCCTAGGCTCAGAGGGACGATCTGTCTCTTATGCAAACTCAGAGGGCAGAGAGGTTTGGCTTTGATATTCCATACGGACCCTTCAACACTTACATAAATATCCAGTTACCATTAAAAACAAAACCAAACAAAAGCCTCATTCCAAGGCCAGGCCTCACTGCATCCTTGTGGATCTGCTGAGTCATGTTTCTGGCATGACAGCCTGTGGTCAAGAGAATGACTCGATCCCTTCTGTTCCTCTGCGCCTTGTCAAGTTGTGCATTCTTGTTGATTTTCTGGCTCAGTATTGGCTTGAGAACCTCAGCCTGTCATGCATAAAGTGAACTAAAACTGACTTGGGGTTGACACAGCCATGGCCTTTGTTTGATGGAAGGCTTTCTCAGAATGTTCAAAGAGCAAACAAGGATACCCCCCAGGTCAGAGTATGTCCCTTGTCCTCTAGGATACCAGCCTTCTCATTAGAATGATGGTTTAAGATAGTATCTGCAGTGGGGTAGGAGAGGAGAAGAGATAGAGAGAAGGAGACTGAGGAAAAGGAGGAGAATAGTAGAATGTATCCCAAAGGTTCCATTAATGCTCAAATGGGACGTCCTGGCCTCATTCTCCATAGTCTTTGTGAATATCTCCACCATCTTGGTTGGGTCAGCCATTAGGTTATATTGAAGTGGGTAGCTTCAGCTAAACTTTTCTCTGATTCTTAGTGCAGGAGTCAGGAAGGGTTTATTGTCATATAAATGTCACTGGTGAGTTGTAATTGCATTAATTATAATTCACGTCTCCAGGTAGGTTCAGGCTTTGCTTTTGTGCTTGACTTTAATGCCTAGTTATGGGGGAATGCGCCTATGCATGCCCATCTCTGAGGGAATTCTTTAGTCGGAAGGGGGTAAAGAAAAGCTATCTTTACCAGAGAGTAGACTGCAAGTAGGGAGGTGAGCTAAAAGACCAGGGTTCTAGTCTAAGCTTGGAAGCAATAAGAATGAAGACGAGGCAGGAGACTTTTCCTTTCCCTTTGCTTCATCATAGCATAGAAGTGACTTTGATTTCTCACAGGCTGTGCCAGAGAAGCCCAGGCCCTGGAAGGGCCTACCAGTGCCAGGGCATACCCAGTCTGCTTTCCTGGAACTTTCTCTAAGTAGAAAGTGGTTCATCTTGCTCATTTGTAAAATGGCAGAATCGGCCCATGGTCCTCCACATGCTCCAGGCCACAGAATGCACATTTTAGAGTCAGAAAGGATGTGAGCAGACATCTTTGATTCTGATCCCCTTATCTGAAAGAAGAGAGAGCTGAAGTCCAGAGAGGAATGAAGGATCCTGGATTTAGATCTGAAAGGGATGTTAGATACTATACATTCCAACCACCTCGTTGTGCAAATCAGTAAATGGAGTCTCAGAAAACTTAAGTAATTGGTTCAAAGTCACATATGCTGTAGATTTTTTATTCAACAGTTGTGGATTCTCAGTTGTTGAGTCTCAGAAAACTTAAGTAACCGATTCAAAGTCACATATGCTATAGATTTTTTATCCAACAGTTGTGGATTCCCAGGAGTAATTTCTCTGTCCATTAACAGACTGAGTCAGTTTTTCCCATAGTTAGAAAGCTGGTTCCTGGGATGTCTGGAAGCCCTGATTCTTGATGGTATATATTTGGCTCTTTGGCAGAATACATTAATGCTGGGGCAGTATGTCTCCATGTTTCCTTCCTCTCCTTTCCACCCCTGAGTTCATGAATAGGTAATAATCATCACCTTCCTGTATAAGAACAAGGCTATGAAAGTAGAAGGTTTTTTAAATGTCTTATTTCTGCAACTATTAGCTCAGTCAGGGGAACCTTCTACTATGTTGGATGTTGTCTTCAGCTTTGGTTTGATTCTATAAAACAAGGACGAGAGGTGAGGGAAGAATATGATCCCTCTGTCAATCTTCTTGGTAATTTCCAGCTCTCCTTCAGTCCTCATATCTGCAGTATAATCCCTTCTTTTTGGGAAGAGTTGATTTCCACCCTGTCAATGAGTTTGTGACCTTGGATGGCTCTTCCAGTGAAAATGATTGCTGCTTGTTCATCCCATACGATGCTACTTTGGGTGCTCCCACCAATCCATTCCATTTGCTGCTCTCTTGATGTTGCAAAGTTACCAGCATGTCCATTAGGAGTTCAGAAAAACTGATGAACGTACTTGGGTTAGGATTTGCATGTTCATGGCCCAAAGTTCTTGACTTTGAAATGCCCCCTTCTCTTTCCATGCCAGCTCAGAAAGGGTGACATTGCTCTGGATGGGTATCTTCCATGTACCGATAGAAGCTCTGGCTCCATACTCTCAGGCCATCCTTGGCTTTCTTCATCTGTTCCTTGGCAAGACTCACTTATCTTTTTGGTTTCCCCCATTTTCAAATGGAATATGTCTGCCATGACCAAGTGTTTGTCTGTCTGCCCCTTTCCTCCATTTTTGCATTTAAAAAAATTAACATCTGGAAAAGGAGGTTCCTCTTCTGGAGAGATTCAGTGAGAATGTCCAGAACAGTGTCTGGGGGGTTTGTTTTCAGATGTTTCTTTCTCTTGAAATGTGGAGCTTAGGCTGCCTTTGTAAAGTTGGGCTTGGAAGTGCCTTGGGGGCTTTTCCCTTTATGACAGGTCCTTGCCTTAGTGCCACTTTTGTTTTCAGTTTCCCCTGGAAAACAGAAGTTTGTTCAGCTCCCTTTTCCTCCTTTGAAGGCAACTGGCCTGAATTTGTCTGCCTCTTTTTTTTTCATCACTGCTTTAGATTTTCTTTCTTTCTTTCTTTCTTTCTTTCTTTCTTTCTTTCTTTCTTTCTTTCTTTCTTTCTTTCTTTCTTTCTTTCTTTCTTTCTTTCTTTCTTTCTTTCTTTCTTTCTTTCTTTCTTTCTTTCTTTCTTTCTTTCTTTCTTTCTTTCTTTCTTTCTTTCTTTCTTTCTTTCTTTCTTTCTTTCTTTCTTTTCCTTCCTTCCTTTTCCTTCCTTCCTTCCTTCCTTTCCTATCTTCTTCTCTTGCTCCCTTTCTACATCTCTCCCTTTCCTTCCTTACTTCCCTCTTCTGTCTCTCTCCCCCTTCCCTCTCCTTTTCCTTTCCCCTCTGTCTCCTCTCATTTGTACATGTCCTGTACCCAAATGGAGGACTGTGAAATGCTTTTTACATGCCACGCTTTGAGCTAAGGGCTGGAGGTCCAAATACAAAATTGAGATAGTGCCTGTCCCACACAAGCCTGCTTTCTAATAGGGGGAAGCTGACTATACAGTGGAGTGGTGACCCAGGTGGGTTTTTTTTTTAAATTTGCTTTCAGTTTGAGGGAATTTTTCACCTAGCATTTTCAGTAATAATAAATACTGTTTTTCTCCTGTTTCAAAGTTTGAAAAACACTTTGCATCACTTAGTTCATTTGATCCTTACCACCTGTTGACCCAGGTGCTACTGAGTAACCATTTTCTGAGGGTCTCACACCTAATATGTGTTTGAGGCCAGATTCTAACTCAAGTCACCTGGAACCCTGCCCACTAGGTCTCCTAGCTCCAGCAGGGGAGTTAGCATACTTGAGTGAACTTTCTTTAGGGAAATGGTCTGATTTGTTGAACCATTTCCATCCCCTCCATGGTCATGAGGAAGATAGGCCCATTATCCATTCATTCCTTTGGTTCTGGCCTTAGGATTTTGATTCTCTTTTTAAGAAATAACTTTCTTAGGAGGGGATAACACACAAAATCCCTTCTATCTTGGGATGGTCTGGATCATTCAGGTAAGGGTGGCAGGACCAGCTCCTGGAATGAGACATGGGAATAAGGATGGGATTGTGGGATAGGGGTTGGGGGTGGGGGCAGAACTGCAGTTGTACTTTTCCTCCTGTCCACTTTGAGACAATGACTAAGGAGTGACTCTGAATGCCCTTCTCAGTATAATTCTTGTACAGTTATTGATGGGCTGATCTATGTATGTTTCCCATAAGCAGATCTCAGTCATAGTTTACCATTTCTTGGTGGGGACTCTGTACTTTCAACACTTGAGTACAACATGTACAGAGAAGCCATATTGATGGGGATGAGCAAGTTGGGAGGGGAGCCAGTTGTCCCCCTGCCCATGCTTTAGTCCTTGTAGATCTCCTCTCCATCTATACAGAACATCAAGCACCACTACCCAGCTCCAACAGATACAGGCTCAATGACAGTAATGATGTTTTACCCCTTTGTTAGTAACCTACAACAATTCTTTATTGCCTCCAGGATCAAATATAAAACCCTTTCCTTCGCACCCAAAGGCTTTCATGTTGAGCCTTTTTTGCCTTTCTAGTCTTATTACACTTTTCTCTGGCCTCATGCTCTTAGATCTACTGACACTGGTCTCCTTTCTCTTCCATCTATGACCAAGTAATTCTTTTTTATATGTAAATCTGATGTAGAAGCAGGGGAAAAATCATTTTGCCTCTCCTAAGTACATTTTTTTTTTTGTGGTACTCTGAAATATGGAAACACAGGGTATACGAATATTACCTAAGGAGAAAAACAACAAAACATTCACCACTATAAAATTATATTGTTTAAAAGCTTTTATCAGAAGCAACAAGTGCCCTTTTCCATCTATGATTAATCTATCAATTACATTGTAATGTTTTGTATTTGCATGTTCTGTATAGTTTTTAAATGTTTAAAACCCCTCTTTAATGATTTAAATTTTTATTTAAATTTAAATAATTTAATTTTCTTGTCTCTATGCTTTTGTGGACAACGTACCTTTTCCTTTCCTCATGCCTGTGAATCTCTTCATTTCTTCTTCTTGACTGCTTAGATGGTTAAACTTCTGCATTTTGAAAGTGATCTGTATTACACTAAAGATACTTGGTCATTATTTATTTGGATGGGTTATTCCTTTCCATTGGTAAATGGTAAGGTCTTTAAGGGCAGGGTTTGTTTCATCTTTTTGATATGCTCCAAACTATCCTTATATACAGTAAGAACTTAATGAATGCTTGTCAAATAGAATTAGCCTAGCACTGAGGTTGACTTTTCATTCAGTCTCAAGTTCTGTTAATAACTATTGTCTCCATTTTGAATCTTAGAACTGAGACTCAGAGAACCAGAGTGATTATCCCCAACCCCCAGATACACCAAGGACCATCAACTACCCAAATGCATTTACCTCCTTCTAGCAACCTCAGTGGATAGAGTGTCAGGCTAAGAGTCAGACACTCATCTTCCTGAGTTCAAATCTGGACTTTGACAATTACTAGCTATGTGACCCTGGACAAGTCTCTTTAACCTGTTTGCCTCTGTTTCCTCACCTGTAAATGAACTGGAGAAGAAAATGGCAGATCACAACAGTATCTTTGCCACAAAAACCCCCAGTGGGGTCACGGAAGGTTGGAGACAACTGAACAGCAACCCTAAGTAACCTAATTACTTCTTTTGTTCTTCCTCTCTTTTTGAATTCTGTCACTCTGAAAAATTCCAACGTCTATGACGTAGTTGACAAACAACTTTGATCCCCACTTGTGAAGATTGTTTGCAATAAATTCTGTTAAAATTTCCTCGTTGAAAAGTATTGAGTTCAGCACCCTAGTGGCTGCTATGATCTATCATCCAATTAACAAAAAAAGCCAATTCCCCAATTGATAAATGGTCAAAGGATATGAACAGGTAATTTTCAGGGGAAGAAATCAAAGATATCTATAATCCTATGAAAAAGTGCTCTAAATCACTATTCATTAGAGAGATGCAAATCAAAACAACTCTGAGGTGCCACATCACACCTATAAGATTGGCAAAATGACAGAACAAAAATATGATCAATGCTAGAGAGGATGTGGGAGAGTTGGAACACTAGTTCATTGTTGGTGGAGCTGTGAGATCATCCAACCATTCTGGAGAATGGTTTGGAACTATGCCCAAAGGGCTACAAAAATGTGCATACCCTTAGACCCAGAAATATTGCTACTAGGACTGCATCCCCAAGAGATTATAAAAATGGGAAAGGGTCCCACGTGTACAAAAATATTTATAGCAGCACTCTTTGTGGTAGCCAAGAACTGGAAGTCAAGTCAAGGGGATCCATCAATTGGGGAATGACTGAATAAATTATGATATATAAATGTAATGGAATACTATTGCGCCATAAGAAATGATGAACAGGAAGACTTCAGGGAGGCCTGGAAGGACTTATATGATCTGATGCTGAGCAAAAGGAGCAGAACCAGGAGAACTTTGTGCACAGCAACGACCACACTGTGCGAGAGTTTTTTCTGGTAGACTTGGAACTTTGTAATAACACAAGAACTTACTGGAAAAAAAAATCCCAATGTTGGTCTTCTAAGGCAAAATGCCTTCCACACTCAGAGAAAGAAATATGGAAGTCATTCGCAGAATGTAGCAGATCATGTTTGTGTGTGTGTGGGTTTTAGTGTATCATGTTTTGATTTGTTATATGATTTCTTCCATTTATTTTAGTTCAACTACATAGCATGACTAGTGAAAATGTGCTCAATAGGAAAGTATACGTAGAACCAATACAGATATGCTGTCATGGGAAGGGAGGGGGGTAGTGGGGGGTAGGTGTGGGGGGCATAAAATCTTAGTTTTAAGGAAGTGATTGTAGAACATTAAAAAAAAAAAGCCAAGTTACAGCACATGGATGTATATTATGTTCTGGGAAACTTTAAAGACAAACACATTACAAAACTAAAAGAAGCTTGCCCCTGACTGAAATACAAATTAAAAAAAAAAAACCAGAAAGATAACCTCCCTCTCCAGCAATGAACATGATTGAAAGTGAGTTGGAGCAGCCTGGAGGATCTGTTTCTTTCGCCTTTCATTTTAGAGACAGTGTTTGGTTTGTCACTAAGAAGAGGGAGCCGGTGAGGGTTATCAGGAATCCCACAAAAAATGAATGTTGGGTTCCCAGGGCTCGATGTCCAAGAAAGATCGGGTGTCACTTTTCAAGAGGTGTGTGAAGAAAATCTGACCTGCCTAATGAGGCAACTATGGAGGGCAGGCCTGGTCTAATCCACTGGTGCGACTACTTTTCAGAAGGCTTTTTCTGAGCCTAAGCCCCAGAAAACACAAACACAATGACCTTCATGTTGGAGAATGTATGTGTCTGCTCATGTCAAGAGCTCTTAGGGTTAGAACAATGCCCCTAAAGCCATAATCTAATCAACAAACAGACCATCTCTTCAGTTCTCTCAGTAAGTAATGTCTCTCTCCAACCTTTTCCTGCACCTTTTCCTCTATTCAGAAGGAAAAGGATTATGTGTGGGAACCCAGGGAGACTTTGTCTTCAAAGGAGAGTATTTAGACCTTGTGACTGGATGCCTTGTTTTTCACTCTGGAGCTAATGGCTGTTTATATTGGGAATTTTCCGTCTTGGTAATTTAGTATTTCTCCGGCCCTCACTGGGAGTGGCTGAAATGCATCCCCATTGGACTTTGGACATCTTGTCGTTGCATCACCACCACCTTTCTTCCAGAAGATCAATCCAGAAAATCCTTTCTGGTTACCAAAACCTTAACCCTATGGCTAAGTTCAGACAGTCTCAGGAGAAAGAGAATCCATCACCACTACAGTGCTTATCACAAATCTGCCTGGAAGTAGAGTGTGAAGGACTGTTAGCCCCATGTCCCTCTCAGACCTCCCCCTGGAAGTGTTCAGAAGTCTAGGGAATACCTCTTAGAACAATGGTTTAATTACACAAAATTAAAATGCAAAGGATTATATAGATGCTCAGTATATTGAAATCCGGTTATCAGAATATATAAAACAAAACAAGGCAAAAACATAATCCGGGGCCCCCAGATGGAGAATGTCTGTCCTGGAAAGAGATTCCTGATGTCATGGCCTCTACAGTAATGATGATACTAGAGGCCTTGGTTTGACTGGCTTCTTCACTTCTCATGTTGTCCATAAGACGGACTGACACCTGTAGTCAACATATTTTCCTTGTCTTTCTTTGGGATTTGAATGCTTCCACCCAAGCTACTGACATCCTCCTGCAATTCCTTTATCACCCTGATGTAGTCTATACCTTATATGTACTTTGTGATTACTTATAACATCATTTTCCTCAAGGAATATAAGTTGTTTTGAGTTTGTTTTTGTGTCTCCATTGCCTAGTCTTATACCTCAAATAGGGAGAGGAACTTGCCTATGATTACATTGGGATAAAGAACAAAATTCCTTCCATCAATTTCTCTAGACACTTCATGAAAGGAAGCAAACATCTATTAGGTTCTGTCTCCATTCCAAACACTAGGCTGAACACTTTATACATATTATGTCTTTTAATGCTTACAACAATGCTATAAGGGCAGTGTTATTATTTTTACCATTTTCTGTTGAGAAAACTGAGGCAAACAGGTTAAGTGAATTTCCAGGGTCATACATGTAGCAATTGACTGAGGTTAGATTTGAACTCAGGTCTTCCTGACTCCAGGTCTACTCCTATATTTACTGTGGCATCTACCCACCTCTAATTACTATAAATGGCCCCCTTTTATATACTCACATAGTATCACCTAGAGTACTGAGAGGTTAAATATGTTTTCTCCAGTCATATTGCTAGTTTGTGTTGAAGGTGGGGTTTGAACCCAGGTCTTCATGTCTCTGAGGCTGGCATTATGTCATGGGGCCTTTAATGTAATCTAGTAGGGACCAATATGTCTTGGCTGAGTGATTATCTTCAGGGGATTCCCAAATGAGAATATCTTAAAGCTAGCATTGTAGGAGTGGTCCTAACCTCTGATCTTCCCTATGGAAATACTCCTTCCATTGTCCCCAGTGAACTGAATGCACTGGTTCTCCACCTCCCCGTCCATAGCGATTGTATCGTATCCCCCTCCCCCCCAGTTTAGAACATTGTCTTCTTGAAATTCTTGCTATGTACATTGAATCTCCACCCCACCCCACCCTCAACACCACTATCCAAATGCTACATCTTTGATAACTTCAATTCTAGTCTGCCTTAGGCATGAGAGTCTGGAAAATCAGTGCCAAGATGGGCTCTTTGAGTCTGAGTCTTAGTGCTTTCTCTGAATTGTAGAAAACTTTGAGGCTCCTCTTCCGAAAGCCTTATCCAAAATGGAAGAGAACCCAGCTGAGAGAGAAGATGGAGGAACAGAGGGGAGAACACTGCAGTTTAAAGATGAAGAGAATTTGAGAAGGAAAAAGTGGAGGACTATGTCAGTGTGTTTAATTAAATAACATATTTAATTAAAAAGTAAAGATTAAAGCACTGAGGAAAAGGATGTAATACACACATACATTTATGGTAAATACATCTTTATATATATTTATGTATGTGGATGTGTACACACACTCACACACACTCACACACACTCACACACACTCACACACACTCACACACACTCACACACACACTCACACTCACACACACTCGCACACTCACACATACACACTCACATACACACTCACACACACACTCACACACACACACACACTCACACACACACTCACACACACACTCACACACACACTCACACACACTCACACACACTCGCACACTCACACATACACACTCACATACACACACACACACACTCACACACACACTCACACACACACTCACACACACACTCACACACACATATACACCCCCACACACACACACACACAGAGCTGTTAGCTAGAAATAAACCATTTCCAGCCTGAGCCCTTACTGTTCTTGTATTTCTGCCTGATGTCCCCTCAGCGTTGTTGATTTGCCAGGCAACATGTCCTACGACTGCATAGTTGGTCAGCAATAATTTCCCTAGTTTCTCCTGTAGAAGAGAGATCCCACTTGTTGTCAGGCTGTAAGGAGTGATGTTGGTGCCTGGTGCAGAGGAGGGAGGGGCACCATGCGCTCACCTGGGTCACTAGTGAGTTCCTGCCCTGAAAGGGGCGCCTCTGTGTATGGCTTTGTTAGGAGAAGGTATGCACAAGCGAAGGAAATGCTGCAGGATGATTTTGGCTCCTTGGACCAATGTTCTGGTGCTCTGCTCTTTTTCCTTCTTGGTTTGGGGTGAACAAACAGGAATACTGGATGGAAATGACAAAAGGGCCCTCTTAAACTTGATGTGCGCATGCGCGTGTGTGTGTGTGTAGTTCAACAATTAACCTTGTCGCAATCATGGCAGTGAACCACTGGAATGAGTGACCTTGGGAGGCAGTGAGCTCCCTGTCCCCAGAGGTCTTCAAGCACGGGTTGATGACTACTTATTAGGAAGGTTGTCAATGGTATTCTTGTTTAGGAATGAGTTAGACTGGAAGGTCCATGAGAGCCCTTTAGAATCTGCTATTAAGAAATCCCTGTGCTTAGCAGTGTGAGGGAGACAGAGGAATAAGACACAGTCCTTGACCTCTCTGTGCTTTTCCTGTCTTTTTGGGCACTGAGGACACTCTATGACTTTGAGTGAGTCACTTCTTCTCCCTGGGCCTCAGTTTCTCCATCTATAAAATGGGGGTTGCATGAGGTCACCTCTGGGGTCCCTTATAGACCTGGGCTTGATGGTCCTATGGCCTCGATGAGGCTCAGTTTCTTCACTGTGAAATGGGGCCATTGGACTGGCTGGTGTCCGAGATCCCTCCCATCACTGGTTCCTGTAAGACACATGTGCCCTCAGATAGCTCACCTTCCAGACCTGCATTTTCTGTGGGCTTGGAAGGTGCCTACAGACAGGGAGGAGCTTGGGAGAGGAAGCCATGGTTGTGGCCTGGGCTGGCCAGCCTGGAATGATCCTGCTTGTTTGCTGACAGCAGTGTCCTTTCCTATTAACTTTCTATAAAAAAACAAACCTATAAAATAAGAAGCAACAAAAACCTGTGGTCCCTGCTGTTCCAGAGGCATCCCAATTAAGGATTCTGAATGACTCAAAGCATAAATAAAGGGGATCCTGGTCCCTGGTAGGGGAAATGCAAACCCAGCCTGGGAAGGCAGCTCGTGGGCTCCCATGGGCCTGTTTATGAGGTCAATATCGCATTGCCAGGAATGCTGCTACCGCCATGTCCTTGGCGGGGATGATGGGACAAATGCTCTTAAGGAGGAGACACAGAGCTGATCCCTGAATGCCAAGGCTGAGATCATTAATCTTGAAATGCAGAGAACTAGGGCTCCTCATAGAGGGATAAACGGAGTGACAAATCCTTTGCCCTCCAGGAAGTAAGTCCTTCTGAGATGGCCTGCCAGGTGAAGTTACTGAGTGGAATGGGTTCACCAAAGCTCAGGGCAGGCACAACCAATTCCACTGAAATGGTGAGGGGCAGGAACTTTCACCCAGGATCCATCTTATAACTTGGTGATTTGGGACCATCTCACATCTAATTGCTTCCTAACTTGAGCTTGAAATACAGAGTTAAAGGGCCTTTGGGGAATGATTTCTGGCCTCACCCGATAGAACAGAACTCGGACTTCTTAGGAAATGTCTTGCCCCTGTGAATCATTAAGTCAACAAGTCAAGTCAAGTCCAGGCATTTGTTACATGTCCATTTTGTGCCAGGTGCTATTAATCACTGGAGGTACAAAGAAAGGGGAGGGGAAGAGGAATGAAGATTTATGGGGTGTATACCATATGCCAAGCACTGTGCTAAGGACATTCCTTTTTTTTTCTTTTTAACAATTATTATCTCATTGGATCTTGTGACAACCTTGAAGGTGGGTTTTGTTATCATTCCCATTTTACAGTTGATGGAACTGAGGCAGAGAGAAAGTTAGTGACTGACCCAGAGTCACACAGCCAGTAGGTATTGCTCCATCAGTTGCTTCTGAGCAAGGCAAAAACAATACCTTTCCTCAGGAGGTTCACAATCTGATGGGGAGAGACATGTAAACTATGAACTATGTATATTGAAAGAGATCCGTAGAAGGAAGTCAGTAGCCTTAAGGAGGATCTGGAATGATTTTTTCTGGAAGGTGACTTTTTAGCTGAGACCTAAGTCTCAGGACTCCAAGGAAGCTAGAAGGGGAAAAATTATAGGGAAGGGATAAGAGAGCCAATAGAAATAAACAAAGTCAGGGCGTGGAGTATTGTGCTTGAGAAACAAAGGAGTTGGTATGACTGGATTGCAGGGTATATGAAGGTAGGTAAGGAGTAAGAAGACTGGAAAGGTAGGAGGGGGATTGGTCATGAATGGTGCTGAATGCCAAACGGAGGGTTTCATGTTTGATCTTGGGGTGTGATAGGAAGTCACTAGGCTCGACTCCAGGAAGACAGATGGTAGAAGTGGGGAGAGGCATGAGATGTGTAGCTCAGAGTCTGTTACAATGGTGGATGCGTGACGTAATGAAAACCTGTACCAGAGTGGTGGCTGAGAAAGGAGAGAAGAAGATGTAGAAAGGATAGAATTTGGCAAGTGATTGAAATGGAAGATGAGAGAGTGCGAAGTCTAAGATGTGAGGCTGGGGAACTGAGAGGGTGGTGGTCCCTCAATGGTCATAGGCAAGTTCAGAAGAGGGGACAGACTGGGGGGAAGGTAATCAGTGCGTTCAGAAGAGGGGACAGACTGGGGGGAAGGTAATCAGTGCGTTCAGAAGAGGGGACAGACTGGGGGGAAGGTAATCAGTGCGTTCAGAAGAGGGGACAGACTGGGGGGAAGGTAATCAGTGCGTTCAGAAGAGGGGACAGACTGGGGGGAAGGTAATCAGTGCGTTTTGGATGAGTTTGAGACGTTTACCGGACGTCGAGTTCGAGACGTTCACCGGACGTCGAGTTTGAGACGCTCACCGGACGTCGAGTTTGAGATGTTTTGTGGATGGTCGGATGTGTAAATTGAGGCTAAGTGAGATGTTATGGATGGATGGATGAAACTAGATCTAATAGTTTTAGAAGCTGCCTGTTCGCATCCTCTGGTCATTTACCAGTTAGGGAATAGCTCTTGTTCATTCACATGAATCTTTGTCCTGCTTCTCTTCTTATCTGACTGATCGATCTTTCTTAATTGACTCAGTTCCCTCCTGTTCATTCCCAGTCTCTCTCTGGGTCGTCTCCTGATTCCATGGCTTCAATGATCATCTCTAGGCAGATGACTCCTGACACTGCCCTGTTAGCTTCCTGAGCGCCGGCCCCCACCTCCAGCTGCCTGTTGGACATCATCATGTGGACAAATGCAGCTTGGCCAAAGCTGAATTGAAAGGAACTGTCTCCGTCCCATTCCCAGTGTTTGAAACCTGAAAGCCATCCTTGACCCTTCCCTGTGCTTCAGCCCTGTGTCCTGGCCCCCTGCTAAGGCTCCTTAGATTCTTCTTAACTTCTTGCATCCATCCATTCCCTTCTGTCTGCTCTCTGAACCACCAGCCTTGTTCAGGCAGATGTCACTTTGCACCTGGACTATTGGGATGTCCTCTTTGTCTCTGTGCCTCAGAGCGTTCCTCACTCCATCCTATCCACCTCCCAGCTGCCACATTTGTATTCCTAAAGCACCGGCCTGCCCAGGTAGTTCAATTAGCTCCCCATTGCCCCTACAATCCAGCCCAATCCTCTCTAGAGTTTATAGCCCTTCACGGTCTGGCTTCTGATGCCAGACTTACTTTAGATTGGTATCTATTCGGACTGGATACCTTGCTGCTCTCTGCTCCCTATGGTCTATCTTTCCCACCTTTGCACTTTTGCCAAGGCTATCTCAAATACCTGAATTGTCTGTCCATCTCCTCCATCCCCAGTTTTGCTTTTTAAAATTAAAACCATGGGCTCCATTTAAGATTCCATTCATAGAACTACCTCCTTCCAGGATTCCCCACTGTTAATCTGTGTATGTCTTAAATTTGTTTGTCTGTGAATATATTATAACACACATCCTTCTCCCATCTCAGTAGAAGGTAAGCTCCTTGAGCTTTTCTTCACTCTTATCTTTGGGCCCAGCATGGAATATTGAGCATGTGTCAGAGATTCTCCTTGGTTGATGGATGCATAGAACAGGGCCTCCATCAGGGCTTGCTGAACCAGTGTGAAGATTTCAGCTTTCAAAAATCAGGAGGAAAGCAGTTAAGCTCCAGTGGGGATTAAATTAAATCCAATTACCACATTTATTCAGTGCCTACTGTGTACCAAGCCTTGTGTTAGTCACTGACATTCAACAGTAGAAAGGCATCAACTCCTGCTCATAAGGAGCATGCCTTCTATTGAGAAAAAAACTTAATTGCATAGACAGATAAACACCGGAAATTGACACAAAGTACAGATTAATTATTGTGATCACATGGCAGGATGAGCACTAAATTTGGAAGGATTCTGAATTGGACCAGTGGTCAACATGGTCCTTGATCTAATTTTTATGTGGAGCTTGAAATTCCGGAAGGAATGCATCTCATTGACTTCAGATTCCTCCTACAAGAAGAAAATAATACTCTACAGATAAAATGTATAGTCACACACATTTATGTAGTGCCTTGAGACTTGCAGAGGTTTCTTCTCCCATCGTTTCACGTAATCCTCATGACAACTATGGGAGGGATAATTATCCCCATTTTACAGATTAGGATAAAGACAGCACTCATTCCTGTAGAGGTGCTCCCAACTGATCTCTAGACTTGGATTTCATCCCCATTTATTCACTTTCACTTGCCATGGGAGATGATGTAGTGAAATGGGCACTTCATTTGGAGTCAGAGAACCTACCCCTGACCCATGCTCACTCTGTGACCATGGGCAGCCACAGCACTGCTGTGAGTCTATTTTCACAACAGTAAAATGTGTAAACTTACAGCAACCCACAAAGATGTTATGCATGTCAGTGGAGACAAAGATCATTCAGAACATTAGATTATAGTTTTATAGTTGGAAATGTCCTTCAGGTGCATACTCAGAGAATCTAAATCAGAAAGGACATTAATGGTCACATTTCCCCCCTCCCAATAACTGAATCCAAATTGTTTATACAGTGTTCTTGGTGAGTAATTAAAATTCTGCATTTACTGTTTATTATTTAGGTTACCCAGGACAGATCCCTTCCTTTCATTGGCTGTCAATTCTCTCACTTATAAAACTTTGGGGCTAGACTATATGATATCCAAGGCATCTTTCTGCCATTTGAACATTCAGTCCTTTCAAGCTTTCCTTTCTTTAAGGAGAAAAAAAACCAATATGCTGGAGAACTTTTTTTTTCTTCTTTTGAATCTGTCAGGGATAAATAACTGGAATGATTACATTGATGAGGCCACTGCCCACCCCCAGTGCTGCTGGTAAATTGCATCATTCTGCAGTATGGTTTTTCTTGTGTATTGCATTTGCAGACTATTGATAGGTAGTCACTTGCAGCTCTTTTGCACTCTCTGTCTTCTTGGGAGGAGGCAGTGTAGCATCCTTGTTGACACGTGTTTTATTTTGAGAAGAATATTATGCATCAGATCTGAAATCCATATCCTTCATCTCTCAGAGCTCTGTGTTCCTGTCTTCCAGCTGAGAAAAACTAATTCACCATCTTGTGTTGTAAACACTCCCTCATTTTAACTGATTACACCTCCAACGAGGCTCCAATCACGAAAATTACTAATTGCTATTACTTATACATCAAAGAGTGAATCCTGAATAATTAACCCCAAATAAAATTAGATGAATTGGCCCTTTTAATTAGGGTCCCTGCTGCTGTTTATTCTGAACTTCCCTTTCTTACTGTTAAGAGACTTTTAGAATGATTAAAACTGTTGTAGACTTAAACAGCCAGTGACCTTTTAATACAATATAAATCCATAAAAGCAATATTTCAGCTAGCAGGTGGTGACGGAAATTTTTAGTGCAAGTACCTGACAGCTTCAGTGTTACTTTTAAAAACATGCACATGGCCCATCTAAAAGGAAGGAAGGAGGAAAGGAAAAAAGGAGAGAAGGAAGGGAGGAAAGAAATGAGTGGCTCTTTGCAGAATTTGATTTTTCTAGAGTATTTTCCCATTTGTCTATGTTGGATAGAAGGCCTAGACAGGAACAGATTAATTTTAGCTGGAATATTTCAACACAAATAGCCACTAAGATCAATGTAAGCATGAGGTCATAGATTTGGAGCTGAAAAGGACTTAGGTAATCATTTGGTCTAGGAAACAGACCTAGAGAGCTTAAGAGACTTATTAGGTCCTGTGATCTTACTTTAATGGTGAAGTCTTCCTAGTACATGTGTTTGAAGATGATAGTGCACTCTTTGAGCCCAAAGAACCTTGCAGAATCTCCTGGATGAGGTCCATAAACCCTTAAAAGATTGAGGTCTTACTATCCACACAAGAAAAGCCAAGTGGATGAAGAGTTCCTGTTGTCTATCCTATGGTATGAAGTTATAGAGCCATTCTAAGGAGCTTGTGTATGTACACACACATATATGTTTGTTTAATTCATATGTTACATACAGTAATATGTATATACACATATATGTATATGTGTATAGTCATATATACATGTACCTATCTATGTGTGTGTAAACTATACAAATGCACACAAGCTGATCCCAGAATTAAATAGGAAAGGGAGAGTGCACTGGGTTGCCTTTCTGAAATTAAAAAAAAAGTTCCTTTAATGGTTCCAGGTTTCCTTCAAGTCTTATCTCCTGTCAGGAGCCTTTCCCCATCCTCATGAATGCTTTTGGTTTTTCTCCGAGATTATTTCTCTGAGATATATATTATCATATATCTGTGTATAAACATGTATGTGCAGATACATGTAAATGATAGAGATTGAAATTCAGTGTAACAAACATTTTTAAATCATCTACTGTGTGCCAGGCACTGTGCTAAACCCTGGGGAGACAGTGAAATCCAAAAGTCTACCCTTGCCCTCTGGGAGCTCCCTTTCTAATAAGGAAGGGGAATATCCCAAAGGAAATTGAAAAGCAAGGAGGAGGGGGCAAGCGGGGCCACCACAGGCAATGATATTCCATGGAATAGAAACCGAGCAGAGGTGTTGGTGAAAAATTGAGAGTTCCCCGGACAGTTCTGAGTCCTCGACCTATAAAGGAAGGCTTTGGGAACAGTTTATTGCTGCACTCTCTAGCACTGAATCACAGGGGAAAGAGGACTCTTGGGCAATTGTGGAGATTTAAGTGTCAAAGCTTGAGTTAGCAAGCCTGGAGATGAGATTTCACATGGTCAGGGTATCCTTGGGGGACGTAAGAAGTTTCATGGAGTAGAAACCAAGCAGAGTCACTGATGAAAGGATGGAGAGACGGAGCAGAGATAGATGGGAAAGAAGGGGATACCCATTTATATAGTGCTAACTGTGTACCAGGAATTGTGCTAAGTATTTTACAAATATTTCCTCATTTCATTCTCACAACAACCTTGTCAGGCAGGTGCCATAGGGATAAGATCCCCATTTTGCAACTGATGAAACTCAAGCAAATAGAAGTTGAGCAGCTTATGCAGGGTCACCTAGCTAGTGTGTAACACCAGATTTGAACACTGGGCTTCCTAAATCTTGACCCAGGAGTCTATCTGTTGTGTCAATGACATAGATATAAATATAGAAATATCTATATGTGCATATATGTATATCTCTTCCTCATCTCTATCTGTATCTATATCATCTATATCGTCACTGAATTTAGTTGTCTACAGGTTGTCTTCCATGTTAGACTGAATTTCTTGAGAGATGGATCTCCTTTTTGCCTGTCTTTGTATTCTGGCACATAGTAAGTACTTAGTAGGTGGACATGACCTACTTTTGGATTTTCTACCACACAAAGGCCTTCCTTCCTAATATCACATTCCCTTGTTGTTGAAGGCCTGGGGAAGAAGAGGGGAGGGATACAACTGGGAAGTCCCTTGTGAGATTTTGTACACAGTGATCTTTAGCCTTTGTTAAGAGGGAGGGAATCCATCATGGGTCATGCTTCAGGGCAGCCTCTGTATCCTGATGGCTGATGGATCACAGCTATTTCTGTGTTATAACGAAGGAAGGGGTCCAAGTCATCCTGGTATCAAATAGGTTTTGCACCGTTGAGTCATAGGTGTTAGGAGCCAGCAATCTCCCTGGAAACTAGAGGCTTTCATACATAGAAAATACTCATTTCAGAAGTTCTAGACAAGAGTCAGGGTGGAAGGAAAGGGAGATTAGAAAGGAATATATTGCCTTTGGAATAGAGAAAATGATCTGGAAAAAACAAGGGAACAACACCAGTAGATTCCCTGAAGTCACAGTAGGAGGCTGTACGGAACCAGCTGAGATGAGGCCTAGGGAGGTCCCCTTTTTGGAGGAGTTTATTTGTCACCACACTGGGGTGACACTCTGCATGCCCCTCCCCCCAATAAAGCATTTCTTACTCCTGTAGAATTTGTCATGCCTGAGGACAGGAAGGCTTCTGGTTGTAGGTGCCTTGGGGGGCCTGTGCCTTTGTCTCCATAGGACAGGGTCTTGCTACACAACTGCAAGCTGGTATACAGCAAGAGATAGATATGTTTTGAGTCTCTCTTTGGGGATAATGGAACATTGTATCTTCAGGGTTCATCTTTTTCCACAACATGAAATTATCATTATTATTTTAATTTAAGTTTTAAGCCAAAAGGAATCAGCAGCTCAATTGTTGCAGAGCCTAGAGTTTTCCCATGAATGCATTGAAAATTGAAGTGTGAGTCTCATCTCATTGCCCCACTTACCTCGCAGACATGTCCCTGAAAGTCAGAATGCATTGAGTGTGCTTTGCTGTTTGGGTAGCAATTATTTTGTTTTTGCAAGACAAACGAGACTCGGTTGGTTCAGAAGTGCGACCTGGTTCCAGTTCATTTGCAGAGCTCGACTGGACTCATAATTTCATATTATTTGAAATCTATTCAACATTGTCAGCCAAGGCACTGGCTATTATTCAACAAATGGACCCCCTAGAAGCCACAGTGTGGTGACAAAATACAATCCTTTGAGATCTGATTCACCAGCACGTCTCAACCTCACCTCAGCAATTTACAGGTGATAGAAACCAAGAGTTGTTTAACCGAGGCAGGGCCCAGTGCTTTGAGAGGAGCCCGAGCCAAAAATGAAAATGTTCCAGTGGGGATTAGGGAATTCTTATCTGCTTCAGACCTGGTCACATTTCTCCTCTTTCCTAGGAGTAGCTCAAAGCATCTCTCAAAGGCCTTTGATGAACAGATGATGCAGCTGTTAATTAATTACGAGTTTGCTTACACAAGGTGACCCATTTTAAAACAGATCTTTATTCTTAGCATTTGCTGCCCTTTCATGCCTGTGTAAAAGACCTGGCAGGAGTGTAACTAAGAGACTGGAAGCTAGAGATGAATTAGGAGTATGCCCTGGCTACATGGGAAGCTAGTCAGAATTTTGTCTGTGTTAAGAATCAGTGTCCCATGTGAGGTATGTGATTGTCTGACTGGAGTATGGCCTCCATGTTTGGGCAGTCTACACCTGGGAATGAGCCCAGATAACCACTGAACTAGTAGCTAAGCTAAAGAATATTGTGCACTGAATGGCACTGATGGAACCAGAGAAAGAGGCCCAGGGAGGGAAGGGATGTCTTCCTATTTGCTTGAAATGTGATCACCAACATAGCAGAATTTGACTTCATTGGCTTAGCTCCAGAAGATCTGACCCAGGTAGAAGGGGCAGAGAGGAAGATTCCCATCCCTAAGTGGGATGATCTGCCTTGGATGCAAGTTGGACTGGGTCTTACTGGAGGTCTTCTCTTAAAGGCCAAATGCTCACTTGCTTAGAGGGATTTAGAAGGGATTAAGTCAACATGCATTCATTAAGTGTTTACTGTGTACCAGGCTCTCAGTACTCACAATACAAAAAACACAAAAAATGGTCTCTCAAAAAATTCACAGGTGACATGGAAACAACCATGTACATGAAAGAGTATAAGTTGGAGGCAGTTTCAAAGAGAGGTCCTAGCATGGAAAGGGACAGGGAACAGGGAAATGGTTCTTATAGAAGGTGTGATTTGGGTTGAGTCTTGACAGAAGCCAGGAGGCAGAGTTGGAGAGATGGAGAGAGGGAAGGAGGGAGAGAGAGAGAGAAAGAGAGACAGATACACACACACACACACACACACACACACACACACACAGAGAAGAGAGTGCTCTAGGCATTAGGGATAGCCCGGGAAAAGGTACCATCAGTGCCTGGAGACTCTTCTGAGAGGAATAGTGGGGGGTCATGTCACTGGGTCACATAAGTAATAGGGAAGAAGACTGGAAAGGGAGGGAGGGCTCAGGCAGTGGAGCATGCTGAAAGCTAAGCAGATTGTGGATTTATCCTAGAGCTAATAGGGAAGTCTGAGAGTTTCCTCACTAGCGCAATAACATGTCAGACCTGCACTTGGAAAAAGTTGACTGGTGATGAAGGAGGGATGGACTGGAGTGGGGGGCATTGGAGTCAGAGGAGCCAGCCAAGACTGTCCTAGTCACCTAGATGGGAAGCCATGGGGGACTTGCTTGGCCCCTGTAGCATCCGAGGTCCCTTCCAGCTCTGAGATTGTGTGGTTCTTTGAATTCTATCTTGGCTCCCCAGTTGCTATTCCTAAATGAGGTTAATTATTCACAGAACCTAATAGCGATAAGTGACATTTCCAAATCCTGCTGTAGGTCAAATTAAGCTTTCTTTTTCCATCCTTTCTTTGTGACAGCTCATGGCAGATACAGTCCTGGTTTTTCTATCTGTTTTTCAGATGAGGCCATTCAGGCTCAGAAAGACTAAATAACTCATCTGGAGCTGCCTCATTCATTAGCTGTAGAGCTGAGGCCGAGCTGGAATGGCTTACTCAGTAGGAACCATGGAAACAGAAACGTTTGGAGCAGATCACGGCAATTTGGAGCTTTTATGTAGACGAGGCCAGCAGGAAGTGAAAAGAATGGGAAGGGAGCAAAAGGTGCTTCCAATAGGGCCTTTTCTCTCTTAGAGACGTTCTGTCCAGACTCTGGGGAGGGAGATAGGCAGCGGGGGCTTTGTTGTTTTAGCGTGTTGTTGTGACTGGCTTCTTCATTTATTTGAAGCTGAATTCACTCGGTATTTCTGGGCAACTAGTCAACAAGCATTTATTAAGCACCTACTATATGATGGGCACTATGGATCCCAAAACAAAGATGAAAGATCCTTGCCCTCAAGGACCTTGTATTTTATTGGGATGGGGACTGTGTGTATGTGTGTGTGTGTGTGTGTGTGTGTGTGTGTGTGTGTGTGTGTGTGTGTTAAATTCAATGTAGTTGGTCAGGAAATATATTGGCTGCTGGGAGAAGGGGAAGGAAAGTGTTCTTACAGCAGGGGATGCTTGAGTTGAGCTTTGAGGGAATCCAGGAACATCCAGGTGCCAGAGGACTCAAATTTTATCCCTTTTTTCTCAAAGAATGACTGAAACAGGTTTCATGAAGCAGGTATGCACAGATGCATCAGCCTAGTGTTCTGGTCTACCCTACAACTGTGTTCCTATTGGAAAGGTCCCCAGGAATGGCAGCATCCATGCCTGTGCCCTATGTGATACAGAAACCTTACACAGATGCTTCTGTGGCCTCATGTTCCTTTCCTAGCCCTGTTTCTTTGGCCACATCTCATCCTCCTGGATGCTTCTCCCCCATCTGATTGCTTGTACTTTCATGTTTCACCTGCCTATGACAGACACATAGTAAGTAGTTTCTGGGTATGGTAGTGAGACGGTGGGTAGGCTCAGCAGAGGAGAATCTCAGACTAGCTCCTCCCATGGAGCCGGAGCCAAACCACATCTTCTCCCACTGGGGCATGGACTGTTGTCCCTTGCCATGAGGAAACAGATGTGTTTCAAGGAAGTGAAGAGCCATATAGGTGCTGGTGAGGAAATAATTTCTCACTTCTCTGTAATAAAGAGCCTCAGTTCTTTTAATAGGCCACTGTATGTGTGTGTTCTCTTTCCCAATCCCTTGGCCACTTTTCTTCATTTTCCATATTACATAAGTCAAGGAACTTCCAGCTGAGCTTAGGACTTAAGTATCACTTCACTGGTCTCTCCTTACGTGCTACTGGTGGTAAATGCCCATGTGATGTTGCCTCTTTGACATGAAGCTTCAATGTGTCATTTTGAGGGATTAAGCCACTATGAACTCTTACTCATTTTCTATAGCAGTGACTTTTTTCTTTTCTTATTTAAAAAAATTTATTTTTTCCCCAAATTGCATGCAAAAACAATTTTAACATTGCTTTTTTTTGGTCAAATTTTGAGTTCCAAATTCTCTCCATCTTCCTCCCATCCCCACTGAGAAGGCAAGAAATTTGGCATGTTATACATGTGCAGTCATGAAGACACATTTTCAATATAAGACATTCTCTGAAACAAAACAGAAAAAAAGAAGAAAAATAATGAAGGTAAAGAAAAAGTATCTTCATCTGCTTTCAGGCTCTACCAGTTCTTTTACTGGAGATGGACAGAACATTTTATCATAAATCCTACAAAATTGTCTTGGATCATTGTAATGCTGAGAATAGCCAAATTATTCATAGTAGAGCATCATGCAATATTGCTGTGACTGGTACAATATTATCCTAGTTCTGTTCATTTTTACTTTGCATCAGTTCATGTAAGTTTTTCCATGTTTGCAAGACATCCTGCTCATTATTGCTTAAAGGATATTAGTATTCCATCAGAATAATGTACAACGACTTTTTCAGCCACTCCCCAATTGATGGATATCCCCTTGATTTCCAATTCTTTTCCACCATTAAAAGAGTTGCTATAAATATTTTGGTCCATATAGGTATTTTTTCCTATTTCTTGTTTATCTCTTTGAGATACAGAACCTAGTAGGGGTATTTCTTAGTCAAAACGTATGCATGGTTTTATATAGCCCTTGGGACATAGTTCCAAATTGCTCTACAGAAGGGGAGAATCAGTATACAACTTCACCAGAAGTACATTAGTGTTTTAATTTTCCCACATCCCCTCCAACATTTGCCATTTTCCTTTTCTGTCATATTAGCCCATCTGATAGGTGTGATATTGTAGCTCAGAGTTGTTTTAATTTGCATTTTTCTCATCAGTAGTGATTTAGAGAATTTTTAAAAATATGACTACAGTTAGCTTTGATTACTTTGTCTAAAAACTGCCTGTTCACATCCTTCAAACATTTATCAATTGAGGAATGGCTTTTATTTCTTTAAATTTGACTCAGCTTTCTATATGTTTGAGAAATGAAGTCTTGATGAGAAACTCATTGTAAAACTTTATTTTCACAGTAATGATTACCAACTATGTATTTCCCTCTGTCCTATTTTTCCCATTTATCCTACTCTTTCTCTGCTTTTACCCTGTTAATTCTCAAAGGTGTTTTACTTCTGACTTTTATCTCCCCCAAACTGCCCTCCCTTCTATCAACTCCCCACCCCCTTCCATTATCCTCTTCTCTGTCTACTTTCCTGTATGGTGACATAGATTTCTACACTAAGTATTTTCATATGGTCCCTTCCCCACTTCCCCCAGTTTCCCCTTCACCGTAAAACATCATTTATGTCAGATAGTTTATTACATTCTACCTCTGTCTTTCCTCTTCTGCCAGTGCATTCTTCCTTTTCAACCCTTAGGTTTTTTCTATGTATATTCCTTCTAACTGTCCTAGTAATAAGAAAAAATTTTAAGAGGTATAAATATCATTTTCCCACATAGGAATACAGTTTAGCCTTATCAAATCCCTTATGATTTACCTTTCTTGTTTACCTTTTAATGCTTCTTTTACATCTTATCTTTGAAAGTGAAATTTTCTAATCAGCTCTGGTCTTTTCATCAGAATTGCTTAAAAGTCTTCTGTTACACTGAATGTCTACTTTTCCCGCTTAAGTATTACACTTAGTTTTGTTGAGTAAGTGATTCTTGGTTGAAATCCTACCTCTTTTGCCCTCTGGAATATCATATTTCAAGCCCTCTGATCCTTTAAAGTAGAAGCTGCTAAATCTTGTGTTGTCCTGACTGTGGCTCCATGGTATTTAAATTGTTTCTTTTTGGCTGCTTGCATTATTTTCTCCTTGACCTGAGAGGTCTGAAATTTGGTTATACTGTTCCTGGGTGGTTTCATTTTCGGAACCCTTTCAGAAGGTGATTGGTGGATCCTTTTAATTTCTATTTTATCCTTTGCCTTTAGAATATCAGGGCAGTTTTCCTTGATAATTTCTTGAAAGAGATGTCTAGGCACTTTTTTTGATGATGACTTTCAGGTAAATTAATAAATCTTAAATTATCTTTCTTGAGTTATTTTTCTTGGTCACTTGTTTTTCCAATGAGTTATTTCACATTTTCTTCTATTTTTTTCATTCTTTTGATTTTTTTTAAAATTGTTTCTTGATGTCTCATGAAATCATTATCTTCCACTTGCCTAATTTTAACTTTTATTTTTTAAAATTTATTTATTTTCGTTTTCAACATTCATTTCCACAAGATTTTGAGTTCCAAATTTTCTCCCCATCTCTCCTGTCCCTCCTCCAAAGACATCATGAATTCTGAATACCCCTTCCCTCAATCTGCCCTCCCTTCTGTCACACACCTCCCTTCCCTTATCCCCATTTTCTCTCTTTTCTTGCAGGGCAAGATAGATGTTTATACCCCATTACCTGTGTTTCTTATTTCCCAGTTGAAGGCAAGAGCTATTCTCAACATTCATTCCTAAAACTTTGAGTTCCAACTTCTCTCCCTTCCTCCCTCCCTACCCATCCCCATTGTCAAGGCAAGCAATTCAATATAGGCTATACATATGTAGTTGTGCAAAAGACTTCCATAATAGTCATGTTGTGAAAGACTATCTTTCCCTCCATCCTATCCTGTCCCCCATTCATTCTGTTCTCTCTTTTGACCTTGTCCCTCCCCAAAAGTGTTTACTTCTAACTACTCATTCCTACCATTTGCATCCCTTCTATCATCCCCACTATACCCCACTTATCTCCTTCTACCCTACTTTCCTGTAGCATAAGATAGAATTTTCATACCAAATTGAGTGTGCATGTTATTCCTTCCTTAAGCAAAATGTGATGAGAGTAAGGTTCACTTTTTCCCCTCTTACCTACCCCCTTGTCCCCTCCATTGAAAAAACTTTTTCTTGCCTCTTTTATGAAAGATAATTTGCCCCATGCCATTTCTCCCTTTCTTTTCTCTATATATCCCTCTCTTATCCCTTCATTTTATTAGACATCATCCCTTTCTATTCAACTCACCCTGTGCCCTCTGTCTGTATGTATATAGCCCCTCCTACTACCCAAATACTGAAAAAAGTCTCCAGAGTTACAAATATTATCTTTCCAGGTCAGAATGTCAACAGTTCAATTTTAGTAAATCCCTTATGATTTCTTTCTCCTGTTTATCTTTTCATGCTTCTCCTGATTCATATGTTTGAAAGTCAAATTTTCTATTCAGTTATGATCTTTTCATCAAAAATGCTTGAAAGCCCTCTATTTCATTGAATGACCATTTTTTCCCCCTGAGGTATATTGTACTCAGTTTTGCTGGGTAGGTAATTCTTGGTTTTAATCCTAGTTCCTTTGACTTCTGGAATATCATATTGCAAGCCCTTTGATCCCTTAATGTAGAAGCTGCTACATCTTGTGTTGTACTGATTGTATTTTCACAGTACTTGAATTGTTTCTTTCTGGTTGCTTGCAATATCTTCACCTTGAAGGGGAAACTCTAGAATCTGGCTACAATATTCCTAAGAGTTTTTCTTTTCAGATCTCTTTCAGTAAGTGTCAGTGAATTCTTTCAATATTTATTTTGCCCTGTGGTTTCAAGAGTATCAGGACAGTTTTCCTTGATAATTTCATGAAAGATGATGTCTAGGCTCTTTTTTTAATCATGGTTTTCAGTAGTCCCATAATTTTTAAATTGTCTTTCCTGGATCTATTTTCCAGGTTAGTTGTTTTTCTAATGAGATATTTCACATTGTCTTCAATTTTTTTTTCATTCCTTTGTTTGTTTTTTTTTTTTTATAATTTCTTGATTTCTCATAAAGTGATTAGCTTCCATTTGCTCCATTCTCATTTTTAAAGAGCTATTTTCTTCAGTGAGCTTTTGAACCTCCTCTTCCATTTGGCTAATTGTGCTTTTTAAAGCATTCTTCTCCTCACTGGCTTTTTGGCCTTCTTTTGCCAATTGAGTTAGCCTATTTATAAGTTGTTATTTTCCTCAGCATTTTTTGGGTCTTCTTTAGCAAGCTGTTGATTCACTTTCATGATTTTCTTGCATCGCTTTCGTTTCTCTGCCCAATTTTTCCTCCACCTCTCTTACTTGATTTTCAAAATCTTTCTTGAGCCCTTCCATGGCTTGAGACCATTGCAAATTTATTTTGGAGATTTTGGAAGAAGAATCCTTGAGTTTGATGTCTTCCTCTAATGGTATGCTTTGTTCTTCTTCATCCAAAAGGATAGAGGAAAATATCTGTTCACCAAGAATGTAACTTTCTATAGTTTTATTTTGTCTCTTTTCTGGGCATTTTCCCAGTCAGATACTTGACTTTTGAGTCCTTTGTCAAGTGGAGGGTATACCCTAGGGACCTGTAACTTCTCAGTTCCTCCAAGTTGGCACAATCAGGGGAGAGGAGTTTACTCCTTTCCTGCCTGTGTTGTGGTCTGTGAGCAACAACAAGCACACTTCTGCCCAGGATCTGGGAGTAGGGTTCCTTCTCCAGAACTGCCTGCAGTTCCACCATGCCAGTGCTTCTTGTCACCCCAGGACCACCACTCAGGGCTGAGATCCAGATTAGCCGTTCAATTGCCCCAGGGTTTTTAGGCCTATGGCTCCAAAAATGGATGCTGTGCTGCAGGGACTTCCGCTGCCCTAGACCTGAGGCTAAGGTTGGACCCTGCTCACTTCTCTCCCAGGTGAAAGAGCTTTTGAAGCTCTTTGAAGCTGTCTTTGGTGTTTGTGGGTTGAGCAATCTGGGAACCACAGCTGCTGCTGGTGGCGCCCTGAAGCCTGCTCCAGTCCTGTCCTTGTTACATTGCATGGCCAAAGCTGGGCTATGCTCTGCTCCACCCTCGGTGTGATAGACCTTTCTTGTCTTCCAGGCTGTCTTGGGCTGAAAATCTCTTTCCCTCTGTCATTTTGTGCCTTCTGCTGCTCTAGAATTTATTTCAAGTTATTTTTTTTACAGGTATTTTATGGACTTTGGGGGTAGAGCTAAGAGTAGGTCCATACTTCTACTCTGCCATCTGGATTGTTGTCCAGTTCTAACTTTTATGGAATTATTTTCTTCATGAGCTTTTGTACTTTCTTTTCTATTTGACCAATTCTGATTTTCCAAGCCTTCTTCTCTTCTTTGGCTTTGTGTGCTTCTTTTACAGTTTGGCTTATTCTGTTTTTAATGTGTTATTTTCTTTGGTATTTTGTTGTGGTAGATTCTCCTTTACCAAGCTGTCTGTTCTTTTTCCATGATTTTCCAGCTTTGCTCTCATTTCTCTTCCCAGTTTTTCCTCTGTCTCTTGTACTTGATTATAAAATCCTTTTTGAGCTCTTCCATGGCCTGAGATCAATGCTTATTTTTCTGTGAGCTTTTGGATGCAGGGATTTTGACTTTGTTCTGAGTGTTTTTTGATCTTCCTTGTCACCGTAGTAACTTTTCATGGTCAGAATGATTTTCTGCTTCTTCATTTTCTAGCCTATTTCTTTACTTTTACCTCTGTGCTACAGTGGGATGCTGCTTCCCAGGTAGAAGGGCTAGTATTCTAAGCTTCAGGTTTTTTTGTGCAACTGTTTTCAGAGGTAATTCTGGGGACCTGTAAGCTTTTGACTCCTCTAAGGTGGTATGATTTAGAGAGAGGTGGGTTTACTGCTTTACTGGCCTGTGCACTGGTTTGTGAATGACCACAAGTGTTCTTTTCAACCCTGTAACTGTGACTAGGATCCCCACCTATTTGTGGCCATATCTCTCCTGTGCTAGTGCTCCTCCTTACAATGGAACTGAGATCAAGGACTGTAACCCATTTCTGAGTGTAGGCAATGTAGCAGAGGCCTGCTTCTGGTGCCTGCAAAGGAACCCCTGTAAATCTCCTTCTGACCTGTTGTCTGATCCCCTTACTGCCTGTGGGCTGAGTGGTCTATAAACTGCCACTGCTGCCACGGATTCACTCCCCCTGAACTCTGCTCCTGGTTTCCTGGGGCCTGGTCTGTGTTGGCCCCGCTTGGACTGGGCTGTGCTCATCTCTCACCCTGGTGGGACAGATCTCTCCTGCTGAACTTCTAAGTTGTCTTGGAATGCATGGTCGTCTCATTTTGCTTTTGTGGATTCCGTTCCTCTGGAATTTGGTTAGAGTCATTGTTTGAAGGTATTTGGAGGAGTTTGGGGGATGTTCAAGTTCATCATCTTGGCTCTGCTGTAGTGACTTTTTCAGTGTTATGTCTGTCAATGAAAAAAATGTACTCTGGATTTTAGAGACATATCTACTAGAAGTATTTTGGAAAAAAAAATGCTTTATTCTAAATCCAGATATTTCTAGCTTAGAGGGGAAATGCCCATGCATTCCATCCTCATCCTCATGCTTATCCTCATTAGTAGGGGCAGCTAGATGGTGCAGTGGATAAAGCATCATCAATGCAGGAGTCAGGAGGACCTGAGTTCAAATCTCACTCACCTTAGACACTTGACACTCACTAACTGTGTGACCTTAGGCAAGTCACTTAACCCCAATTGCCTATTCAGGGTCCTCTCCAGTCATCCTCATGAATATCTAATCACTGAATTCAGATGGCTGTTGAGGAGAAGTGAGGATGGTAACCTGCACAGCCTCCCTCACTCAAAACAAAGTCAAGTGCAAGTCATGTCATTATTTCTCTGATGGCATGGTCTTCTTTGACAACGAAGGATGAACACCTGTACACACACAATCCTTATAAGTATTAATAATAGCCAACCTTTATCTAGTTCTATCTCGGTTTGTAAGCACTTTATAAATATTCTCTCATTTGGTCCTCACAACAACCCTGTGAGGTAGGTGCTGTTATTATCACCATTTGACAGGTGAGGAAACTAAGGCACACATATTAATTGACTTGTCCAATGTCACACAACTAGTAAATATCTGAGGCTAAATCTGAACTCTGTTCTCTAGGCTCAATACTCTTTTTTATTAGAATTATAAAGGGAATTCTTGTTCTAATTTGGGTTTGACTAGAATGCTCCTGAGGTCTCTTCCAAATCTGAGACTCTGCAATTCTATGATATTGTCAGGTCTAATTGTAAATTATATTGACAAACCTCAAAGTCCTTTATCAATATTGGTGCTCTTTCTCTCTCTGTCTCTGACTGTGTGTGTGTGTGTGTGTGTGTGTCTATCTCTGTGGGTTGTCTTCGCCTCTCTCTGTCTTTCTTAGAGGCAGCTGTTAGCTCAGTGCTCAGCGCCCTAGACCTAGAGTCAGATGGGAGGATGTGTGCAAGTCAGACACTTGCAGCCTGTGTGACTCTGGCTGAATCATTTGAACTCTGTTGCCTTAGTTTCCCTAATTGTAAATACGGTAATAGTAATAATACCTTCCTCACAGGAATGTTGCAAGGATCAACTGAAATATTTGTAAGATGGATGTCGCCCAGCGCTTGGTACCTAACAGGCACTAAATGAAAACTTTCTCTCTCCCTCCCTCCCTCCATCCTTCCTTTCACCCTGCCTCCCCCCTCTGTCTCCTCTCTTTCTGTCTCTCGGTCTCTGTCTTTCTTCCCTTCTTCTTTTCTCTCCTCTCCTCTTCTCTCTCCATCTTCCTACCATCTCTTTCTCTACCTCTCTCCAAATGTATATAAATATATGTAATATATGTGTGTATGTATATATTGAAGAAAAATGCATGTGTATAGATGAGTTTCTTCCTATACACACATATCCCCACTCAGCCCCTCTTCCCCTGCCCCAGTAGCTGTAGCTGCCCCATAACCTCATCACCATCACTGTAATCCTCTTTCTTTTTGGCGGGTGGGGGGAGGCGGAAGGGTTCTGTACCCGTTTACAATACTCCTCTCCTTCACCATCTGCCTTTGACTTTGGCTGTGCTGCTGCCTTGACTGGGAGCAACCCCTCCACCCCTCAAGAGTACCCGCCTTCCACACTGGTTGCTAGTGGACTCAGGGACCAAATTCAAGACAGGAAAACCTTTGGAGAAAGGAGAAAAAATCCATGCCCAAGTCAGAGAACTCCTCCTTATGTGCCTCTTACCCCCTTGGCAGGTTACCTTGTTACACTCCATATTGAAGCTGCTTCCCTCCTTTCACCCCTTCTGGAAATATCATTTGTTGGCCCAGTGGTGAAATGAAATGCGTGGTCATCCATCACCTGGGCTTGACAGGGCCCCCAGGATGGGTGGAATTTTGGTAAGGGAGACCTTGCACAATGATGCAGCCTGGCTGTGGCCAGCCCGGAGGTCAGCTGAGGACCTTGGCAGTCCCAGGCCCACGTATGAAACAGACATCCACACACACACAGCCCCCCCACCAGGTGGGGGATTTGGTGCTCACCTGCCCAGAGGTCAGTGTTCAGGAAAGACAGGCGTTTCGGGGGAAATATGCAAAAAAAATACCACAGACACAGTGCTAGTGAGCAAGGACACAGCTGTGAGTAGAGAATTTGTGATTTTACCCAGAAACAGGGCCTAGGGTGAGTGAGTATGTTGGGAGAGGGGAAGGCCCTCACTTACAGATAGGGCAAATGTGGCCCTTTTCTTTCCCCCTCCTCATAATGCATTTCTCATGGTCAGTAGAAGCCGAAGAACTACATGGGCTCCCTGTGGGCTTCGGAGAGCAGGCCGGAATGCCCAGATCCCACAGTCTGAGAGCCCAGTGGCACCTCAGAGGGCAACAAGGTGGATCTGAAAGGAATCCTCACACTAAGACATCAAGGCAAGCCATCCCCGTCAGCCTCAGACCTGTATGGAGTGTGTGTGTGTGTGTGTGTGTGTGTGTGTGTGCACGCGTGGTTATGCGGGTGTGTCTGTGTCTGTGTAAGTAAACAAAATGATGAATCAGTACATTGAGAAGGGGCAGAGAATGGCTATAATTTCCCTGGCATTTGAAGTCAGGACATTCAAAGTTTGCCCTTAAATAACTTGACTCTCATTCAAGGTCACAGATACTCAATTAATGGTTTGCTAGCTGTAATCTGCCTGTCACATTCAGTAGATTATTGGTCCTCTCTGAACCTCTGTCTCCTCTTTGAAATGGACCTCTGATGTCCCTTCTAGCCCTGGTGCCAGGATACTCAATCTTGTGATTTTGTGACAAAGTCTTATCAGCCAAGATCCAGGATCCCTAAGAGTGAGAAGATTTTAGGGCCTGCCTGCTGCATGTGACATTTTCACACTTGCCAAGTCCCTGCTAAGCCACTGGCCTGATTAACTCTAACTCTGATCTTCCCAGAAGCGAGAATTGAGGTCTTCCATCAGCTTTCATGTGTGATCTCCAGTGCAGCATGTGTTCCTGGAGGGCAGGGAGTGTTTGCATTTCCAAGGCTGTGTCCAGTGTGGAGCACAGTGGTGTCAAAAGTGTATGTCCATGCACGCACCTTCTCTGGGTCTTAGGCCCAGAGTCATGCCCAACTGTGCCTATTGTTACAGCCCCTTAATGCATTCAGGTGTACCTGCAGACAGCTCTGTGCTCTCTGTTTACCCCTCTTCACCTCTTTCCTTGTTGCCAAATTCCTGTATTATCATTTCCTTTCCGGGACTATGGTCTAGAGAAAATGGCTGCGCCCTAGTTCTTGGGTTGCACTCCATGTGTCCTTTACACTGGAGTCCTCTAGTCCTGGCTATGTCCCTTGAGCTCTGTAAAGTTTGTTTCCCACCATGGCTGCAAAAGTGAGATGCAGGGATGCTAAACTGGGTCTTCCCTCATCAGTCCAGGTCAGGGCAGAGATCTCTACCAACACTGGGGCCCTGGAAGGTCCAGGAGACTAGGGATGGTCTCACCTCTGTCTTTGTATGTTCATCACGGAGCAGTATCTGGCACATAGTAGGCACCCAAAATTGCCCACGTCCTTATCTGATCAAAGGACAAATAAGTTGACATTCACAAAGACACATTGCTCTCAAGAACATGGGCTGTATTTTTTATTAATTTATTGATAATTATTATTAATTCCCTGAATCCTGCTTCAGAACTAGCCAACCATCTTGCCTCCAAGGCTCTAAAATTTTGGTATTATAGATTTAGAATGGGAAAGGACAAGATCCTCACTGTAAAGAACAGGTAACAGCAGCCCAGGCATGTGACCTTGGCTAGGGTCTCCCAGGAAGTTAGCAGCAGAGCTGAGTTTTCAATTGACATGAGGTCAAAAGTGGGAAATGAAAATTGTTTTATAATCCTTCAAATGCCATATAAATGCTGCTATCAGCATCACCAGAATCCTCAGCATCCCTCCTCTTACTCCTCCTCTTGCTCCCCCTCATTTTCTCCCTCTTTTTCCTCTTCCTCCTCCTCCTTCTCCTCATTTTCTCCCTCCTCCTCTTCTCCTCCTCTTCCTCCTCATTTTTTCCCTCTTCCACCTCCCACCCCTCCATCTTATGTGACTCCAAGCCCAGGATACCTTCAAGTCTACTATTTGCATATAGTGAGTCCTGATAGCTAGAAAGTAGTAAAAGACCAAATCACTCACATCACTGCCTTCAAAAAAGTGAGATGAGATTGGGTCCATCCTCACTGTGTGTGTTTATTTCTTTTGGTTCCAGGTGACTTTTTGCCCCCTCCCCCTCCCCCTCTGGATGACATTGGCAGTCTACCGTCTGGCCCTGGCTCCTTCCCACCACCTCCGCCGCTCGATGAAGGAGTTTTCAATGTGCAGGTAAGTTCTGACTCATTTGTCAGTAAATCTTTCTTAGGAAGCAGCACCACAAGCGACTGTGTTTCTGGGATGTGTGGACCCCAAGAAAAAGCCAAAGGATTGTTTCCCATCAACCCACGAACACCTCGTAGTTAACTGTAGATCCAATGCCCAACTTTTACCTCTTTCTGAGCCCCTTCTGCCGCCAGCTGTTTGTTCACCCTGAGCCCTGGCGTCCTGGGATGCTCGGGCTCCCTGGTTTGGTTTGGACCATGGCGCTGGTTATTCAGGAAGAGTCTTTGACAAGTGCAAGATTCTCACTTTCCTAGGGCGGTATTTAGCTGCCCGCCTTTGCTTATTTTCTTTGCCCACAAGAGTTGCTTTTCATTTTCTGGTAAGTGGATGAGGATAATGGAGTCTGTCAGCAGAAGGGATTCTCGAAGCTGGAGGCCCTGAATGCTGTCCCAGAATTTTCATCCTTCATAGTCAATAACACCTATTCAGAAGATTCTCATCTGCGGGCCAGATTTAGGCAGGTCAGGCTGAAGTATTCTTCGTGTCTGAGACGCTGAAAAGAGCTGATTCCAAAGGGCTAGTGGGCAAGGAGCAGTATTTTCTGCGGGGATCTCCCTTTGTTTGGGTATCTACTTTGTTCTGGGCAAGGTCATGGATGGTAAGCTGCAAGTGGTAATTTCCCAAATTCATCTTTGTCAAAAAGAAGATACTGCAGAGTAGGAAATGATCGATAGCATGATGGCATCATGTTCTGTCTGCTTTCACCTTTTACAGGGAAGGAAAAGCAAGGAAATTAATAAACAGACAATGAATGAAAGAATGCATTTATATCTGTCCATCACTCTACATTTTCACCTATGTGAATCTTATCTACTTTTGTTCATCCTTTCTCTCTCCCTCTCCCCCTCTCCCCCTCTTTCTCTCTTCCTCTCTCTCTCTCTCTCTCTCTCTCTCTCTCTCTCTCTCTCTCTCTGTCTCCCCCTATCTCCTCTCTTCCTCTCCTCCTCTCTTCCTCTCTCTCCTCCATCTTTCCTCTCCCTCCCTCCCTCCCTCTCTCTCTCTCTCTCTCTCTCTGTCTCCCCCTATCTCCTCTCTTCTCTCTCTTCTCTCTCTCCATCTCTCCCTCTCCTCCCCTCCCTCCCTCCTCCCTCCCTCTCTCTCTCTCTCTGTCTCCCCCTATCTCCTCTCTTCTCTCTCTTCTCTCTCTCCATCTCTCCTCTCCCTCCCTCCCTCCCTCCCCTCCCTCTCTCCTCTCTCTCTGTCTCCCCCCCTATCTCCTCTCTTCTCTCTCTTCTCTCTCTCCATCTCTCCTCTCCCTCCCTCCTCTCTCTCTCTCTCTCTCTCTGTCTCCCCCTATCTCCTCTCTTCTCTCTCTTCTCTCTCTCCATCTCTCCTCTCTCTCCCTCCCTCTCTCTCTCTCTCTCTCTCTCTCTCTCTCTCTCCCCCTCCCCCCCATCTCCTCTCTCTCTCTCTCTCTCTCTCTCTCTCTCTCTCTCTCTCTCTCTCTCTTCTCTCTCTCTCTCTCTCTCTCTCTCTCTGTCTCCCCCTATCTCCTCTCTTCTCTCTCTCCATCTCTCCTCTCCCTCCCTCCCTCCCTCCCTCCCTCTCTCTCTCTCTCTCTCTCTCTCTCTCTTCTCTCTCTTTCTCTCATACGGATGATCTGTCTATACTGTAACATGGTTAGGAATAAACAAAAAGAGAAGTTGGTTGGATTGTAAGAACAGTTTTGTCTCTGAGTTCCTCAGCCCGCACAAATGATAGCTACTTAATGTTTTCTCATAATTCATTTCAGGATTAATAGAGGTTTCATTGCTGTTAAGATATTTCCCCCCAAAACAAAACGCACAGCTTTGATCTGGTGGTTACTGCAGCCCATCCTTGCTGCCCCCAGCCATGTTTATAGTCGTGACTGCTAAAAGATAGCATGCCATCCAGTGCTGTGCCTCTTCACTCTAATTGGCCCAGCGTCACAGTAACGCAGATGAGAAGACTACATTGAAGCTGGGAATTCTGAAGAATTGTCTCAGTCACAGAGAGCACATCAGTGTAGAAAAGTGCCTCTTCTTGGTCAGACGTGGTGAACTACAGGTGAGGACTGGTGCTGACCCCTACAGGGGATGCCATTTTGTAGTCAGGGCTCATGATCACAACTGTAATCTTAATGGGGAGTATACAGTGTGTGCAAACTAGTGAGCTACGGGCTCCTGGGCCTGCCAAGCCGTTTAGGGTAAGATCCAGCGCTGAGAAGAGAGACTAAAATGCTTCAAATCCTGGATACAAACCAGAGTGATGGAGGCCAGTCCCATTTGGGCCGTCCCTCTTCTCTCCAGGTGGAAAGCTGAAATATCAGTTCTGATGGGAGCTCATTCCATCTCAGACACCACTGGGCAAACTCCATGACATTTGTGGGCCTGAGTTTGCTCAATAAAGACTGAAAGAATGGTCCAATATATGGAAATATTCATTGACAAGCTTTGTTTCTAGATAAGTATTGGCAATAAAATAGCTAGGTGCCAATCAATGAGGGATTGCTACACACACTGTGGTATATGTTTGGCATGGAATCTCAGTGTGCAGTAAAAAATGACAAGTATGTGAAACTCAGAGACATATGGGAGGACTTCTGAATTGATGGAGAGTGAAGTAAGAACCCGTAAGACATATTGTGCAGAGACTCCAATAATGTAAATAGAACATTCTCAATTGTAGTGAATGAACTCGATCCCAGAGAAAGAGGGAGAAAAGCCATTACCTTTCACTGCAGAGGTGTGGAAACTATTGGGGTGACAACCTGGTCACACTGTCAGACTTAACTGATATGTTCATTAGTGTGTTGAATCCTTCCTCCTTACCTCCCTTCCTTCTTCCCTCCCTCCCTCCCTCCCTTCCTGTTTTCTTTTCCCCCCTATGTTCTCCTCTACCTTCTTCCTTCCCTCCTTCTTTTTCCTTGGGTAAGGAAACACAAAAGGATTTATTGGGAAATAAATGTTCTGGAACATCCTAAGATATTAAAAAGGAGTCGTATTCATGTGAGGAGGTTGGGTTACAAATTCCCAGAAATCCCTGCCAGCTCTAGACCTCTTCTTGCCATCACTCTTACACCACATGTCCTGAAGCCCTGGGTCCCAATGTGACCTTGCCCACCTTTGAATGTATTTAACCCTGAATAGTCTGACTGTGGCCAAAGACTTTTCGTCATGGAAACTTTCCTTTCCGCCCCTCTTCCTCTCCTCCCCGGCTTCCATTTTTGCCTTTCCCCTAACAAGCGAAACCAAGTCACTCTATAGTCCTTGTGGTTTCACCTGCTACACAATCAGAATGCATGGCCTTGGAGCGGTCAGATTTCCCTAACAAGACAGATTTCCATGGAAACACAGCAGAACAGTGACTAAAGTGTTGATGTCTGCCAGGCCCCTTGTTTGGGTGCCTCCGAGGCGCTGGGGCAGCCAGCCCTGGAAAGTTTGTGAGTCTATTGGAGACCAAGGCAGCCACAGATTCCTTTGGGATTATTTAGTCCTTCCAACTCTCCACATGTGGGTCAGTGGCAGGGCTGAGTCTTTTTATTAGGCAGGCAGTGGGACTGTGTGGACCCTGCCTGACTGTCAGGAGGCTGGCGCTCTTGGCTATGAGTCATCTGATGAAAGCATACAGAGAAGAGGAGGGAGAGTTCAGGGATGCATAGATAGATCTGTAAGAAGCAGTAACACTGTGTTCTGTACAGGCTGCTCTCTGACATCCCTTGAATAGTTGGAAGCTGCAAGATGGCAAGTCTTTTTCTCTTGGACATTTTTTCCTAGTGGGAGAGAGAGAGAGAGAGAGAGAGAGAGAGAGAGAGAGAGAGAGAGAGAGACAGAGACACAGAGACAGAGACACAGAGACAGAGACAGAGAGAGACAGAGAGAGAGACAGAGACAGAGAGACAGACAGACAGACAGAGAGACACAGAGAAAGAGAGAGAGAGACAGAGAGAGAGAGACACAGAGAGACAGAGAGCGACACAGAGAGAGACAGAGAGACAGAGACAGAGAGAAAGAGAGAGAGGCAGATGCCGTCCCAGAAACAGAGAGCAGGCTCCTCAATTTAGATGTGGAAGGGACCTGAAAACTCCTCATCCAGTCTCTTTATTTTACTTATGTAGAAACTGAGACTCTGAGGAGGAAAGTGAGTCACTCAGGGTCACACACCTAAGTATTAGGAGCATGATTTCAGGAGAGGCAGGGGAGGGAGTGGGGAAAGCTGGGGAGGGGGGATAAGAGGAAAGAAGAGGAGAGGAACAGTTAGGGAAAGGAGGAAAGGAAGACAAAGTAAAGAGTTGGATTCACAAGGGTTCTTAAGCTAAACTCTATTCTTTTTGTTTTTCTTCCTATTTTTACAAATATTTTATAAAATTGGCTTCCTTTATAACCTTCTATGTTTTATTCATTGAAAAACATTGTTCTAAAAAAGAAGCCACGGGCTTTACTGAGCTGCAGAAGGGTTTTATGAAACACACACGTGCATGCAAACACACACGTATGCACACCTGCACACAATACACATGTGCACACCCCCTCGATGATGATCCCATTTCTCTGTCTACAGGAGAGCTTCATTCACAGAGCGCTTGAATGTTTGTAGAACCCTCAGCACATCCTACATGTAGTGATCCTCCCGATGACCCTGTTATCCTTATTTCACAGAAGAGAGCACTGAGATTCAGGTTCAATCGCTTTTCTGGGATTTGAACTCAGACTTTCCTGACTCCATGTCTAGCCATTTTGCCAGTCAAGCTGGTGTTTGTTGGGTTGGCTTGGGTCGCAAGCACCTCTGCTGATTTCAGTATTTCAGGAGGTTCTTTCTTCCTGGCACACACTTCTCAGGGACAGGGCTTCTCACGATCTTCCTTTATAAAACTGATCGTGGCTGTGTCTCACATCTAATAAATATATAATAAATACTTGTAGATTGCTGATTGATTGATTTAGAGTTGCTTTTATTTAGTTACTTCAGCCATGTCCAATTTGACCCCATCTGGGGTTTTCTTGGCAGAGATACTGGAGCGGTTGACATTTCCTTCTCCAGATCATTTTACAGATGAGGAAACTGAGGCCAAAAAGGGTCAAGTGACTTATCCAGGTCACACAGTTAATAAGTATAGAGGCCAGATTTCAACTCAGGTCCTCCTAATTCCAGACCTCGTGCTGTATCCTCTGTTTCACCCAGCTACCCCTAGCTGATTTAGAGTAGCAATTGCATAGTGTTTTCCAGCATTTTCTAAGAGTATAATGAAAGGAGTCCTGGACTTGGAGTGATGGTGTCTCTTATGTTTATGAGGTGTGTGATCCTGGCCAATTTAATTTCTCTCAGTTTTGTCCTCTGTTCTGTGAGTAGGTTGAACCATATAGCTCTCAGTCCAGTTCTAAAACCGTACTACCATGATCCCTTCTACTGGGAATTAGATTTCATTTTATTTTATTTTATTTTATTTTTGCAACTTGTCTACTTTTATGAGAGCCATCTAATAGTTTTGATGATCTGTGGACACATACTGGAGATCTACAAGGATAATCATGAATGGATGGCACCTGTGGATGAAGGAACCATGACATTCATGTTTTAAAAGGCCAAGGAATCCTGAACTTTTTCATGTCTTCGACCCCTTGAGAAGTCTGGTGAGGCCTTTGGAGTACTTTTTAGAATAATATGTTTAAATGCCTAAAATAAAATCCAGAGGGTTAGAAAGGATATTGTATTTCCCTTTTTCATCTATCATTTATCTCTCTATTCATCCAGATAGAAATATCTCTATTTCTCTCTTTCCCTCCCTCTCGATCTCTCTCTCCTTCTTTCTCTGTCTGTCTGCCCCTCCCTTTGTCCCTCCTTTTCTCTCTTCTTCCCTTTGCCTCTCTCTCTCTCTACATTTCCTCTCTATCTCTTTCTTCCTTCCTCCCTCCTTCTCATATAGTCATTATCCCTTAAGAATCCCTGTTTTAGATAAAGCACTGGGTTCAAATCCTACCATCACCATTTCTTGGTACTTGGCAAGCTCTGTTTTCTGAATCCCACTTTGCTGTGAAATGGGGATAATTCTGTCTGAAAATATCTACTGCTATGAGTCTCCAACGAAGACATAATGTATGGAAAGTATTGTGGATGAGGAACAAAGATTGCTGAATCCTAGGGTATGTGGAAAAGAGAAAAACGAAAGAAACTGGAAAAAGGAGAGCATGTTTAGCCATCTTGATCTGAGATTATTTTCTCCCACACAGCAGGGATGTTCCACCTCACGACACAGTTGGGAAAACCAAACCAAACCAAACTCTGGAAATGTGAACAGTTAGTATTATTTTATATCTGACCAGGTATAACCTGGTAGCCTGGCATGGTAGACAGACAGCTAGCTTTGGAGTCTGGAACTCTGGGTTCAATCCTTTGTGATCCTGGGTAAGTCATTTCACCTCTGTGAGCTTTAGGCACCTCTCATTAGATAGGGCTAACTTGCATAGGAGGATGGAACCCCTACACTGTCGGACTCTCAGGTTACTCATGGATCACAAGACAGTTCTTTTCCGTTGAAACGTACAAAGAGCAGAGCCAAGCTTATAGACACAGCTCAGGATCCAAAGACACGAACATGAGAATAATGAATGCGTCTTGTTGCTGCTGTGCAGCAAGGGGTCCTCAGCTTTCAGAACATGTTGTTTTGTCCTTGGCACTAGGGGATTATGCAAACTCCAAAGGATGTTAGAAGAGATGGGCACAGAGTGATCTAGGTAAACTGCTCCCAGTGGTGATGGCAGCCCTCCTAGGGGATAGAGAGGGAAGGAGTTCCATTTTCCATGGACAGATCACCACTGAAACTTGCTACTTATACCACGTTGTGACTCTCAATAGGAAATGTGGTATCAATGCTTCATCCTCTCCATCCCCCAAAGTTATGGAACTGACTGTGTTTCAGAAAGCTGGAAAACATTTATAAAGCCACAGGTGCCATCCAATAGGCAGGAACACCAGGGTGATCTCAGGCATGTTCCCACACATCCAATCTTTGGACTTACTGCCTACATGAATGTGTTAAAACTAAAAAATATGTATGCATATATACATATTTACACATTTATGTATATATACACACATATATACATATACATACATGTACATGCATGTATATATACATACACATATACAAACACACAATCTATCCATCCATCTATCTGTCTCTCTGTCTGTCTCTCTGTCTGTCTATCTATCTATCTATCTATCTATCTATCTATCTATCTATCTATTTGGGGGAAACCAGAATGGAGTAGAAAGCACATGCATATGCACACACATAGACACACATATAGATGATAAGAATGGGAGAAAAGCGGCATGACTGAGTGGATAAGGAAGTAGAGAGAATCTCGAAGAAATGGGTTTGAATTCTGATTCCATCTCCTCCCCTTCCTTCTGGGTGACCCATCTCTTCCCTTCTGTCTTTGCTTCCTTCCTTCTATTTAAGTCCTTCCTCTGAAACTTAGCAGGTGTGATCATGGGAAGGTGATATTTCTTTCTGAATCTCAGTTTCCTGATGAGTAAAATGGAGGGGTTGAATTCAATAAAGTCTTCCAGCTCTAAATTTTAAGCAAATATGTCTCAGAAAAGATCATAGACTCATCTCCTTATCCCATTTGGTTCAATCCTAAATTAGTCTTAAGAGCCTTCTTTTATCAGTTCTTTGTAACCTCAGCAACTAGCATAGTACCTGAATGAAGGCTGATTGATTGATTGCATTGGTAAAGGGAATTCCAAGCCCATGAAGCCACCATTCCATGTTTGACCTGTTTTCAAGAAAAATCATCTCCTGTTACAGGACATGGGATTCCTGGGGGCAGCACCTTCTGCACTTTCTCCCCTCTGTCCCTATGGCCCTGCTAGTGAAGCTGGGGCTACCTGACATGTCTTCATAAAATGCACTTTGTGAATGGTGAGCTGGACCCCGCCTATGGGGGCTTTGTCGGGTCCTGGGCAGCAGCTCATGCTGCCCTGGAAAGTAATTATTTCAGCTCTTCCTGAAGAGGAGAAAAAGAGAAATTGAAGTATATTCATGTCATCACTTCCCTTTATACAGTGAGGGTTTATAAAGATTATTGTTCTGGTGGTTGAATGCTTCCTCATTTACATTTAATTCTCTATGCAAGAAAATGAATTCAGATTATTTAGAAATTAAAGATACAGATACACATAGCTATACATTTTCATCTATGTATGTATGTATGTATGTATGTATGTATCTATCTACCTATCCATCTATCCATCATGATGATAGATAACTTTATATACAGCATCTATTCTGTGCTGAACACTTTACAATGATCATTTCATTGTTCTTCCTAAAATCCCTGGAGGTTGGTGCTATTATTATCCCTATTTTACATATGAAGAAATTGAGACCAGCAGGTGGTGACTTGTCCAGAGTCACACAGCTAGGAAGTGTCTAAGGCCATCTTTTAGCTCATGTCTGCCTGACTCCAGGCCCAGCTGCCTCCTGTATATGTACTTTCACACATCACAGACAGAGCTTTAAGGACTAGATGAGAAGATATCAGCCCCAGAGAATTCCAGGACTTGGGCTAATGGAGCATGGATGGCTTGTGATCCTTTTCCTTTTTTAAAATATATTACTACTTTGTTAAATATTTCCTAATTACATGTAAAAATTCCTTTTCAAAAATTTTGATTTCCAAATTCTCTCCCATCCTTGAGAAGACAAGCAAACGATTTATATTGATTATGCCTGAAGTCATGTAAAGCCTCTTTCCATATTAGCCATGTTGCAAAAGGAAACATTCACCAAAAGCCAGAAAAATAAAATATAAAATAAGTCTGCTCCTCTCTACCCTCCGAATTCATTAGTTCTCTCTCTGGAAGTGGAGAGCATTTTTCATTGAATATCTATAGATGGAGAAGTTTTGACCTGGGATGTAGAAGATGTAACTCTGGTCATGAGAAGACCTGGCTTCCCAAAGTTCCCTTTCCCTTTATCCCCAGAGGTCAACGTTCATGACTTAGAATTCAGCTTCGTTCTATCTTCATCCCTCAAGCCACTTAATAAGACTGGAAGCAGCCGCAGCAATGCACCATCTTTCTTTCACTGATCACTTAATAGAGAACTGAGTCACTTTATTCCTTATCACTGGCTAAGCCCAATTATGGCCTTAGCAATCTTGGCGAAATAGTTATGCAGATCACCAGCTGCAGCAAATGGGAACTTTTTTTCTTCCTTATGTTCCTCTCCATGCATGGTTTAGTGGACTTCCTTCATTGCTTAAATTGGCCAAACTACTTCGTAGGAACATTTTGCAAATGAGTGGAAAGAGGCAATGTGGTGTAATGGAAAGATTACTGGTTCTGGACAAACCTGGGTTCAAAGCCTCCTGTGAGCCTTCCTGCCTGACACTGGGCAAATCCGTTACCCTCTTGGACCTTCCTTTTCCTCATAGCTGAAATGAGGGGATTGGAGCAGATGGCCTCACAGGCCCTTACTAGCTCCAGATCCCCAAGTCTGAGATAGCCTGAAATACTGAGTTATCAATGATTGTTTCTCCATTTGATGAATCTTGATGATAAACATGGAAAGAGGTTTGGGACACCTGCTTGTCACTAGACACTCTCCATCCATATTTTGGTCACCAGATTGATCAGACGGATGGCAGTGTGTCTTCCCACCCACAATATGGATCTCAATCAGGAAATGACTTTAAATCACTTTGCATGTTCTTATGTGTCTACATGTTGTCCCCTCCTTTTCCCTCCAACCTCACCATTCTATCCACAAGGAAACTGTAAAGTCCCAGTATGCCTTGCATAGCTGTTGTGTCTCCCTCCAAGAGAAATGTGAGGCATTTGAGATAGTTTCCCTATCATCTTTGTATTCTCAGTTCTTAGCACATTGAAGACACTTAGTAATTTTTTTCTCCTGAATTTCCACTGAACCCTTCTGTGCCTTAATCAATAATCTTTGCAAGTTGCATTGACCAAGGAAGAATTCCATCTCCTGGCTACCAAGCTAATGATGACTTCCTGGAAAGGTGGCTGGGCTGGATCCCTGATGAGAGGGTTGCCCTCTGAGCACCAGGACTGTAAAGGACAGTTTTCCATCTTGAAAGGACATGCCAGAAGTACCATTTCTCTGGTTCCCCCTCAGGAAATCAAAGGTCAGCTTTATATTGCTGTGTGATGTCTGAGGCAGGTGGAAACTGTAGAGATTCAGACAAAATGAATAACTGGAAATTGTCTAAGGATTATTAGCCATTTGTGGATCATCTGAATATTCTCGAAAAAGGTGACGTGTGTTGCTCTAAAGATTTTGCATCCTTTCATGCTTGGTCTTATTCCATCTTTAGGACAATGTTTCAAGGTACACTGGGAGGCTCTTACTGATATTTTTAAGAGGAGGAAAGTCCAGAGAAGTACAGAGGCTTGCATACAACTATTCTAGAAGTTAGTGTTTGAGGTAGAATTTAGGCCCAGGCCGCTCAATACCTGTCCTTCCATGAGATTTATATCACATTTTTAGGTCATATCAGTAACTAATTGGAGAACGACTGCTAGCCTCTGAATTCCAGGGCCCATTCTCAGGATTCTGCTCTTTCTCCTCTGCCAGTGTAGCTCAGAATGGGTACACAGGGCACTTCTATTTTAATATTTTTTTATTTTGCTAGCACGTCGCTGCTACCCATGTGTCCTTGGTCTTTAACCAAACCCACCCTATGCCTTTGCTTCACTGTGTGACTTTGGGCAAGTCCTTGTAACTGTCATTCTCAGTTTCTTTTTATTAATACTGGATAAGATTATTGTTCAGGTCACTTCCTTAACTGCATGATTCTGGACATGTAAAATGGAGAATAATTATGATGCTAACATTAATACACTTCTATAGCTCTTTCTGGTTTGCAAAGCACTTTATAAACGTTGCTTCATTTGGTTAGCACAACAGCTCTGCCAGGTAGGTGCTGTTATGATCATTTTACCCATGAAGGCATTAATACTGAAAGTGTGCCCAGGGTCACATAGCTAGTACTGGTGTGATGTTGGATTTAAATGCAGTCTTCCTGACTGTGGCCCAGCACTCACTGCACTTTTACATCGAAATTATCCCCTTGGGTAATTCATTTTCTCATTGTTGTCATCATGGTACAAGTTAGAGCATTGGAGTTTGGCTGGTGTCTGACTGTGTGACAATGTCAATGGGCAGCCCTGACGTCATAAATGTAGATAATTTGCTGATGAAGATGGAAAATACCAGTCCCTAGATTGCAGGATGTGGAGTAGAAAAGACCCAGGTTCAAGTTCTCCCCCTGGTTCTGACCGTTGGTGTGACTCTGCCTAACTTGTTTAACATATTTGATCCTTAATTTACCTGTCTGTGAACTGGACGCATCCCTACATGTAGCATCAATGACTCAAGGGAACTGTGATACTTAAATAATAGCCCTAAAGTGACTTATAAACACTGAAAGTTAAATACTAGGATGATGATGATGATACCTACCATATGCTCAAAGCACTCTGGGACACAGTGTGATGGAAGATCTAGAATCCCTGCTCCATTACCTAGCTGTGGAGCCTTGGGCAAATCAATTATCTTGCCTTGCCCTCAGTTTCCTGAGTTGTAAAGTGAAAGGGTTGGGTCAGAAAGCCTATGGAGTACTTTCCAGTTCTTCCTCCAGGATCCTGTTTATTTCTGACTAATCATTGAGAAGATAGAGTCATGAGAGCTAAAGTCCTTTGGCTTTATGGTATATCTGCCTGTGCTGCTTCAGGTGGAGAAACAGCCCTAGAAAGGTGGAGAAACTACTTTGTGCTCCATCAAAGATTGGAGGGGCGGTCTTTGTGAGTGCTAAGGTGCTTTAGACAACCAGACTCGATTTTTAAACCAGAACAATGATAACTAATTCCGTAACCCCATCTGGGAGTCAGGAAATCTCACCACTGAATTTCATATTTTTGCTTGTCTCAAAGAGCAGATTTCTTGTTATCTCTGCCAGCCAAATTTTCAAGCATTTTCTCCAGCATTTTTTTCTTGTACTTGTCCTCCTGTGATATAATTACTATTTGGGCATTTGACACAGAGTGGGAACTCGATACATGCTTCTTTTTCCTCCATCATCATATCAACTCTGAACAAGTGATGCACAAAGTTGGTTCTTTGTGCCAGATGTGGAAATTGCACAGACATAATCAAGGAAGGGAGAAATTAAGTAAGTAGGGACAGTTTTACTTTTCCTTTTTGTAAAAAATAACAAAGGAAGGAAGGAAGGAATTTTGAGCGGAATTTTGTTGCTATTGGTGGTGATGGTGAGTGTGTGTGTGTGTGTGTAAAATGCCTACAGCAACATTAATAACAGACAATAATAATACTGTAGCTAAAGATTCTATCGTGCTTTAAGATGTACTATTTATATTCTGGACATTATCTCATTTGAATCCCATAACAAGTCTTTGAAGTGGAAACTATGGGTATTAATATCGCCATTTCTCAGATTTGAAAAAAAAAATGAGACTCAGGGAGTGCCTTCCCTCCTTCCTTTTGTCTCACATCCTTCCTCTCTGCCTTTGAGGTGCAACTCAGGCACTGTGCTTTGCGTGATGAGCCTTTCCTGATCCACTCACCTGCCTGCTAAATCACCTTATCTTTCAGTCCAGAGTGTGTGTGTGTGTGTGTGTGTGTGTGTGTGTGTGTGTGTGTGTGTGTGTGTGTGAAGTTTATAATTTAAGCTACAAAAGCTTAACGTTGCCCCAAACCTTTGGGGATACACTATGTTTTCATGTGTCCCCATTGTCTCTCCCATCAGAATATAAGCTTATTGGGAACAGAACCTGGTCCTTTGTACTTGTGCCTTTAGTGCCTAGCATGGTGCCTGGTCTGTAGCAAGTGCTTAACATTAATAATAATTATTAATAGATAATAATTTAGTAAATATAAGTAGTTGATAAAAATAACAAATAATTATTAGTAAAAAGCGTTTATGGATTTATTGAATTGTTGTAACGTCTATTTGAATTTGTTTTCTCAGCCCAAATGAGATATTTGCGAAGTGTTTTATAAACCTTACTGTGCTGTAGAAATATTGATGCTATTGTTATTTTATTATCATCATTATTATTAGCTGCATAGAGGTAAGAAGTGGAGCACTAAAGAATAAAAACTGACTCATTATTTTTTGGAAAGTTCAAGGGAAGATCTAACCTCTAGAATAATTCACATTTTTGATCCCAGTACTGAAGAGGGAGGGCTACGTACTTCTGTAGGATGGATCATCCATCATCATCATGGGAGTTTTTCTCACCTATTTGGCACAGCCAATATTTTGTGAAATAACTTAAGTTGTATGAAAACCTTTAAAAATGCAAAAAAAGGGAAAATTGTAAAAATAGTCGCATTTTTCCATCAGGGAAATGTGTGGTTCCTTGGGAAGTGGTGCAGTGCTTGTCCCAGAGAACTTAATTGAGTGAAAGAAATGTTACTGCTACTCGTTACAAAACAGAAGAGGAGGTGAAAAAATATTTCATAATTTTGTTTTGTTTGTTTTGTTTTCATTTCTTCTTTTCCTTCTCTGACATCCGTCTTCTGGAAGATAGTATTCATTTCTTTTTTCTAGCTGGTAAAAAGGCAATCAGCTGGCACAGAGATGCTACAGCTGTAACCTTGCTCAAATATCCCCACAACACCCCCGAATTGGCCCCAGCCAACTCTTTGAAGTTTGAAAAACATGTCACTTTTAACACTCACTTTCTGTCATGGCTTGTTAGAGTCAACTGACTGTTTTTCAGCATTTCTTTTGATTATTACTCAAAAATCATTTCCCCCAAATAGGAAAAGTATTTAGTTTCTGAGTCACTACGGACCATCTGCTCCCAGGCATCAGCCAGAGCTCTGTACCCCAGTTAGGAAGCATGGTTGGCTAAGGGGGTGACCACTGGAGGCAAAGCAATGGGACTTGCCACCAAGGTACTTAGGAAGTAAGAATATCAGGGGCTTTGTACTCTTGGGTACATGATGGAGTCATGAAACACTTGGAGGTGGATGAGGGATTAAAGGTAAACCAGTATTCCCCTCACTTGAAAAGTGAGGAAAACAGTCAGTACAAGGTACACTGATGCCTGGAGCAACCCTCATCCTCAGAGGGAAAGGCATAGGTTCTAGGGTGTTGCTCTCTGGGGATGGGGAGAAACAAAGATCTACCAGGGCCCTGGGGGGCTCTTGGTCATGGGGTGCCTTCCTTAGGTAGCCTCTTTGTTAAATCAATTATTCTTACTAACCAGAGAATAAATTATTTGGCCATAATGGTGTGCATGTTGTCTTCCCCCATTAGAATGTGAGTTCTTTGATGCTTGACAGTTCTCTGTCCTGGTTTTTGCCATTCTTTGTATCCCTGGACCTTAGCATAGTGCCTGACATGTAGTAGTTAATGCTGACTCCTCAGAAAGGCTGTGTTCAAGTAAGATACTGAAATAGAAACAAACCATTTCCTCACTGTGTTCAGTAAGTGATCTCTGTCTGATAACAACATCCTGGTTGTGAGAATGAAAGGGGCTTCAGACCCTGCTGAGGAACCATGAACTCTCTGATAAAACCAAGTTGCAGTTCAGTCCAAGAAGCATTTCTTAAAAGCCTGCTTCCTGCTAGGCCCTGGAAATGGAAACCCCAGACTCCTGTGCTCAAGAAGTTTCCATTCTCCTGGGGAACAGGAGAAGTCTGTACAAGTATAAGTAGAAGGGAAGTATGTGCAAAGTAAACACGCAGTCATTTGAGGCATGTGGTGGAGGTGGCAAGACTGAACCCTGTACCTGCCCTTGGCATCTCAGATGTCTCTGCAGTCCTGGTTGATATAGTCCTAAGACCTATGGTTTGGAATGAAGACCCTTGGATTGGAATCTTAGCACTTTTGTATCCTACCTATGTGACCTTCCACTGAGTTCAACCATCTTTTAAATTGTGCCTACTATACGCAAGACATTATGCCTGGTGCTGTCAGTATGGATGTAGAGCAGGCATTGCTAAAGGAAGGCTAAGGCAACATCTCTTGATTTAAGAGTAGTAGGCTTGGCATCAGGAAGAGTTATGTTCAAAACTGCCTCATATTCTAGCAATGTTTCCTCATGTGATTTTACACAACTTTTGAGGGAGTAAATCATTTGCTTCTGATCCCAGAGGTTACAGGTGGTAGAATGGAGGGCATAATAACCCTTTGGTGTTTTCAATCATTCCTAAACACTTACCAAGCAGCTGACAATGTGCCAGGGTTTGTGGGAAGCACTGTGCAGGCAGGCTCAAACCAACCTAGTCTGTGCCCTCAAGGAACCCACATTCGTGCTTAGTAGACAAGCAGTACTTATATGGTAGATGCATGGCAGCTCTAACAGTGGGGCTCCATTGATTATCCCTCCCTCTTGAAAAGAATTACCTTTGTTAGGTAAGAACATTTTTTTTTAATGAATCAATTAGAATCAAGTTTAGACAGGTCTTCTTCTATATCATCTTGAAACAATCTCAACTATTGTGTGATGGCCTTGGTCACACCCAGAGGGATTTATATGAAAGGCAGGGACCATTTCCAATCCAGAGATAGATTCTGAGGCCTGGATAGAGGAAGTAAAGAGGAGCCCGCATAGAACCATCTATATCCCAGAAGCAGCTGGTGCAAGGAGTCTGAGAAGGCAGATGGGAGCTGAGGCAGAGAAGGAAGAGATCTAGAGGGACCATTGGCATGGTACGTATTCCAGGGCAAAAAGCCTTGTCTCATGACCCCAATGGGCCCCCCTGCTCAAGGACTAAGGGAAATCTCCATCAAAAGGTATGTTTTCTTTCCCTCACTTCCCTCCCCAGTGTCTCTCTGTCTGCAGACACTATAATATAATCTGCTTTTTCATTATGCAGACATTTCCAGTAAATCTGAATTTACCCTCAACCGCAAAGAGAGCTTGGGTTAACTAGATGTAGATATAAATGTAAATTTATGCAGAGAGCCCAACCTCGATCTAAATGTTAGGTATTTTCGTAGCATGGTCGTGACATGACATAACTTTTTGTGTCAAACAAACTCCATGAAGTTGAAGAGGCAGAAACCATGGGGTCTTTAGGGACTTATTGTCTCTTGGCTTAAAGTGATCATAGTTATTAGGGTATGGTAGATACACAAGGGAGTGTTGTGTGGGCTCCTGAGCACCTTTCTGAGGAACATGTTCAAATCTTGAAGGAAGATTGAGATTTCCACAAGTGGAGGCAAGGAGGAAAAGTATTCCAGGCAAAATGCTTAACCTTAGAAACAAAAAGGGAATGTAGTAATACTCCTTATAAGTATTCTTAATAACAACTACCATTTATAGAGCCCCTACTATGTGCCAGACACTGTGTTAAGTGTTTTATAGATATGATCTCATTTTATTCTCATAGACAACCTCAGAGGTAGGCCCCATTGGTATCCCGATTTTACAGTTGAAAAACTGAGGCAAACAGAAATGAAATGACTTACCTAGGGTCACAAAGCTAGTAAGTTTCTGAAGCTAGATTTGAATTGAGGTTTTCTTGACTCCAGACTTGGTGCTGTATCCACTGTGCCCCCTAGCTGCCTTTATTCATCTGCAAAGAATTCATCTTAATTAACTTGACTGCCAAGATAGTACATATGATCTAATTTTCTTGGCAAGGTGGAACTAGTCTTCACAAAGTCTAGCCTCTCTCCCAGGTTCTCTCTCACCCTGCTCTGTGACCGTGAATGCCTTCTCTTTGGAAGTCACTTTCCACAGTTACAAAATGCTCTATGGTCAGTGGAGCTGCTCTCCAAGGTTTCTTCCTCCTCTCACATTCTTTGACTCATAAGAATGTCCCTCCTATTGCCTTGGGATCCTTGGACTGGTCATGTTTCCTCCCAGACGATGTCTGTAAGAAGGGCAAGCTTTTCTGTTTCTCCTGCTCAGCAAGTGATTCTTTCATGGAGGAGAATAGTGACACAAGAATGAAAATGAGTTAAGGTTGAGTTTAGATTGAATGCATCCAAGGGATGGATGCCACCGAGAGTTACTTCTCCGGGGCAGCAGCTTTCTGCCATATGGTACGCTGACATTAGCCATGTTGAGCTACCAGAAGTGCATGAATGCAGAAGGATAAAGATGGTGTGAGGGATGGCACACCAAGAAATAGGTAGGACCAGATGCAGGCATCCAAGTCATACTTTAAGGCCTCATCTGAAAGTCCTTAGGAAGAACTGGAAGGAGAAAACCATAGTGACAAGTGTCACATTTTCTCTGTAATTATTTGAAGTGATTTGGGTATTTGACAAATACTTTCCGTCTCTCTCTTGAGCTTGAGCATCTGGGTCCATTGTAATTATGGGGAGAAGCCTTTAAAATAGCAGGGCCTCTCAATCCAGGGAGGGATATTGTTCTTTAAAGTGGCAAGGTCATGCCACTGCTTCCTGGAAGCTGGCCTCCTCCCTCCTCTTTCCTCAGGAGGTTCTGCTTTCTCTAAGCCCTAAGAGACCACCTGAGAGGACTGTAGGAGCCAACAGTGGCATTATCTTCTTGTGAGCAATCCTCTCCGATGCATTGGGTTGGATTGGATTGGAAGGACAGTCCAATAGAAAGGAAGCGATGATGCAAGCCTTGTAGCATGGAGAGAAGTCATCAGCATGAGCTGTACTGCAAGGACATCCAGAAACATAAAGACCGTTGAACCCCAGAAGGATCAAGTCCTCTACAGCCAAGGTGCAGTGACCAGTGACTGGATAGCTCCGTCTTTCTCTGTCTTTATTGTGTTTATCTGTTTATCCGTATACGTATCTGAGAAAGGCAGTCAGGTGCCTCAGTGAGTACAGCCCTGAGGCTGGAGTCAGGGAGATTCAAATCTGACTTCAGACATTTCTTGTCTGTGTAACCTTGGTCAGATCACTCGCTCTCTTTCTGCTTCAGTTTCCTTATCCATAAAACGGGTATAATCCTATTACCGGCTTCCCAGGGTTGTTGTAAGGAGTGGGTGAGATAAGATTTGAAAAGAGCTTTGTAACTCTGACCATGCTATGTCAATGTTAGTTGTTGTTACCAGGCATGGAATCTGGAAGACCCTCTTCATGAGTTCAAATCCAGCCTCAGGCATTTACTAGCCAAGTGACCCTGGGCAAGTCATTTCACCCTTTCTGCCTTCGTTTCCTCATCTGCCAAGTGAGCTGGAGAAGGGAGTGGCAAATGACTAAAGTAGCTTTGCTAAGAAAATCCCAAATGGGGTCATGAAGAGTCAGACACAAATGAAAGGACTGAGTGATAACTCACTATATGTTCCTTAAAATCACAAACAAAAGTGCTCAACGCACTCAAACACACCGCTCAACGTTCAGAACAGTGAACCTCTGGGAAGGCTGTGGGGAGAGAAGCCTGGTACGTATGTACAGACGCTTTCCTGTTGGCCTCCATCTGGGGACTGGGCTGACTGAAGGCCTGGATCTGGTTTCCGTCTGAGTATGGCATCAGAAGGCCAGGGGGAAGTGTTCTCCACTTAGGGAGGGCATTTCTCCAGGAGCACCCTCTGCTTTACAAAGAGACTTTCTCCTGGCCCTGTTTGCATCAGTTTTGCTCTTTGGAGATTCCAGGCCATAGCTGCTGGATAGTCACATCGGGCTTCATGGGGAAATGAGGAATTTGGAGAATGTCTTTCCAGTACATGCAATAAATATTAAAACAAATAAGGCATTAAGACTTTCTAGAAGATAAAGAAAGATGATCGTATTGAACATGTTTGCGTGCATTTTGACAAATGTTTTATGCTACTGGAGACGCAGGGTTATCTGTCAGGACAGAACTACTCCTTGTCTTCATCAGTAGTGCGATGTTGGGGTCTCTTGGCCCCAGGAGACAAATAGTGGAGTTCTTTCCGTATAGTTCAGATTTTATTTTTGAGTCATTCCATTACTGATAAGCACTTCCATTTACGAACCTTTATTTTGTGCCAAACATTATGCTAAGTGATGGAGACAGGAAGATACAATATGGATTCTGACTTCAAAGCGCTCATGTTCTGATGAGGGAGGCAACATACAAAAACAAACGAAAAAAGACAAGCGCAATGTACACAATCCACGTACATTATAAATGGAAAACAACATTGTATCGATTCTCATTTTTTAACTATTTGTTTCTGTTTTCCTTTTTCTCTTCTATGCTCTGATCATTACCAGAATGGACCTGCACATCTTATTCTTTGACTCTGAATTAACTTCTCTCTTACCATAAAGTAAAATAATTAAGCAAAACCCTCTGATGTAGCCATGCCTGGGGCAGTGTATGCCATTTTCTACATATTCCTCCCTCCTTCTACTGGAGTTTAAGATTCTGTATTATCATTAATCAGAACATGGCTGCATCTTAGCCTTGTTTGGTCTGTATTTTGTTGGTTATTGAACACTTCACATGGTCACAGGAGCTCCTACAGAGGGTCCATCCTTTTTTGGTTTCCTCTCTTGCACTGTCTCTTCCAGATTATTGGCATTCCCTGGAGAGCACAGGCTGTTCAATTTCTTGTTTTTGTTCTCCAATAGCTAATGAAGGGCCAGATAACTAAAGGTGCTTAATAAATGCTTGTTGATGTACATGCATAGATCTCAATTTGGTAGGCCCTTCTCCATTTGATGAACCCCAACTGTGTTAACAATTGTTTGTTACAAAGAAAATTCTGCTATGAATATTTAACTATGTAATAGTATGTATTTAAAAAAGAAAAAAATCCTCTAAGTGTCAAATTGAAAAATGTTTTTTTTCCCCTCTTGTCAGAAACTTAACAGTACCTTTTTTAAAATGGAAAATGACTGTGTCATGCTATTGTTTTTAACACTTGAATTTATATTTAAAGATTGAAATGTAAAAAAAAATGTAGTCCATTACACTGACCTTTGTTCTTCTCGAATATAATGAGGACTTGAAAATTTTAAAAAAAAGGAATTTAGAAAACAGAAACTTATGTAGATTGTGAGTTAAATATAACTTTGTCATATGAAATGAGAAAAAAAGGAATTTTATAAAAAACATCTGAAAATTATCAAGTAAAAATTTTTAAAAACTTGACAGGATAATATCTCTCCCCAATAAAGTAAAGAAATAAGGAAAGAATGATGTGGCACCCTGATGATCACATGTGAAGAGACGAATGGCTTGACTCCTGAGAGGTTATCTCACAGAACAAGGGTGTCCAAGCACTAATGGGATTCTGCCCATTGGAACCATCATAGATTCAGAATTGATGGAGTCTTGGAAGACTCTCCAGATTCCAGTCACTGACCATGCATCTAGAAGTTTCTTTTTCTTTCTGTCCTAATTCTGCTCTAATTTCTAGTTTCTTTGAGATGCTTTTTTCATTTACTTTGTGTACTTCTTGTAAGTATGTGACTATTTACAAGTTTTATTTTCTCTTAGATTGTATGTATATTGAGGGATTGCATTTTTACCCTTCTTTGTTTCCCCAAGTGCTTAGCAAGATGTTTGGTGCATAGTAGGAGAAGGGAAAGGACTATGCATTTTTTAAGCACCTATTATGTGCCAAGCATTTTGCTAAATGCTTAATGGATATCTCATCTGATCCTCACCACAGCCCTGATCAGTAAGAGCTATTATCCTCTTCATTTTCTAGCTGAGGAAACTGAGGCAGACAGAAGTAGTAGGAGCTTAATAAATGTTAATTGAATGATTGAGTGCCTACCTAGATGCCTGTTTATGAAGCCTTGGTTGGACTCAGGTACAGAGTCCACGCTCCATTGGAATTGTGGGGTGGGGTTCCTTGTGTAGACCTAATCTCACCTCAGACACTTGACACTCACTAGCTGTGTGACCTTGGGCAAGTCACTTAACCCCAATTGCCTCATCCTGGGTCATCTCCAGTCCTCCTGATGAATATCTGGTCACTGTTTTCAGATGACTCTGGAGGAGAAGTGAGACAAGTGAACTTCACAGCCCTCCCTTACTCAAAAAACAAAGTCAAGTGCAAGACATGTCATCATTTCTCTCATGGCATGGTCTTCTTCAGCAATGAAGGATGAGAACAAAAATGTAGTGAGCCATCTTGCGTATCAGAGTTTCTGTTAATTGAATCGTAGTCTTCCTTCTGATTCTGAGTCCTTCTGCCAGCCTTGGAAAGCTCAAGGAAAGCTCCTTATATACTTATCCAGTATGCCTGCTACATGGAGCAGTCTGACTGATGAACAGCATTTAGGCCTGAATGGGACATTAAAAATTGAACCTGCGAGTTCTTGGGGAGTCATTGTGGTGCAGACTGTGGACCCCTTCTCAGAACCATATTTTTCAGTGCATTAAACTGTACTGAATGTAGTTATCCATGTGTGTGTATATATACATACATACATATACATACACACAGATGCACATGATTAAAATACACAGACCTCTGACTTCTGGTCGGTTTCCCTAATTTTACAGTTTAGAAACTGAGACCCAAAGTGATTAAGATAATTGACCTAGACCACACAGATACTCAGGACTTATATGACTCCAAATTCAGTGATTATTTTTCCTGTTTTCATGAGGCAGTGGTTAATTTCCCTTGCTTTAAGAGACATGAGTGGACGATGAACGGTGGAAAACCACTGAGTAGTAGCATCCAGATTTAGAAGCAAGAATTGAATTTGTCTTTTGTGAACTTCACCATGGACAGAATGGTCAGGGATTACAGTGCTTTTGTTAATCTAATGTTCCATTTTACTGACAGTTACCTTGGATACCATATTAATTTTCAAAAACACTATGTAACAGAGGCTAATTGGAGGGGCAACGCTCCATCTCCAGTGCTCTTAAAGTCCTCGTGGACAAGCCAGAGGGAAAGTGCCATAATTTCAATCTCTTTGGGCTATGTGCCTGGTAAATAGGTTGATTGTGTTAGGAAGATAATTGGATATATTGGTATATAAAAAGAGAGATGTGGGATGGTAGGTTTGGTGGTGTTCGGTGAAAGGAGTGGGAAGAGGGGGTAGACTTTTCGCTCATTACTGACAAAGAAAGAGAGACAGAAAGAAAAGGAGAGGGGGGAATGGAGAGTCAGAGGGAGGGATGTAAGGTGGAGACACAGAGGAAGGCAGGCAGGCAGAGAAACACGCACGTACGCACACACACACACACAAACAGAAAATCAGATAGTCATATAGAGAAAGGGGCACAGACGATATTCCTTCTGTGCCAGAGAAGATACGTCCTGTATCTTTCTAGGTGTCACATGACTGCATCCTCCCAGACCCCTGGCCATGCCACAGGCTCCCTACACTGGAGTGTGGCTCTCAGATTGTTTGTACTCCCATTTGCTCAGGGCTGACCCCCAGTCTCTGAAGAGCATGGTGATCTTGAATTCATAATTCCATTAATACTTATTTCAGTCGTGACTGAATCTTACTATGACCTTGCAGACCTCTATTCTGATCTGATAACTTGATGCTGGATGAGTTTCTGTGACCATAGAGGTTCCCATCTGAGCTACATGGTGGCTCCAGCCACTCAAGCTCTCTTTTTCTTGTAACATAGCTCATGGTGTACCCTGGTATGCATCCATGCATATCCATGTACAAGTTACATCGAGAGTGCTATCATAGGACTTAACCTAGATGGGAGAGAAGTGAATCCTTTATGGATGATTCAATATGGAAGTGTTAGGAGCGTGAAGTGTCACCACTGTCTAATATTCCATTTCATAAGGCTTTGCACTTAGTGGCATCACTTTCTGACGTAAGAAGTGATTCTTCAGTCAGAATTCTATAGCCCCTGAAGCTCACTTGTAGCAATCTGAGTGGCAAGCAAGGTCCCCTAAAAGGTGAACTAAGCATGAAAATCAAGACAGACATGTGGAAGAATGGAAAAGTGAAGGGAGATGATGGAACAAGACGGGAAGACTAGAAGAGTTCAGACAGATACATTCCAGCCTTTTTCTTTTCTTCTTTTTTTGCTCAGTTTGTCAGCTTAACTGTAGCCTGGTGCTATTGTAGCTTTTGGGACAGAAAGCCTCTGCCCACTGTGCCAGAGGATCCTGCTAGTACTGCTGACTCCAGCCTCTCACTCTACATTCTCCTTTGACATGCATAGTTGAGGTTAAGGAATTTGTGCCTCGTGGGTTTGAGGTTTCATCAAGAGAAAAAGAGGGAACCGATGTGATTTCACTGAGGAACTATTTTTTGCCACACGAATTCCCTTTTCTCCCCTGCTTTGAAATGGCAGTGGAATAACTCATGACAGATCGCCTTAGAGTGGAGCCCATGTTAGCTACACAGCAGTTAGAACTCATCTAAAAATAGGACATTTTTATTTGTTCAAGATGTATATGACTTCCTCTCGTTTCCTTTCCCTTCTAACCCTGCATCAATGTACAGCAATGATGAACATAGTGTTACTGGCCAATGTTACAAGTTGGCCCATTAAATGAATTGGATGCCCGTATCCGACTCCTTAGAAGCTTCCATCTATCAATGATCTCACTCGTGTGACTGCTCTCTCCATTTTTATAGTTTCAGCTTTCTCTGCACCTTCTCAGCCTTTGTGATTCATGTCTTCCCCATGGGGTATACCTACGGCATTGGAGATCTTACTTAATTCTGAAGGTCTCTGGAGATCTCCATCCTAGAACTTGGACTGGCCGTTTGTTGCGTCTCAGTCCTACCACTTGATTGGCTCATCTCCTTTTCTCATCATTTATGCCATTGCTGATTTTTTTTGTTGATGTTTTTACCCCAGGTTGTATGTTCTCATTGTCACTAATAACATGCTATTTTAGCCTCTTACCCACTGTGAGTTGTGTCCTTTGCCTGTGGTCTTACTTGATATTTTGGTTCTTCTTAGAGAGTGACATCACATGACTTACATCCCTCGGTCTTCATGGACAGCATATAAGTATTAGTAAAATAAGCAGCGGGAGGCCGTTGGATGCTCTGAAAAATGCTGACTTGGAAATTCATGGACAGCCATTCTGATCTTACATCTGCCACTTACAAACGGTTTGACTTTAACCAAGACAGTTTTGTCTCTCCTAGATGACCTTGAAGCCCCCTTTTTGTTCTAATTCTTTGATTCTCTGATGGCTCCATGTCTGTGAGATGACCCAGCTGCACTCAGGAGCCATCATTCTGTACGGAGCTGATTTCTCCCATTATGTTTAGCAGCCCTGGAGCGGAAGTGGTGAAGGCTAATGAAAGGTTTTACTTAGGTATGAAAAACCTGAGTTCTGGAGAGCCAAGGGATCCAAGGATTCCAGTGTAGTTAGGCATGCCAGATGATGGAGTCCAGGCTACAGAATGAGACAAGGGAACCTAGAGTGAGATCTGAAGTAGTATGGCAGAGGCATCAGAAGGAAAAGGATTAAAGGGAGGTAAGGATTGGGAGCATCTTATGGAGGAAATGCCTCACTGTACTGGCATGGCTGAGATGAGAGAGAAGTGAGGATAGATCTGAGAAGTGGATTTGATGCAGAGAGAGCTTATGTGTGCTTGTTTCCTGTGTGACATTAAACAAATCATTCAGTCTCCCTGGGCCTCACTTTTCTCATCTTGAAAATGAAAGCTCTGGACTCAATGGCCTTATTGGTCCCTAATGCTCCCCTGATTCTCCTCTCTCTTTATCTCTGTTTCTGAATCTCTCTCTGTCTCTCTTTGTATCTCTCTGCCTCCCTCTTTCTCTCCCCCACCAGCTACAGCTGAAAAATGAGTAAATATGAACAAAATAAAATATAAACTTTAGACCAGCTAAAAGCATATCTGTCTTCTATATGCTGACCATTCCCTTCCATCGTTAGCTTTGACCTGACAGTGAAGACCTTCATAGCTTTGTGTTACTGTGACCTAAGCACTTTGAGTGAAAGGTCATGGGTTCCCATTTTTGTTTCATTTTGAGCTCCTACCTGTTCCTTGACTTTAGGAGAGTATAACTTCAGCCTATTTGTGGTTTCAATTCCAAGGTTATAACCCGGAAGAACCACTGATTTGACTCTTTTCCCCCACTTCTATTTTTCATATCCAAATTTTTCTTTTCCCCGCTGCCTAAAGTCCACTGAGGATTCTCTTCAGTTTATTCCTGGCAGGAACAACAGTGGGACCTTCTCTCTGGTCATCCTTGACATTATCACACATGTTAGCCTCTCTGGAGCCACATCCATTACTCTTCCTCACTCAGATCACCCAACATTTGTTTTGGTTGAGTTCCTTGGAGTCACGTTTTTGAGTCCATGTGAGAATTCCATACTTACTGAGGCAGTAGAGGTGGGGAGAAAGGTGGGTGTCCCTCCACCCCCAATGTACTTTGTTGAAAAATAGTGAGCATTTAAAAATATCAAAATAGAAGTACGAAGCAAAGAGAAGCAACAAGCCTCTGGGTTGCAGCAAGTAAACATGCTCACACATTTGTCAGTCAGATGCATTTTCTGTTGCCTTTCCACTTGTCTCCCTCATTGATGGCTGGTCTGTCACTGATATTTCAAATATGGGGATAATGAGGTTGAGTGAAGGGGCAGTGGGAAGCAGTGATGAGGGAGAGAAGCTATTGTTGCTCCAATGAAATCACAAGAGAGCCTCAAATTCCTCTGGAGTTCCTGTGCTGACGTTATTTCCTGGACTTTCTGGCACACTGGGAACTGAGACCATTTTAGATAGGAGAGCTTGGGTGACATGACATAGTGGTTTTATTTATGCAGTAACAGGCACTGTGAGGGAGTTCTCCTATTAGTCAGTCAATCAATGAAGAGGCTTTTATTAAGAGTCTACTAAGTGAGAGGCACTGTGCTCAGCACTTGCTGAGTCTGCCCCAGCAGGTGAACTTAGGGGAGGCACATCTCGCCTTTGTCCATCAGAGAGTCAGCCAGGGATAGTGGATGAAGCTCTGCCCCCAGAGTCAGTTACATTTGGGTTCAGATCCTGCCTCTGACCCTTACTAGTAGCATAATCCCAAGCAAGTTCTTTAACCATTTTGAGCCTCAGTTTCCACATTTGTAGATATGAGAGAATTCAATTGGATGAATTCTAATGTTCCTTCTAGCTCTACATCTATGATATCATGATTTAATCTTCCTTTCTCAGACATGTGTATGTATGTGTAAGTATACAGATACACATGTTTGTATGCATATATATATATATATAATATGTATTCACATGTAAATGCAGATACATGTGTATTATCTAATAACTGAGTTTGGAAAGGACAAAAAGAGAATGGCTAATCATATATGTATATAGATATAAACCTATGCACATGCCCTCATTTATGTGTGCATATAGGTATAGACAAATATGTATCAAATGCATATATGCACATGCATATGTAGGTATGAATGTGTATGTAGAAATGATGTGGTATGATATACACACACAGACACCAGACAAGGAGTAGATTCCTATCACTAAGCTGGTCCAGCTAGTCAAAGACATGAAGATCAATTATATATGCATATGTATGTATGTATGTATGTGCACATACCTATGCTTGCATGTACCTACACATATATGCATGTTGTTGTGTGTATGTGTGTGTGTGTGTTCATCCATGCTCTTCCTGATTCACTTTTCCCCAACTTGGCTATTAGACAACCAACAGTTTTTATAGCAGAAGAGAATTCTCTTGTGCTTTTTAAGATTTATCAGTGACTTGGATCTTTATCCATACATGGATAACATGCCGATTAAACTCACAGATGGCACAGGGTTGGGAGGGAGTACAAACAAGCTGGATCCAGGAGTATCTCAGCAGGCTTTCATACTGAGCCAATAGAGTGCTTACTTTTGGGTTCCCAACATGTACTTCCCAATGACAAGAGGAGGGAAGAGAGCTAGAGAAAAAGCATTTTGTCTGATAGTACCTGGAGTTGGTATGGGACCACTACTGGACTGCATGTTTCTTATGAGCTCATGGTGTGGTGTGGCTCATCATCTTCTATGGCCTGTACCATTAGACCATGTACATCAGAGATTGAGGTGAGAGGCAGATAGGCCACCATGAGGGAGTCAACATGCTTCCATAACCTGCTGTATGCAAACACTTGGAATACTGTGTTCATCTGAGGTACCATATTTGAGGAAGGACGTTGAGAAACTGGATTGTGTCCAGAGCAGGGAAACTGAAGGGTGAAGGGCCTCTCTGAGCTCATGCCACACAATGATCAGATAAAGGAATTGGGGCTGTTTAACCTAAAGGAGGAAAGACTTCTATAGGGCATGTAAGGCACCTTTAGTTACTGGGAGGACTGACATGTGAAAGAGGCCAGATTGGGTCTCCTTGCCCTGGAGGGCCTAACAAGCATCAACAGATAGAAATTACAAAGAGGCTGTTTAGGCCGGTATGAATATTTCCCCTTTTGGTGATTGGCTAGAGCAGGTGGTCATTGAGCCTCCCAGTTCTGAGTTCCCATGGTCCTACTGATTCTTGTTTTTCTTTGGCCTGCTTCTACTCTGTGGTGACATTGGGACATCATCCTGCAACAGTAAATGAATGGTTTGTTGTGATCCCATGTGCTTCTCAGAGAGTGTTCTAAGGATAACAATTGGAGGTTGTCAACTTAGTATATCACAAGTGGCCAAGGGATGGAGCACTGCAAGTGAACCATGAAGTGCCATCTCTAAAAGGAGGAAATGAACAGGGCAGTGTGGAGGGAGCCAAGGTGCTCAGCATATTGGGGCCCTGACAGAGGTCTAGAATGAGTTTATTCCACGGATCATGGTGTGTTCCCCCTTCTAGCAATGAGGTTATGTCAAAAGGAATGAAATGAAAGCAGGCCACAGACCTTTTAAACTAATGTAATTGAAAATCTTATCACGCCAAAGGGGTGGAGGTGGTAATAACCACAGCAGTGCCAATGGTGATGGTGATGATGACAGTAGGAAATGGCTAAGATCTAAGAACATCATGAAAGAACCCTCAATGGATCAAAACCACATGAACTTTGCCCATGTTAGTTTGAACAAAATGAGGGAAAAAGCATGTTTTAAGAGCATATTCTGTGCCAAACACTTTTTAGAGTGCTGGGGATACAAATAAAAGGAGACAGCCCTTGCTCTAATCGGAAGAGAAAGTACATTAAAAAAAATATAACCACAAGGCTGCTGGGGAGGCTTGGAAAAACAAGGGATACAGAGGCAAATGCAGGGGCTAAGCCCAAGGTTCCCTGGTCTCTTTGGTAGGTCAGGTGACTGTGCTGAGGCAGGGTAGATGGTTACAGCCAGGGGAGCCCTGAAGCTGTGTGATCAAGCCACCCGCTTGGATGGATTCTGTGTGGTTCTGGCTAGGGGTGGAGGTGAAGGAGGACGGCAATGGAAGAGGGAGCTTGCTGCTGCCCAACTGTGACAATTGGGCTCTGGGGCAGCCTAGGCAAGGGCAGAGGGTGAGGGAGGGTAGTGTGCCTCCAATGAACAATACCAGCCATACCAGATGAGATCTTACCAAATAGTGAGTCCTCATCACCGTAGATGGAATAAGAAGAGGAAGAAGAAAAATGTCTAACTCTGGGGTATGCCACTTTACCATTATAAGCCTCAGTTTTCCCATCTATAATGTGATTGTAGTAATAGGCCCTGCCTCCCAGATTTGTTGTGAGACTTGAGGAAGATCCTATGCAAGGAGCTTTGCAATTCTTAAAATTATTCAAAGAACTGTTGTTGTCACTGTTATCATTATTTGTAGTATTATTAATTCTTCATTCACACAATAACCCATTGTGTACTTATTAAAAAATCCCTTTTCTACCTGTGAGTCTTTTTGTTTCTAGCACAAATTTGTACAGATTCTTCAAATATTCTCAGGTCAAATGGAGGCCCCTCTCTGGATGTGCACCATTTTGTCATGTCCTTTCTTAAATATAGCACCCATGATTGAATATTTTTCCTCTCCTCTCGACTATATTTCTATTAATGGCCTTTGAAATGTTTTTTTTCCAAGGACAAAGACTTTCTACCCTAGTGGTCTATCTCCTAATGATGAATCTATTCAGAGCTAGGCTAGTTTTATTTTTTAATTGACATATACTTTTGTACAGAGTGTGAAAGGTAGGATTCATGTTCAAAAAATAAAAAGTTTGGAGACTTGGAGATGACAGATAAGTTCATTCATCTGTGATATGAAAATTGTCTTCAAGAAGCAAGTCAAGAGGTCACAGTACATGGGGAGGATCACATGTTATCACCAAAAAATATGATCGCTATTGGAGTGCCTCCCATTTGGCCGTCATTTCCAGTCTTTGCCTAGGCAGACAGTGATTGCTACGGCAACCTTGAGCATCAGTAACAAGGAGCATTTTGATGTGTAGCTCAATGTTAGCTGTGGTTTTGTGTTTGGATCCAGCCTACTCAGAGATCCTCTTCGACACATCTACACAGAACCTGCTAAAACTCATCACATTTGGCTGGCTACTGCAGCAGACTAGAAATCATCTGAGTAAGGCCTTTCTATCTGGTATGGTAATGGACAGATGACATGGCTCCCGCTGGATCAAGGCTCAGGAGAATGGAGAGCCTCCTCCTCAAGGGAAAATCTAAGTGGGTACAAATTGTTGGCCAAAATATAACATGTGAATTGATGATGGTTCAGTTTTTCATTACCTATATCTTGGGCAGACCTTGTTGGTGGATCCAAGATTGAATAAAAAATGATGAGAAAGCTCGACTGCATTTGAGAAATGCCTTTTCCCTGATCCCACACAGCTCCCCAAAAACTCACCATTGTAGCAACACTATTTTCTTGGTCATGTCTCTGAAAAACATGGTGGTATTATCTTCTTCAACAAATCAATGGAGAAACATGCAGTGGGTGCAAATGGGCTACATCAAGATAGCTAGTACATTAGAAGGTGTACCCAAGAGAAAATTAAGCTTCCTTGTGAATGGAAAAGGAAAAAACCATTTATGTAATAGAGGATACCAGATAGATAAACACCAAGGTTACACTTTTATCCACAAAGTGTTAGAAAAGTTAGAGGACAAAATGTAGCATAGGCCCTCAGGTATAGCCAATAATTGCATAAGCTGAGAAAATGCCCAAGATATTCCAGAGTTTTGATCTACATAGGTAACCTCTCACAGTGATGTAATCCCAAATGCCTCAAGGAAGCAAATAAGATGGCACTTTAAAAAATTTTTCATTTCAATTTATTTTTCTAGTTTCATTTCAACCTCCTGAATTGCCAATTGCCAAGCTTGTGGTCTACTAGAACCCTAAGATCTTTCTCTTATGATTGCTTTTCCTTTGACTTAAAGCCTTCTCATCATGTACTTGATCTTTTTTTTTTAACATATATGCCAAAGTTTCCATTCAACTCTGTATTTTTCACCTTGTTTTCTTCAGCTCACTCTTCCATTCAGTGCTGTGTTTTTCAAATCAGATTCAAACCAGCATTTTAACTTTCCTTCTCCATTTCATGCAATTTGAGGAATACATAGCATTCTCTTTTTTATGTAACTAGGCTTCCATCTTTCCAAAGGAGCATTAAATTGCTTTTCTACAGCATCCTTTGCTCAGTAATACTCAGAAATTGTGCCCCTGTTAGACTTCCTAACATCTTGAGAGGAAAGTTTGGATTTTCATTTTCTAGATCCAGTAAGTGCTTGGCCTTTAGATGTGTTCTCTTACACTATCTGCATATATTTCATATAATGCTCTAATTCCAATAATCTTCTCCAACTGATGATTTACTTTTCTCAGCCTGTCCCTTGATGAAACAGTCATCTCTTTAAGTACAGAAATTATCTGTCTGAGCTGCTTCACAAAGAAAGGTTCATGTGCATCAAGAAAATGAGAACTACTTCAAAGCTCCTTAGGATGAATCAGGGCGACTGATCCCAGGCTCTCAGATGTGCCACTTGGGTATTTTGAACTGGACCAACTCCTGACTCTCACTTCCATGATGCTTTGAAACTTGGTGACAAAGTCTTTTGTCCCCAACTGCCCTGAAGTCCAGACCTTTTGATAACTAAGTGGACTGTTGGACTGAACTCCTCATTGAGTTTGGGAATGAGGATTTTAAAGTTAGGAAATGGCATTAAGAGCTTAATGGCATAAGAGCTGCATATTCTACAAATAGGGAAACTGAGGACTAAACAGTCAGAAGGTTGTAGATCTGGAATTCAAGGCCTTCTGGTCCATTTCCTTTATTTTTCAGATGGTGACCCTGAGGTCCTGGAAGGTGAAATCATGTACAAGTGCACAAGCTAGGACTGAGACTGGCTTCTGTGTCCCCAAATCCAGCATTCTTTCTTTTGTCCTAATTTGTCTCTATTTTACCACCTCAGTGGATGTAATGAGGGGCTAGATTAGTAAGCCTGTAGTCCCTCAATGGGCAGCTAGATGGTGCCATAGTGCACAAAGCGCCAGGCCTGGAGTCAGGGAGACTCATCTTCCTGAGTTCAAATCTGGCCTCAGAAACTTGTTAGTTGCGTGACCCTGGGCAAGTCGCTTAACCCTCGCTGCCTCAGTGTTCTCATCTGTACAATGCGCTGGAGAAGGAAATGACAAACCCCTCCAGTATCTCTGCCAAAAAACCCGAAATGGGGTCACAAAAAATTGAAAATGACTGAAAACAACTGAACATCAAAGTCATTTAATGAGGTCACATCCTAGGGAGTAATTTGAGGCTTGCATTTAAATCCTGTTTCTGGGTACTCCCTCCCTGTATGACTGTGGCCCTTTTGCTTCTTTACTCCAGGCCTCAGTTATTTCATCTGTAAAATAAGGGTGTTGGACTCAATCAAAGCTGTGTGTGTGTGTGTGTGTGTGTGTGTGTGTGTGTGTGTGTGTGTGACATGGACCCTTTTTGGCAATCTAGTCAAATATGTGGACCTTGCCTTGGAGTAGCATTTTGAAATTCATAGAATTTTAATTCATAGAATTACAAACAAGAGACAGTATATTGAAATACTATTATCAAAATATTTTTTGGAAGTAACAGTTTAGAAGACCTGAACTAGGTAATCTCTGATCCCTTCCCTCCAGCTCTAGACCTGTGATGATGGGTTTCTGTCACTTAGGTTCTTGGAGGTCCTGAACGGACTCTGATTCCATACTGCTTTATTGTGGATGTAGAGGGATGGGAAGAGGAAGTAATAAGCACTTACACAGCACCTGTTTTATAAATCTTATTCCTCACAGGGAAATCTCGTCATCTTGTGAGATCCAGTCAGCTTTGGTATTTACACCTCATCATTACGCTCTATCACTGAGATTATAGGGCAGACCATGAATTTCAAAATCATCGTTGAAGGAGGGGTCCTTGTGCCCAACAACTCCTTATGCCCTACCTGGCTGCCATGCTTGAGATTTCTCTGACTCCCACCATGCCCTGCATTGGCCACCTCCTGCTCTCTTTTGTGTGTACCATCCCACCAGATGTTAGCTTGTAAACACTCTGAGGATAGAAATTATCTTTCTCTTTGTACTTGTTTCCCATGCTTAGTACCATGCTTGGCATGTAGCAAACCTGTAAATATTTTTTTGGCTGACTGACCATATATTGTATTTGAAATATTCTTCCCTGTATTTTCCATCTCTCAGTGTTCTCCCTCTTTGTTTTCACACAAGTGTACATCCTCGTGAGGATTTGCCATTCATGCACAGTAGTCTTGGAATGCTTGGGGATAGTTTTCTTGTAATTTGAATACAAAGTATATTCTGACTGTTATATTCAGCCATTAGTGAATAATGTCTTTACCAAAATATCCTTCAGGGGTAGTTTTAGGGACTGCAACTTAAGAAGACATAGGTAAGTTCATAGCCTTTGGACTGTGGCAGCCTGTGTAGTCAAGAGTCTTCCTTCAATTCATAGATGATTGAACATTAAAGGAAATGATGATATTTAGTCTGGGAAAGAGAAGGCTCAGAAAGTGTTGGGCATGAGAGATCTTTTAAAGTGCTTGAAGATCTTTGGCCCTCAGGGACAGAAAGAGCAGCCACAGGTGGAAGTTTGAGACAGACAAATTAGGGATTAATGTGTGTGTGTGTGTGTGTGTGTGTGTGTGTGTGCGCATTGTGCAGATAGATAACAGATAAAGGACTGCACCTATGATTTCATTGGTATAGGGGATTCTCAGACAAGTAAGTAGCCTCCTCCAATTCAGGTGAGCATCTGTAATCATAATAATATTTTTTATGTTCATATTACATATGTATGTAGATATTGTTTTTTTCCCTTAAAATAAACTTTATTGGTGCTTTTGGTTTCTCTATCATTGGTATTCCCTTAAGTCAAACTGAACCCTCCCTTGGAACCAAGAAATGTTGAAACCTGCTTCTGCTTAGTGGGCAGTGGGTTCATCTTTGTTCAGTAACAAAGTGTTACAAGTGTTGGGAGCTGATTCAGGACCCTGGACAATGGCTTTGTCCCCACCCCGCACTGTAGTTCTAAGTAGCCAGGTCATGTTCTACTTCTTGAACATGCCCACTGGAACCCTGTTCCTCCTATAGCAGAAGGATGTTGGACATTTGGCATGAGATCATAAATGGGAAGATTATTTTTTTAATTGGAAGTGTTTCAAGAACCTTACATCAATTGAGAAATCAATGCACGTTAATAAATGCCACCCTGTAAGCAGCACAGAGGCAAACACAAAGGCAATAATAATTCCTGACTGATGGAACTTGCATTCTATCCAGGGAAACACATTCACCTCTAACTGAACAAAATCAACAATTTAGTAAGTGTGTGGAGGAGGGGAGGGGAAGTTGGGAAATCAGAATGATAGCCCTGACATCAGTGACAGCTGCTACAATGCTTTTCTTGACCCTTGAGTTTCTTCCCTTGCAGGTGAATCCTGGGAGCAAAACCCTTGAAGAGCGTCGCTCCAGTTTGGATGCAGAAATCGACTCTTTGACCAGCATCCTAGCAGACCTAGAATGCAGCTCCCCCTACAAGCCAAGGCCCCAGCAGGTAGGCATTCAACTGTCCCCTTTGGGCTGTGTTCTCCATTACCAAAAATCAGGCAACCACGAATTTGCTGTTTGGAGAGAAGGGGGAAAAAACATCAATTTTCCAGCCTTTTAATTTTATTGATTGATTTTCCTCTAAGGGCAGAGGAGCTAAGTTAACATCTTATGTAACATCCACATGCACAAGGGATGCTCTTATAACATGAATAATTGCCTCGGGGATGATGAGAGAATTAACAGCATGATCTCACTCCAGTCTGGGTGGCCTTCAGTACACAGATATCCACTCAATGAAAAAAATATTATTTGACATCAATCGTGTTGCTGGTTTGTTGATCGTTTCGTGCATTATCCCATATTCCCAAGAAATGTTGCAAATGCGGTCCTGGGCTTCCCATCTTTTCTCTGGTCTTATTTACCTTCCATGTCAACCTTTCAATGAAGGCAATTCTGCACTGTCTCCTGCATATCCAACTACCTTGTTTTTTTTCTCCATTTACAATGAATTCCAGTATTCATTTTAGACTGATCACTGGAGAAATACATTATGGAACAAGGCAACTGAGTCTACCTCACGTTCTCAGCAGGGCCACTGAAAGCCAAGGAACTCATCAGCCTCTAAAAAACATGCAAGCTGTACTCAGAGGATATGAGTTCAACAAAACCAGTCTCTAGTAATATGACTATTCTATAGGTATGTTTTTAACCTCTGTTCAGTTTTTGACTATCTGTGGTTGTCTAGTGTATCAGCTGAATGGAGTGTTGAAATGAGAGCAAAAAGAATTGAAATCCTGACCCATCTCTACCTACATGACTCTGAGTGACTCATTTAATGTGCCTTACTTCCTCACTTGTCCAATGAGGGGACTGAATGTGCTGCTCAACCCTGTTCTTGCTGCTACCAACTTATGATCCTTTGCTTTTTCTACCATTTTGCTGTATGGGGTTTCAGCGAAACTCAGCAGTTCTGTCCCCAAATGTTTATCTTCTAAAAGCCAGCATTTGTTAGTTCAATAAACCCTAGTGTACTTTTTTTTGAGCAATTGCCTTTAAAGTTTTAGATTCCCATGAACTCTAAGGATACCCTACTCTTCTGTCATCATTCCCCATACCCCTTAACAGAGCTTTAATTCATTGAGTCTCTGCCTACACTTGCCCCTCAGAAACTATCAGTTTTTATTGAGAACATAAATCCATTCCCTTTTGGAACAAATAAACTCATCTCATACTTAAATCCTTGAAGGTTTGCCATTAACACTGCAGAGACAGAGTCCAGATTTACAGTTTTTCATAAGTGGATATCAGCAAAGGATATCAGCTCTGGCATGATCCCCTTCCTTTGGGAGGATTGTTTCCTGCCATTCTCTAGAAGAGATGCTCTCTCCCACGAAGGAAGCACAGTGAGATCACCACACTGCTAGTAAAACTCACTTAAATTAGAACATGCAGGAAATGGCAAAGGGTGGGGGGTGTTCTTTCTCCAAGTCTATTCTCTATTTAGGAATGAAAGGAAGATGCTTCCTCACTTTCCTCTTGCCATAGTTGGGCATGGAGGAGTGAGGGAGTTAATGGTGGAGTACTTTTTTTTTTCCTGAATTATCTCTGCTCTGGTGGATTTGAATTAGATGTGTTAATATTTATTGGCTCACATAATTATATGCTGTAAGGACAATAATTGCACACACAAAATATTAAAAATTTGTGCCAGGAGATGATGACGTCTGGGTAAATGTGTCGTGTTGTAATTAAGAGGGAATTGAAAAGTCCTAGAAAGGTTTCCTGTTAATGCGTATCTTGGATGTTTCCTTTTTTGATCCACAGTACATCTCAAAAATGGCTGAGTCACCTGACTATTTAAAGACAAGAGAGTGGGGCTGAAATTTCTCATTAGAAAAGTCTTTATGCTTAAGAGCATCTTGTACTATTAGCATGCTTTGATATTACGGGTTCAGTGAAAAGTGGGCATTTCTAGGAATGGACCAAGGGTCACATCATCAGTCATCATGCCCAAGTACTCCAACAGATATTGGTGCTCTGAGTTCTGTCTCCAGTGCCAGTGTCTGACCATCACACCATCACCCTGTACAACTCTTGTCCATGTACTTCCCTAGTTCTATGGTTGGAGGAAAGGCCGAGGGTCATACATTTACCCCATTGGGACTATTTACTTGTGCTTGACATCATGTCAGGTCAACAAGCATTTATGAAATGATTCCTCTTGTGTCCCAGGTACTGTGACCAATGCTGGGGGGGACATGTTAGTCACCCAGGAAGGTTCTTCCTGCTTGGCATCACATAAAGACAAAGTGTTTGGCTAAGATGTTTCTGATAGTGATATACTAGAGAAGGGGCTGCCTTTACCAGATTTTACCTTGGGGGCAAAACATGATAGAATAAAAGGCTTTATTGTTTTTTATATGAAAAAAAGAGTGTCTATTATGTGCCAAGTCCTGTGCTATCCCCTGTGGATACAGATAGAAAGACTAGACATTCCCTACATTCTGGGAACTTACATTGTAATATAATATAAATTTCATTCTAATGACATTAGAATATACCTTTACTACTTCCTTTAGGGATGCCCAGGGGAGGGAGTTAGAATCTAGCATAATGCCTACAACAAAGCCTAGTGACTTGATTTGTCTTACCGTGGTGAGTCACAAAAGTGGCGCGTGGAGTAATGGGGCCATCATTTGATACTTATCTTTTGTGGATGCTGATGGCCATCTACTGAAATCTCCTCACTAGTCTGAGCTTGAATTATGTACAGGAAGGAGCCCCTGTAAGACCACATGGAAACTCCCAACCTGTGTGCAAGAGCATTAACAGATGCAGATCCTTTATAATTCTTACTGGCCCCTGAGGCAATAATGTCCTGTTTTTATTAAATCGATTTTCTACTTTTTACACATTTTCCAGTGAGGAAAAAGAGATGAAAAGATCAGTGGACATGTTCCAAAGCTCTGCATTGCTTCTGAGGTAAAATGTAGTCCCCATACCCACTAAAGTCATACCTGGGAAGAATTTTAGCCATCATAATGGGTAAAGACTGTGAGATATCTTGCCCTGGTTAGATGAGTATTTTTTTTTTAACTTTTTAAGGGTCTTTTCTATAGATATCATTCATTGGCATTTATATCTTAGAAGCTCTTTGTATAAACTGAGCCCAGAAGTGAACAGGGTGGGGAGAGCAAGCTGGATTGCTTTGGGAAAATGGTCTTTTAAGGATTCTCAAGTTTCCTTCTGAAATTAAAGCCTTATTTTTAATACCAGTATTCCTCCAGAATGTTTTTATGGCAATATAATGTCCAACACTGTAATCTCCAATGAATTGGCAATAAATCTTGGCCGAGGTCCTTGGAAATTCATGCACAAGTTGGGCACAAGCATCCTTACAAACATTGTAAACCAGGACTCGTGAGGGAGATGATGCAGGAAGAATGTCTGTTAGAGCATGTGTGAGTCAGACAAGGGCTAGATTTTGAGTGAGGGGTAACCACTGGGCATCTTTTATGCTCTGCTTGGATTTTCTACATGTCAGCAGAATGCCCAGAAGCCCCCTGGTAGGTTAGGTAGACTCCCTATGTTGAACCTATCAGGAGATCTGGACATGAGTTGTTTGCACAGAATGGGCAGCCAGGGATTGATGGATACTCAGCAGCAAGCAGTGACTTCAGCAGGGAGCGCCCACAATAACAAGGTTCCCAATCCATGAAACTTTCCCAGAGCCCTGCAGTGGCCAGCCTTGCTTCTAGGACTTTTTTGTTTACAGTTGTCCTTGAAATTGATGGGGCCCCTGTTGCTCTGCTGGTGTGTTCCAGGCTGCACCAAGAGACTACCAGGGAATAAGTCCTGCTGTTTTTGGTGAGATGACTCCTGCAGACAGACAAACCATCCTGTGCAGCAGCCAACAAAGTGGAAAGGGCTGAGCCAGGGATTGTCAAGAAACCCTTAGCTCAGGTTTTGATGCTTCGTCTGGGGAGAGAAGGGAAGATCCAGAAAGAGAGAGAGGGAGTGTTTGTTGGGTACTGACCCTCCCCCCCAACCATCATGTCGGCTCTTCTGAGCCTCAGTGTTTTCATCTGTCCAGCAACAATAGTAATAAAACAATAAAATCATTTATTTATATAGTGATTTAAGGTTGGCAAAGCCCTTCAGACATTCACCTGTTTTCTCCTCACAGCAACACTGTGCCGTAGGTGCTTTTGTTACCTACATCTTAAAGCTGAGGAGACTGAGGAAGACAGAGGCTAAATGACTTTCCAAGTCTTATACCTCTAATAATTGTGTGAGGCTGAACCTGCACTCATCTCTTCGTGATTCCAGGCCCAAGGCTCCTTCCATGGCACCACCTAGCTCCCAATTTTACTTTATACCTCAAAAAATTCTTCAGGGAAAAATGTTTTTGTAGACCTTGCTACCTAACTGTGGGCTAGTAGCCTTACTTGGTGTTTCTTCTGTTATCACTTTGTTTGTGGCCCCTCGAATTCATCTCGAACTTATTTTCGAAGGTACATACATGTGTATTCAAAAGGTTTAGATCAGGAAAGAGCCTTCAAGATCATTTAGTCTAATCAAGTAATTTCATAGATGTGAAAACTGAGGTGCATAAAGGGGAAGGGACTTCCTCTAGGTTCCATGGGTATAATAAGTCAGCTCTGGGTGTTCTTTCCACAACATGATGCTCACCTTGCATACTCATGAACAGATTTTTATCTTTGTTTTGTCTAAAGCTGGTGGTTTCGTGAAGGAAGTGTTCCTTCTCTGTGCCTCTGGTTTTTAAGTAGACAAGTCCATTGGAGATTGTGACTTGAAATTTTATGGGGAAAGATTCTGGAGTCTTTAATTTCCTTTTGTTCCTCTTATTTGGGACCATCCCTTAGCATACCGAGTCTCCTGGACCATGGCGGTTCTTGGCAACTTCCCAGATGTCCTGCCGACTGGGCTGGTGGGTTGGGTATGGTCCAGTAACACAGTTTCCTTTCCTTGGCAGTCAACACAATAGACGCTACCCTTCTTCTGCTTCCTGTCCATGGATTTCCTGTCATTAATTCTGCACTTAATTTATATTACTCCAACTCTGGAAGGTGTTCCTTGAGTGGGGTGTGATAATTTCCATGTCAGGAGACTCTCTGTAAGCTTTGCTTTTGGAGGGACCGCCTTCTACCTCTTCCCAAGTGCAGCAACATAGGAATTCTATCATACCTGCATCCTTCCACAAATGCCTTCTCTTACCATGACTAGAATAGAGGAGCATTCAAGGAAGAAATGCCTGTGTTCTATCAGAAAGTATTAGGGGGAATAACATTTCATTCGTTATGGAACAAGTTCTTTCCCATCTGGGTCTTTTGTCAGCCTTGGCTGGTTGAGTACCGTGTAGTCTAGACCTCACCAAATTATCATACAGTGTGTGTGTGTGTGTGTGTGTGTGTATGTGTGTGTAAATGAGGAATTATGAATAAATGAATATGAGAGATTTAAGCAAATGGCGTTGCAGAGGAAGTTTCTAGTTTAATACAAACATACCAGCACATTAAATAACCTCTGAGTTATATAAAGAAACTGAGACTTGGAGTAGCACTTAAGTGACTTGATCAGGATCATGGACTTGTAAGTATCTGAGATAGGATTTGAATTGAGGTCTTCCTGACTCCATGTTCAGCACACTATTGCTCCGTACCACTAGACTGACTCTCCACTTGTCACTTCGTCATTATGGAGGCTAGATGCCATGATTTTTCCAAATGGACATTGATTCTGGTGTTGACTGGAATAACTGGTTACAATATTATGAAATTATATCATTAAAAATATCTCTACTTTCCTGCATCTGAAAAGACAATGTCAATGGACACATCTCTATACCTAGTTGGACTGATTTTGACATCTGTCAGTTCAGCCTTCCAACTCATAGCAGCAAGACAGTGGGAAAAGAGATGGGAACAAAGACCTTGTGTAGCTCCTCTGCCTTCTCTCCAAAACAGAGACAAGTTGCATGAGAAATTAGCAATTGCATTTTATATTGTTCTGAATGCACCCTTTCCAGCCACATTGTGTGCTCACATGCAGTCACATTCCTTCCTCAGGAGATTCAGACTTTCTTATTACTACTCTCTTAGAAATTGAAGACAGAGGCCAAGAATTTTGCCAAATATGAAGGTCAAAGGGTATGTCCCTTTTCAGGGCTATTTTAATTTTAAATATTACCCTGTGTACAAAGAGAAAAGTATCTTCTCAGTATCATTCACTACCTGAACTGCAATGGTAAAACAACTTTCCTTGAAATCTGTGCCCTGAGGGCATTGGGTATTGACTGATAGCGCTTGATATTACCAATATCAGGCCAACCTCAGGCCAACACATATCAGGCCAACCCTTAACCAAGTCATTAAGTAATTACAAATCCTTCATCGTCACATCTTTAGACTCCCTTTGATTTCACCAGAGTGCGTTAGGCCCAGAAGAACTTGGTCTGGCTTCTTTGGACATGAGTAACCCTATAAAAATGATTTATTTATATTCATGCTTTAAAAGTGATGGTTAGTCATGCAGCTTGTTTGGTACCTAACTGCCTAAGTGTGGGCTTTGCTTTGTGGGTGCCAGCCCTAACCTCAATAATTTTACTCCCAATTGAGTCATTCATGGATGGGGCCTCATTTTAAAATCATGTCTGTATAATGGTTTCTGGTGTGTGCTATTTGTTGAAGGGCATTTATTAGGAATTAATGTGGCCTAAGGACTTAGAAACCATGTAATCAGAGTCAAACAGTGGGATCCTACGGCCTCTCTCTTTTGGTGCATGGTGTTCTAGCTTGTTGAATCTCAGAGAGGCTCAGGGGTGCTGCAGGGGTGATTAATTTGTAACCAGATTTTAAATATTTCATCACCTTCTTGTGTAATCAAAAAGAAGAGAGATACTGGTAGAAAAAACTCTTCTGATCTGCTTCTACCATGCTAAGAATTAGACCTTGGTAGTTTTAGGGGTAGGTAGAGGAAAACACTTTTGGGATCCTGCTGCTTCAGGGTTCCCCTTGGCCCTTTGTCCTCTCTCTTTTTTCTGGGTGACCCTGATCAGGGCTGTGTTTCCAGGAATTGTGGAGAAATTCAGGTTTCTCAGCACCCTTGCTGCTCATCCACTCCCTGCTTTGAGTCTGGGAGTCACCTGTTGAATCCTTTGAGACTTCGAGGGACCCCAGGGTAAACTGGAAAAAAAAAAGAAAATAAAGGAAGATGTAAAAATGGAAATCTCTGATTCTTGCTGAGGTCCACAATTAGGGACCCTGGCCAGGGATGAATGGTTCTACACCTGCCAGAAAATGTTGCCATAAATAACAAACTGGAGTGTGACTCAGAGGGAATTACGCATGCACGCCATTGTGGATGATGGTGGTGGTGGTGGTGGTGGTGTGTGTGTGTGTGTGTATGTGTGTGTGTGTGTGTGTGTGTGCGTGCGAATGCATTTTTAGAATGGATTTAATTGCCTCTCCCCAGAAAGGAGAGTATCCTTAAAGTCTTAAATTTTAATAGCTTAAAAAACAAAAGCTTTACTTGCTTGAAACTACACTAAGACTTTTTGAACACCTCAAATAATTTGTACAATGCCTGAAATATATAAGGGGCTTAAGAAATGTTTGGTGATTCTAATACAGTATAAAGTATGACATGAAATAATATAGTCAATATAGTTCATGTTCACACATGTATGTGAAAGGATTGCCATATGTAAAGAGAATCTCTCCCTCTCCCTCTCTTTTGAGAAAGACAGAGAGAGAGAGAGAGAGAGAGAGAGAGAGAGAGAGAGAAAGAGAGGATTATGTCTCTCCCAACCATTAGAGCCGGTGGTAGAAGAGCTCTGACTTCAAATCCTTCATGAATTGCTTACTGTCTGGTAGACCTTGGACAACTCATTTGACTTCCCTGGTCTCATTTATAAAATAAGCCCCCCAGATTAGGTGGTCTCTGAGGCCCTCTGCAGCTCTAGATATCTAATCCGAGTATCTTACTTTCATTCACTGCGCCTCAGTTTGTGAAGACTTGCTGAGTTCTTGGTTTTGTGGTGATTGGATAATGCTTGAGTAAATTAGTCAGCTCCATGATTGGGTTTTAAAAGTTAAAAAATAAAAACTGCCTGGTTGGTTCAGTGTAAGTAGATGCTTTTTGGAAATGATTAGCCTCATCTCTACTCAGAGGCACACATGGCACTGCAAAATTAAAGCATTTTTTTATTTAAATGTTTTTTCTCTCTCTTTTTTTTGCTCTTTCTTTTTCTTCCTTCCTTCCTTCCTTCCTTCCTTCCTTCCTTCCTTCCTTCCTTCCTTCCTTCCTTCCTTCCTTCCTTCCTTCCTTCCTTCCTTCCTTCCTTCCTTCCTTCCTTCTTTCCACTATTTAAATACTAATTTTGTGTTTTTTGGCGTAATTTGCATTTATCTGGTCTCATTTTTTTGTTTGTTTGTTTTTCCAAATCCCTTTAAAAAGAATGAAACAAATCAGCTACAGTTTGAATTAAGGAGAATGGACTTTCTAGTACTCAATGAATATGAATGATCCCATTGTATTGTATCCTGTCCTATTCTATCCTGTTATATCTCATGAATCAAGATTTATTAAGTGCCTGCTCATAGCTATCTAAATACTTATCTAATATCCATACTGTGATAGCTTAAAACTGCACTAAGATATGTGTGTGTGTGTGTGTGTGTGTATTATTACTTTTCTATTTTATTATGACTTTTCCTTACGGCACTTTATAGACTTTGGGTTAAAAAAGAAAATGACCCATTTGAAATTTAAGAGATTAGACATGATCTAAATAGTTCTATCATGGCATGTGCCCCTTGCCTGCTCCCCATATAAAAGAACATTTCATGTATGTTAATACAGATGTCTAGAAGATCAAAGATGAGTAGATATGTGTGCAAACCTTCTGTCTTAATTTGAATCCCAAGATGTGTCATTATTACTTCAGTGAAATTAGGCTTTCCTTGCATCATAGAAAATCTGCCAGGGATCTTATAGGGAAATTCATCCAACTCCTCCCAAAGTCATTACCCCCTTTTTTACATTCTTGTTTCAGGCATGTCTTATCATGATAATTATGGCTGAGTTCATTTCCAATCTGAAATGTAACACCCATGAATGTAGGAATTAGGGTTAGTTTTCCTTATGTTAGTGATTTCTGATGGTCCTTGGTTAAAGGCAAGCCTGTTCTTTGAACAGCTATCTGGTTGAATTAGAAGTGAGCTGTCCTACTTAGGACCTTTCTACTTATCCTTCCCTTGCTACTAATGTTGATTCAAATTCATGGTCATGCCACCACTTTGCAGTGGACCATCATAGCTCTAGACCTGGTAGAGAACCGAATCCATCCTCTTTGGAGCCCTCCATTTGACAAATGAAGAAACTGAGACCTCGGGTTGTGACTGGACTTGGCTCCAGTCTGTCCTCAGAATAGTTACTCTGAGGGATGGGATTTGAAATCAAGTCTTGTGCTTGTGTGTCCTCATCAAGTTCAATTTAATAAGCATGGATTAAGCACCGATTTTGTTCAGGATTCTGTGCTCAGAATTTGAAATTCAAGGACAAAAGGGAATCTTTAATTTATTTTATTTTAAAGGAACTGCCATTCTCTCCAGATGAGGGGTTGGTTAATGTTAGCACCTACTCAGACAATTCAGTACAAATATACACAGAATTGTATATACATGCGTGTGTGTGTGTGTGTGTGTGTGTCAAGTATTGGTAACCCTTATTGGATCGCTCCATCTCAGAGTATTGTGAGGGAGGATGGGATCCCTGACCCCCCCATCAATTCTATTTCTTGTTCTCTTCCTTTCTTTTCCCTTCCCATATAGGTTTTTGTCACTTAAAACAAATGAATGAAGAAATAAATAAAATTGTTAAACTGAGGAATTAGTACAGCAAAATTAAGTAGCACAATAATGAAATTTTACATCATAACAATGTTCCATACCCATAGTTTACCATTTCTTCAAAAAAGGGAAGAAGGTACCTCTCTCTCTCCCTCTCTCTCTCTATCTATTCCTTTCTCTCTCTCTATCTCTCTCTCTATCTCTCTCTATCTCTCTCCCCCTCCCTCCCTCTCTCTCCCTCTCTCTCTCTCTCTATCTCTCCCCCTCCCTCCCTCCCTCCCTCCCTCCCTCTCTCTCTCTCCCTCCCTCCCTCTCTCTCTCTCCCTCCCTCTCTCTCTCTCCCTCCCTCCCTCTCTCTCTCTCTCTCTCCCTCTCTCTCTCTCTCTCCCCCCCCTCCCTCCCTCTCTCTCTCTCTTTCTCTCTCTCTCCCTCCCTCCCTCCCTCCCTCTCTCTCTCCTTCTCTCTCTCTCCCTCCCTCCCTCTCTCCCTTCCTCCCTCTCTCTCTCTCTTTCTCCTTCCCTCTCTCTCTCTCCCTCCCTCTCTCTCTCCCTCTCTCTCTCTCTCTCTCTCCCTCTCTCCCTCTAAATCTCTCTCTCTCTCTCTCTCTCTCTCTCTCTCTCTCTCTCTCTCTCTCTCTCTCTCTCCTCTCCTCCCCGTGAATGGTTATTATAATTTCATACTATTCAGTTTAGACTCTTCCCCCCATTTACACTATTATCATTTTGACATTTTTCTGGTTTTCCAGTTTTCAATCACTTTATATATGTTTTCCCATGCTTCTCTACATTCTTTCTATTAGTATTTAAATTAATATCAGCAACATTTCATTCATATCATGACTCATTTTGGCAGTACCTAATCAATTTGCATTTTTTTGTCGTTTTTTCCTGGTGCTACAAGTAGTTTGGTGTATGTAGATGAGACCTCTTTATTGTCTTTATTCACAGGAATATGTCTGACATTGGAAACTCTCAATCAAAATATATGGATAATTTGTTTGCTGTTAGTAAAATTAAAAATTGCTTTTCAGCAGTTTGGAATAATTTATAGCTTTACCAATGAGACACTGGTGTTTTGTTTTGTTTTTCTCTTTCCAATGTTCTGCAAATTGACTATTTCTTTTCTTTCCCTTCCGTTCCCTTCCGTTCCCTTCCTTTCCTTTCCTTTCTTTTTTTTCTGTGATCTTTTACAATTTTCTGAATGTGAATTGAAATCTAAGAATTCCTTTGATTTTTATTTCTCTTATTAATAAGTTGAACAGTCTTATCGTTGTTAATAGTTTCCAATTCTTTTCAGTAAATTTGTCAGTCAATAAGCACTTATTAATGTCTACCGTTTGCCAGCACTCTGCTTAAGTACAAGGAGTCCAAGAGATAAAAGGTAGTCCCTGTCTTTAAGGAGTTTATCATCTAATGGGGATGATAGCATGCAAATACAAAAAGATAAAATTAGCTGTCTATAGGATAAATCACAGATAGAACTGAGGGACTGAGCAAGATTTCCAGTAAAAGATAGAAATTTATTTGGAACTTAAAGGAAGCCAAGGAAATCAGGAGACAGAGTTGGGCAAGGGTGTTCCAGACATGGAGGACAGCAGAGAGAGTGCCTAACCACCAGGCGGTTAGTGCTACTGGATCAGAGTATATTATGGAAAAATGTGTCAGGAGCCTGGAAGGAAGGGAGGAATTGATATACTCTTTATAAATGCTTAAGTCATGTATTCATATTGACTTCATTGTGGTACATGGCATAAGCTTTTCATCCTAACAATTCTTTCTGAATGGAGACAAAATACTGGAAATTCTTTTCTAAATCATTTCTAAATGAATCTAAAATCTCAAGGGAGGGAGGGAGGGAGAGAGAGAGAGAGGAGAGAGAAGAGAGAGAGAGAGAGAGAGAGAGAGAGAGAGAGAGAGAGAGAGAGAGAGAGAGAGAGAGAGAGAGAGAGAGAGGGAGAGAGTCTGCCAGACCCCAAACTACATTCTAAAACGTTAATCAATGAAATCTTTAAGTGCTGGTTTTAAAAGAGAGATGGAGGGAAAAAGACAATCAGACTAGAAAAAGAAGTATCAGAAGCACCTGATCTCACTGATCCAATGATTGAGAAGTCTAAAAACATAAATTATCTTGGAAGGAACATTCTCTTTGATGCAAATAACTATGAAACCTGGAAACCCTGTGTGGAGGGAGATAATTCTTTTGCATATTAAGGAGTCAGTGAGCCCTATTAGGGTAGGGGCATGTGAGTTTTAATGCCTGGGTGTGAATTTTGCGAACTAGGAGACAAAATTTCTATCTAGGTCAAAAGTCAGTAGAACTGACAGGGTGATTTTCAGCATCTTTGTCTGAAATGGGACTTATGAATGAAGCCGATCATTTACAGGGCGACTGTGGAGATAGAAAGAAACAGTTGGTATGAAGCCAATGTACAAAAGCTTCCCTTTGGCTGACCTGTGGCCTGGTTGATGCGTTGGGGAGGAGACAGCTATTGCCTTACTGCCTGGATGCCCCACAAATATATCATGGTGATGCTTCTCAGAGGAAAGTAAGTCAACAAGTGCATTTTGGTAGGAACATTTAGGGAGATAAAAGTCCATCTTCATCAGGATATCATGGGCCCCTTGGTAAGAAACCAACCATTCCCTTTTCATTTTAGGGTCATTCACATGCCCCTGTCTCACCTCCATGTCTTGAAGGTCCTGAATCCTGGCCTGACGTGGGTGCTTGCATGCCTTTTTATTGTTCTGAATCTCAATGTCTTCATCTATAAAATGGAAAGAAAACTTGCCCTTTGTGCCTAATGGAGTTGTGAAAAAAGCACATTGAAAAACTTAAATTCCTGCAATCTTGCATTTTAATAACCTACTCTGAAAGATTAAAGCAAAATCACAAATCAGGGGATGACTATATTATTATAAAATGAATTTTTACTTTAAAAAGATTTTTCTCCCCAGGTTCTATTAAATAATCTAATTAGCTCTTGGTACAGAATTATACACAACACATGAGAGAAGGAAACAAGTATTTATTAAGTGCCAACTGTGTGCCAGACTCTGTGCCAAACCATAAACCAAGGCAAACAGAGGGTCCGTGACTTCCTCAGGGTCGTACAACTACTAAATGTCTGAATCTGATATAATGTTTTTATATGACTCCAAGCCCAGCACGATACAAGATGTGCCACTTGATTGACTGGATGCTCTATATGTGCATGAACATGTGTGTGTGTGTGCACGTGCGCGCACGTGTTCACACTCATTGTTTACTTGTTTTCAGTTGTTTCTGCTTTTTGTGACCCCTTTTTGGGGTTTTCCTGGCAAAGATACCAGAGTGGTTTGCTATTTCCTTCTCTAGCTCTGCTCATTTTACAGATGAGGAAACTGAGACGAACAGGGTTAAGTGACTTGCCCAGGGTCATACAGCTAGTGTCTTATATACATACATTGATATGTGTATATATATATATATATATATATATATATATATATACACACACACACACACACACACATGTGTGTGTATGTGTATATATGTATATCTGTCTGTCTCTATGTGTATATCTATCTGTACACACAAACAGATGGTAAGTCAATAGATTTACAAAGGAAAATTAGTAGACAGATCCCTCTAAACATCTCTGTATCTCTGTTTATATGTCTATGACAAATATTTATAAAGAAAATTTGTATTGTGTACAGCAAGGGATCTTTGTAGTTGGTGATGGGTGAGTGGGGAAGGTTATTTAACCCCATTATACTAATACTATTAACACGTTTATCCTGGGTTCTGCCGACAAATGCCTGCAACCTTTTCTCAGTCATTCTGACACTTTTCTGGTGGTGGCTGAATACTGGGAAGTCACAAATCTGGCAGCTGAATGACTCACTGATAAAATCGGAGGTCTGGCCTCAGACAGAAATGCCTCCGGTTGCTGAGCCCTATCACCAGCTCCCATTCTCTGTCTTCTCCAAAGGGAACTGCGCACAGGAACCATCTTTTCTGAACCTCCCTCTCTAGTGGCATTGACCTTTTTTTTTAATGAGGCATTCAAATACAAGGAACAAAGGTGGGGTGTAGGAAAGTCTCAAAGTTTGGGAAGGCTTCATTCCAAATTTCCTTGGTTCCTTTTCTTTTTCTCTCTCTAAAATGAAAAGTAAGGCAGTGGGGAGAGTTAGGTGTTTAGATCATTGCGGTTATTATTTCTGTTGTTGTTACAGTATACATTTACAGAACTTGTGGATTTGGGTTCACGCCCCATGAGTAAGAGGTCCAGAGTGTAGCTCTGTTCAATCTCTTATCCCAGGACATCCTCTGACAGGAAAAATGTCGAAATAACCATCATTGAAAGTCTCTGTCATTAGTTCATTGTGTTGAAGACAGGGAGGTACAGGGAGAAGTGAAGATTAATATTTGGTCATGTAGACACAGATAAACATCAAAATGCACTGGAGATGTTGGGTTAGGGGTTTAGGGAGGGGGTTTGATGAAGCAAAGGGACAGTGGGAAGACATTTTTTAGTGGACTACATGTGGTAGACCTTGGAGTCGGCAGGGTTCAGATGTTCTTGTCTCCTGGAAAAAAGGCATCTAGCAGGGAGGAGAACACCTCGTTTCCAAGTCAGCCACTTCCCTTCAAGTCCTCCTTCTGCCCATTTTGTGGTCTGCCTGTGCTTCGTGGTGGGGCCGTGTCAAAAGAATCCAGACACCAGATTCTACACTGCTCATGTTGAGAGTCAGTTTTTCCATGGGAAGTTTTTCAAATGATTATGGAGTCCTAATGATCCTCAAGATAGCTGTAGGACAGTGTTTTAGGCAAGCTCTTTCAGTGACCCAGGCTTCTATATAGTTCAAGAATTTAGGGATCTGTGATTTTGCCTGTGTTCATCAGTATGGACTGTGAACTCTCCACCTTAGTAGAAGACATTCCTGAATCACTATGCTTTTCTCCTCCCATTCCTGTCCCATTCACCTTTTGGTAGCCACCCCATTGGTGATTTAGACTTATAAAACATTTTACAAATCATCTGGTCCAACTTTCTTATACAGACGGATAAACTGAGATCCCGAGGAGATACCTCATTGTCTAATGTCACACAAAGAGTAAATGACAATTTTGAGCCTACGTTCTCCTTCTTCAAATCCAGTGCTCTTTCAAGCCATTCTTGGCACCAGAATTGATGCTTTGACCACTTGGTAGAACTTGCTAAAACTCATGGTAACCCAACAGCCTTTGAGACCCACATTTCTCAGTGAAGAGGCCCTGAGAAAGGTATTTCAGTTGAAGCTCCTTGCTTGAACTCCAGTCCAATTCCAGCAGAAGCACAATGGATGCCCTTCATGAGATAGGTCTCCTTGTGTGTTATGACTCAGGTCTTGCAGATCTTTTTTTGGAAAAAGCTTTCCCCACAAGTGTATCCTCACAGTGAAAACCAGAGTCAGTTCTATGAAAGACTTCTACAACATCCACTCTTTATTCCATTGCCATCCTACAGACGAGCAAATGTGACCTTAGCTAGCTATGCCCCTCCCAGGCCTTCTTACCCATGGAGCAGTCAATGTGCCCATATGTGGACCAGGAGGACACCATGGTAAGAGAAGTATATCAGATCCTTGGATCTCAGTCTTCAGTTCTCATGCACTAAAGTAATTCCTTTGATAAGAATATGTTTAAGTTTTAAACAAAACAAGCAAACAAAAACCTGAAAAAAGCATCATTGATTATTCTGTCCCTGATTTAAGTAACGTACCACCAGCCCAATGGCCAGAACTTCTGCAGTGAGCTGTGTCCCATTGTGCTAGCCTGGCACATCAGGGTTTATGTTGGAGCCTATATTGAAGCTAATAGTCAACCAAACATTTCATGAACTTGGATACTCATTGCACACTTAGAGCTATACTGTGGACTTCTGTTAGTTGGAGCAGAGCCTGTTGGGTCAGGAAGGATGCAGCAGTGGGGGTGGAGGGGGTGTCCTAGGGTGTTGGGACATAAGAGTATATGGAAGGAGAAACTTCAGGGCTCCACCTTAAGCGATTCAGATGGAGAAGCCTGGACACCATTCCCTTTCCACTCACTTATGAGGAAGCCACATTCAGGGAAGCAGATGTGGGAAGCAGGCATGAAAAACAGAGGATGGGCTTGGAAAACTGGGATGGGGGAGGAGGAGGAGGAGGATGCTGATTGCGATATCAATATAAAATGCATTATCTTCCTCTTTTCATTATTTGTTGTTGCTGTCCTGGTAAACTCATTTGTTTTTGTCCTCTGAAACAGTCTTATCAGGAGAGTGTTAGCAGTGCTCTTTAAATCTGGCATCCTGGGTAAAGTGCTGGCAGCCCCACCCTAGTTACAGTTTTGTCTTTTTTGCACCTGTAGGGGAAATACTCACTGTTGCCCATTTCCTTCAATTCTGAAGCTATGAAAGTTCTCCTTCACCCCCCTTACAGACTGTGCCCTTAACTCTTTGTTCAAGTATGTGGGGAGTTTTCATCAGTTCATCCCTCTTATATTTCAGGGTAAATATTGACTTTTATAACTATGATCAAAAGCAAATAAAGCATTGTAAATCATTTTTCTTCACTCAATCTTTTCTTCTCTCCCTCCCCAAGTCTCCACCCTCCTGGTAAATAATCCAAACCCTGTCATTTAGCTGTTCACGTATTTGAGCCTTCTTATATAATGTGAGATTTGGTTAAGCTAAAGGAAAAAAAAAGAACGAAGCTTTTATTTTCTTCTTTTTGGCATGATGCCCTTGAGGCCAGGTCCATGGCAAACATACACAAGGCAAAAAGTGAATGGGCATCCTGATGCTGGTATCATTCTGCCTGGGTGAACTAGCTTTGTGCCGAATGGGGCCAGCTTTGAGATGGTGTCATGGAAGCCTGGAGTTTTAGCATTGTCCGAGGCTGGACAGTGGATACAAGGCTCCAGCTCCAGCTATGATCTCATCATAGCAGGTCCAGGATGCTGAGCCAAGGCACCTATCAAGGCCAGTTTCCAGTCTCTCTCTCTGTCTCTGTCTGTCTCTCTCTCTGTCTGTCTCTCTTTCTCTCTCTCTGTCTCTGTCTCTCTCTCTGTCTGTCTCTGTCTGTCTCTCTCTGTCTCTGTCTCTCTCTCTCTGTCTCTCTCTCTGTCTCTGTCTCTCTGTCTCTCTCTGTCTCTGTCTTTCTCTCTCTCTGTCTGTCTCTCTGTCTCTCTCTGTCTGTCTCTCTGTCTCTCTCTGTCTCTGTCTTTCTCTCTGTCTCTGTCTTTCTCTCTCTCTGTCTGTCTCTGTCTGTCTCTCTCTGTCTCTGTCTCTCTGTCTCTCTCTGTCTTTCTCTCTGTCTGTCTCTCTGTCTCTGTCTCTTTGTCTCTCTCTCTCTGTCTGTCTCTCTCTTTCTCTCTCTGTCTCTCTCTCTGTCTCTCTCTCTGTCTCTCTGTCTGTCTCTGTCTTTCTCTCTCTCTATCTCTCTCTGTCTTTCTCTCTCTCTGTCTCTGTCTATCTCTCTCCATATATATGTATGTACATATATACCTATATTATACAGAATTTCTGATTGTTTTTTCCTTCTTAAAGGAATCAAGGCCCGCATCCCAATTTATCATTTGCCTGGCAAGTCAATCAGTTATGATTCATAAGTATTTGAAATGACTCCCCCAGTTTACTGGCACAATGAGGGGTTTGATTCAATTAGGTAATGGTCATAAAAGACTGAAGGATAAATGGCTCTATAATTTCCATGTTCAAGACTCTGGAGGAAGGTGATTAAGGAGTATATTGGAAAAAAATCCAATATTGGAAGCATTTTTTTTTCTGCTGCCTACTGTGTATAGATAAACCTTTTGCCCTCTCTGGGGCTCAGTTTTTTATTTGTAAATGATAGCCTAAATATCAAGATGTTTTCTTCTCGCTCTAGTACGCCAGAGTGCTAGCATGAAAAGGTGGCTTCTGGAAATCCATCTGCTTTTCTGAAAAAATGTTTTTTTCAGTTGTATCCAACTCTTTGTGACCCCATTGGGGGTTTTCTTGGCAAAGATGCTGGAGTGGTTTGTCATTTCCTGCTTTAGCTCATTTTACATATGAGGAAACTGAGACAAACATGGTGAAGTGACTTGTCCAAGGTCACCCAGCTAGATTTCACCTCTTGAGTCTTCCTGACTCCCAGCAAGTGCTCTGTGCACTGTGGAGTCTCCTCGCTGCCCTCTGTGCTCTGGGGATGGAGAAGATCAGCCCTGTGGATGACTTTCCACCATTTACTGTGTCACCACCCTCGTTGCAGTCTCCATCGCTCCTCCATTAGCCTTTTCTCAGCCTCCTCTTGTGCCTCCATGGACAGACTTCCCATCAGTATTTACATTGGCCTTTTCTTTGATCATAATGAGAAGCAAGTACAGATCTGTCCTTGTTCACTCCGTAGAGCCATAGAATCATCCCCGTGCTGGAGGTTCTCCTATGGACTTTGTATGACAACATGTGCCTGATCAAGAACGGCTTCCATTCATTCCCTGCCTGGTGACCACCAGGATGATCACCATTGCTTCTGGTGGTGACCTGTTGCACTTTGGGCTGGTTCTTATTTTTGAGGGAAAAAAAAATTTCCCAACACAAATCATCAATTTGCCTCCTTCCATCATGCGTCTCCTGCTCCTTGTCTTGCCCTCCATGGCCAGGCAGAAGAGGTTACTCGCCCTTTCCCATGACTATCATGGAGTAACTAAGGGCAGCCTTCATGGTCCCACTGTTCTCTCCCCGTTTGTGCAGTTCTCCATCCTGTCCAGCTTACCAATGTCTTTCCTACAGTGTGGACAGAACTGAAAACACAAATCAAGGGGCCATTTGGTTGGACGTAGAGCAGGACTCTCCGTTCCTCAGCCTGTGCTGTGCATGTGCTTATTCAGTCATTGTTTGACACATGACTTACAGTGAGCTTGAAGTCCACTGACACCTCTGGATTATTTTGGAGTGATATATTCTCTCACCACACCTCCCCTGTACTTTAATTTTGAAATTAATTTTAGCCCACCTGTATTTAGATTTTATTTTCTGCATGAAATCTTTCTCAATTCTTCTAAATCTTGGTGCCTCTTCCACCCACCCCCAGTGACCTTGTATTTCACTGCATTATATTTGCATTTATTCCTCATTTATTGATATGTGGCCATTTTGGCTTGCCTGTTAAAATGTTCTCCTTAAGCTAGGAACATTCTTTTTGTATCCCCACCAAGTGCCCAGCACCGATCATGGAAGAGGTGACTACTGTCAATGATCTGAAGCTTTCTTTTTTCTAACAATTAAATCTTTTGTGGGAAGTGGTGAGGTCTAAAAAGAACAATGTTGGATTTGGGGAGGGAGAGGGCCTGGGTTTGAATCCTGGCCCCACTATTCATTGAGTCTTGGACCTTAATCAAATTCATTCATTCCCCTCTCAGGGAGTGATCTATAAAATTGAAAAAGTTGGACACCACAAGTTCTTTTCAGCTCTCAATCTGGGACCCTAGCCTCCTAAAAATCCCTCTCTCTCTCTCCCTCCCTCTCTCTCTCTCTCTCTCTCTCTCTCTCTTTCTCTCTCATCTGTTCATTTAGCTATTTATTTACCTATCCACTTGTATATTTAAATTTTTATTGCTTATCTAATATATATTAGCTATATGGATTATAGATTAGATTATTTGTGTGTGTATTGTCTATCTTGATCCATTGACCTATCTATCTATTATTTAAACACACTCATCTTAGAAGCCAAATGTTTCGCTTCTAAAGAGGAGGGCCACACATGAACTTAGTAAATGTGAGACCCTGCCTTAGATTCTTCTGGACTATGATGTTCAGTCAGTCTGGTCTGCTTACTGTTGGTTGAATTGAAAGTGCAGTTCAGAATGTCATTTAGTTGCATAATGAGAGAGATTCCAGCAGCCTACGGCATCCTATCCCCTCCCCCCAATTACCCTGAGTTTTCTAAAAATTTCATTTTACTTTGGGTCATTTTACTTAATCAAATGTGAGCTATTCAAGGTCTGGAAGTCTTTGATTCTCTTTCCTTGCCTCTTCAGCATCTGTAGCAAAGCCTAACACAAAGTAGGCATATAAGAAAATCCACTGGTTGTTTGATTGCTATATGTGCATGTTATTTCCTCCAGTGGGAGGTGAGCTCTTGGAGAGCGGGACCTGTTTCTCTTTTGTCTTTGAACCATTAGCACTTAACTATGTGCCTAGTCCATGGTAGCTGTCTATTCCATGGTAGCTGTCTGTTAATAATGTTGCTTGATTGCTTAATTGGGAACTGTGTGTATGAAAGAGAATACACACATTTTGATGCATATAAATAATATTTATTATTATATTACATTATAATAAATATTATATGTATATATGTCTTGGTGTATCTATAGATCTCGTTATATGACTATTATATTTATACATATACAGATAGAATGATAGAATGGTGGATAGACACAGACAGATGGACACAGACAGACAGATAGATAGATAGATAGATAACAATGTGGCTTCCAGGGAATCTAAAGCCTAGTGTTAGCCTGTCTTCTGATACAAGAAAGTTTTTTCTTCTATTAAGTCAAATTTTACCTCTCAGGAGCCTCCACCCATTCCCCTTCCAGCTTTCCCCTCCGGTGCCAGTCAGACCAAGGTCCATCCATTTTCTACATGAAAGACCCTCCAATACTGAAACCCAGCTAGCATGCCCCCCCCCTCCCAAATCTTGTCTCCTCAAGGGTCAGCCTCCCCATTTCCTTCATATCATCATGTGGTGTGGTCTCCAGGCCTTTCGCATCCTAGAGGTAAGGCTATAAGTATGTTTAAAATTATTTCTTCCCTTCCAGCTACCCCTTCCATAGGCATGTGGAATGAATGACTTTGGGGACTGCTGACAGAAATGGCAGCCTATGATCTTCCTGTACATTGGGAGGCAGAGAGGGTTTGTGGGCAGCCTTGGGCCATCTCATGACATAGTCAGCCTGTCCACAACAGGGGCCAGTTTTTCTGGAGTGCAGGCATTGCTAATCCTAATCCTTGTATAGAAAACGAGGGTGAGAGGGTAGCACAGATCAGAATGAGTAAGGGCCCAGCCTACACAGACCATGCTGTCTTCTTCTGGTGGTACAAGATGTGCTTGTGGGCCATAGACATATCTCCCAAATCACAGGTCATTCCAGCCCCGAGGCTGTGAACCACATGAGGAGGCTATCCACCAGGACTCAGTTTAAGGGACATGCTGGTATTTTATTCTTATCGATTGTCCTTTGCTTCAGTGTCTTGAGCCCAGAGATAGACTGTCTCTGCTGAGAAGCTTTTTTTCACCCAGTAGGTTAAAGTACCACAACCTGAAGAGACAAGCTAGGAAAGATGTAAACTGATGGAACCTCATGGCAGTGCCTCACATACCTGTAAATCATTTTCTTTGTCTGTGTGGACTCTGGGTCTGCTTGGACTAAAGAGAAAGGAAGTTGGCTTGATTTCTCTTGGTGCAGGAAACTAAAAGGAGCTGATTTTTTTTCTTGCCTTGGTTGTAGAGTTCCAGTTATTGTAAGCTAAGTGTTTTCTTGCTAGCAATGCTACAGAGGACTGAGTCACTGTGAATCTTCCTACTTCAAGGGGCTTCTCTGTAGAAGAATATGCCAAAGGACCCAACACAATAAGCAAACCAGGAATTCCTTGTTTCTTCTCTGTGTCCAAAACTGGTCATTACAACAGAATGGTCTTCGTCTTCTTTTTCATCGTTCTCTTCCTTGGCCTTATTGTTGAGTTAGAAAGGCAGAGACAGAGTTTTTATTTATTTCTGCCTATTTCTGATTAATTCATTTGAGTTAGTATATAGACGTCTCTCTGCGTGTCGCTGAATTCCTCATGTTTGTCTTTTCTTATATTATCATAATATTGCATTATATACGTTGACCATGGTTTATTCAGCCACTTTCCAACTGATGGGCTCCCAATTTGTTTGAAATAAATTACCCAAATTTATAAAGTGAGAATTAGAATGCTTAAATACACTATTTTCAGAAAGTGGCATTGTATGAGTCAATACTAGATGAACTCTTAAAATAAGACCTTCCATTTTGCTGGCATTGGGAATTTCTGGTAAGGGAATTCTTTTTCAAATGTAGATTTCTAAATAGCAGATTTTACTCTCTACAGGGTAGTCAATGATGAACCTTGTCTCGAACATGATCACTTGTTTTAGTCTCAACACTCCTTTACTCCCTCTCTTCCTAATGGCCTGCAAACTCCAGCCTTCTTTTTTCTTATCTTTGCTGTTGTCTTTCAGGGTGCTTAAAACCTCCCCAAAATGCAGTCCCCCACCACAGCCCCCAGAATGCCAAGTTTTGCCTTGCACCTAACCTCCCAGCCAACTCTCCTGATGGAGGAGGAAATAAATGATAGAAATGTGCAATCAAAAACATTTCAAGACGTCCGTTCTAACTAATGATCTGGATTTGTTCAAGCCTTAGCAAGCCGAGAGAAGACAAGAGCTTGCTTGTAGCTTGGGTCCTTCTAAGAATAAATCCAGTATGTTGAAACAGTAATTTATATGGTATTTTGAAAGAGGAATCTGAAATAAAAGTGAGAAAAAGCAACAAAAACTACCTGGAACCCATACCACTGTGAAAAAAAGCTGTTAGAAAACTGCGTTTGGGACGCTAACCACGTTGTTGAGTGTTCCAAAGAGTCTCCTACTCAGACAGATGGGCTCTGTGAGAAGTAGAAAATAAGGAAGTCATTGAGTTTGCAGGTGTCCAAATAGATCCATGTCCAGTCTCATGAAAATACATTTTATGAGACGTTGCCATGATATTAGCAAAGTCAGAGATCCTTAGCGGAGCTTTGGGAGAAATTGACTTCTTAGGAGTTTGAGGGATATTTGGGGATACCCCTAAAATATTTCTAATTGTGCTGTTGACCTCTCAATCCCACCTCCCTCCATTGCCCTTTGCCCAGGCCATCTCTGGTACCTTGCCTCCATCCTTAAGACCCTTCTTCCAGACCTCTGCTACCTGGGCTCCTTGCTTCCGGTAAAACTGGTCTCAAGTTCCATTTCCTGTGACAAGTGACAGCAAAGACCAACAACCCAGAGTTATTGGGGATTGTCACTTTAGCCATGGCTTTCCTCACACCAGCTCAGGGAGTTTAGAAGCTGGTTTGCTCATAGTCACACACATATTGAGAATCAGTGGCAGGATGGAAACCCAGGGCCGCTGACACTGGATTCAGCCTTAGTCCACAGTTGTGCAATGCCTCCAAGTGAAGTTATACAAAGTCTTGATGTCTCTATCTCATATCTAAAATTCTAAGGATGTATTCAATTTTTTTTCACTTGTGTCCTTCCCAAAACAAATAAAGTGAGAGATCCAAGTCCATTTGTTCCAGCTGGATCCTGTATTCAGTCATCACCACAGTATATGCCCCAAATGGTCGTGCGACCTCTACTTGAAGATCTCTCATCAGAAGGAGCTCTTCAGACGTTTGTCTTGACCACATGATGTTGGCAACTACTACTCAGCTCTTCTGATTCACAGAATTTCAAAGACTCTCAGAAGATGGTTAGTCTAAGCCATTCCCAAAAACCAACCCTCTCTATAATCTACTTGGTAAGAGGTGAGCTCTGTTGGGCCAAGTAGAATATCTGCTCCTCCTTCCATGCAGTAATCCCTCAAATATTTGAAGACACCCTCCTTCTGTGTCTTACCTTCTAACTGAATGTTGTAACTCTTCAGTATCAGTCCTGCCTGACTTTATGTGACCCTATTTAGGGTTTTCTTGCTAGAGATATTGGAGTGGTTTGCCATTTCCTTCTCCAACTCACTTTACAGATGAGGAAACTGAGTCAAACAGAGTTAAGTCACTAGCCCAGGGTCACACAGCTAGTAAGAGGCTGATGCCAGATTTGAACTCAGGAAGATGAGTCTTCCTGTCTCCAGGCCTAAGATATTATCCACTTTATCCACTACCTGCCCCTTTTGAGTATCTAACCTCAATTCTATATCCAATGTTAATTTTCCTTCTACCCCTAATTCTTCCAATACTTGCAGACATTTGTGAAAGTACTCTTTTGTTTTGGTCTCTTGACTGAGCATCCCTATTCCTTTACTCAGTTTATGAATGACAGAGTCTTTGGTGCCCTTACTATGTACTTGTCCTTCATCTGAATGCTCTCCAGTTAGGTAGTCTTCTTCCCAAATTGTTATATCTACAATCAAAAACGTTACAGGCAGTGTGGTTTAATTTGAACATAGTATGGTTGGTCCATCACCTCCTTCTGTGGCTTATGTCTTTCTGGGCATAGCCCAAAAATACATTGACAGAATCATTAAGATCATTAAGAGTAGAGATGCCAGGCAGTTTATGGATATTGTAGATAGTTTTCAGTCTCATTTTACAGATGGGAAAAATGAAGTAGAGAAAGTGGAAGTGTCTTTCTTAAGCTCACTTAACATAGTCAAAGCACCAGGATTTTAACTTATTCTGATTTGAAATCCAGTGCTGACATCCAAAATAGGCCCAACACAGGCCCTTTGAGTGCTGCCATGTGTCAGTAGCATACCATGATGTCATGGTATATGTGGTATAGGAGATTTGTGGAAGAAGATGAGCTGGTGCTATATAGGTATTGTCTGAGCAGGAAGGGCTCCAGTATGATGGGTGACTCCACTGATGGCCTTGTGGAAAAAGGTGGGTACTCTTTACACTGGAGGAGAAAGCATGGATGGCTTGTCACCTGCTGGTTGGGAAAGACAAAGCAAGGGACCAGAATGGACTCAGAGCCTTGAGCTTTTCTTGTCTATGAATTCATTTTTTGGTCTTATCTTTGTAAGTAGCAGGGCTTCTTGTAATCAGCTGACTTATATGCTTTTAATAATACTATTTTAATAATTAAATAATTTAATTTTAATCATGTTTCACCGATTAACAAAAATCAATTTCTTCTGCTCAGAAGAAAGTATTTATCTTGTACTGTGAGTTGTCATTTAGTCAATCACTAAATATTTTTAAAGTGCCTACTATGTGTCAGACATATTGCTTATCATAGGGGTTAGAAGGAAAGAGAAAAGACAATTCCTTTTTTGAAGTCATTCATGGTCTAGTGGAGGAAATAACAACATTAAAACTTGCGAAGTACTCTATAAAAGTTACCTCATTTGATCTGTATTATAGCCATGGAAGATAGGTGCTGTTATGATTACCATTTTGCAGTTGAGTAAACTGAGGCAGGCAGTGATTAAGAGACTTTTTCAGGGTCACACTAGTAAAACAAAGAGTAAATGTCTACTAAATGTCTAAATCCAGACTTGAATTTGGGCCTTCTGACTCTATTACCAGCCATCTCTCCACTGGAGCATCTAGCTGCCTCAGTGTGACACTGTCCATTTGGCAGCGGGGACTTCTTCATCCAGAAGGTTTTCCTACTCATGGAGATTATGGTCTACCCAGCTATAATGACTAAGTATCTCTGTTGAGGAGAGAAACTGCACTGGGCTTATGACCCCAGTGATATAGCAGTATTCTCCAGGAAGGTAGTGGAAAAATGGTTATGGCCTCAGGGCCTGGTAAGAATGAGTCATTTCTTTGAAAACACTCCATGGGCCATGTGGTATCTGAGCAATGAAATGTGAATTGGCAGCTTTGGATTCCTCTGATCTTCCCAGGATTGGAGGTCAACAAATAGAGAGGAAGAGGAGGTTAAATTTTTAAATATCATTTGAACTATTTAAGAGAAAAGCCCATATCAGCTCCTATGCATTAGTGAAAGCACCCTTCCTTCAAGGGGAATTCATGTAAAGGAAGATGAAAAGTTACACATTTTGGGTTGTGGGGCCTGGTGGTACCAGAGGAGACTAGAATCCTGAACTCCTGAGTCTTCCCTATGTCAGCTGCTAACACATTAAGGGAGTATTAGGGAAGGAGTTCTACTCTGCCTGAGTGTTAATAAAGTGATGGAGGCTTCCAGGAGAGCAGGGGAGGCGGCATTGGCATTCTGTCTTCCCTTGTAATCGACAGGATGGTCAGTGAAACTTTCTTCTGGCATTATCCCAGACAGAACTGGCTGGACATAACACTGATGTGGCAGGAAAAAAAAAAAAAACTACTCTCTGAAACAATACCACCATCCCAGATCCTCCTAATCTCCTAACCATGCTGAATGATAAGGCAGAAAAATATTAATTGATCAGCCAATCAGCAAAAGATTTTATCAAATGCCTACTGTGCTCTTGGTACTTCACTGGTATTACAAAAACCAAAATGAACTCTGATCTCAAGAACTTTTCATTCTAAAAACATGTATGTCCATAAAAATCTCCTACAAAGCAGACACAATATTAGAAGAAGGCTCTAGTATTTAGGGAAACTAGGAAAGGTAGAAGGAGGCACTCACGCCAAGTCTTAGTGGAAATCTGGAAACCCAAGAATCCAAGATGAGGATGGAGAGCATTCTGGCATGGGGACTGCTCAGCGCAAAGGCATATAATGATGGGAGATGTAGCATTGTAAGTGTGGAGATGGATCTCTGGGTCATTATAACTATGTGCTAGAATATGCAGAGGGAAATGAGGTGAAAGGACATTGAAAATAGAGGTTTGGGTGAGAAAAGAGATGTTATGAAAGATCATGGGGACATTATCAGATCTCATTATCCTCTTTGTTCTGTGAACTATGTGGCATACTAAAGATATTTCTAGGAATCCTGTTGAAGGCAAGAGCTCATTATTTCTCGATCCTTTTATTCAGTTACAAAATAGAAAGTTCTTTAAGCCTCCTGTATAATAGTCCACAGACTGACATGCACTCTTGTGTATATACATACAATCAATGCATAGACATGCGGTGCGTAATATTTGTACACACACAGAAATTATAACACAATGCATGTGTATACACGTACCTGCTCTACATATATACATGTAGGAAGCCAGTGTCTTATTCTAAGATTTGGAAGATCCTTGAGGGAAAGGATTTTTTTTTGAGGGAAAGGAGGTATTCTTTTGAACTTTTGTTTACCTTTACTTTTATTTGACTCAACAAATTATTTTATGAAGAAATTTAATTGCTCAGATCACGCTGTGTTGGGATCTCTAGGATACTGATTTCTAAAATCCATGTCTAGTCAACAAGTTAAGTGAACTAGCATTTATTAAGCTCCTACTATGTGCCCAGCACTGAGCTAAGCACCCCCGCCAAGCACTGGAGGTTCCATCCTATGCCCCCAAAAAGGCAAATCCCAATCCCTACTGCTCTAAGGCCCTGCCAGTGGAATGGAAAGGAGTTGTTCATGGTGATTCTTTCTGAGCTGTCCCTTCTCTCCTGGCCCCTTGTTCTGTTCTCTGGAGGAGAGAAAGGGAACCAGAGACCAATAGAATCCAGACAATGAATGTTCTAGCTTCTTTCTTCTGTCTGATTCCTTCCTGAACTTGACACTCTGGTCTCTTCTCCTCCACTATGAGGGGGAAGGGGAAATCAAAACAGATCATTTTTTGTCTCTTTCTTATGGAGATTCCCAGTGACTAAGCAATGTGGATTCCAATGTACCCTACAGAGAATTCTCCAGTTCCAAAGACCTAGTGAATTAGAGCTGATCTGGATGTGTAATTAAGAAGGCCTAAATTCAAATCATACCTCAGATTCTTACTAATATGTGTGAACATGAACAAGTCATGTGACCCCTCTATGGCTCAGTGTCTTTATCTGTAAATGGAAGAAGTACAGCTCGGTGGCCTTTAATGCTCTTTCCAGCTCCTGATCTCTGATCCGATGGTCCCACAATCTCCATTGCCATGTTTTTGATATGGATTTTAATTTTCCATGAGAGTTCTCCAGTGTATTCTCCCTCCCCACTCCCTCGCTTCTCAAAGAGTAGATTTCACTACAACTGACTGTTGCTACTGTCCACTGATCCATGGGATATGTCCCTGTTTTTTTAAAGATTCTGCCATCCTTACCCAAAATGAAAATGTCACACAGAGAAATTACTTTTTTAGACAGATGGGCTTTAGCTCCATCCAGGTGGTCTCTCTAGAGGAGGTTTCACACAGAGATCATCTACAGATTTCTGCAGCTTAAAATGGATCCTCATCTTTTCAAGGAAGTATTTCCCCATTTATCAATTAAAGTGGCCCTGATTTAAACAGCTTTTTCTCTCTTCGCAGTTTGCCAGGCACTTCTTTCAGACCTATTGTGAAGAATTTCTTGAGTTTAATTTTCTGGGTTCTGTTTCTCATTTTTTTTTTCTGAAATAAGTGCTTATTTTAAGGATCTGCCATTTTTATGAAATGGAGTTGTTTTACAGATGCGAAATGCACAAAAGCTAAATCCGTTGAAATTTCCTGAACTCACTTTTAATAGTATGGGTAATGAAACAACCTTGGGCTTTGTGACAAAGCACCTTACTTCTCCCCACCTTAGTTTATTTCTGTGTAAAATACAAATACTATCAGCCCCTCTAGTACAATGGTATCAAAGTCAAATGGAATGAATCCCTGCTGACTACATGTTGACTTAGAAAACTACAGATTAGCATTATCTCTATCGTATTATATTTTTCATTTATTTATGTTTGTTTTTATTAAACATTTCCCAGTTACATTTTAATTTGGTTTGGCTTTGCTTGTGAGTTTTACAGCCAAGGCTGGGAGCTTGGCATCTCTGGTGCTGGGGATGCAGTAGAGTTTCCTCAGATCCCAGAATGCATGGGTCTATGTCCCCCCTGAGAAACCCACGGCTACTGATTCTGGGTAAGTCAGTTACTTATCCTCTCAGTGCTCTGCTCAATCACTGTTTATGACTCTGAGTTTCAGCAAAGGCTGGTGGATAGAGTTTATTCCCCTGGAAATTTTACTTTCAAGTGAAGAAATCACAGGTCTACTTTCTATCTCTAATGACACATAGTAGATGGTTAATAATGCTTGTTGGCTAATAATACTTGTTTTCCTTACAGAAAAGTTATAAAGGATTGATAAGAAGTAATGCAGTATACTGTAAAGAATATTAGATTTAAAGACAGAGGTCCTGAATTGAAGTAATGGTTCTGCAAATCACTGCTTGTGTATCCTTGGTTACATCACTTAAGCTCTTGGGGCTTTGGTTTCCTCAGAGTTAAAAAGCAGGGTGCCTTGTCCCTGGGGGTGAGTGGTCCATCACCACTGAGGAATGGCATATCCATTGAGCAGTGAACCAAGGCCTGGTCTACGGCACCTGTTGTCACCAGTGGTATGACATCGCCCCAATGACATGAACTTCCCACCCTGCCAAATGATAAATCCCCAGAGTCTGCCTTCTTACATGTTTGTTAGCTGGTTCTGATTCTTCACACAGCTTGTGTTTGTATTGGATCTCCAAAATGATGATCTTGGGTTTGATGGCCCACTCAACCAGTGGTGACATGGGTGACCTTGGAAGCCTGCAATTTTTCCTTGGTTTCTCCTCTGTAAATAGTAATCATGGTATTTTTACTCTCCAGGGTTCTCAAGGGGAAAGTGCTTTGCAAACTTTTGGATCATGGGAGACAAGAGAATTATTCTATCAGCTCCTAGCAATGTTCTTGATCCTTTATTTCTTTCTGTGTCATGGCCCACTGTGGGCAACTGGTGAAGTCTATAGACCCCAGATTAAGGACCCCTGCTCTCAAGGCTATTAAATGCATAGATTAATATGTTTCTCTAACATGGCCCCAGTCAAGTATGTGCTTATAGAACTCTTTTCTTGAGTTTCCCCTCACCCCTCCTGCCCCCAGGACTCAATGCGTGTGCTGTCACATATGTGGGGGCATATGACAACACATTTGATTTTCTGTCAACAGTTAAGAGCAGGGACAGCAGTGAAGGGGAACAGTTCTCCCAGAGAGAATTGCCTTTTTGGTAAAGTTGGGGCCAAACTGAGCCATTTCTGGGTCCCAAGACAACCCTTTGTACTTATTCATTGAGGATATGTTTTCATTTAATTTTAATAAGGAACCAGGTCCTTGGAAGTGATATGTCCATCAATCCTTATTGTGACCCAATAATGAATGACAGTGCAGTTTGGGTTCAGAGCTTCTGCTTTTGGTGACAAATATATTTCAGTGTTTGACTTTTAGTGGAGCCCAAGGCTGGGGACTAGGATGTTGCTGAGTTACACAGAAATGCTATGAGGTGGCAAGGGGAGAGTGAGACCACACAGAGAAGAGAATCTCTTGTTGAGGTGGAACAGAAGAAACATTCATTTACAGGAGGAGTAGCACTCTTCTTCTCTCTCTCTCTGTCTCTCTCTCTCTGTCTCTCTCTCTCTCTGTCTCTGTCCCTCTCTCCTCTCTCTCTCTCTCTCTCTCTCTCTCTCTCTCTCTCTCTCTCTCTCTGTCTCTCTCTCTCTCTGTCTCTGTCCCTCTCTCCTCTCTCTCTTTCTCTCTCTCTCTCTCTCTCTCTCTCTCTCTCTCTCTCTCTCCCTCTCTCTCTCTCTCTCTCTCTCTCCCTCTCTCCCTCCCTCCCTCCTTCCCTCCCCTCACCTCCAGTCATTCACTGTTCTTATCTCTGAATCATTCACCTGCAACCCACTAGACCCACCAAACACCCCTAGTATCAAACATATCCAAGAAGTTTTTATTTTTCAAATTCATTGTACTCTGTAGCATTTCTTTTATGTAGCATTTATTCTATGACAGCTGCTTCTTTAGCAACCTTTCCTTCTGACCAACAGAAAAAGAGTTTTCCATGTTAAACTAGTCTGAATTCCTAAAGAATGTGGAGCATATCAGTAATGGAGCATATCATTTTTCTAAACCGCCCTACAACACTAATCTAGGCAACTAGGTGGCACAGTGGATTGAACATTGGGCTTGGAATCAGGATGACTCATCTGAGTTCAGATTGGACCTCAGACACTTACTAGCTGTGTGACTTTGACAAGCCATTTAATCCTGTTTACCTCAGTTTCCTCATCTGTCAAATGGGCTGGAGAAGGAAATGGCAAAAAACTCGGGTACCTTTGCCAAGAAAACCCCATATTGGGTCATGAAGAGTCAGACACAACTGAAATGCCTGAAGGACAGAAATGGAGGTCATAATAGATCCTACTTCACAATGTTTTTGTGTGTGTGTCAAAAGAGACAATATTTGTGACAAGTGCTTAGCACAAGGCCTGGTGCATAAGAGGCCCTGCATAATCGCCTATCCCTTCTCCTTCCCCCTCCGTATAGAAATCTCAGTTATCGTAGCCTTCAGCACCTAGTCCAGGGGTGGCGGACACATGTGGCCCTCTAGTGTGGCCCTTTGACTGAATCCAAACTCTTGGCCTGGAGATCCAAGGTTTCCAACCCTGATCCTAGGTCAGTGATGAGGGAACTGAAGCCCAGGGAGGGGAGGTCAACTTGTTTAAGATCACATGGGCTTCCTCATAGTAGAACTAATATACTATTTACTATGTAATATAGTATATATTAACATATATAATATATAAATATATATAATATAATGAATTTATATATGTGTGTATATATATATAAAACTGCAGCTTTCACATCTGTTTCTTTTCTGAATATACTCCCCCCCATCCCTTTCACAGAGAGCCATCCCTGAAAGAAAGAATGTGGCAAAAGGAAGGGAGATGGGGAAAGTGGTGGGGTGGGGAGGGTATGGTGGAGAAAAGTAGTTTAACAAAAGTGAGGAGACATCAATCACGTCTGACAGTGTCCTGAGTGATCTACACCTATGTTTTGACACCTTCACAAACCAGGTAAAGAGGCAGATTATTTTCATGGGTAAGGTGGTTATTAAAATCATAAGGCACTCAGGTTGGCTATTTGGATTTCCGCTTTGTTTACAATTCCAAAGAAAGAGCAGCCCTGACTTCTTGGGTGTCTGTGGTGACTGTATGTCTTTGATCTCCTTGGTACATGTGCCTGTCTCGTGGTCGAGATTCATAGTTTCAGGAGTAGGGTCAGGTTGGTCACTTTCTTAGCATGCTTCTTTAGCCAATGCTTAAATTACTCTTGCCCTGCTTCTTCCAACCACACAGGAGTCTTCTTTAATGCCTTACAATTCCTTAGGTCAAAAGCCAATTCTTTATTAAACTGATTGCAAGCTGGGATGAGTCTTGTTCTCTCTCCCCTCCCCTCTCCTCCCCTTCCTCTCTCCCTCTCCCTTTTATCACCTTGGAATCCCTAACTCCCTTCAGATCATAGAACAGGAGTCACGTATTTCTCTCCACCACCTGAAATCACTGTTGCTGTGTTTCCTTTGAATCCATTCCATATTGACTTACTGGTACTTATGTCCCAGTACTGTATAAACTCTTTGAGAGCAGGGGCTGATTTCCTTTTAGTCCTTGCTTCTCCAGGCCCAAGAAGAGTTCGTGACATAGAGGAGACTCTGAATCCCTGCTCATGGAGAATTTGGGGACAATTTCCTTTTCTGTGACACATGGCCCACCCTTTAGCCAAGAGTCGCAGGACCAGTGGGAGTGACTGCTGATTCCCACGGTTTGTAGCCTTCAATTACATAATCTGTTCAAGAATTGGGGCGAACCGGGCCCTTCACATTCCATCCAGTGTGCATGCACTCCCCAGCCTGCCCTGGATCTCATTACAGTGTAAAGGAATAGGGGAGATGCTCATGAAGGAAGAGAGCGCTGGGAGAACATGAAGCCAAGGTAGTAAGTAATGGAAGTGGCTTTCTAATGAGTTCAGGAGGATCACTTAACAAGAGCCTCAGTCAGCGGCAGCCAGGAGCGGGGTGGGTGTGTGCCTGTGTCTAATCATGAGGGCTGAGGCGATTGTGTGTTCTCAGTGTTGGGTGACTTCACGGATTCAATGGTCTTTTTTAAGGTTGCAAAACAAATCCCCATGCCATCCCTTGGGCTCAAGTCCCTCTGACTCTTGGAAAAGGGGACACAATGTTCAGTGTGCATCAGAATGTTTGGCTCCAATCTCTGGCTGGGGATTTTGGTTTTCCCCATTTAAAGGAGAAAGACTCTATAGGAGAGGAATCTTTATATTCATGTTTAGGAATGAAAAGGTCTTTCCAAACTTGATTTGGCCTTTCAGATTCCTCAAAATGGTTTTCCTGGGATTACCAAGCATGACCATCTTGACATTAGCCAAGTACACTGACTTACATTATGGGCCGTCCAGGGAAATCCTCCTGTCACCATTGCCCAAGTTGGAAAATGCCAGCATGAACCAGAGAGTTCCTATCTGTCCCAGTCACCTGGTGATTCATTCCCTTTCTCCATTTCTTCCTCATTCAGAAGGGCACTAGGAGCCAGTGTGGAAATCTGACTTCTGTGTGTCATTTGATTTTGAGGTACTTATGTGAGGACTGTCCCTACTGATTTACTTGGGTATGAGATCTGCAATGCACCCACCATGTGTAAATGTACTGGGCTCATGCCATGTGGAACCATTGATTGAATAACGTAAGCAGAGAAAGGCAAAGAGGCCTAAAAGAAGGTGTCCTGTGCTTCTCTGCTCATTGATGAGGAGATTTGGACACCCCAGAATGCAACTATGGTGGCCACTGGCTTGTGGCCTTAGGGTGCTGATGATTTGTCTGCAGGGCCAAGCAGAAGATGGAAATATCTGTCCTCGTTAATTCCACCATCCCTCTCTATCATGTTTCCTCTTCTTGTTTGCTTGGGAATACCAGATAAGAAAAAGAGAGAAGGTACACAGGATAAACACCAAGTTTCCAACATGGCAGGCACTAGAGAAATATAAACAATCATGAAAATAATCGTACCCTCACAAGCTTATGTTCCACTGGAAATAGGACATAACATGGGAGTGTAGTCCTAATTGAAAGATGTCAAACCACCTCATGTGGGAATTGACCTTTGAAATCTACTCTGAAGGAAGTTGGGATAGAACACTAAGTCAGGAAAGACCCTTGTTCAAATTTGGCCTCAGATACTTTCTAGCTGTGTGACCCTGGGCAAGTTACTTACCTTCTGTTTGCCTCATTTTCCTTATCTTTAAAATGGGAGTAATAACATCTATCACCACAAGGGTGTTGTGAGGGTCAAAGGAGAGAAGGAAATATCAACGTGTTTGCAGCATCATTGCCTGTAGGAGTTTAGATTTGTACAGGATCTGTATGGGTCACATCCCATGTGAGAAATTGCCCCCAGAACAATTGTCAACCTGCATATGATTTCAGAGGGGATAGCTCACTGAGAGCTGCTTGAGGGTCACAGCGATTCAATAACTTGCCCAGGGTCACATGCCACAATGGAGGAATCCAAGTCTTCCTCCAAAAAATGGGCATGGACACTTTGAGTCTGATGTTCAGTGTAATACAAGAAGATTTTATTGAGTGGGCAAAGGCGGCATGACTCCTGCTGGGGATGCAAAAGCAAAAGCAATTCTTACCCCCAAATAGTTTACATTTTATTAGGGATAAACATGTGCATAGATTGGTAGCTATAAGATATTAAATAAATATGGAATGTGGAGAGTCCACTAATAGTTGGAGGCAGGAGGAGATCCAGAGAGGGCTCATGAGCAGCGTCCCTCCTGATCTGGGACTTTGAAGGGGTCTAAGGTTTCCAAGAACACAGAATAAAGCTTCTCCATCAGGGTTTTTGGCATTTCTTTGTGACTTTCATAGCATGGGTTTTCCTAAAAATATCCTTTTAGGAGACATCAGGAATGTTATCTGCCCAGCCATCGGATCTAGGTCTGTTTGCTTCCTGGTGTTTGGATTGTAAGTGTTTATCTGCATTCACAAAAGTCAACAAACAATGAGAAACAAAAATACCTGGGCCTGGTCCTAGCTTCTATAGTGCCTGGTAACCCGATTGCTTCCTTCTGGCTGAAATGAGAACTATGATAGGGCCCTGACTTTGCACAAGCAGATGTCTTGTTGGGAAACAGTACATTTGTGGACTGAGTTGGTCAGGATATGGTTTGTCTATTTCCTCTTCCCCCTCTAGTTCCTTCTCGTACTTACTGAACGACTTTGCATTGCAGTGGACACCCTGGGCAAGGGGAAAGGGAAAGGGAGTCAGCAGTTCCGACTATGTGCTGGGCACTTACTAAGTGCTTGTTAAGTATGATCTCATTTAGTTATCACATTTGGACATCACAGAAAGAGGGTAAAGAGCCGTTAGTGACATCAGACCTCCCTGACTCTGCCATGGACTCTCTTATCAGTCTCTCCTGATAAGCATATTTCCCTGTCCCTATGTACTCAAAGAAGTCCAGGACCAGGAGTGCAGGTTCAAGTCAGACCTGGGGAGGTTTGGGGACCAGGGTGAAGGATGATAATGGATACGTTTACATTTTCTGTTCATACAAAATCTCTGGGATTCTGAGATGGGGATGGTGGTGGTATTTAAAATCATCATTATTTTTAGGAGCAACATTTTTCCCCCACTTAATAATATTTTATTTTTCTTCCAATGATGTGTAAAGATAGTTTTCAACATTCACTTTTATAAGACTTTGAGTTAAATTTTTCTTTTCTTCCTCCTCTCCTCAAGATAGGATGAATTCTAATATAGGCTCTACACATACAATCATATTAAACACATTTCCACGTTAGTCATGCCGTGAAAAGTGTCAGAACAAAAGGGAAAAACCACAAGAAAGGAAAAAATGAGAGAAAATAGTATGCTTTGACCTGCCTTCCAACTCCATAGTTCTTTCTCTGTCTGTGGCCAGCATTTCCCATCATGACTCTTTTGGAGTTGTCTTAGATCATTGCATTGCTGAGAAGAGTTCAGTCTGTTGTAGTTGATGATCACATGATGTTGCTGTTACTGTGTACAACGTTCTCTTGGGTCTGCTGACTCCACTCAGCATCAGTTTATGCAAGTCTTTTCAGGTTTTTTCTGAAATCTATCTGCTCATAATCTCTAATAGCACAATAATCTTTCATTACATTTATATACCATGACTTGGTCAGTCATTCCCTATTTGATGGGCATCCCCTCAATTTCCAGTTGTTTACCACCACAAAAAGAACTGCCATAAATAGTTTTTTGTGCATGTAGGTCCTTTTCCTATTTTTTATGATCTCTTTTGAATATAGACTTAGAAGTGGTATTTCTAGATCAAAGGGTGTGCACAGGTTGGTTAGGAGCAATGTTATTAAATAAAGAGTGAGACAGTAAATTGATTGACAACCTGAATATGTAATATGCCTGACCTGACAATGAATATCATACATTATAGTGTCAGCTGTCAGATATATTGTCCTTCTAAAGGATAATGTGTGATTGCTTCAAAATTGGTTAAGAACAAACGCCCTTTCTGACATGCCTACCCACCCTCTGTCCCCTCCCCGCCCCTCCTCTCCCCTTCCCATGTTTCTGGAATTTGAGAGAGACATCGTTTTTTATTTGAACTAAACACATTCATTTCAAGCATATTTAATGACAACAGTCTGTGACAGAGGAAAAAAATCCTCCAGCCTCGTTCCCTTATTTGTTTTATTTTCAGGCCACAGGAAAGGGAGAGAGAAAGGACAGAAAGCCTAAAACACACTGAAAACAAATGATCTATTATCATTAGCTCATGGGTTCAACTCCTGGGACACCTCCAGGGACGATCACTAGACTGAATGATTGTGTAGGGAGGTTGGTTGGGCAGATCGTCGGGATCCTGCCCATTGATGAAGCTCCCCAGGGAGTTTTAATCCATTTGCACATCCGGTGAAGTGGACACAGCTCACAGATTAGCAGGTGTTGTCTAACGGGGCTGGCGCATGTTTGCTTTGGCTCATGAGGCGTTCCGGCCCAGTCCAGACACTTATTCAAATAGATGTTTGTGGCATCTACAAAGGTCTAAATGTTTGGGTAGGTGATTTTCCACAGGACTGTGGTTGGGTGGGCTGTATACACAGGAGAGGTGGAATAGGGTATCCTTGTACCAGTGTTGTTTACTAAAAATATAATAGTTCTGTTTTTTCATCAGAGTAATATAAAGTGTTTTGGTTTAATAAAAAATAGCCTTAGAGTAATTAAGATCAAAATAAGATGGTAGCATTTCCTCAATACACTTATAAAAATCATTTTTATTCTTTTAAAAGGAATCAATACCTCCCCTGCTGTCCTATAATTAGATTCACTTCTGTTGCTTTAGATCTCTTTCATAGCATTATTGTTCAGGGCAAATACAGAGTCACAGAATGGTGGGTGCCTCCACAAAACTGTTGGGCAAAAGGGCCCTATCTAAAAAGTTAGGTAATTGACTGGTTTTTTTTTTCTGAAAACATCTAAGTCATATGATGGGTGTCATAGAGCTGTGTCCATCAATCAACAATAGTGTATTAACTGTCTACTATTTGTTGGATTTTATACTAGGCAGTGGCGATGCAAAGACTCAAACCAAACTTTCCCTGTACTCATGAATCTTTCTTACATCAAAACTTGGAGTTGCATAGCAATAAATACAAAATATTTATACAAGAAGTGCTGAGGGAATTGTATTTAGGGTTGAAGGGGTTATTGGTTGCAGTGATAACAAAAGACATCAGGTAGGAGATGGGACCTGAGCTGAACTTGGAAGGAAATGAAGCATTTTGAGATGGAACTGGGGAGAGATTACATTCGACAAGTGGTGTGCAGCCTGGGCAAAGACGTGGAACAGGGAGGTGGAACTTCAGGACCAGGTTGGTCCTGTACCACAGTAACTCCCCAAAGCCATCTACTAAAGGCATTCATGCTCTAAGTGACCACACTTAGGACTACTCAGGTAAGATGGAACTTTGAAATGCTCATACTTTCCACTGTTGTTTCCCTTGGTGGAAATGACATCCTTGGTACATATACATGAACATACACAGTTGCATAGATTTGTACACATATGAACTCATACTTAGAAATGCTTTAGAGAAGGAATTTATCAACCTGGTCTGGGGAAATTTAACCATCCTTTTCACTAGAGCCCATATGAGTAAGAAACCAGTCTCATGGGGGGAAGCTTGGAATAAAAAATGTGGCCACATAGGTAAATGATCAGAGGCACACTTCTATCCTTATGGGATTGGTAGTGAGCAAAATGGAATTATGGGGGAGGACAAAAAAGTCCAGCAGTCCAAGTGGTCAAAGGCAGCTTTGTCCTGGTTACACTGCAATTTGGCCATTCCACAAATATTTACCAAGAACAAGCACTGTTCATGGCACGATGCCCAGGGCTGGGGAGCATTTGTGCACACGTGAGAAAATTACAAAATTGTCCCTGCCTGGTTGTGTGTTTGGAGGAGGGGCCAGGGAGTGGCTGAGTGTATAAGGTCATTAGAGAGATAAGGAATTCACCTGTGAAAAGATAAATAGCAAATCAAAGAATATAAAAGGAGTGGCCTGGAGGATTCTGGAATGCAGAGAAATCGTCTTTGAAAAGATTGTTATTGAGGAGGGGAGAGGGAAGAGGGAAGGAGAAAGGTTTCCTGGAGAAAGAAGGGCTTGACTTGCAAACTAAGAGTCATTCACATCATGGACACAAGGCAGAGTGGGGAAGGCAGTTGAGTTTCTCAGGCTCACTGAAGAGAGTTTTCCCATCAGCAGAACCCTGCACTGTTCCAATGCCCTTTCCCTAATTGCCTCCAAAAATGAATATTCTAGCTCATTCCTAGTAAACCTGCTTTTATAACATGTTAGGTTTCCCAATGACTCTCTTTATGCCCATCATGATTAATAAGCAGGTATTAAGCTCCAGCTGTGTGCCAGGTTCTGTGGTATACCCTGGGATACAAAGACAAAAACAAAAAATCCAGAGACCTCATCAACTTTTAGCAGCCCTCTCGATATAAACATTAATATTCCTATTTCATAACTGAGAAAACTGAGCCCCCAAGGTGGGAGAAGGGATTCTCTGCATCCCATATAACTCAGTGTCTGGGATGGTTTTCAAAGGCTTGTCTGCAGATTATAAGTGTAGTAGTAAATAGCCCGGAGCAGAAGCTATTTCCTACAGAGGCCAGGTAACCCTTTTCCTATGGGTGGTCAAAAGGTTTCATTTTTCAGGGCCAGGCTGGATGAGATGACTTGTGAGGGGTCATCTAGGTCAGGACTTTATGGTTCTGTGATCATAGACTGTGTCTTCGAGATTAGAGGCAGAATCCCATGGCTGAAGTCAAGAAATCAAAGCTTTCTCTAAACTAGGGGAGCAACAGGGAGACTTCAAAGAAAAAGACGAATGTTAGGGGCAAAAAAGAACTATAAGAAGTGGGTGACTAGATGTTTTAGATGTTTGAGGAAGGGCATTGGAGGGCTGGGCTCCAGCAGAGACATTGAGAGAACTCAAAGGTTTTCATATGTGAAAAGACTAAGGATGTAGATGCTGGAGGAGAGAAAACATGGTCTGATTGGGAGGTGCCGGGTAGGTTGGGGAAGAACTGTCATGTGGAAGGCTGGTGAGATAGATCTTGCCTGATCCCAGAGGATAGGATGAGGCTCACTGGTGTAAGTTGCAAAGAGACAGATTTGGGTTTGATATGATTCAGGACTTCCTAAGCTGTCCAACAATGAAATTAACTGACCCGCAGTAATGAGTTTCCTGTCTTGAATGGTTTATTAGAGGAGTCTGGATGCTGACTTCTCAGAGTGTTGTGGATTCAAATTTGGCATGTGCTTGATGACTTTCTGGAGGTCCCTTTTCCTCTTTGAAATTCTTTGAATTCATGAATAACCATCTGGGTAAGGACTTGCTTCTCATCCCCACCCCCAGCTTGGGTAACTGACAGAATAGTGGAACTTTGGGTAGAAATGAGGAAGTAAGGTGCCAGGCCGGGGGACGGAGGGGGGGGGTGTCGTTCTAGGGGAGTGCTGATGAGTTTGCTTTTGGCACGTGGACTTGAAAGTAACAATGGAATGTCTCAATAAGAATGTCTGGGAGGCGGTTGGAGACACTGGCCTAGACCTTTGGGTGGGAAACCAAGAGAAGGGCCTCACTGCACCCTTAGAATGCACTGCCTTCATACAGAGGGAGCATTGACCTGAAGGACAGAATCTGCTGAGACACTCTAGACTGAGTGATTAGAGGAGGAAGCAGAGATAGGGAATACTAAATGGAAAATGTTTAGGAGGCTGCAGGACAACCAGACTCAGCCAGTGTCATCACGGGTAAGGAAGGATAGGGCTTCAAAGGGGTGATTTCCTAACATCCAAGAGTGTTAAGGAATCATGGAGAGTGACATTTGAAATAATTGGGGCAGTGAAAAGGTGAGGAAAAAAGTGGATATTTTCCAGTTCAGGCAAAGGTAGTCTGTTTGTGCCTTTAGAGAATGGGGAGACCTTACAAATCTGAGTGAAAGGGGCCAGGTGAAAGGAGAGGATCCAATCAAGGGGGCCAAGAGGAGGATGATCCAATGGAACTGAGGAAACAATACTTGATCCAAGGGAGGTTATCTCTTTCCTTAGCAATGGGAAGGACAAAAGTGTGTTTGTACAGACAGAGGGAACTATGAGGTCAAAATGATAAAGAAACAAGCAAACATGGATTTGTACTGCCTCATTCTTCTCAATAAAGGTGGTAGCAATAAGTTATCTTTGGATAACTGTGGTTGAAGGAGTGAGAAGAGAATTGAATAGTGATTAGAAGCTTAAGGAAGGTAGGGGATTTGGCATAACCTCTCTAGGAGTACTTTAAGTGATTGTCTCATAGGATTTTAGTTCTGGAAGGGTCCTTTGATGGGAATGGGTCCTGAATCCCCAAAAGGTAAAGCCCCTGGACTTTCCCATGTGATGCAAGTTCCTGGCATTCACTGTGTCATGTGAGAAAATTCAGGCGCTTTTCCTTTTTGGGGTTCAGGGTCCCATCCCCATCACTTAGAGGTCATCCATTGACTCATTTGTCCAGGGAAGGCATAGAAACACGAAAAGGTTTTAATTAGCTTAGCCAAGGTGACAGAGATAGAGAATCCTAGAGCCAGGGTGTGAAGGTACACTCTTGAGACTTCCACGTCCAGTCATTCCCCACTTATGCACATCCCCTCTACAACATGATGAATGAAATGGTGTAGTAGCAAGGACATTCTCTTAGGAATTAAGGGAGTTTGACCTTGTCCCTGTTTTTCCCTCACACCACCTATGTAACCTGGAGCAAGGCAGTCCTCCATCAACCTTCAGTTTCTTCATCTATAGAATATTGGAGTCAGTAGTCTCTGGGATTTGCATCAGTTCTGTTGGTCTGTGATTCCAAGTCATTATAGATTTGTTGCAGAAGATGAGAGCAGTTACAAAAGCTTGAACTAGAGAGGAGAGAAGGAATGTGATGCTTGAGATATACTGGAAGCAAAATTGATAAGATTTGAGCTCTTACCAGTAACGAGAAAGATGATCTAGTTTTACTTGGACTAGTGGGTTTCTCCTCAATGGAGAACTTTTTTTCAAGGATGGATGAATCCTTATTGGATATGTTGTATGTAGAGAGGTTCTACTAGATGACACCAGCATTTCTTTCTAACTTGGCAGTCCTGTTCTTTTTAAAGATCAAGAGAACATTCATCATGGTCATTCAGTCAATTGCTATACAATGACTCAAACAATGTGTGTCTCTTAAGCCAGATATGGAGAGATGGACAGAAGGAAGGAAGGAAGGAAGGAAGGAAGGAAGGAAGGAAGGAAGGAAGGAAGGAAGGAAGGAAGGAAGGAAGGAAGGAAGGAAGAAGAAGAAGAGAGAGAGAGAGAGAGAATGAAAGAAAGGAAAAAAGCAAGTCTCCTAAGTGAAATAGCTAAATATTTTGGTAATTCTGCTCACCGTTCAACATCATCTCCCTCCCTGGCTCTCAGTGACATTGGTTGTTCAGCCACCCCTGTTCTCTCATCTTTTGTCTGTAGGTCACAGGTCCCCGTTGGACTCAGTATGCTTCCCATGGGACATCATCCCAAGATGAAAAAGTTTTTGGTGTATTTCTCTGAAAAATATATCTTTAAAAAGTAAAACAAAAAGCAGTAGCAACACATGCAGTCTTGGTGTCCTTTCTCACAGATATGCACTGGAAGTTGGCATCACAGATATCCAGGCCCCCTAGAATAAAAGTGTTGGATTCATCAGGCTCAAGTAGCTTTTTATTCTATTCCCATTGCTCCATCCCCAAAGTTAAAAATAAAAGCCACGTGCCTCTGTCTTGCTGTACATTAGTGAGTAGAGTTAATATTGAGTTTCTAACAAAAAAGCAAAAAAGATCAAGTGTGGCTTCATTGTGTGGTGGGTTAGAGAGCCCGGTGAAGATAATTATACAGACACTCCCACCATATTACCCTTCAAAGAAACTGAGCCTAACATTCTCCTTTGAAGCTCTTTAACCAACTAAAAAAAAAACAAAAAACCTCACAAGACCTTATTTAGAGAATGAAATAGCTACTGTATATAATCAAGAGAGGGAATCATAGCAAATTATTGTACTCATCTGATAACAGTATAAAAAGCTACACTTAAGACATTGTATTATATCTCTTTAGTAATTGTTCAGCAGTGCGAACTGTCCTTAAAATGGGAAAGATAAAAATCTGCTGGGGGAAGAAAAGCTTACCCATTGTTCCGATTTATCTCAGAGGTTTTCCCTCTTGGCTGAGAAGGCTGAGTCTAATTTCATGTTCGGGAGTGGGCCGAGCACATTCGGGCTGTTCCAAGTTTAAGAGTCATTATGATGGCTCCTCCCTGTCAAATGATGCAATTCTCATTATCGCTAATTGAAGTGTACTGTGATAGTGAGTGGTAGAAGGTCCCCCTCAGACAGGGATCATTTTGAATGTGAAGGGCATGTGTGACAGTGTAAAGAATGGGAGAAAGCATCCCATTTTGGGCTCTCAGTGGGACTAATGGATAAACACACAGGATCCCTCATCAATTTCTATCAGTACATTTTATATCAGCCAGGTCTGAAATAAGGCACCTAATAAGTTGACCCTGTTGGGCTTTTGATAGAATGATGATGCTCTTGGAAAGAACTTAGGAAGGTGACGTTTGGAAGCCTTTGCTGTTTGAGAATTTCCTTTCAATGGGATCAAAGATCTGGAGATGGACAGAGCCTTGAAGTCCTCCGAATTACACTCAGATGCTACAGAGATTTGATCTGACTTACTAAAGCTCCCAGACATTTGGATCCCTGTCTGCTTCATCTGAGTCAGAGTCTGTATCCCAGGGGTTTTCAATTTGTGTGGAGAAATGAAGAAGAGTTCAGAAGCTGGCTTCACCAGAGGATTCCTCTAAGACATGTGAGCGATGGGAGAGAAGCAGCAAAGTATGATGGGGACAGAACTGACCTGGAAGCCAGCAAGACACCCACTGACTGTGTGACCCATGGAAAGTCACCTGAGTATTCTAGGCAACTCCCTATGCCAGCCATCCTGCTTTGGTTTCCTCACTTGGGAGAGCCTTTTACCATTAGAGTAGCAGATCCTATTCTTGTCCCTATCCACAAGAAGGGGTGAAGGTCAAAAGTAGAGAGAGACTTGAAGGTCAGATTACTACCAGACCTACCTGGTAGCAACCAAAGCAATCGATAAACATTCATTGATTTCAGAGAACTTCAAGAATGGGAAGAGACCTCCAAGGTCCCCTGGCCCAATCCTTTTGTGAAATGTTAATCCCCTTTATGACATTGACCAGTAGCCATCCAACCTCTAATTCAGGACTTTCAGAGACTTTACTGCTACATTACAGAGGTGTGGGGAGGTGGAGGGAATGGATGACATGGCAGTCAATATTTACAACACCCAAACTGAGATCGTTCTAGGGCGCATTAGGGGAGGGTCAAGAGCCGGCATGCATTGAGTGGTGGTCCTGCCATATTCTTCTCTGGTCACCTCCATGGGGACCTTTGTGTTCAGGTCTGCAGTCCTTCTGTTAGGTGTGGTATTATCAAACTAGAGTAAGTCTGGAGAACAACAAAGATGGCAGAGAAAATGTTTGCTGTGTGACAAGGACATTGACTGAAGGAATTGAGAATACTTAGCCTGGAGAAGAGAAGATGGAGGCCATGATAGCTGGCATCACGGATCCCTAGGGTGGTTCTGTGTGGCATGGATGAAATGTGTACTACTTGTTTCCAAGACTGAAAGTGATGGGTGGTCATTGCTGGGTCCAAGAACTGGGGACTTCATAGTCTTGAAGACTGCTATTGTGTTCTACTTGAAGTTTGCCTTCTCTTGGCAAAACCTTCCCGTTTCCTCCAACTGGTCAGTCTCTCTATGTGTGTACCTTGGCTCATCACTGAGTTGGACAGTGGGCCCCTTCCAGAATTGTGGGGAGGGAGGAGATCCGGCTGGCTCGCATTCGGGAACTGAATGTGTTCTTGTGACTGTTTTCCAACACTAAGCTCCAGCATTCCTTAGAGGACTCTGTGGTCTGTGCAGAGAGACTCTCAGAAGTCATCTTCACCTCCAGGTCCTGGAGGTGGCTGTGCCCTCCAAGGCATGAGTTCGAGGTCTGCTACATTTGGACAAATGTCAACACTCCCTCTCATTGTAAATGTCAAGACCCTCTTTGGTAAACCATGTTCGGAAAAAAAATGCTATGTACAATAATTTCTCTTTTCCATTTGTTCTGGCTTATATATTTAAAGCAGACAACCCAAAAACAAAGAAATAAAGCAAATGAAATGAATAGGAACCTTGTTCTGGGGCTGGAGTGGATTTGAGGGGCCCTCTAGTTAAATATCTTCATTTGAAGGGTGAGGAAACAGGCCCAGGTCGAAAGTGCTTTGAAATCCCAGCTTCCAGTATTTAGAGCTAGAAAACATATTAAAGGCCATCCTCTCCATGAATGCTCCAAAAAGTTGGCTGCGTTATACAAGATCACATAGGTATGTGACAAGGACAGGGTCTGACCCAGGTCTCTGACTCCCTCCCCTGCCAAATCTGTTCTACATCATTAATTATCTAGGCAGTGCTGACCCCTCTGGCTAGTACTAGCCTAGACAGGAAGGTCAATCAGAAACAGTCATCATCTGTGGTTCAATTCACACTGATCAGTACATTGCCATGGAGAATCTCAGAAGTGCAGAAGTCACTTCCCACTGGGGCTATGAGATTCTCAGTGGAGGTTGGTCACTGAGAGACCCTTGAAAGTAGAGGAAGAATAAGCGTCACCATGATTAATTCTCAGCTACCTCCCCTGACTTGGAGTCTCTTGTGCCCATATAATGGGATCAGCACTTTCCTAAGTGATCGGGCTGGCCTGCCTATGTAAGCATTGTTCCCAAACTAAATAGATGCTAGACGTCACTGGTGTCTCCTTGCCAGCCAATTTACTAGAGCAGAGGAAGCAATCCAGAACAGCAGTCTAGGGTCCTGAAATGACAAAGATTTCCTGGCCTTCTGGGATGTGGGAAGATTGTTTCAGCAGCGGGCTGGATGGGTGGGAGCTGTCTGGAAAGCACCAATTCAGAAGATACCTATGGATCCTGGGGATAAATGCGACAGCCCCATGTGTGATAAAATAGGTCACTATTTTCCATTTTTCCTTTATTTCTATTTGTTGTCTTTCAAATGGATCAGCTAGGTTTGTTTCTCCCATAAAAGGAAACAAGCTGGTTATTGTGAGGAAATAGTCTTTTGAAACTGAGATTTCTGCTATGTCAGGCAATATTGCTTCTTCCAAATCAAAGCGAGTGGAGCCCAATCTTCCCTGCCCCACATCTGACAGATGGAGCCACTGAGGCCCCAGAAGGCTTATGAGTTGGTCACACTCACAAAGAAAATTAACAGCACAGTTTTTTAATCCCCGTGTGGCTCAGTTGTGAGTCAGATCCCCAGCATGGACTTGATGTGAGATTACTGGGGAAGGAGGGTATCACTAGAGGTGCAAAGCCCTTAAGAGATAGAAAGGAGCAGGGGTGAGAGTCTGGGCAAAATCTTAGCTTTACACAAGAAGCTGTAGATATGTTGTGCAGATCAGTGACATATACACAGACTCTAACAATTTCAGTTTAAAGGGAACTTGGAGGGCAATTGGCTAACTCTGTCCATATGTTGACAGTCAAACAAATATTTATTAAGCCCGTACACTGAGCTATGTCCTTTATAAATAGACATGTCAGGCAGCCCCAGACCCAAAGGATTTTCTGTGATGCCAAAAATCCCATGTATTCCCTAGTAGTCATATGGTCATCTAACCTTTGTCTGAAGACAATGTGGCAGGGCCTACAGTATTTTGGGAACTTCCCATTCTATTTGAGACAATCTTATTAGGAGTTAGTGTTTCCTAACATCCAGGCTAAATCTGCCCCTTTCCTACCTGGATTTTTCCTGCTTCTGCTGGAACTCAGTTCTTATGATCCCACCCCTTTGTAAGTACTTGAACCTAGCTTCCACATCCTCACTTAATAATTCTCTTCTCTAGGGTAAAAAAAAAAACCCAAGTTAACACTATTTTCCATAAAGTAGGAGTGTCATTCATCATGTGAGAGGGTATATGTGTGTTTGGGGATGGTAGAAGGCAGGAGGCCTAGGATAGAAGAAAATTCATAACATCCTTTGTGGAGAGAGAGACCAATGATGGGGGAAGTCTTCCAAGGGAAGGTGTTAGATGAAAGAGAATAATAAGAAATAAACTCCCATTAAATGAATCTTCCTTGAATGGGAAAATGCTGTCTTTGGTATTTTGGTCCAGAAGATGGCCTGAAAGTTATAATCCTTAGAACAACACAGTGGACAAATTGCTGATTTTAGCAAGATAGGGTGGCAGTGCTGGGCTTGGCTCTCCCTCAGTTTCCTAGAGTGCCTTTGACAAAGAAGGTAGATCCCAAGTAGTATCCTATGGGGATGTACACAGATCTAAGAACAGGCATTTTGGAGAGTGTTTCAAACCCTTTTTCATTCCCCAGAAGATGATGGGCACAGAAGTAGAAAATCCAGCTGCTGCCCATGGCATTAAAGGAACATTTCTGGTGAACATCCTATGCTGAATGTTGATGAATTTCCAATGAAGGATAGATGCTTTACCTTCCCTCAGGGGGTTGATTTCTCCTGCCTTATTGTTTACTTGCAGGAACCTAGGCACTCTGGTCAGCCTCAGGCACCACTGACCTTCTCATCTTTCTGAGAGCGCACTCACCAGAAAACTTGACCTTCTGTCCTCAACTTCTATGCCTCCTATTGTTACAGAGGGAAACCCACACAAAGGAACAAGTCTATAGGAAACTTCCCACAAAGTGACTACCATGGTGTAGTAGATAGAGGCTTGCACTTGACGTTGGGAAGGTTTGAGTTCAAATCCTTCCTCCAACCCTCTTTTTGAGCCTCAGTTTCCTTCTTGGTGAAATGGGCATAAACATCTCCGTTATACCAGCCTTACAGGTTTTTCAGAAAAAGGTAATCAATTATTTGAATAGTTTTTATTAAATGGTTATTTATGTGACAGGTTCCGTACTGAACATTGGGGTAACAAAGATAGGCAAAAATTGGTTTCTGCCCTAACAGAGCTCTCCATCAACTTGGGGAGAGAGCCTATTGATAAGTAAGTACCTATAAGACATCCACAAAGGTGAAGGGAGGTGTATAAAGCACATTTAGCCCTAAAAGTGCTCTAGGAATGTCTTCCCCTGCTCTCTTCACCTCCTGGCCCATAGCCTCCTTTTGCAGACTCCATTTGCCAGTCTACGGGGTGTTCTAGTGTTCCACTGGGTTTCCTGGCTCATGGCATCTGTTTTCTACTGCCTTGTTTGTGGTTAGGTTTTCTCCCGCAACAGAATGTCAGCACCTCTAGGACAGGAATTTTTCACTGAACTCATGCATCCCCAGAAGCTAGCCTGATGCCCAACACATAGTAGACCTTAATAAAATGGTTGGCTGACTGATAATTGATTTGAGAATCTGCTTGGACACTCCCCACTCTAGAATTGTTTGAGCTACAAATAAATCCAGAATTCTTTGCCATAGCCGTAGCAATGCTTCCAGTGTCCCACATTGTCTTCTTGATCCAGAAAAGCAGTCCATCTACTTAGAATAACCAGATCATCTCTGCAATGGATTCTAGCTACCACCGCCAGCTCTGGATTCATTCAAAGTTTTCCTAACACCAATAGCTCTTTTCTTTGCAAAGTACATTTTTATCCATGTTCCATAGCCTTCTTCCCTCCCCCATATTCTCCCCCCACCCACAAGTTGGCATCACTGGCTGCTGGGCATTGGCTGGTTTGGCTGGAAAAGGCTTGCAGGAATGTAGTCCTTTTCTCATTGCTGCACACTTGGACACATCTGGATCTTTTCTCTGGTATATTTGCTACCCAAAAAATTGTTTTTAGGTAAATGCCATTTAGTACCAGAGATCTAACATCCTAGGATAAGACAATACTGGTGGTCAGAGGGCCCCCAAAGAATCCCACAGTGTTGCCTCTACCTCTGGCATGTAGATGGAAGCCAGAAATGACCTGCTCACTCAACATCCTCAGCCTTGCTTGGGTCAGTCAGCAACACTGAGGGGGAGGAGCAGCTCTCAGTTCCCGACTGGCCCTTTCTAGGCTGTAAGGTCACCAGAGCCCTGGGCCCCTGCCTTCCTTGAAGGATGGGCTGCCAAGCGCCATGGACCCTCTGCTTCCTGCCTTCCCTGGTGCTCTTTCAAATGCTGCTGAAGTGGGCGCCCGCCCGCCGTTTCTCTTCATTTTAATTTTATCCCCCATAAATATAGGCATTAATTTAAATCCCATCCAGCACATCACAGTTTGGATCGAGGCAAACGCGCTGCATGTTAATATCTCACTTTGCCATCTTTTCTCACTTGCTTCCAGAATAGTATCTCTTCCTGCCTCAGCATTTAATCTTAGGACAACGGAAACTTTTTTGTCTGTGCACGGCCTTTTTTTTCAAACTTTCCTCATCTGCCTTGCTGTCTCGCCGCCTGAGTGAGGGAGGGGTTTTTTCCTCCTTTGGCTGCTTTTGCACTTATTTTTCCTCTTCTTCCATCAGCCCCTGTAAGGGTCCCTACGTGGAAGGTCACGCGCCTGCTCCAACATAAGCAGGTTTCCATATCCCCAAGCCCACCCAGTGTCCCTTCCTTAAATTCAACAAATGTTCAGTGCTCACAGGGTGGGTGACATCATTGGAGAGAGACACCATCTAGCCCAGGAAAAATCAGGGTGTCCAGGGAAAATGAGAATCAGTCAGTCAACAGTCAGCAACAGTACCAGGCACCAAGCTCAGCCCTGGGATGCAAAAAAAGGCAAAAGACAGTCTCTGCCTTCAAGGAGTTCACAATATAATGAGGGGACAACAAGCAAAGGGCTAAGCACAACCACACTATGTATAGGATAAATGAGAAATAATCCACAGAGGGAAGACTGGAATCAGGAGGGAGAAGATGGCGGAACTGAAGGAAGCCAAGTGGGGGAGATAGAGAGGGTTCTGTGAATGTTCCCTTATTTGTACAATGAGATGGATATATAAGATGGTCCTTGAAGTTCCTTCCAGATCTCAGTACAATTCCAGCCCTCAAGGAAAGTTTGTGTTCTCCAGGGGAACCATAATGCCAATAGAACAATGGACCATGTGTGGTGTAGGCTTGTGAGGGCTGACTTTGGGGTTTGGAAGACCCAGGTTCATGGTCTGCTTCTGACACATACTGGCTCATCCCTCAGCACCCCTAATCAACTGTCTCAGAGTTTAGACTAAAAGTGTTTCTGGTCTTTAATTTCCAGAGGGAGCTGGTTGGAATCAGTAGGGTTGAAGGAGGAAAGGGGACCAGCGCCTTCAGTCCCTGAAATTCTATAAAGCAATTTGTCCACCTCATCTCTGTTGACCTTGACAACTGAGGAGGATGGATTTGGACTGAGGAGACTTGAATTTGTATCCTGCCTCTGATACCTTCTATCTTCGTGACCCCTGGTGAAGTAACTTTGCCTCCCTGGGCCCCAACTTCCTTATTTGTAAAGTGAGGACACTGAACTATATTTCCTCAAGAAAACCTGAGTTCAAATCTGTCTCATTAGCTGTCACCCTTGGGCAAGTTGCAAAGCTGTGTTTGCTTCCATTTCTAAAATGGGGATAGTAACAGCACCTGTCTTCCAGGAATGTTGTAAGGATCCAATGAAAGAAAAGCTGTCAAGGGCTTAGCGCAATGTTTGGCATAGATCATGGGATTTCAGTATTATTAATTATAGTTGCTATGTGTCTAAGATCCCTTCCAGCTCAAAATCTATAGGAAAAAATCTATGGTCCTTAACATTCCCCTTTTACAAATGAGGAAACTGAGGCTCAGAGGGAATGTCACTGAGGTCACACAGTAAGTGCACGAGACAGCTTGAAAACACCATCCTCCTCCTCACAAAGCCAGAGTGCTCAGTCAGCCAGTCATCTCTTGGATAGTGAAGAGAAAAGTCTAACTGGCCCACAAGACATAGACTGAGGGAGACAAAACAGGGAAGGGACCCTGAAAAAGTATCTTGGGTGGGGCACAAGGTAAAGAATCCTGGCACCTGATGAGTTTGGGACATTTCACAATAGAGGAAAATGTACCTGGCTGGGCCCTGGAAAAAGAAATGGATTTCAACAGGTTGGAAGTCAGTGAGAAGGGGGATGCATTTAGGTCCCAGAACACATCCCACATGAATGTGAATGCGTGGAGAGGGGAGGCTATCGACTGAGATCAGGGGAGGGCGGTTCTCTATTTAGGGCTGGAATGTAAAATCTGTGAAGGGAGTAAATGTGAAATGTGGTGATAAGAAAGAGAAAAATGAGAAAAATAGTGTGGAGGATCTTAAGTGCTGAACTAAGAAGCTTCTTTTAAAGAGAATGATCTGGTGGGCATGACTTCTTCCCTCCCCCGAAGAATCATTTCCTTCTCTTTGGCAGCAGCGATTTTTGGGGCAAGGTGTGTGTGTGTGTGTGTGTGTGTGTGTGTGTGTGTGTGTGTGCATGTGTACGTGTGTGTGTAATATTCAGGCATTACACTCCAAAGTTCAGACCCTAATTTCCTGACCCTAGAATTTTGACTTGTAAAGCTTTGTCCTTGCTCAGTTAAAATCTGTCAAATTGCCTTCACTGTGGCAGCTGCTTCCCAGAAATGGTAACCACTATGCCCTGATGGCCCAAGGACAATGTTGGTCTTGAATTTGCCTGCTAAGAGAGAATGCTTTGTTTTCTTTTGTTTTATGAGACTTCTTCAAACCCTGTTTTGGAGTCTACAGGATTTCTTTTTTTTAACCCTCTGAGTTAAAAATTGTAAAAATAAGGCATGAACTCATATTTCCAGTCTGTCAGGTGAATTTCATCTAAATACATGTTCCCCCAGTGTAGGGGACAGGTATCAGTAAGAGCCACCCTGAGGCCTTCTCTTCCCTCCCCTCTGGCACCTGGGACACTTGTATTCATTAGATGGTCAGTAAAGAGTCAACTGAATTCAGTTGACAGTCGCTGGATTCAGGCATTTGGAGAGCCACATATGGAGAGAAGACAAAATCCTATATAACCAAGAGAAAGTCAACGGATTCAGCCTCATTTTTACCTTTATCATCCCCCATAGCCCTGATGGGATGTCTGGAGCTGCTCCCCTTGTCCTCTGGCATACACCCTCCTGACAGACGCTGCCCTTGGAGGGCTTGGGTCCTTCCCTTCCCTTTCTGAACCTCCATCTCTGGATTAACATTGCACGGATTTTATCTGTGGCAGAAAGGCTGGGTTACCCCGGTAACCACATGAGTGAGGATGTTAATCCATTTATAGCATTGCTGCCCAGGTTTGATTCAATTAGCGTGGTGGATGACGTGCTTTTGAGAGTTGGTGATATTGGGACATGGCTTCTGCTGAGACACCCAAGTCTTTGCTGCCCAGCCCTATTTCTTATGTTGGTGAAACTTCTGCGGGCAGACAGTGGTGGTGGTGATTGTCCAGAGGACAGCTGATCCCTCCTTGTTTCACAGATTGTCCTAGTGCTTACTCCTTGACATTGGAAACAGATGTGGGAAGAGGTCACCAGCCCCTTCTTGTATGCCTGCTGTCTGGCTTACACGTATCTTAGCGATCTTTTCCCTCACGAATGGCTCTGTCCCACCTCCAGCCCCTGCACTTTGAGATGAGCCTGTAGATGGCTCCTCATCTTGCTTTTTATAAGATACAGACACAGACAGACATAGAGCCAAGGGTGGGAGGTAAGGAATAAACATGTGTGTAGTATCTACTACGTGCTAGGCACCATGATAAACATTTTCCAAACATCTTATTGGAGCTTTCCAACAACCCTGTAAAGAATTTTTAGGGACATTGAGGCAGAAAGAAGTTAAGTAACTGGCCCAGTTACACAGTTAGTATCTGAGGATGGATTTGAACTCGTGTCTTACTGACTTCAGACTCAGAAATCTATCCACTTCACCACTTAGTTTCCACAGAGATAGACACAAGGAGAGAGACAGACTTTTTCCTTACATTTGAATTGTCCTTTCAATTCTCTTTCAATACACAACCCTTAAAATGTTCTAAGCTTAATGGTATCAACCCAATGCAAAAATCTTACTTTGCTACATGTACCTCTAGAATTGGTTAGGGACTCTGGATATTGTAAGTTAATGGAAATAAAAGAAAACCACTTGATCAATAAGCATGTATTTCATGACACCTACTGTGTGCCAGGTACTATGCTTGACTCTATCTGGAAAGCTGTTACAGGGTCATTGATTAATCAATCAACAAGCCATGATTAAGAACCTACTGTGTGCCAGGAACTACACTGGGCACCAGAAATGCAAAGACAAAGAAACCTCCCTACTCGAAGGTAGCTTAGACTCCATTGTTGTAGAGCAAAAATGAAAAGAAAGCATTCCAAAGTCCCCACACTCCATTCCCCATGCAATTTGAGTCCCTTACAATGTTCAAGATCATAAATGCCCATCTTTGTGAGGCTGATCTTCAGGGGATTGTCCCTAGCAGGAACATGGAAGGCAGGACATCAGCTACTTGGTTAGATACTGGCTCTGTTTGTTATACAGAAGAGCACAGTCATCCTTGCCAGCATATCTCTGTGGGATCATATGCCCTTAGAAATGGCGACTCATGCCAGCATGTATCCCCAAGATAGTGAATGGAGCTAGGTCTTAGTCAAGGGTGCTAGAAGAAAGAAACTTGGTTTTTGACTGAGGAGAATTAGTTCTAACATTTTCAGGGTTCCTGATGGCCACCCAACCAGAAATTTCTGCCTTTTGTCCTGGATTGGTAGCACAGTGGAAAGAGCTGTGGCCTTGGAATCAGAAAGATTCTTCCTGAGTTCAAATCTGGCCTCAGACATTTCCTAGCTGTGTGACATTCAGCAAGTCACTCAACCCTCTTTGCCTCAGTTTCTTCATCTGTAAAATGAACTGGAGAAGGAAGGAAATGGTGAATTGTTCCAGAATCTTTGCTAAGAAAACCCCAATGGGGTCATAAAGATTTGGACCTTACTGAAACAATTCAATCCACGCAAAAAATCTTTGAACTTCCCAGCCTTGTAACCAAGAAAAAAACAAAATATTTCCTTCCACAACTCCTAAATCCCTGTGAGTCTATGGTTATGTTCTCTGTTCTTGTGTTCCCAGTACTTAACATATATAGTATAGCACATATAGACACTTAATAAATTACTCGTTGACTGACTCATTGTCATATTTAATGGAGATAAACCAGTTTGCATAATTGAGTCTCACTGATACAAGACTCCCCATTATTGACTGTAGTAGATACATCTCTCGCCTTGGCATCATAGATGAATCCTTCCTCATACTTGTAATGATTAAATAATCATTTATTATTTCTCAGCCTCAGTTTTATCAGCTGGAAAGTGGGAATAACAGCATCTGTTGCCATTTTTTAAAAGATTATAGTAAGGATCAAATGAGCTCCTGGCTGTGGAGGACGTTAATTAACATTCATGCACTTTTGCGGATGATGGTTATTATTTCTTCCATAATTTGTCCTTCATCATCTTTTTATACTGTGGAATGATGACTCTTTCAGAAAATAAGACTGGAAACAAGGGACATGGGATCAGTAGAAAGAGGACAAAATTTAGAGGGAGAAGGCCTAGGTTTAAATCCTGGCTCTTCAGCTTTTGGGTTTCAGTTTCTCTATCTGTTATAATTAGGCTATTGTTCCATGTGGCCTCACAGATCTCTTCTAATTCATGATCCTATGCTTTGAAGGTTCAAAGAGGGCAGTTAAACTTGATGTCAACCACCAGAGTTGTCCAAAGTGCAATGGGCTGCCTCTAAAGGTGACATATTCTCTCTTAATAAAGGCCCTCAAGCCAAAATTTAGGGGCCATTTATTGGGTACCTAATTGGGGTTTCCTTTGCCTATGGGTTGTACTGTGTGGTTTCTAAGGTCCCTTCTCATACTCAAATCTAGGAATTACAGATTTTTACTGCAGCTCCCCCACCCCTCTTTGCTGCAGCCTCCCCATCCTTTGCTGTAGCACCCTATGCTGTATCTCTGGTTCTCTTTCTTCACTGAGCTACTGATGCTAGTGAATGATCTTGTCTTGGGTCCCCAAAAACCCCCATGCAGAATGGAGAGACTGAGCTGCCAAATGCATTGAATTCCAATGTGCGGGTGCTGGCACATGGAAGATTTGGAGAAGGTGGTGTCCGCTGCCACCCCTCTCTCCCCTAAGAGGAGCTTTCACCACATGTTGTTAGTATGAATGTTTTAAGTGATCAGCAGCAGAGTTGCCTCATTTCAAATACAGATGGAGTTTTGATTTGGGAGAATCATTCAGTGAAATGTTTTACAGGGCCTGGAAATCAGTTATCATTTTTAAAAAGTCATGAAAAAATACATACACTTAACCTTTCCCAGTGAGTAATGCCAAGTAGGCAGTGAGGTTGATCTCAATGTCCAGCAGTGTCTATTAGGTTCCTGGAATTTGATGAGGGTAACCATAGCAGTTACCAACTCCTGCCAAGAAAATGCCTAGACCTTGCTTGTGGTTGGGGTGGTAGAGGGACATACAGAGCTTGGCTGTCAATGGAATAGTTACCTCTCTTAGGACAACCACACTATAAAGTCTTGTCTTGATGGGGTCTTGTCTTTTGTGCTGTTCACTGTTTATTCACTGACATTCACCCACCAAAACAAACAAGAAAAAGAAAATATAGACAAACAAAAATGACTCCAACCAAGCCAAGGCTTACAACTGGAATGCCATGCCAGTCTGGGGCACAGGAGCATTCCTCTACCAGTTTGTTCCTTCTTCCCATCCTTTCCTCTCTCTATGTGTCCTGCTAAACTCTGTTGTTGTGGTATGGAGTCAAATCTTCTCATCCCAGCCAACTCAGCCAGCCTTTAGTAAATGACCCCTGTGCAAGGAGCAAATGCAAAGCCTTAGGTATACAAACACCAAAATGCAGACCAGTCTGCTCCTGAGATATTAACATTCCACTACAAAGGTATGTCATGGGAAACACAATGCTGTGATGTAGCAGCATCAAGCAAGGCTTCTTCTAGGAGATGGTACTCAATGTGTGCCTTAATGGATGTAATGAATTCTAAGAGGCAGATCTGGGAGCAGCCTGCCTTTCTTTCCCTCCCCACCCTCCCAACCTACCTTGAAGGCACAGGTAGAAACCGGAATGCCAGTTTCAGGAATCCTGTTCTCTTTTCTGTAAGTAAACACTGGGGCCTCTTAACCTTTATTTATATTTTTTAAAATTCCCTGGACTCCTTTGGCAGTAGTTTGGGAAAGCCCATGGACCCCTTCTCAGACCTGTGTTTTTAAAAGTTTTAAATAAATTACAGAGGGTTACAAAAAAAGCCAATTACATTAAAAAGGAATTCTCGGAAGATTTAAGCACATGCATTTAAATACACCCACGAATACACACGCACAAACATATATGCAAACACACAAGTTTATAGACCCTAGGTTAGGGACCCCTCCTCTAATTCCTTTTGGTTTGAGTTCAATCTAATTTTGTGAATATTTGTTGAACTTTTTTTGTGTACAAGATATTTTTTCATGCGAGATTATGTCTGTAATCTGCCACTTAATCATGCAATTTCTGAATCTCAGGGTTGGCAGGGACCTCAGGCGTCTGCTATTCAAACCTGCACCTGCACAATAATCCCATACCTCGAATATCCCAAACAAATGGTCATCCACCCTTTGCTTGATGACTCTACTGCGAAATAGAAGCTACTTCCTCCCAAGGCTACCCATTCCACTTTGGGTTAGCTTTCCGGTGATTGGGAATTGTGTCCCTATGCCAATCCTAAATTATCTCCTGTCAATTCCATCCCTGCTCCTAATTCTGCCCTCTGGGACCCAGCTGAAAAACCTTAATCCTTTTCCCACATTAAATCCCTTCAAATACTCGAAGACAGATATCAGGTTCCCTATAAACCTTTCCAAGTAAGCATCACCAGTTTTTTTGGTAGTAAGTTTCTAATAGACTTATGTAATCACTAGACAAAAGCTGTGTGGATTTACAGTAAAGCCTCAGCTAGCTCTACCTCCAGCAACACAGGCTAACTGGCACTTAGCTATAAGCCAGGAGTTAAGAGGAGAAGAGAAGACCCATGACTGAAATCAATTTCCCAGAGGGCATATACCAAGACTTACTCCCTGGGCTGATTTCAACCCTTAGGGCCTCAGTGAATTGACACTTACTTTGCACAGAAGCCTAACAAGCTTGTCTATTTAGTTTCCTTGCTCCCAGTAGAGGCAGGAGCTCCTTGGAAGTAGCGGCTATCAGCCTGATAATTAGCAAAGGGACAGAAGAAAACTACGAAGAGGAGACATGAGAGCTTCAAGCACACAGAACTCTGGGGCTAGTTCATGAGGGTCAAATCAGTACTTCAGGAGACCTGGAATAATTTAAAGCGCTATTAATATTTCATGTTTACGACTGTGAGTCAGGGAGAAAAGGTTAAATTTTTCTTTGTCATCAGTAGGGGAAGATGGGAAAGTCAGCTGTAGATTTGAGAGAGATTTCCATCTCATAATGTTAGGAAAGTTTTTATATTTATTTATTTATATTTCTGCCTTAAAGGGGAAACCCTTAGTTAACTGGAATCACAGAGTTCTCTTGTGGAGGGGCCTTAAGCAGCTGTCTTGTTCAGCCAGCACCTACACTTGAATCCCCGGTATTTATTCCACATTCAGACATGTTCATTGCACTCCATCTAAAGACCTTTAGTGGGAGGGAAGCCCTGCTTTCCTCAGGGAGATTTATCTCCTTCAGGACAGCCGTCAATGGTAGGAATTTCTGTCTGATAGCCATCCTAAAGCTCTTTGCAATTTTTGTCTCCTACTCCTTGCTTCTCCTCTGTGACAACATTGAGCCAGTTTCATCCCTCTTCTGTGAGACCCCTGGCCCCCATCTCTGTGGTCCTGCCTCACTTCAGCCTTCTGTTCTTTAGAGGGACATCTCCTGTTCCTTTTAGGTCAGAATCTCCAGCCTACTTTCTATCTCTATCACTTACCTTTCTTCAAATATGGTGCCTGGAATGGAACCTTAAGTCCCACATAGCTCTGGTGCTCTGACTAGGGCTGAGCAAAGCTGACAACCCTATTAGGGAAGCGCTTAAATGGCTGAACTTTCTTCCCCTTTTTCTTTCCCCTCTTTTCTCTTCTTTCTTTTACTTTCCCACCCACACATATTTGTTTTTAAGGTTAAATCTAATTTGAATTTCCAAACAACTCTTTGAGATCAAGGCTCTGTACTCCATTTTCCCAAGTTCCACACAAGGTAACAGAGCTGGAAGGAGCCCCAGAGTCCATTTAGTGCAGTCCTCTTCCTTTAATGTTGGTCTTAAGTGACTTAAGAAGGTCAGAGCTTGAAAGGGAGAAGTGACTTCTGAGGTCAGTAAGTCCAACCACCTCATTTTATGAAAGAAGCAACTAAAACCTGGGATGTTTAAGTAACGTGTTCAAGATTTACACACAGTGATCAAAAACAGTTACTGGCATGCAGGTCCTCTGGCGCTGGAGCCAATGTGCTTTTCCTTGCTATCTAACTTGTCTTGGTTTTTGATTTCAGACTTACCAATGGGCAGTGGTCTAAAGAATCACCCTTAATCTTTATCAGATATTTACTTTGTGCCATTAACAAAATGAAAAAAAAATAATGTAATTAAAGAATTACTTTTCCAAATGTACAATTCTACTTTGCCATTGTGAGCAGAGAGAGGTGGTGTTCTTTTCTTTTCTTTTTTAATGAATGAATGTTTTTAATTTTAATATGATGAATCTGTCTGAGGTGGGAAGTATCTTTCCCTTTCCCCCTTGACTTCCAAACCTTCCCCTGAAATAAAAAGGGGAGACCAAGGCACAAGAAGCACATTGAGCTGTGGATCACACTTCTGGAGTTGAGCAGTGATGCTTTGATGGTCTCTTTGTGTGGCACTGGGATTCCCTGGACCTACAAATTAACAGCATTTAACATGATTAAAGTTATCCTGTAATAAAATCTTGGTTACCTGGAAACCACCTATTCTTATGTTATCAAGTTTTCACTGTAGCTCTGAGCCCAGAAGTTGGACCTCCCAAAACAACATCAACAACGAAAACCAGCATAATTTTTAGTGGTGATAAACAAGCCACTCCTGAGAAACTATGAATCTCAATGGGGGTTGGGGGGAGATAAGAGGTGAAAATCCTGCCTCTATCAGTTACTTCCTGTGTGACTGTGAGAAAGTGAGTAAGCTTCTGATCTTCATTCTTCTCATGTCTAAAGAGAAGGTTTGAACCAGACGGTTGAAGATGCTTCCAGCTCCGTAGCTCTGGTCCTCTGGCCCGTAGATTACATCTTCAGACTCTAGAGCTAATAAGGATGTTTAAAGTTTATAGAGGTGGGCACTGAGACCTAGGGATGGGAAGAAAGATGACTCAAGATCTGACAGGAAGTAAATGACTGAGTCAGTATTTAAGTTCCCATCCTCTGTCTTCGTAGCCAGGCTCTTGTCACTGCAATTTTAAGAGGCTGGTTGAGCTAACAAGGAGAAATGGGGGAGTACCCTTGGAAGTCTAGGAGAGCTCAGCCTCTCTCCATGCTAGAAAATGTGAGAAAAGCCAGGTTGGGTGGTAGAGTAGAAATGATTTGTGGTCTAACAAGGTGGATTCTATCCCCACCTCTGACTGCCTGTCTCCTTGGTGACAGATAAAGAAGCCCAGAGATGCCTCCCAAAGTTAGGGTAAAAACTCCAGAGAACACATGCTAAAGCATGGGCAAGGGACCAGTGCCCTATGGGTACAGTTACAGGGTTAGGAGAAGGGGGATCTGGGTTTCAAGTCCTCCATCACTTAGGAGCTGTGTGACCCTAGGAAGTGTCTAACCATAGGTGCCTTACATATCTCCCTAGAGTGACTGAGCCCTTGAAGTGAAGTCAGAAGCCCCGGATCTAATACCTGTTTATGATTCTGGGCAAGTCATTGAATATATGTGGTCCTCAGTTTCCTCCTCTGTAAATGAAAGGGTTGTCCCAGCTCTTCTTCTAGGATTCTGATTCTATTGAGTCATACCTTGGTTTCATTCTGCATTGGTGGAGGGAGGCTCCATACCTGCTGCTCCAGAATTGACCAGAGCATTGATTCTTCATGTCTGAATATGTTGTTTTTTTTTTTTTTGGTAATGTCCAATATAAGAAGCTGTTGAGAGCCTAAGCTCTTTACAGTTGGAGAGAGCACGTACAGTTTTGAAATCGATAACCCATCAGAATTATAATTTTTATTTAAGAGTGAGCAAGTGGAAGGAGTACCACTAAAAGAAGTATAAAATAAAAATCATAAAGAAAAGTACTGTTGCCAACCAAATGTTGAATGAGCTTTTGGAAGTCCTTATAAATTTGAATTGTGTCTTTCTCCTGGTAAGAGGAGTGCTTAAACTTGTCCAATTTAATTAGTTTTTACTGACATAAGATTAGGCCCAAAAGGATCTTGATTATCTTTTTTATAATTGCTATTGATCCAGTTTCTCTGTTCCTACATAGAACGATGTAAGTTATTTCAAAGGGGAATCGGCTGCCTCCTTGTGACCCAAAGTCCTGACACCAATGGTGGATAACCACTTATCAGGAGTGCGGTAGAAGGCATTCCTTGTCACACAGGGCTGGGCCAGACGTTGTCTGGGGGCATTATGAAAAGGAAAAAAAAGAAACTTAGACCTGAGGTCAAATACCAGCTCTGGCAATTAATAGCTTGTGAACTTGGGCAAACCACTGGCTTTTGCTGTACAAGTTCAGACTAGATGGCTCTGTGGTCCCTTTCCTGCCCTAGACCTAGGACCCTTTCTAAAGACTCTTCCCACCATGAGATTCGATAGTCCCATGACCCTGCTATTACATACAGTAGAGCTAGTTTCCAACACTTCCAGGTATAGGGTTTTATATGTCCATGTGCCCCACCTTTTCCCCCTAAGGGTTCCATTTGCATTCCTAGGTTGACCGGGGCACTTGCCTAGCAGTTTTGTATTATTTTCATGAGATCATTCCTTCTGATTTCCAAGACATGAGTTAATCAAGCTCTTGGAGGCCATCCTGAACATGTGGTTTAATTTAATGTTACTTTTCCATAGTGATTATATATTGAATTTAATCGAGCGAATATTCATTCTGGGCCTCCTCTGTGCAAAGGAGCGTGTTAGGCCCTGGGGGATGGGGATGATATTTTTCTTTCTTCCTGTCCAGTGTGTGAGAGAAGAAAATATTAGACAATGAAATTTTCTCCTCCTTCTGATCACTGCCTAGTAACTAAGCAGTTTCTAGGGAGCAATTTACACCCCCAGGTTAAGTGATATTTTGCATTGAGGTGGGGAAAACCCCAGTAAAAAGCCCCATCCCATTACCACAGGCTTCTTTGATTTCTATCTTTCTTTCTGGTTTGCTCAAAAATTTGATTCACCAAAGTGTAATTTCATCCGTTCGCCCCCATGAAAATCTTGATTGGGAATGCACACAGAATAAATTCTCAGGTTATTAAATAGATAGGCCTTGCGAGGAGGGAGGAAGATGTATGATAACCTGTTTATGGAGCTTTGCAGAAGGCCTGGGCTGGTTCAGAAGCTGCTGGGCATTGGTAAACAGCTCCTTCTGATTTCCATCAAACTTGGGGGTGGGGGGGTGGGGGAGACTCTTGACAGTGTCGTGCCTGGAGAGAAAGTTCACAATCTTTAAAAGAGAATTTTGCCCATTTTATTAGATCTTAGCGCTGAGTCATGGATGAGAGAGAAGCAGTGGGCGTCTGAGCTTCAGAAAGAGTAAGATTGTCATTTACACTTGCAGACTGCTATGCTTTCCAGAAAACTTTTTTCTGTAGGTTGTGAAAGTGATTAATCTGCTGTTCGAACTGACATAGAATATTCTATGTCCAAAAAGGAGCGGGGGGAGAGAGAGAGAGAGAGAGAGAGAGAGAGAGAGAGAGAGAGAGAGAGAGAGAGAGAGACAGAGACAGAGAGAGAGAGAGAGACAGAGACAGAGAGAGAGACAGAGAAACAGAGGAACACAGACATACAGATTCTCTGTAGCTTAGGGTAGTAAGGGGCCTTAGTGGACATCCGTTTAAACTTATAACTGAGCAAAAAAAAAATCCCCCCAACCCCTTGCCTAAAAAAGTAATAAAAAGCCTCAGTAAATGGTCATCAAACTCCTACTTAAAGTTCTCTAATGAGTTGTCCCCAAGGCAGCCTATTCCACTTTTGGACAGCTCTCATTGTTAGGAAACTCCCCCCCTACCCCTTACACACAACAAGTTGAAACCTAATTTTCCCTCTTTGTAATTTCTACTATTTTTTCCCTGTTCTCATTTCTTGTGGTCAACATTTATGGGAAAATGTGTGGTCAGACTAGTAGAGGATGGGCTGCTTTGGGTCTGCAGAGATGTACATTTTTGGAAAAACATGAGTAAAGTGCAGGGACAACTCACAGCTGTCACAGCTGCCCCTAGGTAGAATAAGTTGCTTTTCACTGAAGGTCTTCAAGCGATGGCCTTTTGACCTCTCTTTGAGCCTGCGAGTTGGAGTGGATGACGATGAGGATGGTGCAGATAGATTATTCATGATGGTGATCATGGTGATGATGATGGTGATGGTGGTGAGGATGACGATGATGATGAGGATGATGTTGATGATGGTGGTGAGGATGACGATGATGATGAGGATGATGTTGATGATGGTGGTGAGGATGATGATGATGATGAGGATGATATTGATGATGGTAGTGAGGATGATGATGATGAAAAGGACGATAGCTAGCACTTGCATTCCCCCCTCCACAACTGATCCCCAAACTTCTCTATATTTAATTCCCAAACCAATTTTCACATGGCAGAATAATATGATTTTGTCACAACTGACTTCCTCTATATGTTCTCAAGCTTATCAACATCCTTCTTTAACAATGGTAACCAGAATAGAACCTGCTACTCCATGTATGTTCCAATATCACCTTCTTTTCCTTTGGAACTATGCCCCACTTAATACAGACCAAGTCTGATTTACCTTTCCTGACTAGTATATTGTGGTGCTGACTCATAATGAGGTTAGAGTCAGTTAAATCTTCAGGATATTATTCAGACTAGCTTCTCTCTAACAGTGTCTTGTAGCACTATCTAGCGTCTGTGAAATGGATTTTTGGAGCTCAAGTAGGACTTTACATTTACACTTATTAAATTCTATGTTAATAGGTTTGCTCAGATGTTCTAGAGTGGTAATCCTGGGTGATCCTGGCTCTATTCCTCAGTATAGTAATCCATGCTCTTTGTATTCTGTCATTTGCACTTTGCACAAGCAAGACACAGTCTTTATTTGGAGATAATTGATATAAATGTGAAGCAGCATACAGCTAAACAGAACCCAGTGAGGCATTCCTTCCAAGTTCCTAGATCATTTATTCAATCAATTGACCAACATTTATTAAGTCTCTACTGTATACTAGGGACTATGCTAAGTTCTGACTTCATGGTAGGTATCAGAGAGGTACAATAGAATAAAGCATTTTTGGATCATAGGATCCTTAGATACTTTAGATATATGCCTTAGATCTCAGCTTTTTCAGCTTTTCATTTGATAAATGAGAGTATAAAGAGGGAAAATTACTTGTCCAAGGCAATGAGTAAGAAGATGGGGTTGGGGAGCCTGAATCCAGATCTTTCTACTCCAAGTCTCACCTGTTCCCCTCTAACATGGGCCTTGTAACAACTTTGGGGTCACTAATTCGACCAACTTTTGGTCCATCTAATTGTGCCATTCCTCCAAACCCATAGTTCCCTATCTTTTCCACAGAATTAACATGAGTTTGTTCTATTTTTTCCCTAACATTTAGATAAATTGCTTCTACAGAATTCTCCCGATTTTCTAATTTGATAAGGCTAGGGTTTGGGGCAGGCCTTGTGAATTCATTGGTATATACATTGGTACATTCTCCAGTGTGGAAACTCCTACTTGTGTAGGTTCTCCTTGAAACCAAAAGTTTTAGGGCAGTGGAAGGTTAAATAACCTAGTCTGAGTCATTCAGTCAGCAGGTGTCAGCTTCAGAACTTGATCCCAGGTCTTCCTCGATCCAAGATTTGATGCCCTACCTCACCACTCGTTAAAGTTTAGTAACAGGGTAAAAAGGTATCCATGGCACATTTTGTTTAATGTACATGATTAACGTTTTCTCAGTCACTTTCTTAAGAATAGACAATATACAGTGCAGTCAGTTGGATATTCATTGGTAGTTTTGGTCTGGATTTCTAGGTGTGGAACCCTCACCCCTGACCCCATTTAGGGTTTTCTTTCTGATGAGGAAATTGAGGCAAACAGGGTTAAGTGACTTGCCCAGGGTCATACAGCTATTAAGTGTCTGAGGCTGGATTTGAAGTCCTCCTGACTCCAGGGCTATCAGCTATCCACTTCACCACCCAGCTGCCCTAGTTTCATATCCCTGTCCTTTGTATTCTTAACCCATTCTGAGCTTTGACAGCTTCAACACTATTGGTACAGTCCATCTTTAATTCACTTTCCTTGCTTCTCTATGTGTCTTTTAAAATATTGCCTCACTGATGCGTTCTCGTATATCCACGAGTCCCTTGAAGACAAGCCCACCTTCTATAGAACCATAGAAACCACCTGGCATGATTTAATGAGTGGGGCTTAAAAAAACAAAGAAGCAAAATTTTTTGTGTGTGTTTTGTGTGTGTGTCTTTTGTCCAAACCTACAGCTTTTTTTGAGGATGCATTTTTTTTCTTTAATAAATACAGCTCCTACAGAGTTTGGGTGCGAAACCAATGTAAAGACAAGTTCTCTTCTTCCTAGCCCTGGCACCAGTCAGTATGGGAGTTTCCTCTTTCTCCAGAAAAACTGCCATTTGCAGCTGTACCTGTAAATATGAAGGAGCACCGTACACCTAGCTTAGCCTAACAGTTTTACGATTCCTCAGAGAAGCAGTGACTCATTTAGACAAGTCAGAATCCACAAAAGCTAGAATTAGGTTTTCAAACCTTATTGAGCGTGCTGCTTGTCTTTGTATTTTAAAACCTAATGTTCTTGATGAATTTTTATTACTTGGGAAATTTATTGAATGTACTCCTCTTTTTCCTCTCTACTCCACTCCACCCTTTTTTTCTTATTTTATCCCAAACTTCTGGATGTTGTCTTGGCATTTTCTCCTGGGAGGCTGTCGAGTCATGAGGAAAAGTATCGGGGAATTTCCTTGGTAATTGAACCTTAATTTCCTTGGGCAAATCCCTTCAAGATTCTGGGCCTCAGTCCCCTTATTTGTAAAATGCAAAAGATAGTATAGATGGCCTCTAGGGTCCTTTCCCACTTGAAATCTAGGATCATAATGTAAGATAGAGGAAAAATGACTTGGTCTAAGGTTTAACTTATTTGACCTGCAGACCATATTTAGAACCTTTTTTAAGTCCCAAAGTTTAGGGATACACACACACACACACACACACACACACACACACACACACAACACCACTTTTGGCCTCAGGCTTGAAATCCACTGGTTCAAATTCTGAAGTCAAAAATGTCAAGGCTGGTTACGATTGCAAAGCCAGCAGTTCTCCACACGTATTTCACTGACTGCTCAATGTGGGGAGAAAAGCTTGGACGAGAAGCGGAGTGTGTTTGTTTAGTGTTTGAGTTCCCAAGATTATTTTTGTTCCTTGTTAAATGTGTCTGTGAGGCATACGCACATATATTCTCTATATATAGAGTGCCATTATTAGATAAGATGGGTATTATACGCTTTCACCTCTTGCCGAGGTGCCACAGTGTGCCTGCCGTCCAAGTCTAGCTATATTTACCCTTATCGATTATGAATTCCACTTTCCTTGAACCATGTTCCAATAAGAAAGAAAGGTGATTGGAGGGCATTTCATTTCCATATTTAAGTAGAACAAAATAATTGCGACCTGATTAGGTGGCTAGGTGTCCACAAGTTGGTTACCGGTCTAATAACAGTGTGGGAAAAGGTTTACCCTGAAGGAAAAGCCCCTCTTTGTGTGCGCTTGCGCGTGCTTGCACGCATGTAATTAGCTTATCTCCAGTTAATTCTCTTGCTACATTGCTAAGTTGAGAACAGTGGGATTTGACATTTTTAAAAGGGAAAAAAAGTTCTGTAGGTATTAGAGAAGGTTCTGTGCCATATCTAAATGCCACTAGGACTGCACTGAGACCCCAGAGTACTTTAAAATCTATGATAATGAGAGATGATTGTGCTTCAGTGAAAGAGAGAGAAATATCCTGCAGAGAATAGGACAAGAGAAGGAAATTAGGAAATGATGCTAAATAGGTCTCATTAGTTCACCATTGAACAAGTTTAATTGACTTCTTTTTCTTTGCGGTGGGGGGAGAGTAACTGAAGATCTTTGGGACTGGTTCAGAGAGAGAACTCAGATGAAACTATGCTCCCAGTCATTAGAGTATGCCAGTCCTGCAAGCTGGATAGAGTAGATTTCAAGGGATGGCTCTGGAGAATCCTCCCTTTTCACAAATGCCCAATTGTTTGGTCCAGAAGCCATCAGAGTCTGCAGCAGAGCAGAATGTTGAGTGCCCTCCTAGGAGCGGAGACCCAGGTGTCATCCTCCCACCCCCTGACCATTTGCTCTAGCATCAGCAGCATCCTTGATGCTACAGTGGGGTGTGTTTTTTTTTTCTCCTCTGCTGAGAACTGGAGGATAATGGTGAGCTTCTGGAAATATTTGTCTTTTTTGTCTCACACCATGACTGGAAAGTCAGTGACCAGATGTTGAATGCTATCGCCAGAATGCTGCTTTAATCAAATATGCTATTAGTAGTACAATTAATAAAATGGCCTGTTGCCATGAAATCTTTGAGGCATTACCGACATTTTTTCTTTCTCCCAGAAGCACAGCCCATTCTCGGACAAACTGTCTGGGTCGTGGAGAGGCTCTGGTATTTCTGCCTCAGAGGATTAGAAGTTTGACTGTGAACCTACCTGGGAAGATGTTCTTGGGTAACAGGCCTCAGAATTCCCATTTGAATCCAAGCAGACAAGCTGCCCTGATGGCTAGCTGTGGGCCAGAGGTGGTGCTGGGTGCATCAGGCGCACTCTTGGCTTAATGGAGCAGAAGTCTGGCTGACAGCAGCTGAGAGGCTTGCTGGGGAACTTTGTTTTGGATGTGGGCAGCCCAAGGAAGAGATGGACTGGGTCCAGAAGGGGGCTGAGAGATGGCTGAAGGGAGCTTCAGATGGTGTAGGATATGAAGCCTGGCCCATTGTCCTTCCTGACTTGGACAATCACTGTTAGTTACCCACAAGCACAAGAATAAATTTACGCTGAAGGCTGTACAATTGGACAATGTTCTCTGAGAGGCAGAACTCTCCCACAATTCTACATTCAGTTCTTTATTTTCCTAATGTCCTCACTTTTCTTTCCCTGCTTGTCTCTCAGTCTCTCCTTTCCCTTATCTGTCTCTTATTGTGTCTTTCCTTACTCCTTCCTCAGTTCTTTCTTTTTAAGGTACCAGGTGGCTGTGCGAGGCCATCTTTCTTGGTTACCCACAGGGTTGATGAGAAGAGTCCACAGTCCCTTCCCTTTCCCTCTGAGTCACTCAAACCGTCAAGCAGACCAGCCAAAGCCTGGGACTCCACAGAACAAATGACAAGCTTCTAAGTTTTGGAAATACCACCAGGGCCCATAACCTCCCAGGAGTGACACAGCCAGGGTTTGTACCCAGGTGCTCTGACTCCCCTGACCATCAGCAGCACTGAATGAGCTCTTCCTCGATGTTCTTGCCAGTACCAGATCCATGGGGCCAAATTTTCCCTTCTTTGCTCCTTCCTCGAAAAGGGGAGCCCTCAGGATGACTCAGTCCCTTGTCACCACCATCACGTGTGGCCAGCCCTGACATAGATGAGGAGAAAATGAAGGAACAAGAGTAAGTAACGCATCCCCACACATGGGGGCAATCAGTGGCTTCCCCTTCCAGAGTTCTGCTTCCTTTCCCTCCTGGGTCCTCTCAGGGCTTTTTGAGTCAGAACTCTCCACAGTTGCAAAAGAAACCCAAGTTCTGCAATTATTTGAAAGGAAAATGAAAGAGATGCCTGCGAAGAACCCATCGAGATATTCATAAGGGTGCATTTGAATAGATTTCTTTGCTGAGCAAGGTAGTGGAACTTCAAAAGTGCAGATGTGGATGTGAATTCCAGTCAAATTGCAGAATGTCTCAGCCAAGAGGAACTTTAGGGACCGTCATGACCTGTGCTTTCACTTTACAACTGCGGACAGTAAGGACCCAAGTGCTCACTTGTTCTCAACAACAGAAAGATACACGCCTTCACTTTTTCATTTGATGTTCTTGTTTATTTCAAATTAATTTGCAGTAATAACTTTTGTTTTCCCATCACCTTTACTCTTAAAAATAGCACTTTCCCCTATCCTGTCTGTCATTACAAAAATTAAAACAAAAGATGAGAAAGAAAAAAAGCATCCCTCTGATCTGACGGTCTATGCAATTGATACAGAATACCTCTAGTCCCCCACTTTTGCACGGAAGCAGAGGAGGTCCATGTTTGCTTTAGTTATGGGTTTGGGAGAGTTGATCTCAAGGACAAGATAATGGCCAAAACTTGGACTGGTGGAAGAAATCCATTCAGACCTGATGCAATAAAACAAGTCCCTGACACCCATTAGAAAGAGTGTCAGGGCCATTTATTTCATGCTATTTTATTTTATTACTGAAAGCTCTTCCTTCCTTGGGATGGTACAGTCATGAATATTTAAGGTGAATGATTTGCTTACAATTGTGTTTCCCAAACTAATCTTGCCACAGAACACTTTGGGGTTTAAAATACATCAGTGGAAAACACCAACAGTGATGTTCTTATCATATCCCTTTAATGTTTGCAAAGCACCTGGGATGTATTATCTCCTTGGACATTCAGTGCAACCCTCTGAGGGATGGGCCTTGCCTGTCTCTGTCTGTGAAAAGAGGCTCAGATAGGCTAAAAGTCTTGCCCAGGATCACACAGTTAGTATTCTTATGTGTTTGAAATGAAACTCAAGGCCTCTTAACTCCTAGGTCAATCATTTTTACAGTACACAATAACTCTCTGGCTCAAGGGGGAGATACGGCCTACTTCTGGGATAGGGAGAGGGAGAGTGCAACAGGGGAACCCTGGAGCAGAATCGAGGATGTATCACATCTGCCTTCCACCCTGAAAAGATAAAACATTTAATAAGAACCCTTGATAGCTAGATCATTTCACAGTTAACATTCATGTGTCCTAAGTCCCCCACCCTGTTCATGATCAGAGGCGTTCTATAGGGAATGGGCTACCATGCAAGGAAGGAAGGAATTGTCTACCTGCCCCCCCAACCCCTGAGTGTCCAGAGTTCTTCTCACATCTGCCTCAAAGACCCCCTCTCTTCCACAAGAAGTGTTTCCTGGTATTTCCAGGTTCAAACCCCTGCCTCCACTGCTGTCTGCTCACATCTATCCTTTGGATTGATTTTCTGATCGTTATTTTCTATATACTTAAATAGCTCCAGGTGAGTAGGGGTTGTTTGGTTCTTTCTGTCTCTTTGCCTAGCACCTGATGTGATGCCCAGGGTCCTGATGCGCTTATTCTTGTTGACTGATGCATTACCAACCCACTTTAATTTTTAATACAACTAGTAGATGGATGCCCTGGGCAAGATGTAGCATCTCTCCTCCAATGGTTAAAAAAAGGGGGGACTCTTCTTGGGTTGTTTTCCCTTTGAAGACCTTAACTCCCCTTTATTTGTCTTTGCTATATGTGTGTTAGCTTTTCTTAAAAAAAAAAAATGAATCATTTATGCAGTTTTTTTTAGCGTTAGGGTTCAGTGCCTAATTGTCTTAATGTAGAGAAAGAAAAATCTCCACCCTTTAGACAATGACATTATTTTAACTTGTGACCATGAATATTCAATTTGGTTCATTTCAGCGTAATTAATTGGCTACAGTATTCTAGGCCTGGTGCCAGGTATTAAGCATACAAAGACACAAACCAAACTCACCCTCACTTCAAGGAGACTGCATCCTGGGGGGAGGAGGAGGGAGTATGACATGAACCCTGGCACATGAATGGAAAATCATGGGAGGGAGCACACATAAAAAGGGGGTAAGTCATGACGTTTGCCACATAGGACTGATTCTCATCCTCATTGGTCTCAGGCCCCAGCCCTTTCTTAATGAGGACCTGCTACCTAAAAGTTTTTTGTTTATGAAGTGTAGCTCTTGAGATTTACCATAGATTTGCCATTTACCATGTCTTAGTATTATTATAAGGGGCAGCTATGTGGCACAGTGGGTAGAGCACTGGACCTGGAGTCAAGAATTCAAATCTGACCTCAGATACTTAATAGCTGTGTGACCCTGGGCAAGTCACTTTATCCTGTTTGCCTCTATTTCCTCATCTTTAAAATGAACTGGAGGAGGAAATGGCAAAGACTCCAGTAACATTGTGAAGAGAACCATGAAGAGTTGGACGTAACTGAAAAGTTTAATTAAGAAAATGACTTTGACCTCTCAGACCCCCTGAAAGGATTTGGTGGACCCCAGAGGTCTACCCAGACCACAGTTTGAGCAGCAGTGCTGTGAGAGAAGATTCCAGAAATGACTTTGAAGCAGAGTTGAAGGGAGAGTGAAGGGAGAGTGCTTTCCAGGGATAGGATGGATTGTATAGACATATGGAGGGAGGAGAAGAGCTGGGTCCTGGTTTGAGCTGATGAGGAATGCGTGAATAGCAGCCGTAAAGATCCGGAAACACAAGTGGGAAGCAAAGTTTCAAATGCGGTGTATATTTTAGCCTAGAGATTGCTTCATTTCAGCCATGCTGTCCTCCATGGCTTCTGCAGAGGTAGTGAGGTGGCCCCAAAGTGTACTGAATTCTGGACTTGAAGTCGAGAAGACTCACATTCAAATATGGCATTTAATGAGCCATGGGACCCCAGGAAATTCACGTGCTTTCTCCCTGTCTCAATTTCCTCAAATGTAAAATGGGTTAATGATTGCAGCCCCTCTTTCCCAGGTTGTTGTGAGGTTCAAATGAGAATATGATTGTAGAGTGCTCAGCTCAGTGCCTGGCAAACAGTAGGCACTGTAGAAATGTGTATAGACCCACATCTATCTAGATGTCTACATGTTCATGTCCAGAGAAGGATCTGTTTCTAGATAGATGTAGAGATATATATGGATAGATTGATGTCTCTCTATCTCTTTATTTTTTCTTATGCTGAAAATGCGAAGAATGCTAGTGTTGGAGGTAGAAAATGTGGGTCTGAATCTTGGCTCCATTAATTAGACTAGTGTGATCTTGGTTAGGTCCTTTCACCTCAGTGCCTCAGTTTCCTCCTCCCACTCACTGGCAGGACTGTACTCACTCCCCCCCAACCCCAAGGTCCCTTTAAGCTTTCTGACTGTGGTTATATATTCAAGGAAGGTTGATGTTATTAAGTGCAGATGATTTCCTAAAGTCTACTCATGATCAGATACTTGGGGGTTTTCTGAACTCTTTCATTTTTGTCAAAACAAATTTTGAGTCAAGAACAAGTTATGCCTTTGGCCCTGAGCCAAATATAAAAGTATGTAGGTCAAACATGTGCATGCTCTTTGTTCCCTGCAAAAGATTTATAATGCTGAGCTCTCAAGTTTTGGGTCTGGCTCATGTGCTGGTCAGGGACCAGCATCGGTGAAAGCCAATGAATGAAACTCAGGGTCTACTTTTTTGAACTTTCATGGAAGGGACTGTGGCCAGTTGAAAGACAAGCAATATTACAGGCTGTTGGCCTCTGGGCAGTGCACTTGACTTTAATGTACTTCCTCTCTCCATGTGTTCAGTGTCTGAAATGATTTTCTATATCTATATCTAAATCAAAATTGATTTTCTATATTTTCTATATCAAAGACTCTCTTTGATGAGTCTTTTTAAAAATTTCAATTAAACATATTTCATTGAAGAAATATATTGGTTCAGATCTGGGGACATCTGCAATTCTATGCCCCCTCAGTTACTTCAATTCTGTAAGTGTCAATAAAGTACCTACTATGTACCAGATATTTGCAATGTTGTGCAGAATGTTTGAGTCATGCACTAACTTTGACATGATCTTATTTTCTAACCATCCATTGTTATCTATATTTCCACTGAAAATGAGCTGCCTCAGTCTGTCTGCACGTTAGCAGATGAGGCGGGGTTGAATTGGTTCGCTCACCTTTAATAGGTTCTCCGCCAGTTGGATGCTGGATTTTCTCTTCTTAAGAATGGATATTACTGCAGGGAAATATGAAAACATTCTAACTTTCAAAAAACACATTTCTGTGACTGTTAGAGATAGTGCTGTTCTTGCTTGTGTTGATGTCAAGCACTTCAACGATCATTCAAGGCATGAGATCCATCATACTGAGGTGAAAAGGAAAAGTAGATCAAAAATGATAGACACAAAGCTCAGAAAACAAGCAGATACTTTCAAAGGGACATCTGAAATATGGCCTAGGCTTCTCACATTTGGAAGGATAGCTACAGGTTAGTTGGAAAAGAAATGCTGCTAACTGTTTTTAGATGAAGGAAATATCTTATCATGGGGCAGATGATGAAAAGACTAGAATTCCTGAAGCCTGGGGGAAAATATTGGATGCTGAAACTCCTTCCCTTCCAGATTCTACTCAAACTATTGTCAGAAGTCTAGGTGAGCCACAATATATGGGTCTTTTTATCAGACATTGGGGGGAGGGGAGATTTGGAGATTTAAAAATAAAAAAACTTTCATGGGCCTGAAAATCTCATTTATGGTCATGGGATCATTAGTTGTGTTTAGCATATGGAGAAGTCAAATAGTTCCAGAATTGCAGAACTTTCCCAATGTAGATGGAATGTGATTGTACAACCTTGCACCATGAAATATGTCCTACAAGGCTAAGAAAGTGGTCCAAGGGATAGAGAGAATCCTACTTCAGTGGCCAGGGAGCTCTTCTTGTCTAAACCCTATTGCATGCCTATGAGCAATGACCAAGGCCAACATGTTGGGCCAAAGTCTACTTAATAGTCAATGGATTTTAAGTGTGGCTTCATGATATAGAATGATAGAGTATTTGTCACCATTTTGTGAAGCCACTTTCAAATAACATAAAGTAAGAGATGACAGCTAAAAAGAAGACAATATGCAGATTTAAAAAGGGTTTTAGATGTGGAAAAGTCATATTTTGTTGCATAAGTAATATATATGCCTATATATAGTATATATGTGATATATATTTATATCTATAGATAGATATGCAGCGTACCTATATTTATATATGTATGTATATATGTATATGTATATATATATAATTTAAGAAGCTCTCTCTGTCTCTAGATAGATAGATATAGATAAATATGCACATATATGTATGTAGTATAAAGACAAGTATGAAGCAGCCCATGCCTTCAAGGAGTTTCTATTTTACTTGGTGAAATAACATATGTACAGAAAATTATATTCAAAATTACTCCAAATGAATCCAGCGTAATTCTGAGACAAGCATGCCATGAGGAGGGCATGGACATCCAGGGCATCAGGAAAGGCTCATGTAAAATAGGTGTGGCTTCAGGAGATCCTTGAATGCTGGACCCAGGATTCTAGAGCCACAGGTGAGGAGAGAGCCTTCCACACCTGGGGAACATCACACAGGCAGGAGACAGAGTATAGACAGAGTCCTGTGAATGGTACCTTGACAGTTTGGCTGGAAGCAAACATTAGTGAGAGTTCTTACTCTCAATCCCTGAAGAGGTTTTATAGAGTCAGATTGTGAAGGATTTTGAGAGCTGATATGAAGAGTTGTATTTGATCCCAGAGGAAGGAAGGAGTCCCCCAAATTCCTTCAACAAGGAAATACCTATTTTTTATGGACTACTGCTTTGGCCACAGTGCTGGTCTTCTATGTAGGCAATACATGATGCCTGTCCTCCACCCTTATTATTACCCAATTGGTGTAAGGAGATACTTGAAGCAGGGAGTCCAGTTAAGAGAAAATGATCTGGGGAGGGGGAGGAGAGGGATAATAGCCTGCAATATGGAGTGACTGAATGAGTGGAGAGAAGGAAAGAGAAGCAAGAGACACCCTGGAGACTTCATCAAACAGACTTGGACGGGGGTGGAATGGGAGTGAAGACTCAGAGGCAGTCTGAGATCTCCACTCTGAGCACCTGGGAAGATGGCTATTTTCTTAGAAGAGTCAGAGCAGTTGGGAATGCAGCGTAGGGCTCTTTGGGATTGTAGCAGAGCCAATGTACAATGCTACAGAGCATTGTAGCTTTGAGCTTATATGCTTTAGAAACCATCAGTTCCAAACTTCATTTTCTATATAAGGAAACTGATGTAAAAAGTAGTGGAGTGACTTGATCAGGGTCAGAAAACAATCATTTACTTAAGGAGAGATTTGAAGTATCCTCTTCTGGATTCCAAGTCTAGCACACCACCCACTACACCATTCATCCCACTGCAACAATAACAAAAACAAAACAAAAAAAGAAAAACGCTGTAAATGAAAACTACGAGGCTCCCAGACTGAGGAGCCATGTCAGGTGGATGCACTCCAGGGGCAGCCTCAGCTTTCGGTAGCAGATATTCCTGAAACATTCTGTATAAATTGAGAACAGAGTCATAATTTCAATGCAGTTCATGTGCTTGGTGCTTCTTAAAACACTGATAAGCATCTTGTAAGACTCAGAATTTTCTCTCAGTGTATGTTTCTGTACACACCCAAAGGGCATCACAAACCTGCTTACAGCAAGGATCAGATGAAACAGTTCCTTCCTATTTAGCACTTGACAAGTCTTGTTGTGTTGTATAAATGCTATCATATCATTATTATTAGTGCTAGGCATGCCTGTCTCCTTCAGAGCAGAAGCCAGCTGCCTTATTCTCAGTAATTGGATAGTTGCCTGTTCTCTGATGTTGAAAACGATGCTTTCCATGGCTAGAGTAGGAACATGGTGCCTTGTCAGAGCAAGCAGCGTCCTATTCCAGTGGTCCATGGGAGAATCCCATGGGTTTGCTGTCAGTCTGTGCAAAACATTGCTTATTTCTACATGAAGGCTTTGGGGTTTATTTTTTGCGGGGGTTAAATATGGTTGAGTCTGGGGCTCTGTTTCTCTGTGTTCATACCCACAAGTCTCTTCACCTTTTATTTATCTCACTTGTGTCTTCTATAAAATGGATGCTAGAACACCCACAGGGCTGCTCAAATGAAATAGGGGTAAAAGACCAAGTAGACCAGTGTAGGGCTCCATTGGTGAGTGTGGGGAAGATCACTTCCACTGAACATTCTACTTTCCTGACCTTTCCCGTTTTCCCCATCCTCCCATGGTTGTTTCTTTCCAGAGAAATAATTTGGTTTCTTCAGTACTTTTCCCCTTCCCCTTCCCACCCTAAATAGTACTCTGAAGGCAGGAACTATTTTGTTCCTTATATTTGCATCCTAGTGCCTAGAATTGCCTAGAACACAGTATATGCTTGTTTAATTGCATTAAACTGAATTTCTTCCATTGCTGTTTTACTGCTCTTGGGCATTACGGAGGACAGAGCTTGGGAGAGGAGAGAATGGAGGATGCCCAAACATGGCAGATAGAATGTCAGCAGTAGGATTGTGGAACATAGCTCTGGCTTCAGGGATTGAAGTCAGTAATTTCAGGATCTTGCCGTTGGGGACTTTGAGAGAGAAGAAAGCAAGGATGATGCTGCTTTACTGGAGCCTAGCAGTCTTGTAGTCTATAGGGCTTGATGGTCCAGTGGATAGAATGATAATTGCAACAATGATGGCATTAATAGTAGTTACTTAAAGGTTTGCAAAGTGTTTGACAGGTCATCCTGGCTCCAAATTTAGTACTGTGTCCACTGGGATAGAGTGATGGATGTGTTAAAGCCAGCCTCAGATACTTAGCTGTGTGACCCTGGCGAAGTCACTTGCCTTTCTGAACCCCTTTCTGCAGATCTTATAGCATCTACCTCACCTGCTTTGTCATGAGGATCAGAGGAGGTGACAAATAGAGATCTTTGCCAACCATGACGAGTGTTTATTAGTGTTAACTGTTACCAGGGAGGTTTTCTCCACTGTGAAAAGAAACTTTTTGTAAAACTTTTGCATCAGGTCATGCTGATCAGCTCCTTTTTTGGCCCACTTTTTTCTGAGGAGATGCAGTTTATGAAGAAGTCCCTGGGATCTGAATTTGAAGACTTTCCAGTCCTAGGGGGAGCTGCCTTAATGTTTACTCAATCAACAAAGACTCTGGGACCCACAGAACATCTCATGCAGCCATTCGTGACCCACAATTAAAAAATGAATGCATGAATGAATCAATGGATCAGTGAATAAACCCAAAGATATAAATAAGAAGGATCCAAGTTGATGAAAATGACCAAGAGTCACAGGATATCATTATAAGTATATACTTTGGAGATTATAAAGCACTTTTAGGCCTGTTCTGACATCTACACCCTCATTTCCAATTCCTAGCTTGTTACACTGAGTCACTGAGAAATTAAACAATGCCTCCACATCTCCCCAGGGTATAGAAAAGAGAAATCAATGCTGATCTAGCCGCTAGAACTGCGTTCTCTATTCAGGATCCCACCACAACCATGTGACTTTGATAATGGCAATAATGACGGGTGTTAGGATGGCACTCCAAAGTTTTGCAGAGGGTTTAATATACATCATCTTATTTCTTCCTTACAATAATCCTGTGATGTAATGCTATAGGCATTATTATCTCCTCACCCCTGGAGAAAGTGAGACTCAGAAAGCTTAAGGGATTCTACTCATGTCATCTGACAGGTAAGAATTTGAGTCAAACCTCTGTCTTCCTCATTCCAAGGGCAGTCCCCAACTCTGTGAAACTTGAGGTATTTATAAGAATTATCATCCCCGTTTTACAAATGGGAGAACCAAGACTCAGAAGCTCTAAAGAGTGTTCCTCACGTTTTCTGCTCTTTGTGCCTCCAAATCTCCCATTCTATTCACTTTGTGGCCTCCTATAGGAGAGAAAGAATCAAGGCTGGCACCAGATTCTTCAAGCTTCCCACCCTCCCTTTCCTGTCCTCCATGCAGCACTGACTGGCTACTAGAAATACATTGACCCCACGTGTCCACTGCAGCCCATATCTGGGTCTTTATGGAACCTGTTTCAGATTTATTTTCATTCCTTCAGATTGACACAGACTTGGCACATGGGAGGGAATTCCTTTTGGGACAGCAGATGTGCCTGATCCATTCGTCTCAGCAGTTTGTGTTGCAATAAGGGGGTAGATTATATTTATATATTTTATATAGATATAAATTTAGATATAGAGATTATATCTCTATATATGTATATGTGTGTATGTATATCCATATATGTATGTATGTACACAGAGAGATATGTGCACACATAGAAACACATATGCACCTCTCTCTATATAATGATATACATAGATAGTATAGAAATATACATACATTCTTCTCACAACATAAATATATGTATGTATATATATTTACATATATTCATACATGTATACATATTCTTTTTGCTACATAAATTATATTTATATGTGTATATGTACACACATATATACATTTATGTTGGAAGAGGAATATATGAGTATATTATATATTATCTATGTGTGTATGTGTATAATATCTATACACACATATATAAAAGTGTGCCTATGCATACACACATCCATATGTTCTTTTTTTCCCACACAGAAAGGGGTATTGAAGGGGGAGGATTAACACCCTAATTTCTGTGATTGTGCAAAGTCGGAATGTGAATAATTTGACTTCAGTTAGTCGTTATCTGCATTCAGAGCTTGTTTTCCAAGAATAAAGGGATGCTTGCAGGTTTGTTGAATAAAGTCCTTATTGTGTCTAATAGTGCCTCTTCATGAAAACATTTCCTCCCCTCCCTCCTACTCGGTGACAAAAGTGTTTTTGCCTTAGAAATTATGTCCTTCTGTTCTTCAATCCCTCTATCCTTTTGACAGTAAGTGGACCAACAACCTCCATTTAGGAGAACAAAATATGTTATGAAAAGAGAAGCTTCTTTGCCATGTACACATAATGCAGTTGACATGCATTCAAAGTTGTAATAATACAGTAATCATTTGAAAGGAGCATTTCCCCAAAAAGTAGGAGGGAAAACAGCCAGCCTGTTTGCATATGAGCTTGTATGGGGTATAGGGTGTTGCAAGTTTGCTTTGTAATAGTTATTTGACAGTGACTGGGGACATGGAATTCTCTGTACTTGGAAAATGCTTCCCACAGTCCTTTCTGTCTGGGAATAGTCCCCTGGTCTCTTAGAAAATCATCCATGGTTGTGTATGGCCCGCTGGTGCCAGTATAATGCCTTGCTCCTCTCTGTACTGCCCTCATTGAACTCTGCAGTTATGGTGGGAAATTCCTGCACTCTGTCAAGTCTTGTTGACTTGCAATCAATGGCATGGTTAGCCATTGGGGGGATGATTTCCCTTCATTTCTGACTCTTGTGAAGCTGGTGTTTGGTGAAACATTTGGGGCTTGGGCAGCGACTGGTTATCCCTCCAGTGGTTTACCAGGGTGGAGTGGCTATACTAGTGATGGGCAAATAGGAGGAGCTCCTTTCTTTGGGTCTGTCCTTTACAAATGCATTCTGGGTTTTTCTCTTCATTCACCTGCACATGCACACACATGCCCATGCCTCTGTCCACATTGTATATTAAGCATTGCTCTCTTGGCATTCCATTAACTGTTGCTGGCTTTGTGTTGCGTTTGTCTCCCCCTTCCCTTCCCTGGAAAGTGTGCCCGTTAGTTTTCTGTTGTGCTAATTATTTTCAAACTGTCCCATCCCCTTTCATTCCATCCTCAGTTTGATTGGTGATGGGGATAGATGAATCTGTTGGAGAAGTTTCTTACTGTGGAGATCAGCATTTCTCTGCATTCCTAGATTAGAGAGTTCTCCCAGATTAACTTTGCCCTCAGTCCAATGGCATTTCAAAGAAGGCCAGCCAAGCCAGTTCTAGGACAGCATGTACCCTGCTGCAGGTTTATTTATAGCAGAAGGCATGCGGGACGTCTCACACTTTAAATTGATTGCATACAAATCTTATTGAAGGCAGGGCTGGGAAGTGGCACCTGGAAATGGTGGCTTTTTGGGAGCAGACTTCGAGTTCTATAGTTTGCATGTGCATGGATGGGTGTATGTGTATATGTGTGCGATGTGTGCTTGTGTGTACATAGATTTTCTTCCCTTGTGCTGAGTTATCGTCAAATAGTCGTTGTTGAGGATAGATAGATTAGAGTTCCTGATTTCCCTTCTGTGTTGTTTTCTCTGACTTGATCTCAGGCCAGAGTAAATAGCCTCATCATGACAACTGTGGGGGATATAAAGCTTCTGCATGGGCTACATAAAGCCAAGTCATCAGGGGAGCCCCAGACCACAGCCTCCTATGGTTGGCTATTTATGGCTCCTACAGAGGCTAGAATAGTTCATGACTTGTTTATCATACATGATTATTGAACACAGCATGGTGATATCATGAGAGGTACATGCATCAGCAAGCATCAAGGCTTGACTGGGGCCATGTCTTCAATCCTTGTGTACACTCTGACACTGCAAAGTGGGTCACAGCCCCATCCAGACCTTCCCCTCCTGAGATTTAGAAAGTTCAGTACCTTTCCATAAATACTCTGTATTTATGAGGGTACACTGCATGCTTGGGAGCGCCTGTCTTTACATATCTGAGATTGCTGCCAGTGAGCCAATGGGACTGTCCATCTGTTGTCTCACTGAATGACAGTCTACTGCCTTACTTGGTCTTTGGGGTCATCTGTGCCACTTTTAAAGTGATAGTTGGGAATCCCTCCATAGGCTACACAGTGTCAATGCTCATCTTTGGCTACCTAGTGAGCTATTTGTGGTCTTGTTTCTTCTGAACTCATGACATTCCATGACTGTTGACTGTATAGGAGCCTAGGACCATAGAACTTAAGGGAGAAGGGATTTCAGTAGTTCCTCTTATCTAATCTCCTCATTTTACAGGTGAAGAAGAAACTAGGAACAGAGCTAGATTGTGAACCCAGGTCCTTTCAGTCCAGACTTTTTAATGAGATAGACTTTGGAGCCAGTGCCGAGTTTAAGAGCAAATAAAACTTTGTTTAGGTTTTCAGGAGAAACGTGAAAAGAGCAATACTATAGAGTCTGAGAAGATGAGTTCATATCCCTGTTCTTTCTGTCTCTGTCTCTCTGTCTCTCTCTGTCTCTCTCTGTCTCTCTCTCTCTCTCTCTCTCTGTCTCTCTGTCTCTCTCTCTGTCTTTTTCTGTCTCTCTCTCCCTCTCTCTCCCTCTGTCTCTCTGTCTCTGTCTCTGTCTCTCTCTGTCTATCAGTCTGTCTCTAGATTTCTACATCCTTCTCAGCAGAGTGAGTCACTTGGACCAAATGATGTCAAATATCCCTTCCAAATCAGGATCTATGATCTTCTGATTTTGTTTTCAGGGTGACAGGCAAGGCTTTATTTTTCTTAGCTGAACTAGAGCTTGCACTCACATAGAGGAAGGATCAGCCTGGTTCTGCCTGGTAGATTTAAAAAGAGTGGACAGGAGAAAAAGGAAAATGGAGCTAGAGTCAGACTCAAAGTCAAAGGACTTTTACTGAGCACCTATTATGTGCCAAATGCTGGCTTCACAAAGAAAGATCAAAACAGTCCTTTCTCTCCAAGAGTTCATGGTCTAGTGGGGAAAATAACATCAGCATGTCCCATATAGAGGGGCAAATGTGGAATGAGGGGAAAATTTCAGGGGAATGGCATGAGAATTCTGGATGACTGGTCAAGGCTAGCATGCCTCCACTCCCCATGCCCTAGTCCTCCCTTCTGTGGCCTGAAATTCTCCTTTTTATTCAACCAATCCTCATAATAATGAGTCTGGGTCCCTTCCCTATCCTGGCCACTGTTATATGGATGTCATCATAAATTATGAATGTCATCGTAAATTGTGCTACCAAGAATCCCTGAAAGGATAATGGGAAGCCCAATCACCTCAGAGCACACCAACCTGATCATCCCAGAATATGACAACCCAATCACCAAGCCAATATCTTAGGAAGATTCTGAAGATCTCTTAGTAGGATAAGGTACCAGACACTGAGGTCCTCACTCAAACTCAACTGCCAAGGATTCAAACTAAGCATCAGAGAGCACTACTTTGATGGACTGGTCACGTTGTTCAAATGCCAAATGTACACTTGTCAGAAAGACCATTTTATAGAGAACTCACATAGGGCAGGCAATCACATGGTGGTCAGAAGAAGTGATACAAAGACACTCTCAAGGTGTCTCTCAAGAACTTTGGATTTATTGTTCAACATGGGAGACACTGGCACAGGACTGCTCAGCATGGTGTGCTGAGATTAGAAAGAGTGTTGTGCTCTATGAGCAAAGCAGAATTGAGACAGCACAAAGGAAATGTAGGATGTGTAAATTTGGAGTATTCACCCTAAATGTTCACGTGAACTATCTGTGCCCCATCTGTGGTAGAGCATTCTGAGCTTGTATTGGTCTGATCAGCCACAGTTTAACACATTGAATCTTGACTCTAGCATGGTTAGGTCATTTTGGGCCTCTTTGACAACAAAGGACAACAACTAACCAATCCTCTTTATATGAAGAGGTCATAAGTAGGTTTTCCTGGGGAGTGTATTGAAAGTCTCTTACCAAAGCTTATTAACATCTGTTAAATGTTGACCCAAAGAATGAGAGATATGGAAATGCACCTCCCACATCATCCCAGCCCCAATTTTTGTTGGTGTTTTGTTTTTTTTCCTGAGAGGATTAGAAGTGTAGACATAGAAGACTAGAAGCAGAGCCTGACTTGGGTGATTCATTGTTGGTCAGCTTGATGACATTATTTTTTCTCTCTTGGATTCTTCTTCTCCCCTTTAAAAAGTTATAAGAAATCGTTTTAATCTATTGGGAAATAAAAATGATACATGGCACATTTTACTGATGTTTTTGTACATTTCCTACATTTTCCTAAACTCTTCCCTCCTCCCTCTCCCCAATACTACAGTAGAAGAAACATAAATGAATAAATTCATATGAAAAAATCTGAAAGAATATGCAGCATTCTATATCCATAGGGCTTTACCTTTCAAAGACATGAGGCAAGTGCCTTCTCATGGCTCTTCTTTGGGGCCAGATATTGACAATTATAACTTTGTGTAGTATTGTTCTTTTTTAAAAAATTTACTCTTTCTGTATTTGACCAATATTATTAAATATGAGTATTTCCATATGCAAAGAGCAGAAAAAGAATATTATACATGAACCCATAAATCTACTACTTATATCTTGCATTAAAAATTTAAAAAATAACTAATATATTGGTATTCTACATAACTTGGATGAGTAGTCTTTAAGAGATGTGTTCCTCAAGACTTATATGAATTGATGATGAATGGTGAGCAGAACCGGGAGAACACTATACACAGTAACAGCCACAGTGCGTGGGGACTGTATCTGATAGACTTAGCCCTTCACAGCAATGCAAGGACCTAAAACATTCCCAAGGACTCTAGAGGTAAAATGCCATCTACATCCAGAGAAAGAACTATGCAGTCATAACGCAGAATGAAGCAGACTATTTTGTCTTTTGTTATGTTTGGTTTTGTTTTGGTTTGTCTCGTGGTTTCTCCCATTTGTTTTAATTCTTCTATGCAATATGACTAAGATGAAAATATATTTAATAAGAATGTATGTGTAGAGCCCATATAAGATTGCATACCATCTAGGAGAGTGAGGAGAAGGGAGGGGGAGACAATTTAAGACTTATGGAAGTGATTGTTGAAAACTGAAAGCAAATAAATTAATTAAATTTTACAAAAGAGATGTATTCCTTTTTGAGATCTACTTGAGAACATATATATATATATGTATATGCACATATATGTATATATGTGTATGTGTATGTTGCCTTCCATAAATATCATAGTTTTGTGAATTTCTCCTTAAAACCTCTTCATTCTAAAGGATCACTATGATGTTTTACAAAGTGTAGGCATCAAGCATATCCAGCCATATCTATTTACCTGCCTTTCTATCCATCTGTCTGGTCTATTTCTCTTGTCAGAATCTGGTATAGAGAGTGTGGATTAAGGGCACAGAGCCCCTGAGGCAATTGGAGAAGGTAGACTTCTTGGACATATGTGGAAAGGAGGACAGTTCAGTTTGATTCAGCTCAGTGGGTACTGCGAGTTTACTATGTGTTAAGCCCTAAGGATACAAAGGCAGAACAAACAGCCCCTACCCTCCAGGAACTTACCATGAGGGATCAGAAATGTAGATAATCCAGTCAGTCCGTGAAATGTATATTAAGATCCTCCTATGGGTGGTAGAGCCAAGATGGCAGGCATAATTGTGCAGCTCAGCAGCAATTATGGAATTAGATTACAGAGTGAACTCCATTTCCCATCCATGCTGCTGGCCCAGGAAAATACTTAGGACTCCCTTTGTGACCAGCCTAGGCATCTTGTTTCTGAGCAGAGGCTGAGGGCAAAATGGCAGTTCTACGTCCTTTGTACAACTGCTTGTTTAGTCACATGGGGGAATGGTCTTGATGTCGCTCTCATTCCTCTCTCTTGTTCTTTGTCCTTCAGGGAGCTGCCATTCCCACGGCCTCACCTCCAGCCTCCACACCGGTCACAGGGCACAAGAGAATGGTTATCCCCAACCAGCCACCTCTAACAGCCACGAAGAAGTCAACCTTGAAGCCCCAACCAGCAAGTCAGCCCTCACCCATCCCTGTGGCTCCCGTAGGAATGCTGAAGCCTCAGCCAGTTCCAGCCTCCTATACCACTGCATCCACCCCCTCTAGGCCCACATTCAATGTCCATGTGAAGTCAGCCCAGCCTAGCTCTCACTACATGCCTGCTGTTTCACCTGGACAGTACTACAGCTCAGGACCAAGCCATGCGTATGCTCCTCAGGGGCCTCCTGCTCCTGGGCCTGCTCATTATACCCCACCAGCATCCCGGGGAGGCCCTGAATATGGCTATGCTCCACCACCTAGCCGCCAGCCTGAGCCTGCTTATGGCTATGGCCCCAATCAAGGCCGGTACCAGGATCCTTATTACTCAAGCTACGGGGGACGAAATGGCTCTGAACCAGGTTACGGCCAGCAGAATACCTGGAAACCTGAGCCAAGTTATACTCCTTCTCCATCTGGGACCCAGAATCCTGCCGGGATGTACCAACCCCCAGAGACCAAGAAGACCTACATCACTGATTCAGTTTTAGCTCCCCAAACCCCAGCACCCCAGCAGCCTAAGGTAAGATGACAATTAAGGTGAAACTGTGGGGAAGTGGTAGGGAACGGTGGGTCTGGGTTATTCAGGGACAAGATTGGGGGATGCTTGGCAGGAGACACAAAGTCTGTCTCTTTGAAGACACAAAGACTCATACAGACTTTTCCAGGGTGGTTCCTATAATGTGTCAAACAGACTCCAATTTGGAGCTCGCTCCCAGAGGTGTTGGCTTAATGCAGCATCCGCTGACCTTAGGCTGGTTATGCAGTATCTCCAGACCTAAGTCACCTCATTAAGGAAGTGAAAGGCTTAATCTTGGTTCTCTCTACCTTCCCTTTTTCCTCTGATGATCTGTGATTCTAACCTCTCCCAATTTATGTCAGCAAATATTTGTTACTATATGCAAGGTATTCTACTCAGACCTGGGGATTACAGTGACAAAACAAATCAAAGCTAACCAGCAACAAAATAGTCCTTGACCTCAAGGAGCATACAGTCTACTTAGCAATGAAATGGGTTCTCCATAAAATAAATACAAAGTGTCTTCAGAAGTGAGAGAGTGCTAATAAGTGGGGTGGGGAATTCAGAAACGGGCTCATTGAGAAGGCAGCATTACTCTGTGCTTCACCAAACAAGGAAGAATCGTTGAACGGCATTGTTTCAAGATGGATGTGGATCTCTTCAAACCCATTATGGCAGTACGCTCATGGCTGGCTTCTCTTTAGATAGGAGTCAGTCGAGTCTGTAAAGATTGGACCTTGCGCACAGTTGCCTAGACAGTAAACAACAAGGGAAGACATGAGAGCAGTGGTTCTGGTCTCAGTTCCTGAGCTCTCCTCAAGCCCCAAGGTATTGATTTCCTGAAGGTGAATCCACCGAGTCAGGAGAGGTGAGCAAGCCTCTTGACACTATCTCTGTCCCCAGCCTGTGAAATGGGGCCAGCTCTGTTCTCAGCTTGGCCCTTTTCCCCAACAGCACTGTAAGAAATAATGAGGGCTGACACCTCCTGCCCTGATGGTGGTTTGGGGGCACAGACAGGGAGGTGGGTGGTGTCTGATAATCTGTAAGGCTATTTGAGAAACCCAACCCCCGTGGTATAAATCAAAGTGCTTTCATAGTTTGGCCCTGGAAGAGGCCTGAGTTCCCAAGACCTGTTTTGGAAAAATCAGAGAGAGATTATTTTAGCTCTTCACAAAGATTAGCCCAATTAGCCTAGCTGGACAGCCTTGCCTTTGTTCCAATCCAGCACCAAGTTTTGAATGGCCCCCTTTGACAGACAAAGCCAACAATTCTAGGGAAATGGGATTCAGTGGTTGTATACTCTGCTAGTGCCACAAGACCCTCTCTCATAGAGTGTTAAAGTCAAAGCTGCTGCTTGGCAATGGCCAAAGTCATTGGGCATGCATATCTACCCCACCAGGCTGAGAGAGTCTCTCCCATGGCCCTGGGAATGGAGTAGGGTGGATTTATGGGAGGGTCGCAGAGGAGAAGCCTGTCTTCTCCTGGCCCCTGGCAGTCTTGTCATAGCAGACAAGGTTGGATGGGGTAGGGGTGTTTGGGAAGAGGTGGGCCTGAAGCTCTTGAAACCTTCCCAGGTTTCTCAGTGTTCTAAAAAAATCCTTTTCCCATCCCAAGAATTCCCATCCTTCTGAGACAGGCAGTTCACCCAACTGAGATTTGCTTCTAGAGGTGAATTGGCCCACATGAAAAGACCCTGAAAAAGGCTCACAGCTTGTGCTGGGGATAAGCTCCCTACCACCCCCATTCAGAGCAGGGAAGCTTGTGCCATCTCTTAGCTAACGAGTTACTAGAAAGAATGTGGCATCCTCCCCTTTCCCATTTGAATTAGTTTGTCATCCTCAATAATCTAGCATATAATTATAGAGACGCCATTGGTTTCTTATGTCAGTTATCTATCAAGAAGGTTTGTTTTTCAACAATGTGACACATTCTTAGCATCGAGTTCAACTGCGTATTAGGATAATTAAAGCCCAATGGCACAGTTTGTATGTGTGAGCACATGCACATGGGTGCTGTTTTTTCTTGAGATAGATTCCAGGTTGACATTCAGCCATCTGCCTGTATTTTAGGAAAGGGGAGCAGAGGTCTCTGGAGCGACAAACATCTCCAATGTGTGTAGGTTATTTTCTTTCATACCAGAGCTCTGAGCTGAACACTGGTGTATTCAGCTGTCATTGTACATAGAGTCCATCATTGTTCTGATATTGACTCAGCTTGGCCTGGTGCAATGATGACTTGTCCGGTGGGTGGTAAGTCCTCAGCTCCAGGGCCTCCTCTCAGCCCTTGTGTGGACTTGGCTTCCCGAGCTTGGGAAAGTCTATAAACCTCTTTGTGCCTCAGTTTTGACCTCAAGAAAGTGGGATGTCATTTCAGCTAATTAATTAATGATTGCAAAGTGCTTGGAAATTTCCCAGTGCTGTATAAATGCTGAGTGAGTACTATTCAGCAATGCCTCTGGCTTGTGTTTATTTTTAATTTTGTAGTCACTGATGGAAAACTTGCTCGCTCACCCCCATGTCGGAGAACAATTCTCGTCTATTGATTTGAGAAGTCCTGGCTTTGGCCATTTTTTCCTTTAACCCTTTAACATAGGAGATCCAACTGAAATTTTATTTAAATCCTTAGGAGAAATGAGTTGAGATTTTTGGTATTTGGTTTTATTTTTTCCCTTCATTTCACAAACAATCTAAATAGCCACTTCTATTGTATTCCCACTATTTAAAAAGAATTTAAAACTGTAAAGCTTAGTGGTAATGGAAAACCAGATATCCCTGAGATTAGCTACTTTGTTCATTAATAGCAGGGATTCCATGGCATGAAGGATTCAGAAAAGCCATGTGATACCATTCCTGTGCCTTCTGCAGAAGCTCTGTTTACCTTCAGAAGAGATGACCAGGGTGATGATGATACAATTCATTATCCAAGAATCTCAGCATGGGAAGGGACCTCGCAGGCCTGGCCAACAACACTCCCTAGCACACCCAACTGGCTGCCATGCCCACTCCTAACCACCTCCAAGGTGAAGGACCGGAGCATATTTCCTTATAAGACACCTTAGAACAGCCTTTGGTTACAGGGAGGATTCTGGTTTTATTTCCTAACATGCCACCTACCCCTCTGTATTTGCTGCCCATTTGCTCTAGGATCAATCAGAATTTAATGTAATCCCTTTTCCACATGACAGGCTTTTAAATACGGAAGGTGGTTCATATGTTCTACTCTATCCCCTGAGTTAACTCTTTTCCAGGCTTAATGGCCGTTGTTTTGTTTAACCAATCCAACCAATCCTCCTTTGGTGTGACCTCAAAGCCTTTCACTCTTCTGGACACCTTATACTTATACCTTATATATATAGGGAATTTATAGCTTTTAAATGTTTATCTTAATCGGAAAACCCAAAGGGAAACCTAAGGTTCATGTGTGGTCCAACCAAGGCATCACCATGCATCCATCTCATTCTTATTCCTGGAATCCTCGTCTCCCTTAATGCAGTCTAAATGTGAATTAGCTTCCTTGACATTCGGGTGCGTCTAAGTGGTAGCTGGCTGAGTCAGGAAGACCCAAGTTCACACCTGGCCTCAGTCACTTACTAGCTGTGTGACCCTGGGCATGTCACTTAACCCTGTTAGCCTCAGTTGCTTCAACTCTTGAATGGACTGGAGTAGAAAAGGGCAAATCACTCCAGTGCTTTTGCCAAGAAAACCCCAAATGGGGTCCTGAAGAGTCAGACATAAGCAAAACTGAACTGACAACCTTAACCTTCTTGACTGCTACATCCCTCTGATCCCTAGTATTTGGCTTGCAGTCCATAACATCCCCGTGCGTGTTTTTGGTGAACTGTCTTCTGTCTCTTGTTGGTATGATATTGAGTTTTTTTACATATAGTGTTATCCAATTCTGTCTTTTTTTGGTGTATGAAGACTTTTTATTTGAATTGCAGCTAATCTGTCTTCAAGAGGTCCGACTTTTGGTTCTCCTTCTCCTCCTTAGGAACCTAAAAATAGTAATAGAATGAGTCAAACAACTCAACTCATCAAGTCATAGATCATGGTAAGAATAATCCTTACAATTGCTTCCTTGGTAGTAATTCTGAAACATGTTCAAGCAGACAAGAGTCTATTAGGGTCTGCAGAGGTGCCAAGAAGCCATGAGTGAGACTTATGCCTCAAAGGGCTTATTCCCCATGAGGTAAAAAAGAGGAATCTGCATAAATAGATAGTGACTAGTATGTGATTAGTATCACATGATGCAGCCCACTGGTCTGAGAGCAGAGGGATGTGAATGGGCCTCCCTCAGGTATCATCACTGGAGGACTTGAGGGCATGATGTCATGAGGTGTTTGTGGCCAGCCCAGTGTGCATTGTTCACTGCAGTTCTCCACCAGAGTGATGGAAACTGAATCCTATTGGTGGTTTTCAGCTGGGCCTAAGGTAGGCCTCAAGGATTCAGTGCCTGGGAAGGAAGAAGAGGTGTTGAGAGGATCAGAACAGAGGGATGGAAAGGAAAAGTCATTCTGGCAATTTCTGTTGAAAGACCAATGACCTTTACCTTCAAACTTTTCCCTTTGCCTTGCAAATAAATATATTCCAAATAAATTCCAAATAAGCCATGGCTGGGGAAGTCTCTCTTAACATCCCACAGGCTTTAAATTTCATCATTCTCTGAGTCATGCAGACAAGAAATATTGAAACATTTTATAGGCATTTAAAAGTTTTAAAAGAGAGAAATTTAGTATCAGATGGCCAGAGAGCACTTCAGGGGTTTCTATGGAGCTTTCCGGTATGAGTAGCCTTCCGAACACCTGAAAGTAGAGGGATGGTTCTGAAAAGGCCAGTAATCTGTGGATGCTGGGGCCAAATCCAGGATATTTTGTCTAAATGGGTCCAGGAAGAGATTCTTGGTAAAAGAGGTCTGTCTTTGTAGTTTTAACTCCATTTATATTGCTGGGTCAGATGAGATTAAGCCGTCATATATTCAATGCCTTTTGAAGCAGCTTGGGGACAGCATTTAGTGGAGACATGCTTAGAAATGAGGAGGACTTGGGTGTAAGTCTCATTTCTGACACCTGCTAACTGTGTGACCTTGGGCAAGTCACTGAAACTTTCATTAATCTATGTCACTCTATGAAGAGAAGTTTCAGTAAGTACTTACCTGCCTTCGGGGGGACAAAGTTCTCAGCATTTAGCAATGATCAGTTTACCAATACCAATTAAATCATAGGTCTAGTAACTATCCCTTTCCTATATCACAGCCATTATGTTTATCACCAGATGAAATTGCTTTGGTTATTTATTTATAGTTTGGAACTTTCCAACCCTCTCCCTTCCTTTATGTTGCTTTTGAGTAAGGAGCAGCCCCTCCCCCTGTGTTTCAGACCCTTTGTTAATCTGCTAGGACAATGTTTGAAGGATTGGATTTGCAGGAATTTATTACCTTGGCATGGGGAAAATGATCATTTGGCAAGATACCTGCGGCATTCATATTCCAAAGTTACAGGGTCAGGCCTCTCTGGAGGTCATAAGTTAGACGTCTGTAGTCTTTCAGCAAAGCTGGACTCCTTGTTGGGTATACTGTGGGACAGGGCACTCCTGTTCAGGAGGGGTTGACTTAGGTGACCCCTTACAATCCTGGGAACCATAAGAAATTGAGCCCCTACAGAGGAGGGCATGACTTCCAAGATCCAGAGACAGCTATGGGGAAAGTCACATTGCCAGGGAAGACTGGGAGATTGAGTCAGAATGGGAGTTTTGATAGCAAGTATTGGTCTGTAGAGACAGAGATCAAAACGGTCCAGGTGAGAGATGAATAAGGCCTGCATGAGGGTTGTGGCTCACAGGAAAAGAGAGGGAAGGTCAAGTGTAAGAAATAGGAAAAAAATTCTGCTGGGATTTAAAAAGCATTCAAAAAGATGTGCCAAGTGTGAGGCAGGTGACGGTCTAAGCATGTCCCTGAGGGGAAATAGCTCTAATAGTGTTTTAGCCTTAGCAGATTCCTGGGTTCTTGGTAGGAATGCTGGGGGAAGGTGGGAGCACTTTTTCCTTTTGTCCCCATATGTAGCATAACATTAATAAGAACAATTATCACAAGTTATTATTAATATTCATTTGTTTTAACGTGCATAGCTCTACCTTGTTCTCATAAATAATAGCTGTTATCAATTATCATTAATAATATTCCTTCTTTTCTTTTCTTTTCTTTCTGTAATATCCTTCATAGCATTTTTGATAACTGTTAATAATAATTGTTAACAATATTAGTCATCATTATTGGTGCCTGTTTTTCTGTTATTTACCTTATTTCATGGTCAGTTATATTAAAACTAATTAATATTAATTATTAAGAACAACACTTATTGTTGTCATCCTCTTTTCCTTTATAAAGATTATCATGGTAATGGTGATATGCATGCTGGGGACAGGGACCAGATCAGTGAGAGGGGAATAGTTCAGGGTCGTTCCTCTGGGTTAATGGCACTCTTAGTGGTTTCAGCTGCGCCCGTCAGATTCATAAGATCAAGTGACTCAAAATCTTTGTTATCATCTGTTCTGTCTGACTGGTCATGTGAATCTTCTCATTGACTCACCATTGGACAGGTGAGCTGTGGCCTTGAGAACTAAGGTTGTGATAATGTTCAAGAAGAAATATTAGGCCACTACTAAACACTGTTGGTCAGGATGGATACTGCCTTTTCATTGGGAGAAAGAAGACTTAAGCTGAATGTGATTTCATTGTGATAAAAAGGACTACAACTTTCCTGGAGAGTTTTGGGTTGTGTGTCAGTATAGCTCTTTGCATCTTTCACCTCTCAGTTTTTGTACCACTGGTCCCCCATCTTTAGTATGAACTCCTTCCTCCTCTTGTCGTCTTGGAATCCCTAGCATCCTCCTGAGAGTAGCCTAGGTGCCACCTTCTGCATGAAGCCTTCTCCACCTTCTCCCAAGTGTTAGCATTGTCTGGATCTCAACATTATATTTCACTACTTTGTATTCCCTCCTCTCTGGTAACTACTTTTGAAGGTAATTTTTTTCTTTGTGCCCCGTTCTCCCTCACATCAAGACAGTATTTAATACATATTGTTGAAATGTCTTTATTGCATTGAAAAGAAATCTCCATGTGAAAATCTATGCCACCAATCTATGTTGGTGATGACCCATTGAGAGTCATGTGTACATTAAGGGGAATGTTCCCTCCAGTGATCCAAAGGGCAACATCCATGCTCAGCATCATCACTGTCATCACCTTCCAAACAATGCCTCTCTTCATATTAATGAAACAACCCACCATGCCCATGACCCCAGGACATTTCTGGAAGGATGGCCATATCCTTGACAGGAGGAATGGAGATCTATGGAGATTCTAAGGCCAATCTTTCCATTAAAACATGATGACCTTGCCTCTGAGAATGTAGAGAACACTTGCCCCTGGGATGGTAATTAGAAAATGCTATAGGGGAATTGACACTTTATCTGAGCTTTGAGAAAGAAGACAAACATTCTGAAACAGAAAGGTGAAAAGAAAAGGGCCTTCTAGGCATTAAAGATAGCTGGGGCAAAGGTGTGGAGGTGGAAGCTAAGATTCCTAGTCTTTAGTTAGTTATTCAACTTCTTTATGGTTCCTCTTTCTCTAAAAGTACCATGCAGCTTTCTCATTCGTTTGTTTGTTTGTTCATTCGTTCATTCATTCATTCCTTTTGTATGTTTGACATTTAAGTAAAACATCTTCATTTAAATAGGATTGTTTATGGAGAAAAGACTTTTTATACCCCATTCTAAGATGTGCAGATACCCTGGAGACTTAGTCAAAATAGCGAGCCAGACAGCAAGCATCCTATTCTTACTCACTGAGAATTGTGATCTTGGATGGAGAGGGTAATGAGATATAATGAGAAATGTAGCTGATATAAAAATCTTTTTAAAAAAACTTATAAAATTGTTATTTCAAAAATAAAAAGTAAACCTTTCCATCACATTTTAAGGTTTTCAAACCTATTTATTATTTACCTGTTATCTATCTAAATAATCCTGTTTGATCTTTAGATCAACCCTAGGAGAAAGATCTTGTTATCCCATTTTAGAGATGAGGAACGTAAGGCAGAGAGAAGTTAAGTGACCTGCCCAGCATCACACAGCTAGGAAGTATCTGATGCAGGATTTAAACTCAGGTCTTCTTGACTCCAGGCCCACTTCAGTGGAAATCTCTGCAATATTTAATCAATCAGTAAATAGATTTTGCATGAACTAACTTATTTTTGAGTCTGTGGTCCATTCTGACATCCTTGTCAACAGTGTCAGTGTCTGCCTCCCCTTAGTCTTATATTTTGCTTTATTCTTCCAACTCTTTATCAGGAACTTATCTCCCTTGGCTGCCTTGATCATGTTCCTTGTCCTTGCCATCCCTGACTCTTGCCAAGGACATTTGGAATTCCTGTTCCCCTGTGCTGGGTTCCTCTTCCAACTTCATGTCATCTGCAAACTTAATGAGAGTGTTTTCTGTTCTGTAACCAGCCATGAAGCTGTTTGCCACTGCTGGGCTTGAGACCAACCCCTCAGAAAACCTCATATCCTGATGGGTCTACAGTGATTACAAGCCAATTACTCAGTAGCCAGGGGTGTAAATCGTTAGATCTGTCTGAGTCGAAAGCATCTGATTTATATAACACTTCTCCAGGTTCTGTGTTCTTCCTGCTTTAAGTTATTGAGGAGAAAGCTGGTTATATGCCCAAGCTCTGTAAACATGAACTCAACTCAGATTGTTTCTCTCATTCTAGCTAGTACCAGTTTTTTTTTTCTTTTTCTTTTATTTTTTGGGAAAAAAAGTGGGGTTTCACTGTGGTCTATAAAGTTAAGACATTTGAATGCAAGTTTATCATTGTGTAAAACCACAGGGTAATAATTACATTCAGTAAAAAGAGTGGAAGTCACTGTCCAGCACAAGCCAGCGACCAATCAGCAGGGCCAGAATGTGTCCTCAGGAGTAGACCTTCAGAAGTAAGAACGCGACTGATGGTACCCCCACATTTATGATTGTCCTTCGATCTCTGGCCATTGAATGGACTAGAATTGAAGATGACTCAGTTCTTGCTTATAAAGAGAAAGATTAAGTTGTGTTATCACTTTCTGCCTTTCCCAGCTTTCTTCTCAGTTGCTAGTTGAAATGTGTTGTTGAGAAAAGAGATGAGGGCTACCTACCCACGATGCTTTGTCTTCAACTTCCTCCTCCAATGAACTCTGTAGTTGGGGACTTTATTTTGTGGTGCCAATCAATTGGTCAGCAAACATTAATTAAGCACATGTTGTATTTCAGGTGCTGGGTAGGTGCTATTAGTCAGGTAAAGGTGAAAAAATCCCTAGCTCGCTCAAATTCCTTTCTATTAAGAGAATTTTAGGCACAGATGGATGAGGTACAAGTCTCTAGAGAGGAAGCATCCCAGGACAGCTCAGGGCATCCAAAAGTCCTTTTGTGGCATGTAATGCCTCCATGGAGTTTCGGAGGGAGCTAAGGAATCTCTTCAGTCCTCCAACTACAAGAATTTATCAAATGCATACTATGTGTCATGCATTATACTTTGTCCTAGGGATATATACAAAGATTGAATAATAATTCCTCTCTAAGAACATGTCATAGGAACTCTTAGTATAATGGCATAGGACAGGTGATAGAGTGTCATGGGTAAGGAATAGTGAGAAGGTCGATTTGGATGACTTGCATATTGTAGACTGGAGTGTAATGTATAATAAAACTGTAAAGACAGGCTTGAGCAGGCTTATTTATATGTGATTCCCAGATAATAAAGAATCACTGGAATCTATTGATTAAGGAATGATATGGTCAGTCCTTTGTTTAAGGAGGATGACTGTGACAACTTTGAAGACCTTGGAATAGAGACGGTTGAACATATAGTCCAGGAGACAAATTAGGATACTCTTTGGCAGTTGAGGCAGGAGATGATGCTACTCAAAGTGGTGCCCACATGAATAGATAGAAAGGATCAGAAGGAGGAAATGTTTAGAGGAAGCCATGTCCATATTTGGCAACTGTCTAAGATGTAGAGAGCTTCATTCCAAGTTTGGTGGACCAGCTGTACAAAGGTGGGGATGAAGCATTTTGTGTGAGGAAGAGGGTCATTCATTGGACTGGAAAAGAGAGCCCTAGGTAAGCTGGTGGGGATAGCTTCGTGTCTGCAAGTTATGAAGGGATTGGAAGGTCAATGGGAGGACTTGGGAGTCCCTGGAGGGAAGTAATGGTGTCAGCCCTGACCTTTTGGAAGGTCGCTCTGATAGCTACGGGAGGATGAGTTGAAGAGGGGAAGACTTGGCAGAGTATCGAGTGTGTATCATTACTAAGAGATGTAGCTTTTGTTCAATATCATGACTTCCACATTCATTCTGAGAGGCAGTTCTTGGATACCGTTCTTCAGATTTCTCATCTGAAAAATGAAGGGTTACTCCAAATGCCTTCATTCATTCATTCGGGTCCTCATTTAACCAGTTCTTTAATTGTATGAGGCAAAGTATCCTGGTCCGTTCTGACTGGTGATGAAAGTAGGGTCCTTCCAGCTCCTCAGGGTTATAATTCAGCCATAGAAAGAACCAAGCAAACTGGTGCATCCTGGAATTCACCATGTGGCCTTGGCCATCACTTTAAAGGTCAACCTGGGTCAGCAGTCATGGAAGTTGAACTGAGGACTGTCTCAGTCCCCACATCCTGTGGCAGAAGAGTGTCTCCACATGCAAAGTGAAGAATTATAACTAAACAAACAATGCCTGTTTGCTCAAGAGCGATGTAATTTCACCCAAACCTGTGGCCTGCTTGCCAAATGCCAGAAGTCGCATTGTTTCAGACATTGTTATGAATAATGTATAACCTCATCGAAGAGGAGGTTCCTGGGAATGGGGAAGCATGTTTAAAAAGAGCAATGAAAAACAACTCCATAATCGGGTCATCTGAGAGGTGGAGGAAGCAAGAGCTCTCTGATTATCCAAGTTCATTCGCCATGATCTCCAACACACAAACTTGGGGACACACACACACACACACACACACACACAGGACAGCTAGACAGAGTAATTAATCACAAGGACCTCAAGCCTTGGTCCTTGAGAACTGGTGGAGAGAGATGGGCTCAGACCCCAGACAAGGGCTTGGGCTGATCAGTCTAAGTGCATTTTGAAAGTCTGGTTTCTTAAACTTTGTGCGTGTGTGTGTGTGTGTGTGTGTGTGTGTGTGTGTGTGTGTGTGTATGTGTGTGAGAGAGAGAAAGAGAGGGAGAGGGAGAAGGAGGGAAGGAGGGAGAGGGAGAGAGAGAGAAGGAGAGAGAGAGGGAGAGAGGGAGAGGAAGAGAGAGAGAGAGAGAGAGAGAGAGAGAGAGAGAGAGAGAGAGAGAGAGAGAGAGAGAGAGAGAGAGAGAGAGAGAAGAGCTTTTGGTAGCATGTGGAGGTTTATTGATTCAGGAATAATTTATTTTTTTTAATTTCTATTTATTATTTATTTATTTTTAACATTCTTTTCTTTTTAAATTTTGAGTTCCCAATTCACCCCCTCTTCCCCAGCCCCACTCATAACTACTGAGAAGGTGAGCAATATGAGGCCACTTATATATGTGAAATCATATAGAACACATTTCAATGTTAGTTACATTTAAAAAAAATAAGTAAGAAAAATAAAGTGAGAAATTGATGCTTCACTGTGCACTCAGAGCTCATCAGTTCTCTCTGTAGGTGGAGAGCATGTTGTTCGTCATGAGTTTTTTGATCCTTGGATCCTTGTATTGATCAAAGTCTTTTACCATTTTTGATTATCACCACAGTGTTGCTGTGACAGCACAAGAGTGGTTCTTTTCATTTCACTTTGCATCGGTTCATTTATTTCTTGCCATGTTTTTTTTTTTTCTGAAACCATCCCTTCATCATTTCTTGTAGTATAGTAGTATTCCATCACAATCACATGTCATACCTTGTTCAGCCATTACCAATTGATCAACATCCCCTCAATTTCTATTTCTTTACCACCACAAAAAGAGTTGCAATATAATTTTTTCTTTAATCTTATTGGGATATAGATCTAGTAATGATATTGCTGAGTCACTGTTTTATAGTCCTTTGGACAGAGTTCTGAATTGTTTTCCATAATGGTTGGACCAGTTCACTTCTCAGCTAGCAATTAATTAGTGTACCTATTTTACTTATCCCCTCCAGCAAGTGCAGTTTCTGTTAGGTGTGAGGTGGTACCTCAGAGATGTTTTAATTTGCATTTCTGCAATCAATAATGATTTAGAGCATTTTTGCCTATGACTAGTGATAGGCTTTGATTTCTTCTTCTGAAACTGCCTTTTTACATCCTTTGACCATTTATCAGTTGAGAAATGAGAATAAATCTTTCAAATGAATAAAATAATATTCATGGGATCACAGAAGTCAGTTAAATTAGGTGTATATATGTATATGTGTATGTATATGTATACATACATGCACACATAATATACATATTATGGATACATATACATACATACACATATATAATATACATATTATATATGTATACATACATGCATACATTAAATATATATATGTAATTCATGGACCCCTGTGCTGTACTTTTATGAACCTTGGTTTGTGTCTAGCTTATAGAGAGAGTTACGGTGGCCTAGGGCAACAAAGCTTTAGGATGCAGACTCATTTGTGAAATGTCCCCTTGGAGGACAAATCAAGAGGATATTGACAGAAGTAGAACAAGATAGGCAGGTATTGCTGTCTCACAGTCTGGTCTACATTGTTTTATGAACTATCACATCACTAATATCACAGATTCATTGTCTTATTTACCCAAGTGGATGGTGGAAGACCATCATTGTTGGGTAGCAATATGGCCTCACCAAACAATGAAAGCTCAAGAGGATCTACATAAAGTGGAAGGAGAAAATGTACTAAATCAATCATATGCAGCAGTTTATAGACAAAGATGGCAAGGAGAACAACAGACAGAAGAAAAATAGAACACAGATCTGTCAATATTATTGTGACAGTTTTTTTCATCAATGACAACCAAACTAATACCCCATTTTCCTATCTGCAAGTCTAAGAGGAAAGCTGATAAAAAAAAAGAAAAGAAATAAACAATTGGTCTAGGCAAAGTATACCTGTAATCTGTGCTAAAAGCAACTCAGTCCTAAAAATTCCCTCCATCAATTTTCAGGACATTTGGAAGAAGGACAACTAACAATGTGTGTGTGTGTGTGTGTGTGTGTGTGTGTGTGTGTGTGTGTGTGTGTGTGTAGGGGGCATCATAGAAATGTTTGCCCTCCAGAAAAAGGGATCAAGACAAAAATCAATGAACATCACCCTAGCTTATCATCTCTGAGGATACTGCTTTCACAAGAGGCAAAGGAAATCAGTCATAGAAACACACAGGAAGAAAGTAGCTGGCTTTCACACATGCATTCACACACATGCACACACGCATACATACATTCTACTTCTGGTACCATGTTTTGAAGGAGAACCTTCTCTGTGAATTTATCCTTGTTACAAATTATTCCTCTAAGGTTCCACCCAGCGTTCTAGGTTTTTTCATAAGGGGATAAGATTAAATGATTAGATGTGATAAATTTTACAAGGGATATGCTGGGTGTCTTGAAACATTTGAGTGGCTGGTTTGTGGAAAAGGGATGAAAATTTTTTTTCTGTCTTGCCACAAAGGACAGAATAAGGACTGATGAAGGGAAGTTGTGAAGATTATAATCTAGGCTTGTACTTGGGTTCTGTGTGAGGGAACCAAAATGTCTCTTCAGCAGTTAGCTGTTTGGGTAAACTTCCTTGCCTGAGGTCTGCAGACAAAGCTGAATGGACATTGGTCTAGTCTTGTGTTCTGGACTCAGTGCCTCATGCCTTATCCATGACCATTGGTATCCCCATAATATCATAAGATCAAGCATTGGATGCAATTTGAGATGTGATTTAGCCCGCTCCTCCATCGCCCCAAGTAGGTTCTACTCTAGGTCCTCTGATGTCAACTCCAGAACTTTTCTCACAGGAAATCAGCTAGTCATGTCGAGCAAATAGAGGTTGTCAGGTTTAAAGGTGTTAAAAGTGATGTTCTTCAGTGTGCCTAATGTAGATCTGAAGTGTGCAATGCCTTCTGGTATATTCCAAGGCTAAGGAGAAAGTGCAGCATCTCACCATATTTACCCCAAATGACCATTGATGGGCTAAACATATATCAGAATCATGTCATTCTCCTTCCTTTCCAATTTCCTATTGGTCACTTCTAATAGAAGCACTCCAATTAATCTGTGATCTCATTAATGTTTATTTTTGCTCTCAGGATGCAGGTCATTGGCCATCAATGCCCACCCATCTTGGGTCGCTCTGGACCAGAGCCTCACAACATGATTTGCTGGGGTCTTTCTCCCTTCTTCTTGATGTTGCCATAGCACCAGGAAAGCCCATGGATCAGCCTCTGGTGATCCATTGCTGTTTCCACAATATTAAGCCCTTCCATTTCTCCACCCTACAATTCTTGGCTGGCATTTCATACCCTTATTCTTTGTTCCTTACCCGCTGACACCCTGATGCGACCCTCTCTTTTGCCCTCTGGATGAACCCCCTTTTCTATTCTTTGGAGACTTACTGTTTCATGACATCCCACCATAAAATGCCAGGAGAACAGTTTAAGGAATATGAAACTTTGTTCCAGAGAGAAGCTTATAATTTCATTTTCACACAGCCTTTTCTTAGTTTCTCTAGTGTAAATAGGCACATTAAAATAAAATAACAGGCCTCAGATGAAAATCCAGAAAAGTAATAATAATAACCAACCTTTTAAAGGCCCTCAAGGCCTAGCTTTGTGATGGTAGTCTACTCTCCTCACCCCTCTTAGGCTCAGTTTCACCATCTGTGAAATGGGAGTGATCCAGGAAATGTTCACCATATTTATACAGAAATATTTGAATGTACAGTCCCCACATACAGAGACTGCTCTTTTCCTTTCCCTCTGCTTTATCCCCATTGCATCCTAGTCTTACTGGTTCTGGGGCATATCACCTAGCAAAAGATGGGGCTTTGCTGAACCTATCCCCTGCTGCAGCCCTGCTCAGTTTTGTTTTTTTGACTTTCCTTCAGAGAATTAATCTGAAGGCTTTACCCTTTACAACCACACTGTCTGCCTTGTTCCAGACAAGCCTTGTTCTGCCTGTCGCCCCACCCTCAGATAAATGGTGTGGCTGGATTAGCCCCCAGCTTTACAACCTGCTCTGCTCCACGGCCCTTCTGCAGGAGGTGGGGAATGTTTCTGTGGGTGTGCACACACATGCACACACACATATACACACATTGTCACATAGGTACATCATCTATAAAGCAGAGAGCTCTCCAGGGGGGAGGGGGGACGGCGCAGTTATATAAACCTAAAACTTCACCAAAAGAAGCAACCACACATCACTGAAGTAGCTCAGGAACCACATTTGGGGCTCTCTCTTCTCTTTGCCATCATGGAGCCTCCAGTGGCTACTGTAATGTGCTGCCATGAGTAATGTCTTCTGAGAGACATAGAAGAGGAGAGAGAGGGAATGAGGGAGAAAGTGAGCCAGAGACAGACAGACAGACAGACAGACAGAGACAGAGAAGAGTTAGTGAGGCAGTTGGTTGTCTAAGACGAAGCCCATCCTTGCTCTCATGCTGGCTTCCCAGAGCTGTGTTCTGTATCATCCTGAGACATCTTGGGCCACCTGTGGGCCAAGGCCAGAGCCTTCCATCTCTGGATTGAATGAACACTAGCCAGCTTGGACGTGTTTCTCAGCTCCTTTGATCTGAAAGCGGGAAGCTGGAAAACTCACAAGGCAGCTTGTTCTCCAAAGGTTCCCAGAACTGTAGGTTCCCATCCCCTCACAAATATTATGAGAACAGCCTCTATCAGGCTATTTTGGTTTTCTCGCTCCTAATCATCGTAGACAGGATTGAGTGAGCCAAGTAAATACTAAAAGTGTGTGTGTGTGTGTGTGTGTGTGTGTGTGTGTGTGTGTGTGTGTGTGTGTACATGCTGCAGTCTGGGCCAGTTTAAGAAACCAGATCTACTGAAGCATCTGAATCTTTGAGAGTTGGAGCTCATCTCAGCAGTTCAGTGATGCGGTGGGTAGAGTGCTACACTTCAAGAGCCAAAGACCTGAGTTCAGAACCCACCTCAGACGACTAGCTGTGCAATCATAGACCCTTAGTCTCCTGATCTGTAAAATGGAGTAAATAATAACACTTAACTTCCTGGACTGTTACGACTGTTAAGAGACATATAGGTAAAGTTCTTTGCAAACCTTAAAAGGCTTTAGAAATGTTAACTCTCCTCATTTATATTATTATTTTCTTCTAGTCCTTTCATATTATCTCCCAACCTCCTAGGCCGGAAAGATAATTTGGTATTTAGTATAGATGACGAAAATCTAATGCAGAATGGTTTATCATTGGCAAAGTTTAGAACCGTGCCACCTTAGAATTGGAAAAGATCATGGAAAACCTCTGGTCTACTTCACACCCCAGGCTAGGACTGCCTATGTATATGTATAGTATATAAGTATATATATATATATATATGCATATATATATATATGTATATATATGTATAGTATATGTATATAAAGGACATCCTTCCTCCAAGCTCCCTGGTTGTGAGGTGGGCATCTCAGCCCCACTTGAGAGCATACCCAGAAAACAAAGGGCAGGAAGATAATAAGGCACTTTGGAAACAGCATGATCTTCTGCCACCATCATTCAAGTATTCCCCCTTGGGTCCCCTCCAGAGCTATGACAGGAGTCATTCCTCACTGAGCTGGCTGCCCCTCCAGTCTGTGAGGCAGGCAGATGCTCCTGCCTCTGCCCACCACCCCCTTCTGAGCCACTGGTTCACTTTCCCAGCATTAAAAGGAGAACAGCAATTAAAAGTCCACATGCCTGATTCAAAGAGAAAACGAGTTGTACATTTCCCTTGGAGGAAAATAAGGAAAGTAGATAAAGGAAGACTCTCCAATTGTGTTCTATGTGACCTGTTTTTGAATAAACAACATCATATTCTGCAGTCAATTATCTCCAGAGTACACCGTGTTCTGTAGCCAAAAAAAAGACTGTCAGTTCGAAGTCGTTAGAGGAAGGGGCACATGCATTGGAGTGTACATTAATCCATTGTATTCCAAATAATTGTATATAATTGGGGGGGGGAAGCAGGAAGTGGAGAACCAGCAGGCTTGTATGGTATTTTCATGTGATTTCCTAAGTATCTAATTGCAACCTTCAGAGAGAGGCTCAAGCAGAGCTCAGGAGAACAGAAGTGGCCCGCTTTACTCAGCTCAGTAATAGGGCCTCTAATACAAAAGTAGAAAAACAACTCATTAGGTAGAGCCTTTGGATGGAAAAGGTATAATCAGAGCTCCTGGCGAAGCATTCCAGCTGATCATGACTCTCCCTTCCATTTGGGAAGACGCATTGGCTCCTCGTTAGAATGATTTTTGGCGATGGTCACCACACAGGTTCAGAACCCGAGAGGAGACCATTATTGTGTTTACTCAAGCCTGGCCGACTGGTTGAATAAATTTTGTTTTGCTTTGTTTCTCAAAAGACCCCTTTTCTATTTCACCTGTGAAAAGAGGGAAATAGTCATCAAGTATGGCTTGGATGGGAAGTCTTAAAAGCCACTCAGGCTTGGCCAGAACAGCAGTGATCAAAGGGAAGAAGGACCCATTAGCTTTGGCTCACTAATATTTGGTTGTTGGTTGTTTTGGAGAGAGGTTGGCAGCCTGGAGAGGGGCCAGACTTCACAGAGAAAGAAGTCCACTCTTTATCTGGGCAGGGTCTGGGAGACTGACTGGTGCCAGAGAGAGCAATGAGGTTCAAGAGTGAGAGGAGTGAGGTTGAATCATAGCTTTGCTTTGCTTACACATTGGGGCTCTCATCTGAAAAAATGTGGGGCTTGAATTAGAAGATCCTTGAATTTCCTTTGTTCTATTCTAGGAGAAACTCTCTTTGGTCAAAGCTTTCATGTTGGCCTGTTCTCTGGTTGCTACACTTGGGTAGAACCCCAACTTTGCATTCCCCTAATCTGCCTCTGCTACCACATGGACCGGTGCTTCTCAACATGTGGTCCTACGATGCCTGGAAATACCTGAGATGATTTTAGTTGGTCTGTAGAGTCAAAACCATTTATAATAAAATGTTTTGATGTCAAAGACATTAAATATTTATGGATAAACCCTTGTAAACAAAGCTATGTGGGGAAGGAATTTTTAATAAATTTTTAGCTTAAAGGGATCCTAAGATGAAAACATTTGAGAACCACTGATCTAGGCTAATGAGGATTTCTAGCTGAGAAATCCATAAACATTCTTGCATTGGTAGAAACTTAAAGGGATCCTAGTATATGATGGGAGAGATCCTAACTCTCACCTTCAACTTTATAAACCAGAAATGTTTATGCATACACACAAATGCCTTCTTGTTAAATGTAAGCCATCTGAGGGCAGGAATGGTCTCATTTTGGTCTTTGGATTCCTAGAGCCTAGCCCATGCTTGACATTTAAACACCTAAAAATGCTTGTTGCAGCTTGCTTTTGAAGAGTAGATTCTAGAAGACTCTTCTGCCCAGTCCTTTGTCAAGGGTAGGGGCCACAGAAGTGAAATATGTCATGAAATGTTAGATATTTTTAATGGGTTGATTGGTTTTACTTGATATTTTTCCTCTATTTTAAAAAAAAAATCTTTTAGTGTGATAACTGTAGAAAGTGGACAAGGAAAGGATACAGAGGGAAATGTAGGCAACATGAAAAAAATCAATAATAGTCTATTTCAATTTTTTTTAAAAGCTTGTTCATTAATTACTTGACTGGTGAGCATCTCTCTCTCCCCACCCCCTTAGTCCTTCTCCAAACCAATGTTCTTTATGAGCAGGTATTGGTTGATGTTTATCTTTTCTTCTCTACCTAGCCCAGTTCCTGGAACACCTAATGTTACTTGGATTGGATAAGATCCTGAAAAATAGCCCAAAGTCTTTTTTCAAGGTTGAGAGAGCAGTCTTTGTTTTTTCTTCCCTTTCCTGAGGTAGAGAATTGAGGCTGGCTACTGAGGACTGACATTTGGAAACGCTTTGTCCAGTTGTGCCGACACATCCTCAGGAATCATTTATTTCCTATTTTAGAGGCTGGACAGTGACTCAATGTGCCCTGGAAATATTATCACTCCAGCAATTTTCTTGTGTGGCTCAGCTTAAGGTTGAAGAAATGGGTAGTTACGAGTCCAGACGCCATAAAGATGGAGCGAAATGTTCTTCTAAAAATAAGGTGTTTGGTTAACTTTTAGTCGTCAACAACTTTCCTTCAGCCACACACGCAGCCTGCCCCAAGGATGGAAGAAGCAGCTTCATGAATGACCTTCTGCTGTGCATGGTGCCATCAGGAGAATGCATTATTGGTGTGAAGGGATAGAGAGAAGTTGGAATGATTCCCAGGGCTCCTAATGTAGACTTAGAAGACACTGACCTTCAGGCAACAAGATGAAAAGAGATGGGTAAGCACGTGTACAGCCAGTAATGGCGGTGCTGTTATGTTTCAGATAGTGCAGAGTAGGTTAGATGTGGAGTCAGAATTCCGTTCAGTTCAACTCCTTTTTTTTTTTTTTTACATGCCTAACATTCTCAGTGCTTTGTGCTCATAATTGAGAATTAAAAGAAAACCAAACAAAAGCCTGTTTTCTCCTTTCAAGGAACTTCCACTCTACCAGGCATACCACATGTATACAGATAGATCAATACAAAGTAATTTTATGTGACAGAGGGTTAACAATTGTTGGAGGTGGGGTGGGGTTCCAGAAAATGCTTATGCAGAGAATGGCTCATATTCTTTGTAAGGAAGCTATTGACCCTAAAACTTGGGCCCCAGTGAATTATGTGACCTTGGGAAACTCATTTATGCACTCAACATCAGTGTTTGGTTAGGTTTAGTTTAGTCTGAGACTTGGGGATAATGAATTTTGTACTCCCTGCCTCATGAAGTTGGTTAGAAAAACAAATGCAGTCATGTTTTTAAGCCTTAGCGGGCATGATTATTATAGTATCCTCTTCCTCCTGCCACCATGACCACCGAATGACTCGATATATATCATGTTCATTATAAAACATATTACTTTATGAGTTCTTGCTACCACCCCATTTCTAACCTCCCCCAATCATTACTGTCAACCAATTCAATAGGACGACATTTGTTGAGCGATTTAATGTCTTTCTTCTAAAGGGCAGTCTTTCTTCTACCCAAAGTCAAAATCAACCTTGTTTAGGCAATAGGTGAAGTTGATGGACCCTTTTCAAAATCATTTTTTAATGCTTAAAATAATGGGAATTATTACAAAAGAAAACAGTTCTATTAAATTAGTTATTTTTAAGTTCAAAAATCCGAAGTTAAAAACTCCTTATCTAGTAGAACAACCCTTATCATTTTACAGTCAATCAGTGAGTATTTATTAAGCACCTACTAGGTTTCCAGCTCTGTGCGAATTACTGGGAAAACAAAGTAATGCAGAAAGCTGAGCCACTCAGTGACTTCCTCTGAGTTGCCAAAGAGCCAGGGTTCAAACCCATGTCTTGTGACTCCAGATCCAGTACACTTTTCACTGAACCCCCTCAGCTTGGACTGAGTGCAAGGTATTCAGGCATCCATCTTAGGTGATGCAGAGGGAATCTTCTACCTGTAGCAAACGCTCAGTTTGTAGTCAGTTAGCCAAAGAATTTGACAGTATTAATTAGACATCATTACTGCTAAATTAATTTGCCTAGAAGGCTTTAGATCACAATGGGAGTTGGAGAGAGAAAAAATCTATGGGCATAGATGCTAAACCTGAAAAGAGGAAAAGGAAATCAACAGATAAGGTACCACCCATCAGAAATCAACATTGTCAATCCCAAGATGCAATGGAGGAGGAAAGATGAGCTATTTATGGGCTCAGATGTTTGCATAGCAAAACAGAGTATGAATGATAAAGGAATCAAGAAATTTTATTGTTGTGGGGTAGGAATGGGGAGACATTATTACTAAAGCAATGCATATCACATCAGTGTATTCCAAAGACCTAGGAAAGACCTTATCTTTAAAAGGCCAAGGTCTCCCACTGCATCTGGGACCATCTCCAGTCATGCTGATCTATATTTGGCCATGGGACCCAGATGGCTCCAGAGGAGAAAGTGAGTCTGGTGACTTTGCAAAACCCTGCCTCACTTAAATCCAATTAACTCTCATATCATGGTATCACCTCCCTGATGTCATGGTCCTCTTTGAGAACAAAAGTCACACAACATTACAAAGACTGGATAAAATGCAATTTATCACTGTACTATAGTATAACTTTTGACCTGGATGGATTAGATGGAAGGTATTACATATTATAATGGAATCCATGACCCCAGTTGGGGAGGCATGTTGGTAGACCATTAGGGCAAGGCAAAAAAGAAGTCAAAACAGAGATCACAAGGTGGGAGCAGCTTATAAGGTACCAGGCCAGCTGGAGAAATTAGATGATGATTTCCTGATGCCACTCATACAGCTGAAGGAAGACCTTGCTTCTGATGATAAATATTGAACATCCACACTTTTGACTGAACTTTCTCTCTACCAAAAGTTGAATGGCTGAGATTTTGCTTTGCCATGCTGATGACTTCATCCTTCTGAAAGGGAAGGAAGCAATGGAAGATAACTATGCTGAACAGATTGTCGAGGTAGAAATGAGAGGAACTTTGAGAGGCAATAGGAGAGTGTTAGGCATCGTGTAATCTGTTTCTTGATATTTAAGAGAATTCAGAGCATTCAGAGATAGAATGTAGAATCCCATGAAGTGATTTTCTGAAACGAAAGTGGACTTAAAAAAGAAGATGGAAAACTATCAGAAACAAAAGACTTTATCAGAATCAGAGTTGTATATTAACAGAACAGGGGCTTATTGAGGACTTATAAGAATTCATATAAATGGGATTCATGACTTGAATGAGTTTTGTACTAGAGATTTCTCAAATCATGATATCATAACCACAGATTTGAAAGGGATGGTAGACATCATCTATCCAACCCCTGCATACTATACTTCATACTCCTGCAACTATACTTCTCCAACGTCATTAGAGGGTATGATAATGCAATGGGGATCCAGAGTTGGCTAGGGACCTCACTATGCCGCAAAGGGCATATGGGCAAAGGGAAAATTCTCTTTTCTTCTCTTCCCTTTTTGTCTCTTTCCACCCTCCCTTACCATCCTGCTTTCTCCTAACCAACATAGGAAAATCATGTGAGAACATGGTTCCTGCCAACAGAACACAGCCTTTCAGCTGTTGAATATCGTGGAATATTTATTTATTTATTTGGAAATAGGATTATGTGACTACAGAGGGTCTGTGTTTAGAATCCACAAAAGAGTCCAGTGTTTGAAAGGAAGCCATATTGAGTCAAAGGAAAAGCAGGGGGAAAGAAAGAAGAACCTACCGGTTATATGAGACGTTGATCGATTGAACAACCAACCAAACTAACCGAAGTAAGCTTCTAAGCTTGTAGAAAATACTAATGAGTAGTTATAGCTATAGGAGGGCTGTGGGGATGAGAAAATGGCTTGGAACAATGGGCACTCTTTGCTGGGCCCAGGTCACTCAAGATTTCTCTTTTTCAGTCCATCACACACAATCTGCTGGACCTGGCATCAACCTCATGTGGGCTTCTGCTATTTCTTCCAAAACAGCTAACTATTTTTCTTCAGATCAGGGTTGAAGAGATATTTTAAAATTCATTTTTATTGATGCCTGTTTTTATGTCATCCTAACTCTGCCTTGTATCCCTTTCTCTTCCCCACACAAAGAACCATCTCTCATTACAAAGATTCTGTTTTTAAGAAGAGAAACCAAAAACCAACGAGTACATCTGAAAAAGTTGACATTGTGTGCTATGTTCCATCTCTAGGGGAGCTATATAGTAAAAATCATTAAATTTATTAATTTAATTTAATAAAAATTTATTAATCATCCATTTAAAGTTAGATTTGTCATTTGCCAAGCATTTGTAAAGCCCCTCTTCTGTCTGAGGTGCTTTGCTAGACTCTGGGGATTCAAATAAAAGGGAACTGCTCCTTGCCCTCCATGCGCTTATGTTCTGATGGAGGGCAGCAATAAGCATTTGTTGAGGTATGTACATATTCAATACAAAGTAGCATTGAAGCTAAGGAGCATTTAATGCAGGAGGACCAGCAAAAGCTTCCCGGAAGGTGGCAGTCGATCTGAGCCTTGAAGCAAACCAGAGATTTATCAGAGGCAGAGTGAGGTGGGGAGGCATTGAGGAATAAGGGATGGCCCCAGAGATGATAGATTTGAGTGTTGTATGTAAGGAATATAGGAAGGTCAATATGTATAAACTATAGAAGTGTGGAAGAGAGTGTAGTATAAAAATCTGGGAAGATCAGATGAACTATGGTTGTGAAAACCTTTACGTGCCCAATATGGTTTTTCATCTAGATGTAAGAGGGAGGCGTTGCCATTGCAGTTTCAGTAGAAGGTGGATTATTGAGACGTTGGTCTATGACTTTTACTCATCTTGCCTCATAGACCCAGGAGGAAATGCAAGCTAGAAACCCATCTGGTTGTCAGTCTTTTCAAGGTCTATGCCTGTCTGGAGTTAGACACCTTTAGATATTCCCATGCCACCATTTTCCATCTGAGCATCCTAGTTTTCCTTGATGTTTCTCTTTCCTTTTTTTAAAATTATGAATCTACATAAAATGCCAAAGATGGAAATGGACCTACTCTCCACTGTAGTTGCAGATTATCTCTCTGTACAGTCATTGACGACATGGATGGTAAAATCTATCTCTCAGTCATCTTTATATCAATCATCTGCAAATTCAAATAAGGGCCCCAGAGGGAGTGCTGTGCTATGATCCTGTAATTCCCCTCTTGCCTCTAGCTTTTTCAGGAAGATTTCTGGTTGGTCTTCTTTTTCCATGACATGAAGTTTAAATATAGTTTTAAAACTTCACCTCACTGCTCCCGCCTTCTTCTGTTAAGCAGAACAAGCCTAATTGCTCTTGAAATAGCATTTTGTTATTATTGGTCAATATTTCAGTCATGTCTGACTTTCCGTGACCCCATTTGGGGTTTTCTTGGCAAAGATATTGGAGTGGTTTGCCATTTTCTTCTCCAGCTCATTTTCATATGAAGAAACTGAGACAAACAGGGTTGAGGGACTTGCCCAGGGTCACCCAGCCAGGAAGAGTGACCTCTTTTACTCTTCCTCTTTTTCTCCCACCTTCTCTATCACCTGTTTACAAGGTAACATGCAGCCCCCTCTGTCAAACCTTCCTAAGCTCAGGAAAGAATATTATAACTTCTCTTTCTTTCTCTGTCTTTTTTTTTTTTTGCCAAGCTCCCTTTAGTGAAAAAAACTGAATATTTTTTTTTCCTAAGAGATGTGATTTATTCACGTCTTATATCAAAGCTTATCAAAGTGAAGCTTTCCTCAGCAGGTCCAGCCCCAAGGATCAACATACAAGCTATATGTCTTCTTTGGCTTGTCATATGAAGGAGACCATTCTAGGCATGGGCAATGGCCATCCATGACCTTGATCCATTGGTGCCCTTCATTCTCTGAAGTCTCCTTGCCCTTCTTATCATTTGCCTCAATCCAGGTGGATCCTTCACTACTGCTTTTCAGTTACCATAGAACTTGGTCCTTTAGGATTTCAAGAAAACTTTTTCATAGCTTTGAGAACAAGATAATCTTTCATTTGAGTGACAATTTCTATTTGTGTGAGTTGTTTAGGGAAGGAGCAAACAACAGGAAGAGATTAGTAGACCAGGCCATTGAAAGGACTGGCCCTCAGGGGGTCTTTTCTCCATATTAAGTATTATAGAGACCAAGGCTTTGAGTTAAACATTGACAAAGTACAGGTGTTTTTGTCACTAAATTCTAAAGTCATGACTTGATCATGTTCCTTCCCTTCCACAGCCAGCGCCATACTGGGAAAGCTGCTCTTAGAATTCCCACATTAGTGGTGTGGAGTTTGGGGACTTGTCCTTTGGAGAATCTTTGGACATATACCCTGCTCTTCCTGCTGGCTGGTTGGGCCACTTTAATGGAAGGAAGGAGTGTGGTCTCCTCATGGAATTCCTCATACTCCCACATTCTAGGGCCTTCTCCTTCCCAGTATTTTTAAGTATAATGTCTACCTTCTGGCTTTGGCTTTCAGTATTTCTGAGGCTGGGAGTGTAGCCCAGAAGGTAGTGGATGGGTCTGGTTCTAAGTCTGAGAAAATTTCCACTTGAGGCAGATCTGGCCTCAAAAATTTCATGTTATTCTTTCCCCTCACATTTTTATTGATGGTCAACATTTGCCAGAATTTTGCTAAGTTCTGTTGGGATTTTTTTTTAATTTTTGGCATCCAAGATCAGGTGTCCATCAAAAATATTTTTCTTTCACTGCCTTCTTTTTCCATAATGTTTTCTTTTTGGTGGGGGAGTGGTTATGGAGAGAAGGAAAAGGAAAGGAAAAAAATAAGAAAGAAACCACTTCCTTGAGTCTAATCCTGTTGCCTGAGTATTGAATTTTCAAGAAAGCTTTGAAAAAATTCTATGTATTTTGTTATTCGTATTGCTATCAAGTCACAGTGCTGACCCTGCAAACATGGTTTCTCTTACGTATAACTGGAAAAGGAAGGTTCTGACTTAATAAATTGGTGATGTTCCAACTATTGAATTTCACAATCCTCAGTTCCTCCAAACTAAAGGCATTTTCAGACTGGAAAATATCAAGTGTTAGATGAAGTTCTTATTGGTGGAGTAACTAGTCAAACCAGATCTTTCAGTATGCAAGTGATACCTGGAAAATTGGGAAATGAAGTGGCAAGGGACTACAAATTGTCCTCGGTGACAGCATTGTCATGGGCATTTGGAGATAGAAGGGCCCAAGCACAAAATCCTAGATTTAAGCCCCACAAAGCACTTCTCTTGTTACAAAGGCATGGTTTCAGTCAAGGTCTCAGCTGTAGTCAGGGCCTGACCTGGTATTTTTAACCCATATCCCCCAACTGTCAGGGCCTACTTGGGCCAGCTCAGACCTGGCTAAGAATCTCTTGGGAGACTTGAAAGCTGTGGTCCAGCCATCACTTTTAAGTAGTTACTAGTGGTGGTGAATCCCCTACCTCTGTAAGCGGCCTTTTCTCAGACCCACTTCTCAGTGTTATTGAACCTAAATCTGCCATTTTGCACCTTCTGGCCATTGCTTCCACCCACTGGCCCTCAGCAGATTGGCCTAGCAGTGATCTAGTGAGTTCCAGCAGCCATGTGACTGTCCTCCTTGAAGTGCTCTTGGGAAAGCCTGGTCCTCATTCTGTTCTGTGGTTCTAATAGTATTCATGGCATGGAGAACAGTAGTCACAATAAGATTTATGCAGCTCTTTTAAAAACATTTTCCGTGTTCCTTGTTTTGATCTTTCCAGCAATCTTATGAGTTTATGCTATTCTTTATCATTCCCTTTAATAAATAAGGAAATTGAAGCACAGAAATGTTAAGTGACTGGGCCATGGTCATATAGCTTAGAAGTGCCAGAGGCAGGATTTGAACTCAGATCTTTCTGAAGTCCAGTGCTCTCTCCACCATGGTAGTGCAGGGCACCTGCTTGTAACCCCAGGTCAGAATCCCTTCACAGAGGGAGGCAGTATAGTAGGATGAGAAGATGCTGGACCTAAAAAGAGGAGTGCTGAGTCTGAATCCTATCTCTGGGTCATTGGGCAAATCAATTAACTTCTCTGAACTTCAGCTTAATTAGCTGCAAAAATACTGAAAGTCATAGTTGTAATGCTTGTGTCACAGCTCTGCTGTGAGAAAGATGCTTTGTAAGCCTTCCTGCAAGCACGAAATACAAACTAGATGATGTGCTATGCACCCTGAGCACTTCTGTGAATCTGTAAAATATATAATGCATTAAGGCTTGTGGCCCTGCCCTCAATGTTCAAAGCCACCTCTGAGCATGTTTTTCTTTTCAATTTGTGACTCAGTGATAGGGCAGGCATGAGTATGGCAGTCCTTTCCTTGTCTCCATGCACAAGCTGATGTTTCAGTCTGGTCCACTTCCTGTGACCCCGCACCTGCTGATTCCCCTCTTCCTGCATGACTTATCTGGTACGTTCAACTGCATCTTGACCAAGGGACCCCAGGGAACCTCTCTGCTGCTCTCTGTCCCAGCAACTCCAGGGTGTCTTTCCCCAGGGAAGAACTATCTTGTAAGCCTCCAAGTAAAAGCAGAAATCACAGTTTCTCTCTGGTATTATTGGAAATCAGGGGAGTTGGGGTTGGGGCAGTAATGAATTGAAGTCTGCTGCTGGCCTTTCCATACCAGGCAGCAGCAGAAGTGTTATTAACCCAGAGACAGTATGGCTGTGGCCTGGAGGACTGCTGGGCTCTAGGGCATGGGGCACTGAGCTTATAGTCAGAGAGGCTGGAGTTTCATTCCTGTCGCAGACATTCACTGTATGAGCATGGTCAGGTTAGTTAACTTCTCTGCTTTGTAGGCTCCTCATTGTAAAATAGAGATAATCTGACCTCAGTAAGTGTCTGTGGGTCTCACATGAGATAATGCAGTTAAATAGCCTCATGATCTTAAAGTGCTCAAGAGAAGTGAGTTTTCTTATTGTAGGTAGAGTGAACCATTGAACTCAGTGGTCTGTCATTAGCTCTCCTGCCCTGGGTGAGTAGCCAACAGTCGGAAAGACTAGAGGTACCTTCCTGCCCAGTGTTGGCCAGGTTTCCTGCTTGTCCAGTGATGTTCTGCTTGGTGCCCTCTTCCTTTCTGTTCCCTCCTATTTGCACGTTGAGTGACTAAATGTCTGTCATAACAGAAGCCACTGCTACCAATGCTTTGTCATTGACCCTCGTTGTTATCAGATAGGTGACCTATGCCCGAGTCCTTGTGCCTCTGAAAACGTTCACATCTCCTATTGTCATAGAACCTTGGATTACCCTCCACCCCTTGCTCAGCTGTGGTGGTGGAGGTCTTATTTCTTGACTTGTTAGACATGCCAGTGTGACCTTCGTCAAGTGAGATAACATTTGTAGAGCACTCAGCACAAGGCTTGATACATACAAGGCCCTTCATCAATGCCTGTTCCCTCTCCTCCTCTAATCATCATGTGAACATAGATTTAGAGCTGGAATTGGCTTCTAACCCAAACCCCTAAATTTATACATCATGAAACTAAAACTCAGAAAGCTGGGATTTGTCTAAGTCTTCAGAAGAGGAACTGAACTCACGGCCTCAGGTTCAAATCCCGTGTTCCTTACACTGAGAGTTGTGACTTTTGTCCGATGGTCTTTTCCCTTTGAATTTTCTGTGCATATCATTAAATCAGCTTGGCTCCGTTAAATATGGTTTAGGGGCCTGTTTGTCATTGTTGTTGGAGCTCCTTGCCTGTCACTCTCCTTATAGAATTCTTTTCATCATCATCATCATCATCATCATCATCATCATCATCATCATCATCATCAATCATCATCATCATTTTATGGATACATTGTTTTTTGTATAACCTATATATTCCATCATACTTTTCTCCTTTGAGCAATTAAAAAATGTAGCAATGAGTTTTCTGTAAAAAAAGTAAAAATGGTTCATAGAAATTAATCACTCCATCAACTAAGTTCAAAATCTCCTGTAATATTCCACACCTATCATCTTCCACTTTGGTTAAAAATGGAAGGAAGGAAGGAAGGAAGGAAGGAAGGAAGGAAGGAAGGAAGAAAGAAAGAAAGAAAGAAAGAAAGAAAGAAAGAAAGAAAGAAAGAAAGAAAGAAAGAAAGAAAGAAAGAAAGAAAGAAAGAAAGAAAGAAAAGAAAGAATATTATGTGGTAGCTTTAAACCTATGAGAGACCTTTGTAGGCCTTCTGGTTCAACCCATAATTTTAATGATGAGGATCCAAAGTCAAGACTTGGCCATGGTCAATAATATTCCATTACATTTATCTACCACATCTTATTTATCCATTCCCCAATCAATGTGCACTTAAAAATATTGCTATAAATATCTTAGTGTTTATGAGACTTATTAAAAATCCTTGACCTCCCTGATGTATTCATCTAAGAGTAGAGCCCAAACCCACCCTCCTCTAACATGCTCCTTCCTAACCAGCTATCATTGGGGATATATCTGCCCTCATCCTCTTTGTGTCTTCTGTTCCTCCCTGTCCTTGGAATGAAATTTCCATGGAGAAATGACAGAGTATAAGAGGATCAGGTAGGCTGGAGAAGCCTGAGTACACAAACATCTTGGTGTTTTCCCATTTCAATGGAGGCTTTGTAGAAGGTTGGTCTGTGGCTGACCCAGTTGTAAGCCACACTGTCTTCTTCGAGATCAACCTTGGTCTGGTTTAATTTCTACTGTTCTTTGATCACAAATGGGTGGATGTTCTTTCTGCATCCCTATAATTGAGGTGACCTACCTTGGATTTCCCTGGAGAAATAGGGTCATTTGGTAGATCATTTCCAGGATTCACTTGTTGTTTTCTTTATCCTTATAAAAAAAGAAGAGAAAAAAAGGCTTTTGTTTGCAGTTTCTTTGAACTGATGGAATATCTGGGAATCATAGTCAATTATATTAATTTGAACAAAATTCTGTTGATATAGGGCCTTATTTGAAACAATGTCATCTCCTCCCTCCTGATATTACCACCCCATAGAATGTCATCTTTCAACCTTGTATTTCCTTAAAGAAACACAAATTCAGTATCCTTTCATTCTTAAACCCAGTGTCTGTCATAGTAGTAGGAGCTTAAAAAAAGTACTCAGCAATATTGCTTCTAAGACTGTATCCCAAAGAGATCATAGAAATGGGAAAAGGTCCCACATGTACATATACACACACACATACACACACATATGATATATATATATGTACACACATGATATATATATCAGCTCTCTTTGTGATGGTCAAGAATTGGAAATTGAGGGGATGTCCATCAATTGGGGAATGACTGAACAAGTTGTGGTATATGAATGTAATGGAATGCTATTGTGCTGTAAGAAATGATGAATAGGAAGACTTCAGAGAGCCTAGAATGACTTATATGAACTGATGCTGAGTGAAATGAGCAGAACCAGGAGAGCATTGTACATAGTAACAGCCACAGTGTTCGAGGACTGTTTCTGATAGACTTAGCCCTTCACTGAAATTCAAGGACCTAAAACATTCCCAAAGGACTCTTGAGGCAAAATACCATTCATATTCAGAGAAAGAACTATGGAATTGGAAGGCAGAATGAAGCAGACTATTTTCTCTTGCATTTTGTTTTGTTTGGATTTTTCTCATAGTTTCTACCTTTCATTTTACTTCTTCTATGCAACATGACTAATGGGAAAATGTGTTTAATATAGATATATGAGTAGAACCTGTATAAGATGGCATGTCATTTCAGGAGGGAGGAGGTAAAGAGGGGGAGAACTTTTGAGACAAAAGAAAGTAAAAAAAAAACCTCTGTTGATTGATTAGGAAATTGTTCCCAATCATTATTTATTATTATTGGTTTTTAAGGCAGAGGGAAGGGGGTAAGGGTTTTATTTGATTATCAGTGAAATAGGTCTTTTCACTTTCCCACCCTGGGAAATAAATCATTTTACTTTATTTAATTTTTTACTTGACTGTGATCTGAAAGGATGATTTGTCTGAGCATAATGTTGCATAGATAGCTTTTTGCAAAAAATGAAGAAAGGAAGTGATCCCTGACTTGGGTAGCATTGTGCCCAGTCACAGTATCTTAAAGCTGCAAGAGACCCTGGGGGTCCCCTAGACTAACCTGTAAATGGCCATGACCTCTTTCAACAGTATCCCCAATAAGGAGTGATTCCATCCCGAATCTTCCACTTGAGCCTTCCCAAGATGGCCCATTCCACTGTGATACACTCTAATTCTTTAGATGTTTCCTGCAATCAAGGTTAAATTTGTCCCTCTGGGACTTTGACCTGACCCATTATTCCTGGATCTGCCTAGGGTCCTAGCAGAACCAGAACCTGGTGAATCCCTATCTATGTAACAACCTTTCAAATGTTTGACTGCTATACTATGCCCTTTTCCCCCTACTCCCTGGTCAGTGTTATCTGGGCTAAACATCTGCATTTCCTTTCACCAATACATTCATTGCTTTTGGGAAATTGGATGCTGTAGGACTTTCGGAAAGCCCATGTAAAAATTTCCACTAATTGAGACTCTTTATCTACAACTGACAGTTTGCATCTTAATTTACTGAAATGCTCATATCCAGTGCATCTGCTTGGAGTGAGGGGAGGGCCACCCTTCCAAAGGTGCTGCTTCATACTTTTCCTCAATGCATAAGCTCTATTTCTAGCCATCATTGCTGTTAGTCTCATCCTGCATTTTGAATCTGTTGTTCTGTTTATTAAAAATTAAGCACAGGAGACTCAGCCAGGATCAACCCAAAATCTCAAAAGCATAATCATTATTATTTTTAAAGAGTTTAACTATTAGATCTCCAAGCCCATAGACATGCAGTCTGCTTGCCATGTTTATCTGAATGATCTTTCAGGAAGGAATACAGAACTTTTCTGCTTTTCTACTGGACTTTCATAGTTACTTCCCTCTTGGCTCAGATCAGAAACTCCATTCTTAAATGCTCTTCCTTCATGTCCACCCCCAGGGAGGTTAACATTTGGGGCCATATATTTTAGGGATGATATTGATGAGCCGGTAGGCAAGTAGAATGGTAAGAGAAATCAAGCTTCACATGTGATGAAACTGGAGAGGGCTAACCTGATAAAGAGTGGATTTAGGGATAAAGTGAACACTTTTCTTTTGAATTTAAAGAATATTCCTTGGAAAAGGGATTAGAAGCATTAGGCATGTTTCCTGAGGGCAAAACTAGGAAGAGTGGTTGGAACTGACCAACAAGCTAACTTGGGCTTGATATTACTAAACATTCCCAAGAATTAGAGCAGTTCCAATTCAAAATGGGCTGACATGAGTAGAATTGGATTATGAATTCAGTGGAATGACCCTTTATAAGTATGTTCTGGGTGAATTTTGTTCAAGGATGAGAGGGCTATTGAGATGTCATGATTCTTGAAATGGAAAGCCCTTGTGCTTCCAGAATGTTCGGGGTGTCCCTGCATACTATAAGTCCTTGGGTTTGGGAGTTCCTGATTTTTAGTAAATGAGCAAGGATTTACTAGGCACCCATCATGTATCTCAGACACAACACTAGGTACTGGAATACAAAGTCAAAATATGAAACAATTACAACCCTCAAGAAGATTACATTTTGGCAGGTAAACATTATGTACTCTTAAATATTTACAATATAAATCTAAATTTTTTCCTTGGTTGGTTTGGCTCTCAAGTGGGAAAAGCACTAGTAGCTGAAGGAATAAGAAAAGGTATCATTTGAGCTGAGATTTGGAGGAAATCAGGTTTTCTGAGAGGCAGAGGTGAGTCAGAAGTGTATTCTTGTTGTGGGGGATGGGCATTGCCAAGGTTCTGACACGGAAGATGAAGGATACTGTATGATGAACAATAAAAAGGCCAGTTTGGCTGAACTGCAGGATGCAGGAAGGGAAGTAATATATAAAAATGTGGGAAATGCAGGTTGCAGTCAATCTCTATCAGACTCGAAAATTTCAGTAGGAGAGCTAGTTGTAAAATTAAATACTTTTCTTATCTTCCTTCCACCTTTTTATCCCCCTTGTGTTCCCGGAGGCTCAGAAGCATATCTCGTAGAGTCACTAAAGAAAAACTGGCAATTTAACAGGGGCAGGTTATTTATTTGGTTCAACTCCTTTGGTTTTCCTTGTTGTAACTAGAAAGGTCCTTGTGTTGAAATGAACACTGGCATTTTATAATCTGTGAGGAGGGGGCATACCTGGGTCACAGTCATCCAGATGGTCAGTGTCCTCTGATTTCACTTTAGAGCCTTACCTACCACTTCACTGGCTTCTTTCTTCTCATCACTCTCCCCAGCTGCCCATCAAGTCTGTCAAGGCAACAAATATTAAAATTAATCAATCAACATTTATTTAACACCTACTATTTGCCACAAACTATGTTGAATGGTGGCAGTTTCTCAATAGCCCTCCATAAATCATGGCCAACACTGAGAATTCTCAAGGGAATGGTTGTGTTCATTCATGGTCATGAGTTTCTCATTGTTCTTCAGGATCTGAAAACACCTGAAACTCAAGAATTTGAAAAGAAAATCGAGCTTTCTCAGATGCTAGGGGCACCTGGACTTAACTCACAGGTCTCCCAAATCTTCATTCTTCCTTAATGACATGGGCATGAAGAAACTCTTTGTCCGTTAGGTTAGTACAAATGCGGGGTGAATCAAGCCAATAACTCCCTGTAATCTTGAGATGCAGACAGCTTTCTGGTAGGTGTGACATGCAGACAGTCCTATGGGAAGGTGAGGTATTTTTAAATGTGAAAAAAGTAACAAAATAGCCACATACCCCCAGGGAAGTAATTGATCCTTTCTGGGCCGTTTTTGCCTTGTCCCTGCAATGAGGATAATCAAGTCCTTCCCATGAAGAGTTGTGAGGATTTTATTGATATAATTCATGTAGAAATTTAAAAAAATATTTTTGACTAGCAACCATTTATTTCTCCCCCACCATCTCTGACTCTGTCTCTCACATTCCCAGGAGTGGGGAGGATAAAGATAAACAAAACCTCTGTATCAAATAAGCATAATTCAAGCCAAACAAATCCCATATTGGCCAAGTTCAAGAATGTATGTCTCCTTCACTCCCTTGGTCTATCACTTCCCCTTTAGAAGGTGGGTAACCTGTGTAGTCTTGGGTCCTTCTAGGAATCTTGGGTTATCAATGTACTTCAGTCTTTTTTTTTAAATAACACTGCAGCTATTTGAAAGGGAAAGATACATCTGGGTTTCTTTACTCCATCTGGAAGACTCAAAAGTGAAAGATGAAGAAATTCATCAATTTCTCTACCAAAACACCTGATTTTCCATTTGTTCTCCCTAGTACTTAGAAAATCAACTGGAACCAAGGACTTAGAACATCTTAATTTGTGTATCTTTCCTGAGTAAAGCTAGAGATTCCAAGGGCATTTGGAGCCATTCTGCTGGGAAGCTGCTCCTAGGCCAGCCCTATGACCCATGACAATTGTTTATGGTTCTGATTTCCTCATTGCTGTATCTAAATGCTCTCTGAATTCCTTGATTTGAGCTCAGGTCTCCCTATCTTTAAGTCCAGTGGTCTAATATGCCATAATACCTCAGGTAAGATCTGAGTCCAGTCTTGAAGTTTACTTAGGATTTGACTAGGCAAATGAAGAGGAGACAATTACTTAATGAATCCAGTACTGATGGTGCAGGCTTAGTGCTGACTCCCATATTAGGGTCCTAAGCATGGAACAGATATATGGCTAAATGGGCATTTCTGTGAATCCTATCCACTGGCTTATTGGTGCAGTCCACAAATGATGCCTTTGGATCTTCTGCATCAGTGATATCCAGCTCAAATAGAAATAGATCCCTGTGGGTCACATATTGACTTGAAAAACCACAGATCAACATTATTTGTGTTTGATTATATTTTTATTTATTTTGTTAAATATCTCCCAATTACATTTTAATTTGTTCAGGATGCACTTGAGATTTTTGCTCAGGGCTGCATAGTTTGACCCCATTGTTTATATTAAAAAGGACAGCATGAAATTGTTAGGTCTGACTAAAGATAACTCCTGATAGCCCAGGGAACGAATACATCTCATTACATACCTGTGTGTTTGTGTGGATGCCAACATGTCCCAGGCAGAGAAAACCCCACCTTGGGAAAATACTTAGATCAATGAGTTGCCCATGCCAAGGCATATCCGACTGGGCCCAGCCTTCCTCCCACAGCCCAGGAGAGGTCCTGCAGAGCTCCTTCCTTCCTCTGGATATGTCTGCCAATACTTGCTGCTCCTCCTCTACACATATTTCCCAACACCTTGTGGTTTCCCTTTCTCCAGGCGGATCCTCAAAGCCTTGAATCAATAACAAACTGAAAGATTCAGAATCAAGGAATGGATTGTGTGGATTCCAAAAAGCAAATAATCACTTTTTTTGGAAAACAAGGTGTTGGAGAAATCCATGACATCCTTTTTTATTTTCTTGCCTTTCAAGGCCTCCGGAGGGGTTTCTGTTTTCCCCACAAGTGGTCAGTAGCACTCAGGGACCTTCCCTGGACTTCCAAGAGTGGAGCAATGTCCAGTATTTACCTGAGGAGGAGGCTAGAACTATCTATTTACATCTCTATCAACTACTGCTGGCTTGAGGTTAGCTTCCGAGCAGCTCACTTGATGGCTCAGATCCTCAGCCAGCAACAGCAATGATTGCTGATGCTTCAAACATGGTGCCCCTGGAGAGCATCTTCTCTGACCTCCATCTCCAGATTGATGGTGTGTGTGCTCTATTTAATGAGTCCCAGGAAAGGAGATTCCATAACCCTTTACGAACACAGCACCTGCATCATTTCAATCAGTTTCAGTAAATCAGGTGAATATGTGTTGCAGCCCGCTCAAATGCACCCTAAACTGTAATTCTTTGGAGATCCAGATGGTCCATCACTTGCAACCATTCATTTATCATCACAGGAAGAATAAACCAGAATACAAGCTTAGGTAATCTCTTTTCTAATTGGAGAAAAGATTAGGGGCTTTATGAGTTGGGAGGGGAAGTGCAAATAGGACAATTCCCTGAAATCAGAAAAAAAGAGGTATCCCACTCTCCTCCCTACCTCCTACCCCTTTGCAAGGATCTGTATTCAATCAAAGGAACATGGAAGCAGTAATTGATTGACTCATATGGAGCCAGTTTTCAGATAGGACATATGGGTTGCTTTTTAGATGTATGATTTAGAGAAAATTCCTTGCATCAGTCTTTGGATCTGAGTGGTTTTCTGGTCAGCATAACTAGATCCTTAGTTAAGGGTCTTAAGCAGCAGGCAGAGGTGACACAGCTTCCCAGCCATGCATGGCTACATTCAGACAACACAATAAAGTTTTTTTTTTTTTCCATTATTCCCATAATTGAAAAGACAGAAATTGGATTAGACTCCTAATTGAACTCAGGGCTACTAAAGGGTGCCATAGTGCACAGAAAGCCAGGCATGGAGTTGAGAAGATTCAACTTCATGAATTCAAATCTGGTTTCAGACATGTCCTCACTGTGTGACCCTAGGTAAGTAACTTAAACCTGTTTGCCTCAGTTTCCTCATCTGTAAAAAGAGATGGAGAGAAAATGGCCAACCACTCCAATATCTGTGCCAAGCTAATCCCCAATGGGATCTTGAAGAACTGGACATGACTGAACAACCTAATTTAGTGGAGAAGTCACATGATAGAGTCAGAGTGGTTCACTCAATTTCCACAATTTCCTCACTGTGAACTGAAATGTCATTACAGTTTTAGTCTTCTCCTTCATTACTCACCTTTGGGCACTTCCAACCGTTCCTCAAACCAGTCTTCCAATCTCCTGTCTCTTTCTTTTCCCAGTCTGTCCCTGACTAATTTCAGAATGGAGCTCAAGCCTCACCTGCTGTAGAAGACCTCGCCTAATCGACCCAGCTTGGTCCCATAACCTGCCCAAATCACCTCAAATTCATCTGTAAATATTTGGCATGTGCTTATGTGTGTCCATATTTTCCCAGTCACGTGCAGACTTCTTGACGGTGGGGACTACTTGGTCATTATATTCTCAGCATTGACTAATGAACAGAGCATATAGTATTTAATGAATGCTTACTTTTTTCATTTTCTAATTTCTTACAATTCTTCATCACCAACCCTACTATGCTAATTTTCACTCTTTTTCCTTCTTCCCTCTGACACCCTGAAAATCTTGTAAGTCATATGGAAAACAGAAACAACCACAGCACAAAACAATCTCTGATGACCCTTTTTAGTGGGTGTCATTAGGGTACTATGGGAAGTCTGATGGAAGAAGGTGATTCCTTCTGATCTCTGGGAAGATCCTGGAAGTTATGGCATTGGAACCTTGGAAGTAGTTCAGGGTGAAGATGGCAGCGTCGCCAAGCAGTGTCTAGTGGTCATGCAAGATGAGGAATCCCAAAAGGTCAATGGGAAGTTTTGGGTGGCTTTTGAAGAGAGGTTGCAGTGACAGGGGGGTAGATGTCATATAATGATGACAGTAACAATAACAGTCTTAATCCAGTGACTTCTATTTGCTCTATTTTTACCTGCTCCTGGTGCTTGTGACCCACAACGCCCTTGTCAGGACGCCCATTCTAGACATGTTTTCTGGCCTCCCCTAAGAGTGTTCTCATGTGCTGGCCATGCTGGATTCTGGGAAAGTATCCCATTTCCCTTAGGGGACTTAACTCTTCGTCTTCAGATTTGGTGTGCTAGTTTGGAACCATTGACCTCTCTATGCCAAAAGGGTTCTTTGGGGTTGCTCCAGCTTCCCACTTAGACAGGCAACAGTTACACTTACAAGTTGCCAGAGTGGATTAAGTGGGTGCATGATGAAGTGACAGAGAGATTGTAAATGCCCTTAAAGAAAGACAGGTTGGTCTCTTGGTGAGCCACAAGACTGGCTCCCTACCATGGTGGAGCTCAAATAGATGGTTCCAGGCAGAGTATTGATTCTCCATAAATGCTAAGATATAGTAGTTTATGTGGACGGATACCTCAATAATCTATTTTGTAATAGTGGTTTTCTATAATTTACAAAATCCTTCTTTAGGAATGAAAGTAATTTCAGTTCAACAATAAACATTAAGTGCCTATTGTGCAAGAGACCAGCAAGGTTCTCGGATGGAGGGCTGGTACTGTTCCTGCCCTCCCTCCTGCTCCCTGTCCTGCATCCTCCAGCAGGATTAGAGTAGGCAACACAGATGAGCATAGAACTAGGCAGAGACCAGTAGGGTCCACACCAAAGTCCAGACAAAGAGCTGTAGGAAAATAAGAGAAAAGAGAGACCAAAGAAAGATGGCTGTTCTTTAATGATGTATTTGGAGTGATCCGGGGAGAGCCTCATTAGATCTACAAGCTCATCAATTTAGGAGTTTCCTCCAAAGAAGCCAGCTGCTGCCCAACTCCCCCTGCCTGTTTGGTGCCACACTTATTTTCTGCCTCCCATGTGTTCAGAATGAGAGGTCCACACCAGGTCGGCCAGGTGGTCCCACGTGGAAATCATTGCACCCTGGATAGTCTCATCTTTTAAAATCTGTTTTATTTCGGAAGAATTAAAAGTCTTCTGCAAATGGAAAGAGTCTGGGAGCAGGACCACCTTTTTTTGAACTTGAACCTGCTGTTCTGGATCCCTGAAGGCTGACACCACAGCTTCTCCCTTTGTTTTCCTTGAGAATCTGTGGTTTTCTCCTTTACCCTTTGCCTAGTTTCTCTGATGATTAAAAAAAAATGCCAGATCTTGACCATGGGAGTAGTATGCTCCAGTGCTCAGTAGGTGTATAATTACTTGTTTTTTAAACTTAAGTAGAGCTGAATATTGCTCAAGGCAAGTAAACATGCATGTACATGTGCATACATACACATACGTTAATGAAAACACTATCATTGGAACTGCTTGGCTCCTCTTTTGGGGGGGGAACTTCACTAATGTTTTGTCATGAGATAATTATATTTGATTAATTAGCCTTAGTCAAGCACTTCTAATGCTGTTGATCTACAACATTGTGTACCCCAAGGAAGCGCACTAAGGTCAGGCGTGCTCTCCTTTGCTCCCCCCCTCCCCCACCCCCAATAGGAGAGGCTGCTCTCTTGTTTACACAGCTTTTCATTCAGGGCTTTGCTTTAAGAGACTTCCCTCCATGAATGCTCTGGGAGTAGCAGAGGAGGCATGAGAAGCCTGTCAGGCTCTGCTTGGCCTGAGGTAAAAGGAGGACCTGGCTTACTGTCCCCAGTGTGAGGTTGCCATTTGGGGTCTGTCCATGGCTATGTCAGCACCACAGCCCTTTGGGGCAACCCAGTAAGTGTTTATAAAATGTGTTGCACATGGGGCTAGATGCTAGATGTACAGAGGCAGCAATTAAGTCACCTCTGCCCACTGGAACCTTGTATTCTACTTTTTTTGAACAGTCTAACAAGGAAACAGCCTCAGTCATGTTAAATGAATTAAGTACCATGTTGAGGTAACAAGGGAGAGACCCAGGTCTTGAACCCAGGACTTCCTGACTGAACATGGAGTTTCAATCCAAGTCACCACACATTGAATGGGCTGAGGCAAATTGATGAACACTTAATATTCTTCTGACAAGAATGTCCCCGGCCCGCTGGCAAGGCCATGCTGACCTAATTAATGATGATTTTTGCTGAACTTTTCTTAAAATAGGACTCTTTCTGTAGAAAAAACACTGTTTTTTCAGTTTTTTTGTTTTGTTTTTTTGTTTTTGGCCAAGCATGTCCCTAATGGAGGCATCACTGTAATAAGATGACCTCACTAGAATCCTGCCTCTGGTCCACATTGTGGCCACCAGGCCTTCTAGTACAAGGCTGTATTGTCCAGCTCATTGTCCACTTCACTTACTCCAGCCCTGCTTCTGTCTGTGGGAGTCTGTGTCCACTGGCTCCGCACTTCCCACCCAAGCTTCGGACTCTCCACATCCCAATGGGACGTCACATCACGGTGGCACATCACTGTGCCCCTGATTAACATGTTGCACACAGGGAGCGCTTCAGGGAGCAGAATGGTTCCTACGACTGGAAGCTTTTGACATTGCCTTTAGTTGTCTAAGATAAAAAGATCATTCCTACAAGGTGGATGTGAAGATATTCCATGAATGGATTTTAAGATGGAGGGACTTTTTTGCCTTGGATTCTCTCAGGGCTCAATTAGCAATTTATGGAGCTCTTTCAGAAAGATGCTTGCTAACTGTCCCTTTCACTGAGTGATCATGGCACCTATGAAAGCAGAGGGCTTGGAGGGGCATCTAGGCCAGGCCCACATGTGGTATGGTACGATAGCAATCCATGTATCCAGAGACTGGCAGAACAAAGGGCCATTGCATAATTGCCAAGCACAATGAGAAATACTATAATACGCATTGGAATTGCCCATGTAGGAGATGAAAAGTCCATTATATGTTTAGAAAGATATTAAACCTCATGATAAGGAAATGAGATTTGCTTTGGAGTTTACACAATGGGTCACATTCCCTGGTATGCTCTCTAAATCTGTTAACAATTGTCACACATGCCAAGCATTCCTGTTGTGAGGGAGGAGCCAGCAGCCAAAATAATGCATGGTGTTTCACTGGCTTTTTGTTTCCAAGGCTCATTACATATGAAGGACCTCTTACTTGACTCCAACGAAGGTGAAATGTGAGACATGTGGGCACTAACATTGTCCTTTACCAAGGCTCTGGCCCAGGAGAGCTTTTCTTTTCCATTCCAGGCCTGGTTTTGATTCTAGGCGTAAACCATAATGTATATATATGGGTGTCATTATATTCCCTGTAACATCACGGCAAATTTACAAGCCTCTGCTGATGACATTTGGTATTTTATAATGGATTCCAGTTCATAGCAATTGTCAAGGGTTAGAATGAACTTTGGCTGGATTCTTGAGAAGCAAAGCTGTAGTCCAACCAAAGGGCTGTTTCTGAACTGTCCCAGAATGTAGATGCCCACTGTGTTCCTATGATCTGCATGATACCACTGCTTGTTGGTCATTCCCAAGCTGGGAGGACTGCTCTGTGCCAGAGGCCCAGAACTGGTCATGGTGGGAGAGTTTTGTTTTCATTTGAATTGGTTGTTCTTTCAGTTTTATTTATTTATTTATTTTTTACCATTGTGATGAGGTTAGACAAAGGATTCCTAACCAGGGATATATGAATGTTAAAAAGAAAAAGAAAACAGATAATTGTATTTCAATATAATTGTTCCCCTTTTAGGTATATAAAAATATGATCCTTACAAGAGGTCCAGAGACTTCAAAAGACTCACAAAGGTGGACCCCACCATCTGTCTCTCTTTCTCTCTCTCTCTCTCTCTCTCACTCACACACACACACACACACACACACACACACACACACACACACACATGATTAGGGCCATCTAATTTGGAGAAAGTTCCAAAAAAAGATGAGACTGGCCAATTACATGTAAAACAGTGGGTCCTCCTTGGGGAACACTTTAACTCACACAGTCTAAGTCTCATGCCTGGAATGAAATAGTCCAGTTGAAAGGATGGGGAGACTAACAAAGCAAGAAGAATTTGAGTTAATCAGCCGGTCAGTAAGCATTAGGTGAGCACCTGCTGTATTCCAGGAACCATGCTAAGCATCAGGGTTAGCTACACTCCCCATTTCATGGGGGAAACAAAAAATAAACAAACAGTGTTCAGGGAAAAAGGGAATCATTAAGGGAGAGAAGTAACTGTCCTTAAGAGAGATCAGGAAAGACTCACTATAGAAGGTAGGCTTTTAGTTAGGATTACAATCAGCTGAAAAAAACCAGGAAGGGGTGATGAGATGGGAGAACATCTCAGGTCTGGGTAACAGCAGGAGAACATGCTGGAGCTGAGAGATGGAACATCTTGGGACGGCTAGGAAGCCAAGGTCAAAGAATCGCTCCATGTCTCAGTCCTGAGGAGGTTTCTCCATTGTCAAAGGGGTCTGTTGCTGAAGGACGATGGGCATGATTAGGAGTCATCCTTCAGAGGAGCTGTGGTTGGTCTTGACCCACCTAATGATACCAAGTTTTTCATCATTCTTCCTAGTAGATAGGTGTGATATTTATATCACATCCACAACTTTATTTTTTTGGGTGGGATGACTTAGATGCATCTGATATCATAGCCTATTTGGATCCTGGGCATGTTGCTTACTGGCCTAGGGCCTCAGTTTCCCCATCTGCAAAATGCAGGGACCAGAATACCTTGTTTCACAGGTATAGATGTCAAATTCTGTAGAAAGGATTCTAGGATTGATAGGGAAGGTCCAGGACAATCCCATAGAGGAGTCATCATGGGGCATGGCACATTCCAACAAAAGTAAGCCATGATGCTCTAGGTCCCAGATTTCCCATAATAACCTAGGATGCTACTGGGAGCAGTGATGCCAAAAGTGAGTGGTAGCCAAGGGACATGTGCTATAGACTCTTCTCTGCCCAAGAGGGCACTGGTAGCCAAAGGATGCCCCACCTGCCATCAACATGGCCCTTCATAAGGGTGCACGCATGGTATGGGTGATGTAAATAGTCTGTAGATGAGAGGAAACTAAGGGCAGACTCTCATTTGACCCATGAGGTCCACCTTCCTCCTGGATCTCTTAGCCATAAATGATCCTTCCTACTTACAATTCTCATCACCTTGAAGATCAGCTGTGTTACAAAAGTGCACTGAGCACTAGACCTGAAGGCAGAAAGATGTGAGTTCCAATCTAGCCTCAGAAAATTACTCTCTGTATGACCCAGGACAAGTCATTTAACCTATTTTTTCCCCTCTGTTTTGTCATATGCAAAATGGGGATCATAGTAGCAAATTTCCCCCATAGCTGTTGTGAGAAGCAAAGAGATATTTATGTAAAAGACACACAAACAAAAAAACTGCACACACAGAGTGCACTGCCTGGCAAATAGCAGGTACTGGATAAAAGCTCACTGGGTTCCCTTTCCCCTGATAACGGTCATCTTCGTTGGAAGTTCTTGCTGTTGTTCATGTCCATCTCACTCCCTAGAATATAAGTTCCTTGAGGGCAGGCTGTGCATTCCCTCTGTCCTTGTATCCCCAGCACCTAACCCAGGGTCTTGAAAACATTAGTCAATATTTGCTAAATTGTATGGAATTCATTGATTATCTACTATACACAGTGCATTAAATTTGTTATATTGTAGGTGTCTAATTTTGATCCCAGCTCATCCATGAGAATCTCTGTCTAGTTTTATCGATGGTGATCTATCTGATGAAATGCTTCAGTGTGATGGACAGATTTTCTGGAGATTTTCTGGTGGCCTGACTGTGGTTTCCACCAATGGTGGGACCACCCCAATCAGTGACACTTGTATTCTGTGGTTTTTCTTATGAACAAGGAATAAAAATCAGTAAGTTACATCAACTAAAAAGAAAAAAAGAATACCTAGGTCATCACTCCTTGAAAACACACATGAATCTAAAAAAAAAAAAGATAAAAATCTACTCATTTAAAATGCCATTCTCCAAGAAACTCACTCATTGTAAGATGGGGCTACTAGAAGTATCAAGTCTAGGAACATATTAGTCTGCATGTAGAGACCATATGTAATAAGATCTCTGCATTCCTCAGAGAGTCGTTAAGAAAATAAAATAAAAGATGAATTCCAAAATGGGTGAAAAGGTGAAAAAAACAAAAAACAACACACTATTAGAGAAGATAAGAGGTGGAATTGTCAAGTGTATTTTCCTACTTACTTCCTTTTTGAAATGGAATTGTACTCATGGTTAAAAGCTGTTGGATTCCAGGAAGTTTCCCCCATCCCCCCTTTCTCATACAGTTTAGAATAAAGCAAAGTTTTCAAAACTACACTTGGAAAAATAAGCTTTTCTAGTAAATAATAGCAAATTGAGGGCAGAGCCAGGCTCACTTTTGTGTACTTGAAACAGGATAGGTTTTTGATAAATGTTGAATTAATGGATACATTATTTTTTCATCTTGTTTTCAAACACAGCACATTGTTCACAGTAGTTCCATAATAACAATTTTTGGAATTGATTTTAATTAAATTAAAAGTCAAATTTTATGTATATTTTAGGGGAACTTTAAATATTATGTCTAGGGTGAGATTCTCAGGAGATGGGATATACATCTCAACTGCCTTTCTGCCAAATAAATATATTACATTAATGCATTGCCTAACAAAGAGCACAGTCTCATATGCAAAGGAGTCTCCTTTTCTGCCTGATGATTTTTGTCTGTTTGTTTGTGTGTATGGAAGGAAACAATGAGCTGTTTTTCAGTGTTTTTGTTTTGTTTTGTTTTGTTTTTTGTCAAGATTCCTGTAGGTCGGTGAGCTCATCGATGCAGGTCCTCCCTCCAGTGATGCTGATTTTGACCTGTCCACCTTTACCCATCCTATGTGACTCTTATCTACATCTTCCCATAAAGCCTGCATGGGGGATCTTGCTAGACAAGCTAGCTGTGTTCCCTTAAGCCATCCAACATTTATGAAGGCCAGTTTCTGTCTCAGGCTTCCCTCTTGTTCCAGGGTTACCCACCATCCTTTTTCTGCCCATGCATTCCGATGTGAAATCTATTAGTGGTGATAATGGAACAGAACCTACATAGTCTGGCCATGTTTTCTCCTCTACCCTCTGAAGCAGCCATGATGCTTATTCTTTAGAGATGGTACTAAACCTTGATGTAGACCATCCTGGAGAGGATGAGAACAGGCTGCCATCATGTGTTTCTTCCAGTATGAATTTCCATGTGAGAGACCATCCTCCAGTGGGGATGTATTTGTCTCTTCAGTCCGGTCCAGACAGCCATTCAGCCAGCATGTATTGCTCAACAGAATTACTGCTCTTGGTGCTAGGGTGCAAAGAGAAATGAAGGACAGTCTTTGCCACCTTCAAGGAGTTTATCTTCTGATAGGAATGGAGAGAAAACAAAACAACGTCTACCTTCTGAGAGTTTGTATTCTACTGGATGGGGTGGGAGATAGAACATACGCACTCCGAATTTCTATGGACAACATCATGAGGAAGAGAGAAGTAGCCCTTGAGGAAATCAGTCCCAAAAGGCTGATGTGAGGAGGCATGCTTCCCAGACTTGAGGAAACTACCTGTAGAAAAGCTTGCATGCAAGACCTGGAACATTCTCAATAATGAATGGGTTGGAGGGCAATAGGACTGGAACACAGCCTGAAAGGGAGTGATTTGAAATAAAACTGTGAATGCAAATTGTATAGGACTTTGAATGCCAGGTTTGGTGTCATGGGATTTGGCATTTGCTTCTAGAGGTAATAGGGAGCCATTGAGGAATTTTGAGTAGGTGAGTGGCATTACTTGATGTTTGTTATAGCAACATGGAATCCCAGAGTTCAATTTTTTATCATCCTTTTATTGAAAAACTTGAGAACAGGTTCTCCGAGGCCACTAGTCACTCAGACTATGCATTTCAGAAGTTCCTGTTGCCTTGATTGTTGTCTATCATGCCAAAGCCTTGTGTTTAAAAAACCCAAAAAGTAATCCAAGTACCTGGAAGGAGAAGTCTGAGGGATTTCAGTCATGGAGATTCTTGTTCCTTCCCTCCTGTTCTGAGGAAAAAGGTGTATGTGTCCATATTTCTCTTGACGGCTCACAGATGCCGGCACATTTTGATGAGAGCTGCAAGCACACAGCCTACTCAAGGTTAGGCACTGCCTTGAGTCATTCTGTGCATTGCAACAATATTTAGGATGACCCTGTATAAACTCACATTATCACTTAAAACCCAGTATAAAAATACTACCCATCTGCTGCCGTCGGCCGCTGCTGCTTGCAACCGTTCTGACAAGCTGTTACCTCAGTACTTAGAGAGAGGATGCATTTAGGGGGAGAGAGGGAGAGGATGGAGAGGAGGAGAGAGAGAGAAAGGATGGAGGGAAGAGGAAGACGAGAGGAGAGAGCGAGGGGGAGAGAGAGAGAAAGAGAGGGGGAGAGAGAGAGGGAGAGACAGACAGAGAGGAGGAGAGGGGGAGAGACAGACAGAGAGGGAGAGAGACAGAGGGAGGGGGAGAGAGAGAGAGAGACAGAGACAGAACCTATGCATATGGACTAGATTCTGCTCTCCCAAGTGTGAGTTTGTAACCCCATTTATTCTTGAGAATGATGAGGTATCAGCTTCATTGTCCTTGCTCTTTTCCTCCTTTCCTTTCCCACCTCCCTCTTGACCTTTGATGATAGAAGCTTGTATAAGTGTAGGCCTCTGCTTTGCACACTGCACAATGGGAAATCCTTCATCCACCGTGCACTCTGTGTATAATTTGCACTCAGTAGGTGATGGGTAGACAGCAGCACAGGTGGAGGGGGGCCCCCTTGTCCCAAGCCCATATCTCCTACACAGCTTCTCTGAGGATCTGAATTTTCCTCATTTGGGAAAGCTCCTTGTAGGTGACTTAAGAGATGCTGGACTAGCCTAAAATGCTAAAATTCTCTAAGCTGAAGGTTGGTCTTTCATTTCAAGGCTTTTATTTTTCTTTCCAACAACAAACTGCCTGAGTAAAAATGTCTTTGAATAGGAAGCAGTCTCCTAGATGGGAGGGGACTTCTCAGGTTATGTTTAAGCAAGCAGGAGTGACTGAGCCCAGAGTTAGTTAAGCAGGAACTGGGCGTCTGGGCATTGGAGGAGTTATTTACTTTGGACAGCACCTTAAACGAATTGAAGGCACCTGGTTCTGGCTCCTTGGACTGCCGGGGCTATCCCTCCCCACCCTACCCCACTCCATTTCTGTGAAATAAGCAAAATGAGCATTTCCTTTTGTGTGTGTGTGTGTGTGTGTGTGTGTGAGCGCATGTGTGTGCATGCATGTGTGTGCATGTGTGTGTGTGCCAATTTCCTAAATAGTATTTGGCTTTGGTTTTTGCTTTTGTGTTTTTTCCTATAATATGTAATTATTCATTGTAGAAGGCACTTATCTTTACTGTGTGCATGACACATATGAGGGAAATAAAAAGACAAAATCAGAGCATGGTGTGCCCTCAGGGAGTTGATACCAGTAGTTCTTAAGCTCTAAACAGATCATATCCTTTCCTGATATGTGGGTATGAGCTACCAATGTCACTTGGTGTCTGCTGCATCTGCTGTGTCATGGGATGAAAAATGGGGTCCTACTGTCATCTCGATGTTAAGGAAGGACCACCTCTTCCATCACCACTCTATCTTCAGAGTCTGCTTTGCCCTATCTTGGTATTGTCCTGCCCTCTCCACCTCAGGCCCTCATCTCACTTCCATCAAGTCACAGGCTTAGAATTGGATCATCGAGCCTTAAATTGTGCCTAGAGTCTTTGTCAAGACAGTACTGGAGGGAACCTTCCTCCCAAAGAGCTCTTTGATTCCTATTTACTTAGGGATACTCAGAGAAGAGAAGAGTCCAGTTATTCCTAGTACTGATTCCAAAAGGTACTCACTTATGTTTACAGAAGGAAAAAGGCAATCCTTCACATTCTTTCTGGATCTTAACCCTTCATCAGGAGATTGTGCTCAGCAATGGACTTCCCATATTGTTCACTTTGGTTTGGGGCTCTTGTCACGGCCCCCATCCACGGCTCCTTTGGGTCTACTGCTCGGCTAGGAAAGCAGTTCCATTTCTGCTTATGTATGAGAAAAGGAGTAAATAATGAGCTGAATTCCCTTCCATATTGGTCAGCCATGAGTAACTCCTCATTTCCTTTGTAATTTTTTCTATTGGGTTTAACACTAGAGTGTGAATTTCTGGCACTGATCATGAGCCTACTTGACAGTTATGCCTATTTTGGGTTGATGCGTCCTCTACCCGCAAACCAAGAGATGGACAAAAGGTAGATGGAAAAATCCAGAGTCTGGACTCTCCTCAAACTCCTTCTCAGTGTGTCAATTTCCCACTAGGGCATTTTGGTTCAGTGGGATATCTCAGCCCTTTTCCTAGTATTCACAAATATTCACAAGGATCTGTCTGTCATCTCAGAATGTCAGGTACTATGTTAGGTGCAAAGACAAAAATAAAAGTCTTCTCTGTCCTCAAGCAGCTCGCTATCCACTTGGTGGGAATCTGATATGTATAGCTCAGTAAATATTAAATATGTCTATTTAATGTGAAGACAAAGTGGTTGTTTAAGCAAGGAGACCCCACTGAGAGCCAGAAGGATCAAGGGAGGCCTTGTCTAATGTACTAAGCTGAACCTTGGAAGGGGGAGAGGGATGCTCAGAAGAGGAGAGGAGCATTCCGAAACCCCAGGACCGTGATGGTCTTTCTCAGCTGAATATATCCACAGGCTTACACACATAAAAGTATGGACACATACATACATATACCCTTTATATTTATGATACATATTTTATTTTCACTTGTCTTACCAGCAGAATGTCAGCCCCTCACAAGTAGCGATTGTTTCATTCTTTGCACTTGTATCCCCAGCTTGGATATAGTGCCTGGGACATGATTGGTGCTTATAAAAGGCTTATTGATTGACAAATGTATGTATATATTTACATATATTGTATGCCTGTGCATATATCATATATACTATTTATGCATATTACATATATATATATATATATATATGTACACACACATACTATGATTTAGTTACTCCTTCTTGCTTAATTTGTTCAACTTCCCTTTAGGTTGACTGGGGGAAGTCATTTTCTGTGAGGTTAGTGGGAAAGAATACAAACAGCTATGGGTTGTTTCCATTGGCTCACCATGCCAACCTTCCCTTTTGTTTGACCTAATAACAAAGGTTAGTGGGGATGGTGTTTGAGTGGCACATTTGCCCTGCTGTGAGTATGTGCCCTAAGCCTGCCTCAGTGGTATGGGCATGCCACTCTATGCCCATACATAGAAGTGTATATGTGTGCATGTGTGTGTCCATATGCATGTGTGTGTGGGAGTGGAGGGTAATTAGCCATAGACACTGCTTCTTGAAGTTCCCAAGACCTGCATTCAGTCGTATGGTCTGGCTTCTCTCTTCAGTTCATCTTTAGCGGAAGGAGGTAGGTGGGAAGCCTTCCATTTCAAGGTTCTACAATTCAAACTTGAGCATTGCTTTTTGCAGTTATACCTGAAGAATCTCTGAGGAGGAAGGAGCAGTGAGGGGAAAAGATTTGAACTTGCGCTTAAAGAATATGGATTCAGATCCTGGCTGTGTCACTTGATACCTGTTTGAACCTCAGACTTATCACTTGCCCTCCCTTTGCCTCAATTTCCTCATCCGTAAAATGAGAGGGTGAGCTAGGTGACCCCCTGAAGTCTTCCATCTCCAGATATGTTTACCTAGATACATCCAGTAATCCTACACCTGAGCTGGAATCACCCTCTCACCTTGACTTAGAATCTAGTAATAGAGAATATAACTACCTAACACTGATATAACACATTCCATAGTTTGAGACTGTTCCCCTTGTTAGGAAGTTTTGCATCACATTCAACATAAATTTTCCTCTTTATGTGCACTCCTCACTGCCTCCTGTTCTTTCTCTGAGGCCAAGCAGATCAGCTGATTCCCTTCCATATGAGAGCTTTACAAATCCTTTTAGACAAGGACCAGTGGCCTAATGCTCCCCAGTGCCTTTGCCCAGGATTTCTAGGGCATAGTTAGAGTGTCTTAGATGGTGTCTATGTGGGTCAATAGCCTTCATACATGCAGCATACTGAATACATGTCACCTGATCTGGCTTTCTTTGCTTCCTCCCTCTTTCCGAACACAAGGCCTCTCTTATCTCAGCCAACCTTTCAGGGTGAATGAGTGAGGCCGGTCATGTTCTTCAACCTCAAACCAACAAACAGCCAACATTTCCCAAGTGACTATTATGTGCCTGGAATGTCCTAACTCATTATTCGATGACAAAGACTTGACCTGTCCTTCCTAGTCTCTTAGTATGATTTCTTTGACCCATCCCTTGAGTGGTTCTGATTCCAAAATGAGAGCGAGCAAAGAGTGGAGGGAAGGCAGAGGGTGGAAAGGGAGAGAGGAGGGAGAACCTTGATGGAGTGCTCACTTGTGCCCTTAACCTCCCAGTTCCTTCCTCTCTTCTCAACCCTGGTAGTTTGCAGACATCCCATGGTCCCTCATACCAAACAAGCACACGTACCAAACAAGGCTTTGCTCCCACAGTGAAGGTAAGCTAATCAGCCACGGGCAATAGAGAGGTAGATAGATAGATAGATAGATAGATAGATAGATAGATAGATAGATAGATAGATAGATAGATAGATAGATAAACAGACAGACAGACAGACAGATAGATAGATAGATAGATAGATAGATAGATAGATAGATAGATAGATAGATAGATAGATAGACAGGCAGATAGATAGACAGATAGACAAATAGATTTATAGACAGACAGATAGGTAGATAGATTGATAGATTGACAAATTGGTAGATAGACAGACAGATAGATAGACAGATAGATAAATGGTTAAATAAATAAATAAGAGAAGACTTGCTTTAAAAAAAAAGCAGGTTGAGAAAGAAAATTGCTTGCCTGCGCTATTTCTGAAGCGCTGTTTAATCGTCCACAGTTCCGGGCTTATTTGCATTTAGAATTGTAACTAGATTCACCACGCTTGACCCGTTCTTTTTGGAGGGCAGTGTGTCTGCTTAGACAAATTATTCTAGTGTGCCAGTCGGGGAAGGCAAGGACAAATTTCTCCTCATGCAGGATGGCAGGAACCCCGGAGGCGGCAGCGGGCCGGCCGAGTGTAATACTGACTAATTATTTAATCGTGAGTGACAGTTCTGAACATCGTGTACTTTTTGCACCACTTACCGTGTTCATTGTGAATCCAATTATAAAGACAATAAAGGACCCTCCCTGGCCTCCAGAAGAGAGAGGGAGGGGATGGGACAAATGCAGGAAGACCCTGGCCTTGGAGTGCCCTTCAGATTTGGGGTCAGCTTGAGATGGCTGGCACAGAGCGGGCTTTTGAACCAGGGCAGGAGGAGGAGGAGGATGCCGGCATACATAGAAGGTGCCCCTCCTGTTTAGAAACTTCCTTGGAGAATGGACAGCCATACATCTGGCTCCGAAATGCTTGTACAGATGGTTATCCTAAGGGAGGCCTTCCCCAGGAAGCCAAGTGACCCACAGACACTCAGGGGCCCTTTCTTGGTGGTCTTTCCCAGTAAATTTGTCTCATCTTGGCCTTCAGTATTTCTGCTTGGTTTATTGCCTTTCCCTCAGGGAAAATTCTCAGGTAACCCTGATCATCCACTTTGGTGGCAGCAGCAGCTGCTTTAAGGGGGAAAGAGGACAGAATATGCCTCCTCTACATTTATCCCAGGGCCTCCCCACCACCCATCCCAAGGGCTCTTTCAGCTGATATTTCATTGCTGAATTGGAATTGGAACAATGCAGGTAAATTGTTTCCATTTGTTCTCTGGGTTCCATTCCTGAATGTTGGGGGCAGAACTGAGGCCAGTGGGAACAGCACCCCAGCCTCTCTGTACCTTCGAAGACTTGGGCAGAGCAGTGGGTTAGTTGTCAGCAATAGTTTTTCCCTCCTTTATCAAATAAGAGAAGGGTTGGAGGAACCTTAGAAATCATCGGACTACCTCTATCCAGGATATTAGTGAAGAAGTTGAGGCATGGAGTAACGGAATGTTTCCAATAGTTTAATAATAATAATGGTGTTGCCATTTCTAAGCAATTTAGGTTTTGTCTTTGTCACTTCCTATGTGACTGTTGGCATCTCACTGACTCTTTGTAAGCCCCGGTTTCCTCATCTGTAAAATGTGGGGAGGGCAAGCAGAGAATTGGACTAGCTTTCACTGTGCTTGTTTCTGCTATTTCTAAGTTAGGTAGAATGCCATGCAGGAAATATGCTCCAGTCCCTCACTGTGAGTGTCCCAAAGCCTCTGTCAGGGTTCTATTTCTTTTTTCTCTAGAGCAAGGGTTCCTAACTTTTTATGTATCATAGTCTCTTGGAGAATCTGGGGCTTAAAATCAAATACATCAGATTAGAAGGAATGCCAAATATGTCAAAATACACTTATCCAAGTATTTGTTTAAATTCATACACTCCAGGTGGAACCCCTGCTTTGAGCCCTTTCAAACCTCATTATAAGTCATAGATTTAGAGCTTGAATCCAAAGCCTACTCCCATGAATTCAGTTCTCATCGATTTTATCTTCTGAAGATGGAAGTTTGTTGAAGGGAGGCACTATTCATTCTTTTTATCCTAACTCCAGCGCCCAGCTTCTTGCCTGACACATAGTGGGTAGTTAGTCACACTACGTTTGTTCATTCATCAGGCGTTTCTAAGCAGGCAACTCGTAAGCCTATCCAGCCACTAACTGCCTATGGAAGATTTCCCAATGGAAAATGTGCCATGGGTCTCAAAGTCAAATTTTCAAAAACAGAACTCACCCCCTTAACTCAACAATAGCAAGAAAGATCTTTCTTTTTCTTAACTGCCGTGGATCCAAGTAGATTCCAAACAATATTACGTGTCATTTCTGAAGCCCCACTTTAAATATACACATCCCCTGTGATACGTTAGCTCTTTGAGCCCTCTCAGCAAGTCTGCAAAATAAAACCTGAAACTGTCATTACCCTCATGTTAAATGTTTGAACTCTTTTCCCTTTGTCCATTCGTTGAGTCTATCATTGTGAATCAGTTGTCTGCTATGTGCTAGACACTGTGCTAAGCATTAGGAATACAAAAAATAAAAGCAGACAAACAAAAACCCAATTCCTGCTCTCAAGGATCCCATACAACACATGTGCTTGGTGCTCCCAAGAAGGAGAACCTGCATTGAAGAACAGGATCTACAATGCTTCAAGATACACAGAGTGCTATGAGATAGGAGGGAAGTAGAAATAGAGGAGGGGGAGAGGGGGGAGGGAGGGAGAGAGACAGACAGAGAGAGAGAAGGAGAGAGGGAGAGGGAGAGAGATAGAGAGAAAGGTGGGGGAGAAGTAAACCACATGGTGCATAATAGGTGTTTCTCAGGATATAGTGTTCAGAGAGACCTAAGTTTAAATTCTGCTTCTGAAACTTAGTAGCAAGATGATATGGACATATCACTCAGGCTTGCTGAGCCTCAGTTTCTCCCCGTGTAAGATGGGGAGACCTGCAGTACTTTCCTTGCAAGGTTGTTGTAAAGATCAGGTGAGATCATGTATGGGAGCTCTTTGCCACAGAATGTCAGCTCTTCTTCCTTATGTCCCCCTCCCCTCATGAAGTTCAGCCTGCAAAAACCAATTTAGAAGACAATATTAAGTCAGCTCTTGAGAAAAATGTGGTGAAGGGAGGTTAGAATTCTATCCCAGTCTTGGCATTCAAGTTCCTCTTTGGATTCAGGCAAGTGACATCATCTTTTGGCTTTTCTTTCAGTAACTATAAAATGAGGCCAAGGCATACTCCCCTCTTCAAAGACAGATGAAGGAGACACCTTCATCATTCCCATTAGAAGAAAAAGAGTTGCTACCATCTTTCCTGGAATGTCTTATGATCCAATGACTCTCTCCCATTGACCTCAACCAAGTCCCTAGCACCCAGACTCTACTTCATGTAGAAATGCAGAGCTTTTGGCTTATATCTTGCCTGAAAAATTGACTGAATCATATTCTGACTCCTTGGAATGGGATAAGAACTGACCCCCTTTCCCCTGCTTATTTGCATTTCATTTCTCTCTGGCGTTAGGCAGGAAGGTGTTTTTTAAGCATGTCCCAACAACCTCAAGGCCTTTCTAGATTTACAGTCTTGTTGATATAATTTTTATTGATTTAACTGGCAAACTCCCACCCCTCTTTATGATTAAAAAATACCTCCTATTTCAGAAGAGAATGGTGAATGTCCTTGGTTAAAAATTGTGGGTACAAATGGGTTACATGGGCAGAATTAGAATTAGAAATGCCTTCCAGGCCTTGTGGCTCTTGGGGCTATCACTTGTATATATCTCTTCATTCAACCAGAATTAAGTGTCAGTCACGCTGTTCGTTGTTCTGGTCGGACCATATCCAAAGCACTGAATTCAGTTTGGTCAATGACATTTTAGGGAGTTCACTGTTAATCTGGAGAATCTAGAGGAAGGCAATAAGGACAGTGAAGAGTCTGCAATACATGTCATAGGAGGATTGTTTGAAAGAGTCAATCAGTAAGCATTTATTAATTCCCTATTATGAGAGGCTTTGGAAATACAAAATCATCAGTAATAAAGACAAGTGAGGTCACGGAAAGTTGGCCATGAATGAAAGCAACTCAGAAGCAGTAACAATCCTTCCACTGTAACTGTTAACAACCAAAGGCACCACAGATTCAGTCTTAAACCTGGAAGGGACCTCAAAGGTCTCACACAGACTCCACTTGTGACTCCTATGGGTAACGTTTCTTGTGGTGGGTTGTACATCCTCTACTACAAACAGAGGAAGTGCTTATACCCCCCTATGGTGGCCTGTGCCCTTGAGGGATGGCCTTATTTACTACCTGTCAATTCATTTGTGAACAGACTTTTGCTAGGTGTCTACTATTCTAGATATTTCCCTAATATTGACTTCCTTTCTGCTGGGTCTTTCTTGTTCAGTTGTTTTGATTGTGTCTGACTCTCTGTGACGTCATTTGGGGTTTTCTTGACAGAGATATTGGAATGGGTTGCCATTTCCTTTTTCAGCTCATTATTCTTATGAGAAAACTGAGGCAAACAGGATTAAGTGATTGACCCAGGGTCACAGAGCTAATAAGTGTCTGAGACTGGATTTGAACTCAGGTCTTTTTGCCTCCTGACTTGGCTCTGTGTGCACTATGGGCCACCTAGGTCCCCCTTTGAGGTCTACCTACTTGTTCAAGGTTTCTCCTCCAGGGCCATGTAGGACAAGTTCAGTATTTTCCTGGAGATGACTCTTGTGCCTGTCCTAAGACTTTGCTCTTTAGGCAAAGCATTCCTATTTCCTTGAGGCCTTACAGATGCTTGATAACTTCTTCTTACTGGTATGGAGGCCCCTTCTGCCCCCTGACTGCTTCAACTCTCTACCTGAGCTCTCTGTATTCCGCTCATGCTGGGTCATTTTCCCCATGTCTTTTATCAGAGTCCCAGAGAGGAGGTTCCCAATGTCCTGTAGACCTCCTGCAGTGTCTGGCAGTGCTGTACTTCTGTCCTGGCTTTGTATCTGTCTGGTTCAGTCTCTTGTTCATGCTCCATGACTGGCTGTTTCCCTCTCCATTCATCCACAGCTTGCTGGCATCATTTGCCCACTTCTTGTACCCAGATCTTCCTTGGTAATATGCTGCAGACATTCTGAAACTCCATCATGCCTCTTAACCTAGTGTACAACTCTCTGCCTTCCAAAAAAAAAAAAAAAGAAAAAACCCTCTATGTCATTTGCCCTTTTCTTGATGACTCAGGGCTGCCATTTTGATAATCAGGCATTCTACTGTGTTGTAATCCAGTGGTTGCTATGCCCTCCCTCATCACCAGCTGGCCTTCCTGTTACTTGGGTCTCTTCTTCTTGCAACTATCCCCTTCTTAATATTGGTTGTTTCCAATCTGCTTCAGTCTGAGATATCAGAAAGCCCCACTTATGTGAAACGTGAGATGGGGATGAATCAGTAGGTTCTGAGAGATGGGCCCAAAGGACTTTCCTGCAGAGAGAGGGACTTTGGTGCAAGCTGCCTCTTAGCTGTTTCAGAAACTAGCAGGGTTGTTTGTTTGGTTTTCTTTTTTTTTGTCTTTTTCCCTGGTTCACTGGGAATCTTAACAAGAGAGAGATTACTGCAAATGGGAAATTCCATCGCCTAAGGAGATTTTTGGTTTTCAGTCATAGCAATTAGTGGGGTGTTTCTAAATTGGATCATTTCAAGGGGTTTCATTTCTCGTTGGAGTCTGTCATGGAAAGCCAGACAATTGCTTAGGTGCCTTTAAACTAGACATTTGGACTGTCAGACAAGAGATTCCTCATCCTTTCAGTGACAGAAAACATCTTAATTTCCAGTCTAGGGAGAGTGAAAGGTGAGTGAAAAAATAAAACTTGAGTTTTCTTTCATTTTTTACCTTCATGTTCCAAAGTCCAGGTTACTGGAAAAACACTTTCTGAACTCCCCCATGAGTCAAATCTACAACAGAAAACCCCAGTGGTCTTCAAGTCTCTGAGAGTCTAAAGACAATTGGAGCTTTTCTGCTGGCTTCCATAGTTTCATTTATTCACTCTTCTAACAAGTACTGATCAAAATTCGAGGATACAAAGACCAACATGTCCTGCCTTCAAGAAGCTTACATCCTAAAGGGGGAAAACTATACATATTTACAAATAAAAGAATATGTGACATGTACAAAATGGGAGGCAGTGTTGCATTGCTAGAGAACTCTCTTGCAGTCAGGAAGACCTTAACATCTGACTTTTATGATCTTCCTGACTTTGGACGTCCTATAATCTCTCAGGATATCAGCCAACCCTTTCAGGTGATAAGTTGGGGAGAAGGTGCTAATGATACTGATATAAGAAGTTCCTTGCCAGGAGATATCCACCCCAATCATTGACCTGGTATAATAATAATAGCAACAAAAATAGCAGTAGCAGCAACAACCACAACAAAAAAGAATAGCGAAGTTTTAAAAGCTCAGGAATGGAGAGAGACGACCAACAACCACGACCATCAAGAAAGTCTTTGCATAGCGGGCAGCCTCTGAGTTCGACCCTGAAGGAATCCACTGTTTTCGAGAGGCAAAACTGAGGGTGGGAGAACATTTCAGGTGTTGAGTGAAGGAGAGGAATGGAATACCATGTTCAGAGGATGCCAACGCAGCTAGTTCGACTGGATGATGGAATGACTGAGTGGGAGTAATGTGCAGCCATTATGGGAAAAGAGTTAGAGGGAGGCTGTGAAGGATAGCAATGGTAAACAGAGCAGTAGGGGACTGCTGAAGATTTTTTTTAACAAAGTAGAGACCTAATTGATGAGCATGTATTAAGCACTTCCTGCGTGTCAGGCCTTGAACTCCATGCTGGAGATATGAAGACAACAAAAATTCTTCTCTACTCTTAGGGAGTTTATATTCTAATGGGAAGTCAACATGACAATGGAACATTAGATCCATACAAGTTGAATGTAATGAATTTGCTCAGAAGGGTGAGGCAGTTAGAGTGGACAGTTGGTGTTTGAGTTTAAAAATATCTTAGGCACCGTGTGGAGGATTGCTTTGTAGTAAGGCTCCGAGTTTCCAAGAAGGATCATCTTGATCATGGACCAAGAACCTCAGAGTTGTCAGGTCATTGACCGCTTCCTTCATAAGATTCATGGAATCGTCTTGAACTGTTCTTGAGTGGTAGCTAAAGCATGGTCACTTGGAGAAGCTTTGTTTGAATAACACAGTTAATTTTTTACCCTGGGAAAGGAGCAATACTTAGCAGCGGAATCCCAGTGGTACCCAAAGAGGCAGAGGAGGGGGAGAAGTAAAGATACTTAATCATTACACAGTTATTACACAGGTATTTACTCTCTGCCTGGCAGAAACAGAAGGTAGGGATGTGCAGTCTCCCCATACTCTGTGATAAAACTCCTGGGAAGGTACTTGAGGTTGACCTGCTATCCCAAATGGAAGAAAACCTTCCTCATTTTTCTACGGAATTATTATAGCCACCCTGAGGCAAGAAATACCAGACAAAGGAAAATGGTTTCCAAATCTAAATTCTTGGCACTCAACAGAGGAAAGTTTTGATTTCTGAATCGTCTGCACCAACATCTCATGTGGATTTATGGTGGAAAACCCTCCACTGATCATGTCCTTCCCTCCCATTGGGAAGGCTGGGTGGGCACGTGTTTCTGCTTATTTGAGAAGATAGAACATTGAACTTTTCCATCATCTTATTAAAGTTGTTCATGGGCACTAGATAGCACATGCTGCCTTGCTGTGTGCTAGGGCTAATGCCTGGCCCCATTTAGGGCCAGGGACACATGCTCATGGAGGGGTTCGGTGGTTCACAGGAGCACTTTGAAGACCTTTTTGTAGGGTGGAAAAAATGTGCAATTTTCCTTAACAGTAGCTCGTGTTTGCCAAAAATATGAACACCCAGGCACCCTGAGCATCTCTGCTGAATTTCTGCAGTTCTACTAACCTCAGAAGCCAACCACACTGTCTCTTTTGGTGGTGACAGATGCCAGGCAAGGCGAGCAAGCCTGCTCCAGCTTTGGAAAGAGATTTGTTGTCCCACACCTCCGCCAGGAAAAGGAAGCCTTGAACGCAGAGGAAGGCGCTGAGGCGCAGCGATGCCTCAGGGGAGGAGAGTCAGGAAGGAGCCAAATGTGGATCTGGCGCCATGTCGTCAGCCCGCTGTTTCCAAAGCACCCAGCGTCATCCACGGCGGCCCGAGGAGGCTGTTCTTCTGGCAGCCTCGCTCTGTGCTTTGCCTGGTTTCCTCTCTGGCTCTTCAGGGTGTTAAGAGGAAAGCGTCTTGTGGTGTTAGGGACAGCTAGAACTCCAGAGTCTGAGGGAGCTTTCCTTGGGGCGGGAAATAGTTGTTTATATTGAGTGAAAGAATCAAATGCTCCACTCTCCCTGACCCAGACTGGGATAGTGAGGACAAGCCAGGCTTGGCCAGACTGGACAGGATCCGACCCCAGAGGGGACATGAGCCCCCAGACAAGTGAACACAGACCTAGAGGTCAGCTTTGAATTTGGATCACAGTGTCACTCTTCCTTTATTTTCCATACAACATCAATCTTTTTTGTTTTTTGCCTTTGGCAAGTGTTGTAACTTCTGAATTTTTAAGTTGAATCTTTCTGGAAGACACAATTTAGCAACCACATAGAAAGCATCTGCTATGTGCAGAGATCAGCATTCAACTCAGTTCACATTCTCGTCTCTCCTCTGAATCAATCTCCGCAAGCCTTAGCTGCATTATGGGACTTGTCTAGTGATTATCCATTGCTGACCGTGAGTCTGGTTACCTTTGGCCACTTCTGGCCTGCTGCCTGCATGATGGTTACCTTTCCAATGTGTGACTTTTGAAGCAGTCAGCAGCACTTTGGCTTCACCATCCTAACAAAGAGGAGACTTGATGTGGTTGATATGGGAGGTAGTTCCCTGACCCTTTTTCATTCCTTCTTCCCTCTTCCCTTTCTTTCCTGTGCTTGATTCATAATTTTAGACCAGAACCTCACTCTAATTTGTTTGAACTTTTATACAATTTCTTGATTGACCTGAGACAAAGACACAGTGTTTGCTCGAGTTGCCCGCCAATCCATGCCACCCATTTTTTGCTTGTAGTTTGTAAATATCACATCTATATAAAGTCCCCATGGTTAGTCTGGTTACCTATGGAAACGGGGTTTATACAGCATTTCTGTGCATTTGTCTTCTCTCTCTGTGTTGGTGATTGTGTGCCATGATAAGCATTGCTGTTGGTAGAAGAAGAGAGGGTTCAAAGCCAGCATGAGCTTCAGCCAATCCTTCAGCAGTCGGTACATGAAGATTGATTATCTAGTCTCTTTAGGCAAATAAGTGCTTTAGGAAAGAGAAGTGGAATAAGTGCTGGGAGAGTCAAGAAAATAAGGTGGATATTAATTTTTCCCAAATATCATTTTCCACTGATTTAAGCATTACTACATGCTCTCAACGCTAGTTCTGCATATGTAATTACTAATCGTTTCTCCATTACAAAGTTGGCAACATTTTTGATCCCATCTCGGCGTACTGCTGAAATTCACCTTCCTTCCTGGTAGAGTTGGGTGACGTTGTCAAGGCTGGTATGTCAGGCTCGAATTGTTGTATTGTATCCTAAGGCCTAGAACCTCAACGCATTGGAAGATTTGGGGCTGTGTCCCTCTCCTGCATCAATTTTAATTTGATGTTCCATATGACCATGTCATTCCACTGCTCAAGAACCGCTGATGGCTCCCCATGGCCTGTCCTAGCCTGGTCTTCATGCTTTTGTCTTCGCATGATTTTCTTCTATCCCTGTACTTCACACAGGTTATCTTCAATGCTTGAAACATTCTCCTTCCTCATTTATAACCTTCAGAGTCCCTCATTCCTTTTTGGCTCATCTACCTACAGATGCTGCTCTTGTTTTTAAAATTTCAGTTGTATCTGACTCTTTATGATCCCATTTGAGGTTTTCTTGGCAGAGATACTGGAATGGTTTGCCTTTTGCTTCTCTCCCTCATTTTATAGATGAAGAAACTGAGGCCAACAGAGGTGAGTGACTTGCCGAGGGTCACACAGCTAGGAAGTGGTTGATGTCAAATTTGAACTCATGAAGAGGCATCTTCTTGACTCCTGGTGCTCTATACACTGTGGCACCACTTAACTGCTTCCCCAGTGGGGACACCAGCCTTCAGAATACCTTAGAGTGTGCCCTTCTCCATGCTCACCAGAAGGGAGATCCCAAGTTATTTTCAGTCTTGATGGTAGGTTTTGTACTAGGCAGGATACTAAGTACTGACAAACTGTTGGGAGTTACCAAACCATTATTCATATTGTTAGTCTTGGCTTTTCCTTTCTAGTCATCCTCATTCCTCTACATAACACTCCCTTGGTGAGTTGCTTTTGGTCCAGAAGTCCTGCCAGAGCCCTGTCTCAGAGCATAAACTCAGACTTTTTTGAAAGGTCAGAAATCCCACTCAGTGTCTTCTCCCTCCCTTGGTTTTCCTTCCTTCCTGCTGAGTTGACTGTGGGTGGATCCCTCCCGACCTTGGTTGTCAGGCTGTTCCCCCCTCCCCAGGCTATCTTCTTCTTCTTCCTCTTCTTCTTCATTGCATATTAATGTGAAGAAAACATTCTGGAGAGTCCAAGTGAAAATTTTAATTGTTACTTGGAGACACTTCATTAAAATCAACATTGCACTGGAAATCAATCTGGCAGAATTTAGGCATTAACAAACATCTTACACCATATACCAAGATGAGCATGCTTTATTTATAAACAGTGACATTATAAGCCAATTGAAACAGCAAGAAGGAAGTTGGATCTGTTATCAGGGAAGAGTTGAAAAAAAATACAATCACAATGAGACAGTGTGGCAGATGTATGGGGAGGAAAGGGAGGAAAGCCATTCCCCTCTGCAGGCCTCACTTTCCTCCTTTGGAGAGCTAGCTTTGATGTAGATGGTTCTTAAGCTCCTGCCCAACTCTAACAGTCTATGATGTGTCATCTGAGAAGGGGAAAATCCCCTCTTTAGAATTTAAGGTCTTTGGACTCAGACATTGCTTTCTTCTTAGTCTTTTTAGCCTAGTGCTTAGCACAGTGACTGGCAAAAATGTTTGTTGAACCAAATGAAAGGTTTGTGGTTCTGCTAAACATCAGAGAATGGACTGGAGAGAGGGAGAGATCTCAATTTTGCTAGATTGAGGAGGCTTTCACTGGAGAGAGCCTGACACCTCATTTGATATCTGATCTTGATTCAGAATGTGGCAAGAAGCACCACCCTATCTCCTGGAGTCTTCCTGGGACATCAGGGCTGTGCCTGCCAGAATTGCTATCCCTAGCAAAGACTAAGTGAGTGTCATTGGCAGCTGGTGCTTCTGGGGGACCATAACTTTATTTACCTTGCCATCCCACAGCTCTTTCATCCCCCCACTTCTACTGAAGCATCCCTGACCTCCTTGTCTTCAGCCTTCCTTTGGACGTTTCCGCTCATACTATAGCAGATGCAGGTCTGTTTCCGCTCATACTATAGTAGATGCAGGTCTGAACTATCTACTTCTTTCTCTGCCTCCCTGCCCCAGGTCCTCAAGGGGAACATTTCAGATTTAAGTCTCCTTAGACTATACCAAATGAGTCATTCAGTCCATAAACATTTGTTAAACACTTACTAAATATCAGGCTCTGTGCTAAGGACATGGTTTGTCACTAAAGGCAGTAGCTAGATGGGGTGGTTGGAGGTGGGAGGATTAAAGAAAATGCCCCAAGAGCCTTTTAACAGATTGACATCTTAGAAAGGCTTCTCCCCACTTCTTCCATCCTTGTCCTTGTCAGTCCTAATTGCCCACACGACAGTAGGGCCCCTTCATTCTGCTCTGAATCTTGCTTGACCAATTAGCAGGATGAGTTCATTCTGTTCTCAGGGAGACAGGCAACAGTGGTTTGAAATGCCACTCGTATCCTTTGGGGACATATCTCACAGGCCTGCGTGATGTTTGCTTGGCTGTCTTTGATTCTCCCAGATGCCCCTCATTTGTTGAGTCATTTGACTCCTCCCAACTCTTATCATCTCCTGCTCTCCCTAGCCTCAACGCCAGGCCTGATTTTGTTCCATTTCTGGGCTGTCATTCAGCTCAATCACTGCCTGGGAGCAGACGTTCTCTTTTGCCTGAAATGACCCCATTGGGTTCCGCCTTCCTTGTTCTCCTCCCAGGGGTGGATAACCTTCCTGCTTGTCCTGAGATGGGATGATGAGATGACTCATTCTGGGAAAGGACTCGTTTCTTCTTGGGGACATGTTTTGTTCTACCATGCCACAGGTTTCTTCCACAAAGCTGATGCACAATCATGAATGACTAAAAGAAGACATAAATAGGGAACTTGCTTTGACATAGTCACTTGGACATGCAACTATGGATGGACTTTACCATCTGTGTCTGCAGAGAGCAACGGCTGGTCCCTTTCATCATCAGGTTGGGGAAAGAGGCAGATTTACTTGGTTTGGTTATTCATTAACTACTTATTAAGCTCCAACAGTATTCAAGGCACTAACAATGTGATGCAGGAAAACAAGCTCTGCCTCAGGAATCAGAGGGCTAGGTTCAAAATATCTCCTTTGTGGTCTAATACCCATTGACTTTGGACCAGCTAAATTGATTCCCAAGACCTTAGTTTCCTCATGGATAAAATGGCAGGACTAGGGGCAAGGGAGATTACTCTAGCTGCCCTCTGAGGTCCCATCTGTCTTAAGATCTATGATCCTATGAATTGGGGGGTGTCTGGATATACTTCAGGTAGGATATGGCATCTGAGCCAGGCCTTGGAGCAAACCAGACCTTACAAAGGAAAATTAAGAAGGGAGGGCATTCCAAGTGTGCAGCCCAGCTTGTGTAGGGACACACAGGTGAGTGGTGTCCTGGGAACACAGGAGAGGAATTCATATATTATACAGGGTCAATGTATCTTGGCACCAGACTGTGAAGGGTTCTTATGCCAAAGGAGCTTCTATTTTATACCAGAGACAATAGGAAGCCACTCAAAGTTCTTGCCAGGATTCAGTGGCTGATAAGTGTCAGGTGCTGTGTTTGGACTCAGGTCATTCAGATGCTCAATCCTGGACTTTCTCTCCCACACCTCACTATGCCCACAGAAATACCCATTATCACTGCCAAGAGGGAGGCTGGGTTACCAGTGCTTGCACTAGCCTTCTGAGACAGAGCCTCCTTAGCACATCCATGGAGAAAAGAACAATGTAGTTTCTCAGTTCCCTGCCCTGCCTACTCCCTGGCATCCCAGCAGAAGGCTTAGGCTTTCATTAGGAAGGATGTACTGAAGATTCCATGTTTGAACCAAACACTCCTTAACTTGGCTGCCCCAGAGTCACACCAGGAACCGTGACCTTGATGAGAAGTGCTGTGTGCCAAATTGGAGGTAATTCCTGCTAAGAACATTGGGGGAGCAAAACAGTAATCTGTGTGATGAGTGTTTGGCCCAAGCTCCCTTCTCTCCTTCCTGCTGTCTCCCTAAGGTGGAGTGGCTGACACTAGAAGGGAGAAGGAAGAAGCTTATCTGGAATTGTGTGCTCTATTTATCTTCTTCTTTCACTTGGAAAAAGAATTTTTCAATACAATGTCATCTGGCCCTGCTGAATCTGAGGGCTGGGTCTGTTAAGAGATGGCATCTGTGTGTGCACATGCATATGTACATGCTTGTGTATGTGCATGTATGTGTGTATATGTGTATGTACTGTGTGTATGTGTGTGCACACATGTGCTGAGGGGCTTTCACCCAGCACATATAGCCAGCAACATTCCATGGTACATCCTTTCCATCTTACTCTAGGCCATGGAATGGAGCCCAATTGCAAGACTGGTTGTAGGACATACAATTCTTGAGTTATCTCCTGCCCTCTCCCTACTGCTGTTCCCCAGAACACTAAAGATATTGAAGTCATGTAAAAAAAATCTACCAATTCCTATTTGTGGGGGAAAGAAAATCTTTTGGTATAGAAAATGAACTGTGTGGAGTCTGTAGGGAGTCCCATGCGAGAGCTCAGCATTTGACTAGTTCTGTCCTCTCGGACAGCAGAAACAGTTCTTGAGTATGAAAGCTTAAGCAAACAAACAAACATGTTTTTCCATGTGAATTCATTGAATTCCATGATACAGGGAGGGCAGGCTATAGTGTACCCATTTATGGATTGAGAAACTAAAACCCAACAAGATTGTCTTCTCAATGGCTACCTCCAACATGGAACCTTTTCTGGTCCTCATCTCTCACCCAAGTAATAGACCCCCACCTCCTCAAAATCATCTTGTATTTACTTTGGCATCATATTATACACACATGTTTATGTATGTATACACACATGTGTATATATGTATGTATATACACATATACATATGTATATATACACATATATGTATATATGCGATGTCAGTTGTCTATACTTTACTTGCGTGTTATTTATAATGTAAGTTCCTTGAGGGTAAGAATTTTTGTTTCATAACATGTTATGCTTCTGACAATGATTGTGTGACTGGCACACAGTAGGTGTTTAATGCTTGTTGGTGATTGGTTTGGTTGGATCAGTTGATTTCTGAGGTAGCTTTGGCTAAGATATCATTTTGTGGTAGCTCACAACTTAGTCTCCTGTTATCTCCTTTCCCTCAACAAGCAAACAGAAGGAACTCTACCTCCCTCTGTCACCAGCCTGTTTGTCCTCTTTAAGAAGGGTTGCTAAAACAGATTCTCTGAACCTTGCCAATTTGCAAGAATGGAGAAATTCACATATAGCTTTTATACACACACATGTATATTACATATATACATATATACGCATTGTAGTGAAATATGTTGTGTTGAATATATAAATATGTGAGTAGAATATGTAGACTATATTTACAGATTTAAATGATTATATGTTGTATAATACCATCTCAAAACATATATGCTTTTTTTTAAATGAAAAGTTTTCTTGTAAACTTCTCCATTCACTAATCATCTTACTTCACAGTGAACAAGATGCTTGTGACTGAAATCATGAATTCTAGCTCCGAATTCATGATTCCACAGCCACTCATTAAGACAATCACTTTTGAAGATGAGACATCACAACATATGGTTTGGAGGCAACTCTTTGCTCGAGGTTTGCACAGCTGCCTGACTGTGCAGATATGCTGCCTGGATCTGATGGCAGAGGACAGACTGGCTGGGAATGTTTCTGTCCCCCTCATCACCTTTGCTTTTATTGGAGTCTCCACTGGATCACTCCGATCAGAGGTTCTAAACTTCTTTTTTCTTTTCTCTCCCTGAATCCTTTGGAAAGTCTGGTGAATCCTGTAGTCTTATCCTCATAATAGTGTAGCTAAATGCATAAAATGAAATACATAGGATTACAAATGAATTTATATTGAAATATATATGCACACATATACACACATTCATATATACATATGTGTGTTTTATATGCATATATGTTTTACATATATGTTTGCATATATGAAATTTCCCATTCCAAGTTCATGGATACTTGAAATCTCTCCCCAGGCCCTTAGAGGCCCAGGAGACCCTTGGGTGAGAATTCTCTTATATAGATTACAAAAACAATGAAGCACATGGCTGGAGAGCAGGAGACAGAGGAATCAGAGGCCAAGGACATCTCTGCACACAGTCATACATGCAAGCACATTGCATACATATCCACAACCTCATGGATACTAATACATATATACAAACACACTCAAGCACAGAGAGAAATAATGGAGGCAGCAACGTTGACCTACCACTGGGTAGATTTGACCCTGATCTTGTATAACCTGTGCAATGTCACTGTCCTTAAGACTCCCATGACCTGGAGCCGGAGGTCATCTTCTTGTCATGATGTGGCCTCCTCTGTCCCTCAGGATTTAGGTCAGGAAGAGACCGAATGCAAACAATGAGCTGTGTCCAGTGTTGTGGAAGGAGAGCAGAAGCATTTTCTTTCATAAGTTGTGTATACAGTTTGATGATCTCCCCAGCCCCTACTTGAAAGAAGGAATTGGGATTTTGGCACGAGGATTCTTACGATGATGTTACATGTAGTGGTCCAGGTTTCAAAGAATCCTCAGAGTGGAATGCCCTATAGAGCAAAGACCAAATGACAGTTAGGTGTGGACTTCTAATAGCACATCATAAAGGCCAGTATATTTAGCACCAGTTCCTTTTTTTTCCTATGAAGGGGCAGCATGGTCTATTAATTAGTGGCTGGATTTGGAGCCAAGAAGAATTAGGTTCAAATATTGCTTCTGATATATAGTTACCCTGTATATATAGATATATAATGACCGTCTGTGTGTGTGTGTGTGTGTGCGCGTGTATTGGTGACCTCTACTCCTGGTGGCCTAGGTGACTCTGTGACATATCTTATCTGCATCATCACTGCAGGGACTTGGCTGACTCGAAGATCAGGACTAGGAAGAATCACTTGGGACCTACAAAGGAAAAGAAAAAAGGCCTTACTCTGTGATGACACATGACTGTTAGTCATATAATTTTATGGTTTCTTAAAAATTGAAATTGAGGATTATTCATGGTGGGAGACATGGTAGGAGTCAACATATTGGAAATAAAGAATTATTAAAAATCACACAGAGGCTGTCACAGAAAAAACAAGTGGATCGATCACATGGAAATTCAAAGTGACAATGAATATATATATATATATATATATATATAGATATATATGTATATATATATCTATATCTATCTATCTATCTATCTATCTATCTATCTATCTATCTATCTATCTATCTATCTATCTATCTATCTATCTATCTATCTATCTATCTATAGCCTGTCTTCATTGATGTCTGGGAAATGTTGAGAAAATGTATGAAAGGCTCTCATTATCTTGCTTGTATCCAATGTGGATCTTATGGGATGACATGAGCAAAAGTTTCTTTGGTAGGGCAGGCGTGGATGGTGTGTGATTTGCCTTATTGAGTGAACTATATACATCCTGTATCCTTTGGAATACTCTTACTTGAGAACAAGACAGAGCAACCAGAGAAGAGTTTAAGGAGTTAGGTATACAAAATGGATTATGTTAGGGGAACATGGAAGGTTAAGGAAAAAGCTACCATTACTTTGTCGTCAGGATTTAACTTCTACAAAATGGAAGTAGAGAGTAGGTCATTAGCGTGGAACTTGGTTCTTGCTAAACACTGTACAAAGAGCTGAATTGGAGTGGAAGGAAAGTTGTATCTGAAATCATGAGGATTATCTTGGCTTGTGATAGTCACTTGCCTCTTTGATATGCACAGAGTGGTAGAAGAATGATAGGAGAAGAATGGAAAGAATCAGGGTGATGGTCAGACCTGAGACTTCAACTGAAACAAAATGAGATCACACCATGAAGACTGCAAAGAAATAGATAGACCCTTTCTTTGTAAGGTAAAAAAGGACAACAATTGAATCTCTACCCCAGAGGCCACATCTGCTTTAACCAACTGGTTCACAGAAAACAATCTAGGAGAAAATAAAAGCAGTGACTAGTCCATGGACCTGAGCTTTTGTCTCAGGACTTCATGGTGATGTGTAATGAGAGGTGACAGTGTCCTACACTGGGCAGACCAAGAGCAAATTGTACATATTGCTCAAAGCATACATCCATTGCTCTTCCCAATTGATGACCAGATATCTTAGAGCCTGCACTTTGCTAAATGAGGTGATGATGTCCCTGCACAATTGGAAAAAAAGGCAGTGAATCATAGAAAACATTCGGCTAAGAATCAGAAGACATGGGTTCTGCTCCTTCCTCTGCCACAAATTATCTGTGCAGCCTTGGGCAAGACACTGCCTTTTTCCAAGCTATGTCCTTTTTCTTTCTTATTTGTAAACAAATGGATTAGAGTAGATGATTGCTGGAATCCCTGCTAGACTTGGAATACTCTCATTTTGTAAGTCTTCTGTGTCTTAGCATGGGAATATATTGCATTCCAGACATACTTCTAGAGTGTCCTGGACTCACCTGTCCCATCTTTATATTTTAAATGCATGATTTCATCCATTGACTAAAAGTTAAGTTGAGAAGATTCAACCTCCTGTGGCTCAAGACTGAGTTTACACTTTAGCTTAGGTCAAGACATGAGTTAATAGCCTTTTCTAGGATGTTCGTTATTTCTTTTCCTGATACTGCAGTTCTTGGACCATGGAGATTCCAGAGATGAGGATGAGAAGTCCAGTTCCTTCAACAGAATAGTAATCTACAGTGGCCTTTTGGGGACTAGAAATAGAAAACAGGAAGGTACAACCTGGAATTCAGCACCCATTCCATGATCTAATGATACCATGAATGATTTTCCATGTCCTTTGTTGGTGATACATATTACTAAGTCATTATGCAGCTCTCCCTTTGTATTTGTCATTCCATAAATAGACCAAGGTAGGACTAGGTTCTGTTCATAAGAGAGGGAATCACATAGACTTTCAGATATCGACAGGACCTTAGCAGTGACCTAGACAAAACCATATGTGAACAGAATTTCCCTCAACTACACACCTGACAGATGATCACTCATTGGAACTCCCTAGTGTGGGAGAACTCAGGAGCACCTGGGCTGCTCATTGTGCTCTTGGATGGCTTGGATGGGAATATTTTTCATGACCCTTGATCCTAGTTCTGGATTCTTTGCCAAGTCATCTAAACCCACTTACATCAAGAAGATAAAATACTCAAAGAAATCTACCATATTCTTTCTGAGTCTTCTTTCCTCTAGAGAAGGGGGAAACAAAACAAAACAAAACAAAACTACTGGACCATATGGGGACTCAAGCCTGTGCCCATAGTTTAATTAGCACTCTGCTCACAGAGTCACACAATCACACAATCTGAAAGTTGGAAGAGACCTCACCAGCCATCTGGTCCAACCCGTAACAGAAAGGGAATTCCCACGTATCAGACAAGTGGTTACATAACCTTTTCTTGAGGATCTCAAGGAACTTGAACTCATCACTGGCAAGACCACAGGTCCTCTGGAGGCAAGGGACCTTGGGTAAAATCCCACATTTTAGGTTCATTATTTTTGTGACTTTAGCAGTCATTCAACTTCTTTTGGTACCAGTATTCTCACTTATAAAGTGAAGGAGTTGGACTCATTGGACTCTGAGGTCCTATCCATCTCAACCCTAGGACCCTACTTCTCAGTGAAACCCACCCCATCTTTGGGGGGCAATTAGGAAGAAGTCCTAATTATTAGGAAGTGGCTGAACTCAATTCTCTCTCTTTTCAGCTTTAATCCATTCTCATTTATTTTTTCACCTGTAAAAAGAGGTGCTGAATGAGGTGATGTCAAAGGTCTGCTCCCAGTTCTCAGTCAGTGTGCCTGTGGGTAGAGTCTATATAGATTGCAGCCAATAATAGTGAATCCCTTGAGGGCAAACACTGTTGTTTTGTATTTTTTGTGTCCCCAACACCTATCACATTTCTTGGTACATGACAGGTGCTTAATTCATGTTTGATTGGGTTGAATTGAAGTGCTTTCTAATTGTTTAAAATGTTCACATCAATGAGGCAACAAACCTATGTCAAATGCTTATGCTGTGACAAGTACCATGCTAAGCAATGGAGATACAAAGAAAGTTAATAACATAGTTCCTGCCTTCAAGGAGATTATGCAACCCTATATAGACAAATATATCCATGCAAGATATGTACAGGGTAAAGGGATAATAGGTGATCTCAGAGGGAAGGTACTACCAGGGCTGGGGGAGAGAGGGAAAGGCCTCCTGCAAAAGGTGGGATTTGACCTAAATCTTGAAGGAAGTCAGGGAAGTCAATCAGCGGAGGTGAAAAGCAGTATTGTGAGTATGGTGGACAGCCAGGGAAAAGGCACGTTGGAGGCTGTACCATCTTTGAGGGTGGCAAGTAGACCGATGTCACTGGATCACAGTATAGGAATGGAAGTGGACTCTACAAAGACTGGATGGATAGGAAGGAAGGAAAGGTCACAAGTATTTAATAGTCAGTTTTGGAGGTAATACGGAGTCATTAGAGTTTATTGAATGGGGTCATGATAAGATCTGATGTGCCTGTGGCTTGCCCTCTTGATCAGACTCTAAGCTCCTCAAGGCCAAGAACAATATCTTACACTTCTGTACACCCCTCCCCCCCAAATCTGTTATGAAAGTTATATAATTCATACTGCCTGATAAATTTGTATATTGATACCTATTGATGGTACCAATGGACATCATCAACCAGGATGCTCAGATAGATCTTTAGGGCAGAGTTCTTTGTCCTCATGTTTTCAACTTTGCCCTTGCCTAGAGAGGAGGAGTCTTCTATCTATATTTCACAAGTTTATTTAGCACAATTTACTCCAAAGCAGAATTATTTAGATTCTTAGTTTTCAAGGTTGCCTGTTGGAATCCCAGAAATCCATTGTGATTAGTGGGCCTGTCACACAAGGGTATTACATATTTGTGTGAATGTTATTTATTGAGCTAAACTCTCACCCCGCTTGTTAATCCTCAATCTCATGAATTGCCGAGCAAGGCCCCTGCTGACTCAAACAAAAACTGGCATATGTCAGGTGAAACACATTGGGTTAACCATCGATGAACCTGGTTCCGTTTCCCGTGAAAAACTTGAAAACAAAAATTTACCTTCATTATGGAAAGTGATGTGTGGAGGGCTATAGTAAAATCGAAAACCAATTTGCATGTTGGTTCAGGGTGATTGGTGTCATATTCAGGGCGTCTTCCAAGAGCGCACTGGATAGAAACCACTGTTGTGGAGGGAAAGGTGTTTAGTGCATAGCCATATTGGGAATGGGTTTAGGAATGGCCTTCTTGTTCCTCTTGCCAGTGTTGGATACACCAGTATGACTCTGGTTGTGCCCATATGGCATCATCATCAAATCAAGCAATCCCTCTCTCCTTGGGCCTTGGTATCCCAGTGAACAATTTCTGGGATGTCTTTGACTATTCCATGCTGGCATGGAGTCATGCATTTCTAGAAAGTGGAACTCTCCAAGCTGCTGAACAATCTCATATGCAGCCCCTGGGGGTGATGGATCATAATGCAGTCAATAAGAAACAAAAATTCCCATCTACAGTTTAATATAATCTGGAAGGGTCTTACTGAAGTAGAGAGAGAATGCTCTTGTGTGTATGTGAGTACACGTGTATATCCATGCGTACATATAAATTATACATAGGCAGAGAGTAATCATATGCATTAAAATCAACATGTACAGAAGTTAAGTTATAATCTAATTGTCGGTGGTTATTATTTCGTATACATATATGTAAATTCCATATATTATTATATTCCACAATTATTAATAATTCCATATATAATTAACACTATTAACACTAATAATATTACATATTATTACATACTAACAATATTCCATATAATAATTAACACTAATAACACTATTAACACTAATAATATTAATATAATTAATATTCCATATATTATTATATTCCACAATTATTAACCACATTATTTCAAAATTACAGTGATGAAACAATGTAGACATATTAGTAGCTTGGAATAAACCAGTAAGTAACAGTTTCCTGGTACTTACTATCTGTAATCTCACTTTTTGTTCATGAGAACTCTATGAAGCAGGGCAGATGAAGGTTATTATCTACATTTCACAGATGAGGAGACGTGAGTGTAATAGTGATGAAGGCCCATACCAAGGGGGTGGCAGTGCCAAAGGCAGATAGGACACATAGTGCAAAAGCCTTGACAGCATATGGGTGGCGATGGGGGGCCTGAGGGTCAAGAATAAAGGGTGACACCAAGGTTACCAGCTGGAGTAACTGGGCAGTTGGTGGTACCTTGACTTTGAATAATGACCTCTAAACGAGGTGGGATGAGTCTGATGTGGGCTGGAGATAGACTTATTTCTGTTTTGTACAGTTGAATTTGAGGTGCATCCTTGGGTGACTAGAGCTCAGGAGAGTGATTCAAGCGGAATCCTTAGATAACAGTTAGTAAATATTTGGTGCTCGCAATGAGCCATGCTAAGCACAGCATGTCATAGATTGAGCCCATGGGAGCTGATGAGATCACCAAGTGAGATGGGGGAGAAAGGGGAGAGAGAGAGAAAGGTGGGGGAGGGAGGGGGTGAAGAAGCCCAGGACCTATTCTAAGGGACATCCACTAGTCGTGAGCATGACCTGGCTAAGGACCCAGCAAAGAAGGCAGAGCAAGTATGTTCAGAGACAATAGGGGAAGATTAGGAAAGAGCCATGTCATGGGTGCCTAAATGGAGCCTCCACTGGATTAGAGGACTTGACCTATGACCACATTTGTAAAGAGGACTCAGATAAGGTCATTGGATTTGGTGATTAAGTTGCAGGGAAAATTGCTGTCTCTGAGGTCCAGCCTGCACCGAGATTCTGTGATTCAGTCTGAAAGAATCAATCAGCCAATCAATAGGCATTAAGCACCTTACATTAGTCCGTTGAGGCTGATCAGACAGAACCAAAAAAGGAGGAGACACATGGGCTTGGGGGCAGGGGTGGGGGCTTCAGAGCCTACAAAAGAGAAGTCTGGAGAGGGGAGCAGAGCACTCTCTAAGTACGGAGGAGGAAGGTGCCTGGCTTAGGTTAGCCCAGAATACTGGATCAGCCCCAGGGAGTTGAGCTTGGAGGGTGGGAGGAGGGTTCAGTTCACTCTGTGGGAGAATTCACTCCCCAGAAGAGCTTCACTGGGGAATAATGTCCCTCAGGCATTGAGGGAAGGGTGGGGATGCAAACCCAGCTCCTCAGGTGCTGAAGCCAGGCCTCTTTTCACTGCCTTTCTTCCCTCTCATATATTCTCTCCCTTACCCTCTCCTCTCTCCCCCTCCCCTCTTTCTCACTCTTTCACTTACCCTCCCCCCTCCTCCTCCCCCCACACACTCATGCATACATACATATACATACAGAAATGGCCTAGTCACATGAAGTCTTTGGCTGAAGTAGGTCAGATTCTTTGGACAACCATCTCAGAGTGAGCTTGACTTCTCATAAGCTCATCTCTGGCTGCCATTTGTATCGAACAGAAAAAGGTAGAGGGCCCTGTGCTCATTCCTTGAGGGTCAAAAAGTGGGGTGAACCAGGACAGTTGTGAGGTTCCATCTTGACACAGATGAGTAGAAACAAAAAAAGCAGAAAACTTCACACACACACACACACACACACACACACACACACGCACGCACACGTTTCCTGGCGGGCTTTCAGGTCTAAAATGGGGCTAATTCTACCTTTTGAGAAGAAGATAATTTCCATGTTTCTTTTTTCAAGAACACATAATTGAAGTGCTTTTCCCGATGAGAAAAGGAGCTCTTGTACATCATTACAAACGGACAAGAAAAGTGTATGGCTACAGTGGAGTGATCAAGTATTCGCTAGCCATAATTTTTCTGAATGCCTTGGCTTCCTTTTTCCAGAATTTTATGTGCCAGGGAGGGAGTCTTGGGGAGTCTTGGGGTGGCACAGAGTTCAATTTTCTGCTGCCAAGAAAATGGAAAATCAAAGGCACAGGATTATGAATAAGGACTATGGCGTGGGGAAAGGGATCCAAGGGAAAGAGCCCCACTAAGTGTGTAAGGCAGTGGGGGACACCCCAGCCCTGCCCAGCACATATGGCCATATCAAGAGGCAATTTCTTGTCCCTTTTTTTAGGAACTGAAATTTGAAGTGTGTTCAAATACGTATGTCTCTGTCAATGTGTGAGTATGTACATATATGTATGTGTGCTTATTGTGTATATATGTGTCTGGTTTGTACATGTGTATATGTGCATTGTATCTATGTGTATGTGGGTATATCTATGTGTACACACATGTCCATACATATGTGTGTGCACATGCATTTGAGATGGCTAGGCAGAGGGGGTAGAATGAAGTTAATGTTTATTTTCAAATATCCTGGGCTTCGGATCCAGTTTTCTTTGGACATTCCTCACTTAATAAGCAGTTTTGAAGAGCCTTCCCTACAGGGACACAAACCAGGATGAACCAGATCTGTCCTCAGGATGCTTAAATTATCCTTTGATTCCAAGTTATGTAAGACCAGGGGATCTGTGGGTCTTATTTACCTCCAGAGCAGGACCGTCCTCTGCAGGATCAAGTGGTACTCATAAACACATACATCGACATATAGTTGTTGTCTCTCCATGACCCCATTTGGTGTTTTCTTAGCAGAGATATTAGAGTGGTTTTCCATTTCCTTCTCCAGCTCATTTTACTGATGAGGAAACTGAGGCACACAGGGTGAAGTGACTTGTTCAGGATCACACAGCTAGTAAGTTAACTGAGGTCAGATTTGAACTCAAAAAGATTAAGTCTTTCTGACTCTACATCCAACGTTCTATCCGTTGCACCACCTAGCTGGCCCTTACATATAGACATATATATGTACAATGAGTATTTCTATAGCCAGGTCCTATGGAGTGCAGATAATGAACGCTGGGAAGTGATTGCATTATTTTAATTCCCGTATTCAAAGTTATAATTATATGTAAAATATGGTAATTGATTTAAGCCCAGTGGGAATGTGAGGTGTGGATTATAATAATGGGAGTATTGGTGAGAATTTCAGTCCTTAGCTTGTTTCAGAGGGGTGTGTACACTTGTGTGTGTGTATGTGCGTGTGCTATGTGCAGCATGTATATCATAGTTTCATATAGTATAGTGCAGGTATATGTCTATATGTGTGTATACATACACAGATATAAATATATGTGTGTATATATATTTGTGGGTGTACACACACACACTACACACACACACACACACACACACACACACACATAAGGAAAGAGGGAGGGAAGGAGACAGATTGCAAGGGGCTGCCACAGTGCACAGATCACTGGGCTTGGAGTCTAGAACATGAATCTTTCTGAGTCCCAATCTGGCCTCAGACACTTGCCACCTGTGTCACTGTGGGCAGGTCTTTTAATTGCTTTTCCTCAGTTGTAATAAAGCACCTACCTTGGAGGGTTGTTGAGAGGATCAGAGGAGCTACTTGTAAAGGCCTTAGCTCAGAGTCCAGCACAGATTAGGCGCTAGTCATTATTACATATACGTATACACACATCTATCTCTATCTATATCTATTACATATATAATGTAATGTCAATGTGTATATTTGTGTGTGTGTGTGAAAGTTTGTATTTAAAGAAATGAGTAAAATGGGATGTATACTCTTTCTTCCTTGCCTAGTCAATTTTATTCCGATTTAATCTGAGCAACATTTATTCATCGCTCCGAAGTGCCAGATTCTGGGAGTCCAAAGACCCAGATGAAGTCCCCATGGAGGCTGCCTTCTATCAGTGAGGGCATATAGGCAGAAGAGTGAAGACAAAATACCAATGTCCTTTCTGTTAGGGAGAGTGCTAACGTCTGGGAGAAGGGCCATGAACAGCTTCTTCTAAGACTTGGTTCAAACATGCCATGTTTGGAGGAGAGGAGAGCATCCAGAATGAGAGAGAGCCTGTGCAGAAGCCTGGAATGGGCTCTGGCTCTTAATGCCCAGGGAAGTCTTCACATCATATGCTCTTCATGCATTCAGGTTCTCTTTCCTCCCCCAGGTCCACCAATTTGCAACTCTCTGTCCATCTTCTCCCAGTACTTAAGCTCTGAGGTATTTCCACAGTGGAAAGATGGTTGGAAAAAAGGAGGAGGAGGAGAAGGCAGAAAAAGCCCAAAGGGCTGAATAGAGCTTGCCCATCAGTCACACTATGGCTCCAACCATCATCCCTCCCTCCCTCCCTAATGGCGACTCCAGTCACCATTTTATCCAGGAAGGTGTTGGAGGTCAGAGGTTATCTTCTTTGGACATATTCCTATCTCCAGCACTTAGCCCAGTTGTTTCAGCCCAGGATGCTGTTGGCCTATTACTTAGAATGTATGAAGGATCCCATATTTTGTGGCCATTCTGCCCTGGATATTAGGACACTCGAATTGCTGTAGGAGTAGGGGAAGAGAAAGTCTAGTAGGTTGGAGATTTTGTGCCCTATAGATGGCTGAGTCAGAGCAAGAGTGCTGAAGGAGGATGTGAATCTCTCAATGGGTGCTGACAGAGGTGATTAGCTTCTCAGTGCGTAGCAACCCACCCCATCCCTGGTGCCCTCCTGAATTTGGAAATAGCTTTGTCCCTGGAGATTTCCACTTACAGTGCATTTTTTTTTTAAAAACCACAACATTCTTACAGATGTAAATATCTGTGATTTCACTCTCTGCCTCTGTCAGGATTTGACGTTTGTTGAGTGATTAAAAAATGTTTCTGAAATGGAATTGATGTGTTTCCCCCAAAGTTTTCCAGCTGCTCTCGCAGCCATATGGATTCTCAACTCTTACAAAGGACACTAAGAATGTAAACGATGTTGAGTATGTAATGGGCCCTGAGAATGATCTCTTCTTGAATAATAGAAGGTAGGAGGGTCCAGATTAGTTGTGACTCCTTGAGGGTCACACAGAAAATCAGTGGCACTGTTCCATTAGAACTGAAACCTCCTACTTGTCAAACCACTGTAAGTCGGTTCCAAAATCACGTAGAACTGGAGTCTTTTCTGGTCTACTTTGTTAATCATTTTTAGCATTTTAACTGGAAAGGCCATGATGTTCCATTCACACAATGGATTCCTCAGATCAAAACTACCTTCCTTGATCTCATTCCCATCAAGGTGCTCTTATTTCTCATGAGGCACCTAGGGACTGGCATACTTTATATCTCTATGCACCAGGACCTAGCATGATACCTGGAGCTATGGGTACTTAATAAAAGCTTTATTTTCAATCACTTTATTCATTCATTCATTCTGAGGACAGGCCTCATCTCTGCATGACTCCTCAAAGGCATTCATATTTCAAGGCTCAGACATAATGATAATAAACCCGGTTGACTTCTAAGCCAACCAACCCAAGATTATGCATGCAAATCTAAAAAAGAGCTCAGAAATAGCATAATCTCACTCCCTCATTTTACAGACTAGGAAATTGAGGCCCGTTATGTTTTAGAAATTAGCCTAAAATGACATGAGAAGTAAATAGTCTCCCATTTCCTTATTTAGACTACAGTAAATTTCCTGGCCTACCACCTGTAAAATCTACCAACCAAGATCATTTGATAATATCTAGCCCCTCACGTCTTATTTATAGAGCTCCTGATATATTGCCTTGGTTCACCTGGCAGATAACTCAGTCACTCTCTGACTTTTCAAATAAGGAGAGCTACTCAAATCATCTTGTGAATGGCAAAGGCTGCTTTGCTAGGAGAAAGGAAGTGGATGAGAGCAAGAGGCGGAAGGAAGGCCCATTGGCTTCACCCAAAGGGCACTAACCATCCCAAATGCTTCCATGAATCTTCTGTTCCCACTGATGAAACTTTTAGCAGCAGATTGGGAGTGCCTGGAGATACTGATGGTCCAAAGCATCCTCAGAAGTTGGGCTTCGAGTGCTTTGAGATTTAGGGCCAGTCAGTCACTGTCCAGAGGCTGGCTCTAGAATGCCTACACTTCTTCAAACTCTTTTCTGGGATGTTGGCTAGGACTGTGGGACCATTACCCCTGCTTCTATGAATTTGTTGCACTAGACTGGAAATTTTGCTCCTGTCTGAGGAATACTGCAGGACACTGAGAAGGAGTGAGAACAGAACTTTGAAATCAGGAATGTAGGTTGCTTTAACCAAAGTGCTTTGTTTTGCAAACAGGTTCTAGAAATTACATGCAGAGTTGTACACATGCATGTCAGGGATGGACTTCTCGTCCATCTGGCATCATGGGAGAGGGAGATGTTTCAAATGAATGAATTTCCCCCACAATGCCCCTCCCACCCCTTCAGTCGTTCAGAAGACCTTCAGCACTAGCTTGTTGACTCACATTCTCTCTGCTTCCCTGGGCCAGCTTCTCAATGCCCCCATCAGCTCTTGCAGGCTCTGAGCTCAGAGAAGGCCCCCATCCTGACTTGTTGAGGGAGGTCTTTCATGAGACAGTCTTACCCACATCTCATTGCTATCCCTATTTACTGATATAATTTAACATGGATGGCCTAAGGCCACCATTATCAATTCTATTTCTAATGTTCTAGTACAGAGGTTCTCAAACTCTCTGTTCTCAGGACACCTTTACACTCTTAAAAATTGTTTAATAACCCCCCAAAACTTTTATTTATGTAGGTTATATGTAGCAATAGTTGACAGATTAGAAATAAAACCATCTTAGTATCATTGTGACAATAATTTTGATGTTACAGCTACCCTTAAAGGGTCACAGTACCCTTAAAGATGATTCCTGGCGATCACCAGGCAACATCTGGAAAACCACTGCTCTAAAATGGTGTTTCCCAAAAGTCCTCGTGCAGTTTAAGGGTACCAAAAGTTAAAAGTGCACTAGGACTTTGGGGACACCGTATACAATTGTCACTGGTAACCATATGTGCTACCCTGCATTTCCCTCGTATTCATTGGATCCAGGATGCTGCTTTTTGTAGTAGGCCTTTCCTTTTCTTTCTTGTAGGTCTTCTCTACTTAGAAAATTCCTATCACATGTGCTGACCCATTAGTCAGTCAACAGTCTTTTATTAAGTACCTACTGTACACCACACAAGATCTGGAAAGAAACAGATGTTTTTAAGGGAAGCCAGAACTTTTAAAATTAGGTTTCTTAACTTTACATACAGCATCAAGCATGTCAACTGTAACTCTGGGAAATACAACCCAAACTGTGGGAAATAAATAAGATCCTGGTCTTAGAGCTTAAAAGCTACCTTAGAGATCAGCCAGTCCAACCCCTTCCTTTCTTTAATATGAGGAAACTGAGGTCCAGAGGGAGTTAGTGATGTCTTCACAGCTCAGCTGAAGCATAATAGAGTCTGCCCCAAGCCCTTATTTTCACTCTGTGTCTTTCTGTTTAAACTGTGTTTCTTGTAAACAACATATTGTTGGATTGTGGTTTCTAATCCATTCTGCTATCTTCTTCCATGTTATGAGCAAGCTCATCCAATTCACATTCACAGTTATGATTACTGTGTATTTTCCTACAACCTTTTTTTCTCTGTTTATTCTTTTCTTTCTCTTTCTACCATACCATTCCTCAAAAGAATGTTTTGCTTTTGACCACTACCTTTTTTTTCCTGTTCTCCCTTTTATCAGTACTCCACCTGCCTCCCCCACCCCCGATTTAAATTTCTTCTTCTCCTACTTTCTTGCATGGAAAGATACATTTCTATACCCAACTGAGTGTGTATGTTGTTCCCTCTTTGAGCCAATTCCAATGAGAGTCAGGTTCAGGCATTTCCCAACATCCCCACCCCCATCTTCCCCTCTACTGTAAAAGTTCTTCCTTGAACTTCCTTTTATGTGAGATAATTCTCCCCATTCTTCTCCTTTTCCTTCTTCCAGTGCCCTCTTTCTCTCCCCTTAATTTAATTTTTTTTAAAAGTCATCTTGTATGCATGCCCTCTGTCTTTGTATATATCTTCTAACTGCCGTGATGATGAAATTCTTAGGAATTACATTTAGTATCTTCCCATAGAAGTATATTTTAACCTATCTGAGTCTCTCATGTTTTCTCTTTCCTATTTCTCTTTTCATGCTTCTCTTGAGTCTTGTATTTAAAAGTCAAGTTTTCTATTCAGTGCCGATTTTTTCATCGGAATGCTTGAAAGTCTTCCATCTCATTAAATATCCATTTTTTCCCCTTGAAGGATTATATTCTGGTTGGTTATATACTTGGTTGGTACTCTGGCTTGTAACTAGCTCCTTTGCACTCTGGAATATTATATTCCAAGACGTTTTAATTTCCATCTCTGAAATATAAGAAAGGGTTGATTCTTCCTCATGAACTGTGCCACTTTTGCATTTAATAAGGCTGCAGCACACCTGCAAAAGCCCATCCCCATGGATTATAGCAATGCTTGTCTATTTGAAACACCAACTTGAATGTTGGTCAATGTCAATTTAAAGAATTAGTAGACAGGAGTAGACAGGACTTGTATAATTCTCTGGCTGACATATTCTTTCTTCTGCTGCCAACCTGACCTGCTGACAAGGCCCTCCAAACTTACCTTGGGTCATTGGTAGATGAAAGACACCTAATCCTTTAGCATCAGTGTTCTGGACCCTTACCAAAATCACTGGAGCTTGTGTGTTCCTAGCATTACCTTAGATCATGGCCAACTTCTCTTTGTAAGGAGACTGGAAGTGGAAAAAGTTTGAGGAGTAATAGGAACCAATATCTGTGAGAAAATATTCTTCCAAGAAAAATGTTTTCTTCTTTTCTGAGAAGAGAGGAGGTCTGTGTGGTTTTTTTGAGTGGCTTTGTCATTAAGTTTCTTTTCTCACTTTATAACTGTAGGTTTTTACCCTCTAGACATTTGAATAAACTCAATAAGATTCCTTCTTTCTGTTTTAAGCTATCAAAAAAATACCCTGTGTCTTAAATCAGAAATCTTAATGCTTTATTATGTCATATACCCATTTTGAACAGCTGATGAAATCTGTAGGATCTTCATTAGAATAATGTTCATAAATGCATAAAATACATACGATTACTAAAGGGAATAATTATATTGAGATAGTTATCAACATATATATGTGTGTGTATATATGCATACATGTATATATATATATGCATGTGTATGTATAGATATATAGATATAGATGATGTGTGTATAATCCCTCCACCTACTCAAATACTGAGAAAATTCTCAAGAGTTACAAATATTATCTTTCTTTATAGGAATGTAAACAGTTCACTTTAGAAAGTCCTTTATGATTTCTCTTTCCTGTTTACCTTTTCATGCTGCTCTTGATTCTTGTGTTTGAAAGTCAGATTTTCTATTCAGTTCTGGTATTTTCATCATGAATGCTTGAAAATCATCTATATCATTGAATGATATAGATTTTTTCCCTTGAAGTATTATACTCGGTTTTGCTGGGTAAGTGATTCTTGGTTTTAATCCCAGTTCCTTTGACTTCTGGACTATCCCATTCCAAGCTTTTGATCCCTTAATGTAGAAGCTGCCAGATCCTGTGTTATCCTGATTGTATTTCCACAATACTCAAATTGTTTCTTTTTAACTGCTTGAAATATTTTCTCCTTGACCTGGGAACACTGAAATTTGGCCAAAATATTCCTAGGAGTTTCTCTTTTCAGGTCTCTTTCAGGAGGTGATTGGTGGATTCTTTCAATATTTATTTTGCCCTCTGGTTCTAGAATATCAGGGAAGTTTTCTTTGATAACCTCATGAAAGATAATGTCTAGGCTCTTTTTTTCATCATGGCTTTCAGATAATCTCATAATTTTTAAATTGTGTCTCCTGGATCTATTTTCCAGTCAGTTGTTTTTCCAATGAGATGTTTCACATTATCTTCTATTTTTTCAGTGTTTTGGTTTTGTTTTGTGATTTCTTGGTTTATCATATAGTCATTGCTATTAATGAATTACATTCGTACAGAGAAGGCCTGAATCTAATTTGTTGAAAATTAATGAGGTCAAATGTAAAATCTCACAGTGGTGTGTGTGTGTGTGTGTGTATGTGTGTTTCATCATGTTTGTAATTAGTAATTTTGGGAAGTTGTGTTTTCAGAGCTGTTCTGATAAATAGCCCTGTGGGGTTCAGTGCACTATAACTTGAACTCCACTTTCACTTTTAAAGAGCTATTTTGTTCAGTGAGCTTTTGAATCTTCTTTTCCATTTGGCTGATTCTGCTTTTTAAAGCCTTCTTCTCCTCGTTGGCTTTTTGGACCTTTTTTTCCAATTGAGTTAGCCTATTTTTAAAGGTGTTACTTTCCTCAACATTTTTTTGGTTCTCCTTTAGCCAGCTGCTGACTAACTTTTCAAGCTCTTTCTAGCTATACTTAACCTTGATTTCAGCCAAAGTGTTGGTCAATTTCATATGTTGTCCTTGTGGACAAGATGGAGAGACATGGGTTGGAAGATCACATGATTAGGCGGATTTTTCAGTGATAAAATGACTGGATGGTACATGTGGTCATCACTGACTGTTTTTCACTGTTGGCTTGGGAAGAAATCTATAGTGGAGTACCCCAGATATCTATATTTGTCCTTGAGCTGGTTAATGTTCTACTGGTAAAATGTCATAAATTCCTGGTACCTAGTAAATGCCTACTAAGCATTAATAATGCTTTTTTCATTCATGTATTTGTTCATTGGTGGGATGCTTATCAAATTTGTGCCTGACACATTGCCAGGATAGAGTTGGGACCCAAAATACAAAACAGTTTTCAGTAACCTAAGCTTGATATAAAATAAATAAACCCAGTTACCAAAAGCAACATGTAGGTATTGAGAAGTATATGGGAGAAGGTTGTAGAGGGGCAGAAAAGGCCTGAATCTAATTTGTTGAAAATTGATGAGGTTAAATGTAAAATCTCACAGTGGGGTGTGTGTGTGTGTGTGTATGTGTGTGTATGTTTCATCATATTTCTAATTAGTAATTTTGGGAAGTTGTGTTTTCAGAGCTGTTCTGATAAATAGCCCTGTGGGGTTCAGTGCACTATAAGCTCAATATGAATCAGTGTCATGATATAGCAGTCAAAAGAAGAGAGCTGTGAGATCTTGAAGGAGGGGAAAAGGATAGTTATAGTCCCTTAGCACCTCATCAGAGCCAGAATCTGAAGTATTGGGTTCAGTTCTGGAGACCTTCCTGGAGAAGGGCTGGCAAGGCCTAGGTGCTCTCAGAGGCTCCTTCCGAGGTTCTATGGAGCTTCTGAGCTCCCCAGATGTTTTAGAAGCTTAGAGCTTAAAATCTCAGTGAATGTATAGTTCCATGCTTGCATTGATGAGGATGAAAATCCACCAAATGAGTCACAGCCTTTCCACACCATCTTATCATCTGTGACGTTTACTCCAACGTAGGAAATATCTACCTTAGGTCTTTCACTTAGTCTTTATATTTATGTCAGTCTTCCTCTTTGTTTCTGATCACCCATCTTCATATGTTTCCCCACCTCTTACTCATCCGTGTAAACATTTTGTTTTTCATGTCACCTCTTTTGAGTAGAACATTGTTAGAAATTTGCTTTCTCCTTACTCCCACCACACATCACTCTTTTGTCCTGTGGCTTGAATTTTTTGTTGATTATAGTGTCTGATTCTCTGACTTCACACCAGCAGGGGAATAATTGTGTCAAAAAGATGATTTCTTAAAAGGAAATTATCCCAGTGAGGTCAATCCTGCAGTATATTTTCCTAATATATTATTTGCCCAAGGTTTTTTTTTTTTTTTTTTTTCATGCAAACAAGAAGTAACATTTGGAGAATGAAAAGAATTATGTGTTGCCTTCTTTGTTTCTTATGAGCTGAAAGATACTGGCAATTTTGATGTTTGAAATTCATTCTTTTTTTTTTTTAATTTTTCTTGAAATGTAAGTGCTACATTGGGAGAAGCTGAGGCTGGATTCCCAGAGGAAAACCTCCTATTTCCTTTTAGGTTTAGGATGAAACAGATATTGGACTGGTAAAATCATGAAAGTTTTCCTCACCATGAGGAACTTTCCATCCACTGAAATGAAACATGAACTTCAGAATTCGCATCCTCGGACTCTGGCTTTTTCCCAGTGTTTGTGTAACTGAAGAGTATAAGATCTATCCAAATGACTGAGTTGGCTTCATGATGTCAGGAAAAACTTCCTGTCTGTTAGTTGTCTCATAGTGGAAGGGGCAGCCTGGGGCTCACCCAGGTCCCTTCCTGCTCGTTCGTTTCTTCCTCCTGCAGACGGGCTCCCAGCCCACTAAGACATTACTCACCTCATTATACTTTCCCACCAATCTGAATTATGAACGAGCTATTATTCTAATTATCATTATAATTTTCTCAAAGAGAGAAAAAGGAAATGAGTAACACAAAGTAAAACAGAGAAATTGTGACTGGAAAAGTTTTTTACCCCCTCCCCCAAACCCACTGCATTTCCAATCTAATTTCCTCAGATGCCCTGTGGATTTCTGATCTAGAGTAAAAGGGTGAACTGTGCACACAGCCTGTCCCTTCACCTCTGACCTGATCCCAAATAACCACAGTCAAATACAGAGTGGTTGGAGCTTTGACAGACTGAACTAAAGAGGAGGGCTTATGTAAAGCAAAGCGGTTTTTTTGTTTGTTTTTACCCAGATATCATTCAAAATAAAACCACAACAATAATAGATAACTTCTCCTAAAACATAGTAAAGGGACCTACCAAGACCTGGATTTATAATATAGAAGAATCCATATAGTCCAAGCTCCTCATTTTACAGAAGAAGATCCTGAGGTCACAGAGGTAAAACCACATGCACAGCATCATGTAAATCTCCACGGACAGGAGAGTGAAACCTTAAATTATCTGACTTCACAGTCAGATAACTTTCTCTTCTCTTTATCTGTAAATTCAGCAAGAGGTCGTTGAGCACCTACTGTGTGCCAGGCACCAGGGCATACAAGACAAGAAATCAAACAGGCTATGCTGTTACATTATTCTAGAGAGAAGCACTCTCACCCTTACATGCATGAGTAAATATGATTTAGGTAGAAAATTATGAGGAAGTAACTTTGGTGGGGGATGATGGAGCTTCTAGGGCAGCTGGGTGATGCAGTGGTGGCGCAGAGGGCCAAGTCTGGAGTTAGGAAGACTTAACTTCAAATCTGGCTTCAGACATTTAGTGTGTGACTCTGGGCAAGTCACTTCACCTTGGTTGCCTTAAGTTCCTCATCTATAATATGAGCTGGAGAAAGAAATGGCACACTCCTCTAATATCTCTGCCAAGAAGACCCCAAAGGGTTCAGGAAGAGTTAGACTTGACTACAAATGACTGAAACAGCTGAAGAAGCAGAAATCATGGGGGAGCCCAGAAGAATGGCCTCCTCTATGCTTCTTAAAGGCAATCTACTGAGAAGGGAGAGTGTGGCAGGACCCCCAGAGAACAACAAGGACCATTTTGGCTGTTCCTGTCCCAGATGCCTGATTTTTCCTGCCACATTTTACCTTCTCGGCCCTTTCAGACCATACATGTGTAGCTTTCAGCCCTGCTCCTCCCCTCCAATGGGCCTGACTCAGCTTTCCTTATTGTACTTTTAGATGTTTTTGCTTTTTTTTTTTTTTTTTGGTTATTAGTTGTTTTGGTTTGTTTCCAGAAGACAGAGTTTGGTTTTGTTTGGGATGGTTACTCCATGTGATTTTTTCTTTTTTGAACTTTCTAAATTAATGAGGGAGTTCCTTTTCCCCCAACCTCATGGCAAAGTGTTCTGTTTGTTTGGTTGCCAGTGTTTGTGAAACAGTTGGAACTTCCTCGAGAAAAGGTGCTACGTAAAGACCAAGGGAATTAGAAATTAGAAAAAGCCCCAGGAGCTGTTTGAGGACTGTCCTGGGTGCTTTGAAGCCCAGTCTCCAGACCTTAAGTGGAAAAGATTTTTATTTTAAAAAAGGTGTGTCTTTATATACACAAATATATGTATTTTATGTATGTGTATATGTATGTGTGTACATATTACATTTATATTTTATTATATATCATATCATATTGTATTTCATATTATATTATACCATATATCATGTCATATTATTTTTATCATATTTACTACATTCTATATAACACATATGCGTATACCTGCACACACACATATCATTATGTAGACACATTTTTGTATCACCTTTAATTCTCTATGTGCTTCTTCTTCTACCAGAAAACCATCTCTAAAATAAAAATCTAGATGAAAACCAGTTCACCCAAACTGCTGAATGCCTCACTGCACTCTGACATTATGCGCCCATAGGTCCCCACCTCTGCAGAAAAGGATGGGGAAAAGCTAGGCCAGGGCATGAGGATTCCACAGGGTTACATTGCGAAGTATTTCTTCCTTTTTCCATGTCCATCTCTATGGCCATTTTGTATTTTATTTTCCTTCTTTTGCTTTCCTGACATTGTCTGGGTTCTCATAAATCTTCCAATGCTTTAGGGTCTTTCCAAAGAACCAGATGCATTCAAGTTGTCTGAATGAGAGTAATTCTATATAACAATTTCGTTTCTTACCATTTCAGAGCCTCCATTTTGTAATCAGTAAAATGGGGACAATGCTATCTTCCACCCCTCCCTCAAGCACCTACTAGATGCTATGAGGAACTTCTAAGGACTATTGCCACTAGGCCCTGTTGGTCGTGTGTGTGTGTGTGTGTGTGTGTGTGTGTGTGTGTGTGTGTGTGTGTATGTGTGTGTCTCAGGAGTTTACTAACTATGTGAGCCTAAAGAAGTTCCTGTGCCTCAGTTTCCTCATCTGTACAATGATCTTTTCAGTTGATCATTGTTGGAAATGTGCTTATACCTGTCATGGAGCTGGCCTCTGGGTCTCATTCCAGCTCTAAGTCCCCCAATTCCTGTTTTACAAGTGAACAAGCCCAGGCTTGATGTTCAGTGTCTAGAGAATGATTTGAGCCCAAGTGTCTCCTGACACCAAGCTTGGCTGGTCCTCCTGCTACTTCCATCATTTCCATTTCTGAAAATAAGATAATATATTAACCCTTCTGTGGTCCCCACACTGCCTCCCATTTTCTTTACTTAGCATTCTTCTTAGGTCCTGCTCTTGCTTTTCTATGCAAATAAACCAGCAAGAATTGAAACTCTCCATAGTAGAGAGGGGCAGATACATGCCTGGCCCATTTCCTTGTAGATCACCACAAAAAGTTCCTGTTTCTGACTCTGTGATAGCCAGCCAGGACCCAGAATGGGTGTCCAGGACTATGTTTGCAGCAGTGGTTCCACAGAATGTGTATTGAATTCCATTTAAAAAGTCTTTCTCAAATACGTGTGTAGCAGGAGATGGAGGTGCCAAGACAACAATATAACTCTATCTGCTAATTGGGAGATTGCACTCTCTGGTTGGTGAACAACTTGGATGAAGATAGGAGCATATGTGACATGGACTCAATACACAGAAGGGATGTCAGGGTTGAAGGGAAATACTTGATCGGTAGGATGATAAAATGCCTTGCATCATGGACAGCTCAGGGGGTCCTTGGAGCAATGGCTCACCTATTCATGAGTCCTAAGGGCTATACTACTACTCAATCTAAGGGAAGTACCTGCTGGGGTACTTTGAATTTGCAAATCTGTCCATCCAATTCTATCCTCTCCATGGTTCATGGTACCCATGGGGGATAATTTTCTATCTGTCCCAGACTGCCAGAGAGTACCTTGGTTTCTAGCAGCCTGAGTCATATGAGAAGGCCTATATCTTGTCCATAACGCATGCTAAGTCAGTAACTGCCCTGGATTGTCTGATAAGTTGCAGGCCCTTCCATAAAATCAGGTTTCCTTTCTCTGTGCATTGGTGGATCTCCATGTGTTCATTTGTTGGCTTGGAATACAGACAGCCTTTGGAACCTCCTTAGAACTGGTGGAGCCTATGGTGGCTGACCTCCTTTTGTTTACTGGGCTACCAAAGTTTCCTCTATTGATTCCTTTTTGTTTACAGTGTAACATGTCATCACTACATAATACCCAACAGCTTTTATGGAGTGCAAATGTGTCTCAATATTCCAAGAAACTATGTTCCATCTCTGTGGATCTGTGCTCCAGTGACATAGGCTCGTCATAGCATCACAAACACTCTTAGAGAGTCCTGATGCCTAGAAACCTCATCTCACTGTGGTCAATCTGCAGAACCTCGGTCAAGCTTCCCTGGGCAGATGCCTGGATAATCAGCCTATGACCCTTCCATGGTCTTAAATCCTTAGATCATGGGGTCATAGACCATGTAAAGCAGCTCTTCTCCCCATTTTTACATATGAAGAAATTGAGGCGTAGTCATATATTGTAGAAAGCAGAAGAACTGCGACTTGAATGAGGGGTGAATAAGTTGGAGCAGCCTTAATCCAGAAGGGCTATCATGCAGAAAAAAGGTTTAAACTTTAGTTCTGGGTAGAACCATGAGTCATAGGTGGAAGGGACAAAGAGGTAAATTTAGACAATCGTTTGTGTCCAGTAGCATTTATTAAGTGCCTCCAAGTTGCCAGACACTGTATGTGTGGAGGGGAGTGGGAAGAAAAGGCAAAAACAGTTATTGGTCTCAAGGAGATCAATACCAGGACACTCCCAGGGCTGAGTGCTGACCCCCAAGAGAAATGAGTTTCCTTGAAAGGTGGTAGGTTCTCCATTATTGGAGGCCTTTAATGCAAGGCTGAATGGTCACTTTTGGGGTATGTTGAGTTGGGGGATGCCTTTCCAAGTACAAATTTGACCTGATGGTCATCAGGTTCTTTTAAATCCTGAGATTCTGTCTATCTATCCACTTAGACAACCATGTACGTGTGTGTGTGTGTGTGCGTGTGCAAGCTCCCAACCACCCACACACATATACAGAGGGATCTAATAATTTATCCACTTCGAAGTCATGTCTTGCACAGATGAAGGGCTTGCTAGAGGTTTGGGAAATCTAAAGGTGTTTGTCTTCTCCCTCTTCCAGGGTGGCCACCCAGGTCCTGGGGCCCCTGCTTCTGGCCCATCCTTCCGCCCAGAGGATGAATTGGAACATCTCACCAAGAAGATGCTGTATGACATGGAGAATCCTCCCTCTGATGAATACTTTGGTAAGTGCCACTTCAGGATGGATCCCTAAATCCAGTGTCCTTTGTCCTCAGATGCTCTACCTTGTGACCTGTCTGGAAGAATGTCATCGAATGTGCTGATGACTCTGCAGATGTGGTGCTTGAGGCTTAGAGATACTGAGTCACTTGCCCAGGAACATGTAGGTGGTTCAATCAGTAAATGCACCAAGGTGCAAACAGAGCCACAATCCCATCTTTTTTTTTTGGTACATATTAAGAGTTTAATAAATGCTTTTTCATTCAGTCATTTACTAAATAGTAAATGCCTTCTGGATGTTGGGGATGTTAACATAGTTTAGATAATAAGCAGTCTTTTGTCTCATAGAATTTACAAGCCTGTTCAGGGACAAGATACACATACAACAAATTTCTCATGGCACAGAAATTCAGAGCCTCTGCCCAAGGTATTGACCCCATTTTTTAGAAAGAGAATTGGAACCCCAGAAGACTAGACCGTACTTTGGATCCCGGAACAAGGTGGTAGCAGAACAAGAATTGGGGTTCAGAACTTGCAGGTTCCACCTTCCGTCTCAGACATCAGGATGCTTCACCCCAGCACTAATTTAACGACATTGCTTTCCAAAGGGTCGCTGTTCTAGTGTTCACAGGTAAACCAGCAGAATCTAGTAGGAAAAAGACTCTAAGCTGAAGTTTGAGTCCTGCTACTTCCTGTTTCCTGCTTGTGTGACCTTGAGCAAGTCACTTATCCTCTCTGGGTCTCAGTTTCCTCATATGTGAAATGAGGGAGTGGGCTAAGAGGTCAAGACATTATTTAGTAGCCTTTTTGTTGTCCCCAGTTCCTACTTGGGTTAATAGCCAAGCATTCCTAGCCAGATTAATTACAAGTGTCCTAGGATCCTATCAAACCTCTACTTTCTCACTGACCTTCCCTTCCTGTTTGCTCATCCTTCCTGCTCTAACTTTTCCCCCTCTCATGTACTTAAACCATGTTGTTTCTAACATGTTCTGATGAAGGGGAAAGTAAGAGATATGGCCAATTTAACCCTTGCCTCTCTGGACTTGATTCTATCTTGTGCCTCCTAATTGGTAGGGCCACTGCTCTTAAATAACTGATATCTTTTTATCCCATGAGTGACTGGAGCCCATGGACAGAGTTGTGGTTAGTAGAAGCTCCAACCAGCATCTTGTGCTGGTTGAGATCAAAGGACCTGTGGCCACCCAAAACTCATACATAGAGATCTCTTCACTGTGGTCCCTCTGCTTAGAAATTTATGAAGGAAAGGATTCTCCAGGATGGAAAGTGATTAACAGCACTTTAGATCGCTTCCCCAACCCCGATCCCCAAATGTCTTTGTTTTCTTTAATCTTGAGGGGAAAGGTGGTGGGCACAATCCCATCTTAAAGGGACTCGACTTGTGGAGTCCTTCAAGGTCCATCCGAAGTAGTTAGAAGGTCACATCTGAGGGGAAAGTTCTTATGCTGAGTGATTGCATCTGGACTGTGCCTCCTCCAAGAGTGACAGAGTGGCACATCAGATATGACTGGGGGCTTCCTAAGGAAGGCTTATGGCAGAGCCAGGGATTCAAGAATCCCATAGAGAATAGATAGGACTAAGATAGGGAGAAGGCAGGTGAGAGAGGAGCATCCCAAAGTGGGCAAGATATTGGTGAGTCAAGAGGAATGGTAAGGACATCTTGCTGAGGACATCTCTGCTCCTTAGCATCTGCTAAGACAGGGAGCCTAAGCTAGTGAAAAGAAAGATGGGTCTAGAGACACATAAAGAGTAATCCCAAATGCATGGGACAGACCATGCAGGATGCAGAGTTGAAAGCCATGATGGTTCAAAGTGGATGGCAGAGAGTGTAAGGCTATGATTGCCAAATAAAAGTCTGGCTGTGGTCCTGCAGGCTGCGATTGAAAGTTTTGACCAATTGCCATGGGAACTGTAGCACAGTAAATAGCTGTCAGCTAATTGACTTACATTTTATTGGTTTGATTTCAACAAATTCAATTGCAGTCTATTAAAGGATATTGTGACGTGATAGAACAAAAACAAGGCCAGGAGGCAGAGGTTGGTTCAAGAGTGTGTGACCTTAGACACATCACTCATCCTCTCTTAAACTCTGTTCCCTCACCAGGGTTAATGATGCCTAATCATAACAGAGTGGGGATGAAAAGCCTTTGTAAACTCTTCTAGGAACACCCTAGAGTTCAGGGAGCCAAGAAAAGGCTCCATCCTCAGTTGCTCTAACAGAAGGATTTTTTGAAAATGTACAGACCACTGCATTACCTACTTATCCCAGTACAAGGGGGCAGCCCTCCCACTGCCATTTTCTGGGTGCTGGTCTTTGATGTAAAAATCACTCACATACCTTTCTCCAGGGAGTTAACTCCACCTAGATCTAGGCCAAACTGTATATAGTCCACAGCTCTTAGGGGTATGAATTTATATCCTGGTAAAGACAAAGGGAGCTAGACCCTTCATAAATGAATAAATCTCAAGGTAAGCAGACCCCAGGTACCTCTGAGAGTACACCAGTCATAAGTACGGTTGGAGAAAATCCCATGAAGTCAGAGGACACAGATTGCTGGGCCAATGTCTCCTAATACCTTGACACGTATTTGAGTAAAAGTATATAGTTTTTACATCTTTAAGAGAATGGCAGCAAACTCACCAGCCTACACCTGCAATTCTTTCCGATGATGAGCCTTTGATTTGAAGAATCTGATTAACCTTTTTTGGACAGCTCTGAGGCATTCTCTTAACTCGTGGAAATATTTGGTAGAAATAATTCCATTTGAATAGACTGGCTGGAGAAAGTTCACTTGTTCAAATCAGGTGCAGCTTGTGGGTTCCAGATAAAAAGCCCCACCCTTTGATGTGATTCTGCCCTCTTTTCTCTTTCAAAGCATTGCTTGTCTAGCTCCCATATCCCAAAGGGCATCAGGGCCCTTATTTGTCTTTAGGCCTGTTTAGCATTCTTTCATGGTCCTGGCCCCTGACAAGTTTTATAATCTTAGACGTGTCCATCTCTTTCTGTCTGTAGTCTGTCTTCCTCTGTAAAATCAGAATAATAATCTTCCAGTGCATCATCATAAGCTAGGGCACCATCTTTGTGAAGCACTAATAGAATGTTCTGGGCATTTGGTTGCCAGTAGACAGCTTGTCTTTGCTGCGTGCCTTGAGTGCATGTGCATATTCCCTGATGAGGGTCACTAACATAAGCTTTAGGAAGTCACTCCTGCAGCAGTCTGTTCAGACTCTGGTGCAATCAACAGGGCTGATACTGACACTCCACCACTGCTGCCATTTAATAAGACTCCAAGTGCTTTACAGATACGCTCTCATTTGAACTTCACAACAACCCTGGGAAGTAGGTGCTACCATTTCCCCTATTTTGCAGGAGAGGAAGCTGAGGCAAAAAAGGTTAAGTGATTTGTTTGGGGTCCCAGAGCTGGTAAAATATCTGAGGCTGTATTTGAACTCAGGTGTTGCTGACTCCAGGCCCAGCACTCTTACTTGCTGCATCACAGAGCTGTCAGACTAAGTAGGTCTCTGAACTTTGCATTCCCAATATATGGATTCTTTGTAGAGTCCTGCAAAAAAAAAAAATGCACTGACACATCAAAATAAAACCTTGGTTCCATGGTGATACATTAGACTGTTGGTTCATCTATGGATGGGAGTGGAAGAGACTGTGCCTTGCAGGGGGTTCAGTAGTCACCATCAGTGTCTTCTTGTACCCCATACAATAGGCATTCATGTGGGGAAGGCTGAGGGAACAGATGCAGATTAGTCGTCCTGTCTAGGCTATAATCTGAGGTCACTCTGGGTTCCTGTTCCTGCATGGGTGGCAATGGGAGGTTTCCAGTGAGTCTTAGCCTCTTGATCATTCTGTGATAGATAGGTAGATAGATAGATAGATAGATAGATAGATAGATAGATAGATAGATAGATAGATAGATAGATAGATAGATGGTGGATGGATCAATGGATTAATATAGTAATGCTTCCTTTTTGTAGCATGTAGGGTATAGATCTTACTTTTCCTCACATTTCCCTCCACAGTTGGGAATACCATCATCGCATGGATAGTTTTGCCAATGTTTTCATTACCTCTGCTTCATTAATCCCACAGAAGCCAGGGATTAACAATAGATAGATAGACAGATAGATAGGTAGATGGATAGATGGATGGATGGATGGATGGATGGATGGATGGATGGATGGATGGATGGATAGGTAGGTAGGTAGGTAGACAGATATACAGAGAGACAGACAAATGGACAGATGGATGGATAGATAAATAGACAGACAGACAGAAAGATAGGTAGATAGATGGAAGATGGATGGATGGATGGATGGATGGATAGGTAGGTAGATAGACAAATGGTCAGAGGGATGGATAGATAGATAGATAGATAGATAGATAGATAGATAGATAGGTAGAGCTGCTGAGGTAGAGAGGCAAACCTCTTCCTAAATGTTAGTAATTTTCCTACCTGGGGACTTGGAACAATGGTGATTTTATTTTTAACTGTTCATTTCATATGAACTTCTAAGAAGAGTGAACCTCATGAATCTCTGCGGCGCATGCCTGGTGCCTGTAGGCTGAGAAGGAGCTAATTATCATAGTAAGTCCTCATATAAGTAAATACAAAAACTTTTCAAAATGGGTATAGAGTTATTACTAGGTGTGAGGCAGAATCCAGCCACTGGAGGGTGAATAAAGTCGTGTAGGAGGTGGCACTTGAAGATAGCTTAGACAGATATTTGTTTTTGAGAGGGGCAGGAGGGACAGTGGGATTCATTCTAGCAGGTGGGAAAGCTTGTGTATAGGTACAGAAATGGGTGAGGTTGATTGGTGTAGGATCAATATTTATTTCCACTACTGGTCAGGACAAGTAGCTATCGGTCAAGCAGAAGGGGAGGGTCTGAGTCGTGACCCAGTCTCTGTCATGTCCCTGGCAAGGAAGCCCAGTTTCATTCCGGCTTAGTTATATCTGAGCTACTTCTTAATACCTCAGAAGTGTGTCAGCAAACACCACAAATGTTTATCTTTTTTCTGCCAAGACACAAGTGAAAAGCCATTGCACCTTGATGCCATTTGGGCACTTTTCTAGCCTGGTTTCCCATGAAAAGGTAGTTCATAAATTTGTATTGTATGGGCTCCTATCTCTTTCAGCCACTCTTAGAAATACTTAGGCAGATGCTTTCACTTCCCAAGAGAGTGAGTTTAGAAGGAAGAGTCCAATTCTTTCAGCCAAACACTGGTCGTGACCTCTGAACTGAGCTTTAGAGTCTGTTTTTCAGACTAACAATGGCATCCTTGAATATAGAATAGAAGCACAATTGAAGGGGAGAAACATAAGTCAGAAATTGGAGAAAGCTCCTCCTCTGGTTCAATTAGCCAGTCTTCCAGCATAAACCGATAGGCAATGAGGCCACCTGCCTTCGTTCGAGTGCCTGCCTGCCTGAATCCCTGATCAACGTGTTTCCATGGGCAACTGCTACCTGGATCTTTGTAGCAGCAGACTCTCCCGCCAAGTGCTGGAAGGAGCCTGGAGAGATGAGATCACTGATGGAGCCTGGAGCAAGCATCAGGGCTTGGATGAGCAGAGAGGGGCTCTGGTTCGGAATGTCAGAATAATGGGTTGGACACTAACAATGTGCTAGGACTAGCACAGGGATGTCTTTATTTTACGTGTGTGTGTGTGTGTGTGTGTGTGTGTGTGTGTGTGTGTGTGTGTGTGTTGGCTTGTTCCTGTATACCTTCTAATTCTCACTTACCATGAAAGAAGATGACATTCTGTTCTCACTGTCCTTGAAGCACACTTACTTCAAATCTTCAGCTTCTTGGTAGAGAAGCTCAGTGTTTCTGAGGGATGCCCTCTTGCTCATTTAAAAAGGAAAGATTCCTGATGCATAGCACCCCTGAAAGCTGTGAGGTTGAGGGGTTCTTGAGGTGGGCAGGAGTTGTTTGGCATGGAATCCATCAGCTATCCTGCAGACATAGGCTATGCTAGACCACACGGTGGCCTCCCAATCCAGACCTTCATGTTGTTGAACATGGGTTCACAATTATTTCTTCATTTTGTGTTCTGGGTCCCATTTATTTTCTCTCTGTCTTTAAATTTGATCCATTTAATCTAAAGTCTATGTAGAAAATTGTTTAAAGACCTGCTGTGATTTTATAGGAGCCTTTCACAAATATCCATGATTAGAAATAATTTGTCCTTTAGCCTCTGGACTGTGAGACTTCTGACATTATTATTATATTATTATGTCTTTCTGAGGGCTCCAAACCAGGACCCCACTTCCCTCCTACTCTCCCCTCCACTCCTGCCCAAGAACCTAGAGATAAATTGCTACAGAGAGCAACTGGGTAAGTGAGTCTTCTCTGGAAAGTTAGGGAGAGAATCAAAATGGTGTCTGACCTCCTTGTTATAAGAGGATCTTCAAATGTGCTTGGTTCCTGACATTTGCAATGCAAAGGGAAGAATATAATGAAGAAGGGACTGTTGACTACTAAAATGGGAACCAGGCTCTGAGGGTTTGTTTCCAATTCAGTCACTAGTGGTGGTGTTGTCTATGCTGTTCATCTCATAAAATGGAAGCATCTCAAAGATAAGCTTATTCTACTTTTCTTTGTCCTCAGTTGCTACCCCTGTCACTAAGTGGGCATTCTTTTGTACCCTTTATTTGGCAAGTGGTAGCAAGGATTCTTTTGGGGGTATTGGTTGGTCCAGATGAATCTGAGGTCCCTTTGACTTTCAAACTCTATGGTTCTGTCATTCTAAGTAAGAAAAATTGAGTTTAGCCAATCCAACTGATTTCTTGAATGCAGGTGATGGTGTAGACAGCACTCCACACTCAAAGGCTCCTACTTCTCCAATACAAAGAGAAAGGTTCCCTAGGAACAAAAACTTCTGGAACAACACAGGACCTTGGACAGCATCTGAACAGCGCCTTTCTTTTACAGCAGAAGAGTCTGAGGCTAGATGGGGCAGGGAGTTGGCCACTACGGGGTTGTTGTGATTCGAGTTCAGGTCCATGACTGCCATGTTCAGTTTACTTTCCCTTCTTGTGGACTGTAGTTCCTCACCTGCCTTCCTAAACCAAGCTGATGATTGGAAATTGTAAAGTGTTCATCTTCATTTCAGTGCTTTCTTTCTGTTCTGTGTTTGTCATCTTTGTGCTTTGTGTCAGTTCATACCAGTCTTCCCATGTTTCTTTGAATGCCTCATATCAGTCCTTTCTTATAATGATGTCCTGGTATGCTCTTCTATCATGCATTGTTTCACAATTGCCTAGGGGACAGCAGTTCCTGACTTATCACTGTCTATGACCCCAGTCAGTGAGTGAGCAACTGAATGCCTTTGGACCAGGCTTCATAATTGGTTACAAGGGAGAAAAATATGATTGCTTTGAAAAGTGCTTGGAGAGCCCCAGCTGGGGGGCATTAAATGATTCCTCCTGTACTCCTCATACATTTCCCAATTTGTGAGAAGAAAATGACTTTCCAAGCCAACCATGTTTTTGATACTGATGGGGACATTGCTCCAGGTGGGTCCAGAGGAGCAGGTGCAGATGGAACTTCAAGGAATAAAAATCATGTTTTCACAAGAAAATGTCCTAATTAATTAAAAATCCCAAACCCACAGTGGAAGAAAAAAATTTCAAAATCAGAGAAAAGGAGACATTGATCAGAAACAAGCTCATTTTACAGTGTTTGCTACAAGGTGTTCATGTGTCTCGATGGAGGACTGCTTTTAGATTGATGGAAATCAGTTTTCCTTCCTTCCTTCCTTCCTTCCTTCCTTCCTTCCTTCCTTCCTTCCTTCCTTCCTTCCTTCCTTCCTTCCTTCCTTCCTTCCTTCCTTCCTTCCTTCCTTCCTTCCTTCCTTCCTTCCTTCCTTCCTTCCTTCCTTCCTTCCTTCCTTCCTTCCTTCCTTCCTTCCTTCCTTCCTTCCTTCCTTCCTTCCTTCCTTCCTTCCTTCCTTCCTTCCTTCCTTCCTTCCGCCGTACCCTGTGTCTACATCTCTATGTCTTTGTGTCTGTCTTTCTCTGTATCTTTCTGTCTCTCTGTCTTTCCCTCTCAACTGCTACTAAAAACATGTTTGCCCAGGGTAAGACATGTTTCCAGGGCTAAATAAATAATTATTTTTCTTAAGATTTTTTTAAAATTTATTTATCCCATTTTAGTACACACTAATGTTTAATCAAATAACTGTTTATAGCATATTCTTAAGCACTGAATTAGCCTCCCCTCCTGTTCCATTTGCATTAACACAGCATTTTCCAAACTCAGGACCCTGTAAATAGTAGGAGGAAGGGGGTGCTTTGTGGGTTCCAGGGACAAGTCCTCAGGCACAGTAATTGCTGATGCTTCAACTGTGAATACAGGAAGCTGGAGGGCAGCAGTTCCCTACCTGGTTGAGAAGCAGAAATCCATTCCTAATGGAGGACAGGGGCCAGAAAGGGTCAATTCTTTGGGGGATGGGGATGGGGTTGCTATTTTTGTCAACCAGACCTAGATCCATCTTATCAGGCGATGATTCATACTAGTCAGAACAGTGCTGGTCAGAACAGAACTCTCCAAACAGCACCTCTGGGGAAGTACTTTCCAGTTCATGTGCATATGTTTTCCTGAGTCATAGTTCCCTCATTTTCAGCTACAAGTCAGCCCCAAAGAGCTCTGAGTTTTCTTTCTTCACTGATAACAAAATGGTGAGCTCTATATTCTCTGAAGCTGGAGGTTGTGTCTAGTGGGCAGCCAAGAAGGCAGCCAGAGGCTGTGGGCTGGTACCCAGGACAGCATCTAGAATCCTCACTTTAGGTGGGAATTCATTCACTACCTGCTATTAACAGAGCATCATAATGATGATATGAATCCTGTACAACTCCCATCTATGCATCAGGATGGGACCAGACTGGTCTGGTCATTTTACTGGAGTAGGGAACTCCCTCTACCACAGTGCCACATCTGCTTTGAACCTTCTAGGCTACAGACTCCTAGATCACTGAGAAGTGAATGACTCACCCAGGGTCACTCAGGCAGTTTGGAGCAGAGATGAGACTAGAACTTGAATCTTTCTGCTCTATATCAAGTAAGATAATGCACTTTGGAAGTTTTAAAGAGCCTTATAATTGTGAGCTCTTAACAATTTCAGTTAGCGTCCTTATTATATTAGCATCCTTATACCTGCTTCATCTCAATCCTTTGCATTGCTGTAGACTTAATGGACATGCACTGTACAGAAATTATAACTTGCAGACCTGACTGGTGGCCATGGGTGCTACTTCTCTTTAATTGTCAATCTCTCTAAATTGTGCACTGAGGCTGTGCAGTGAACAATAAGCATGCACTGATTGGACAGTATGTTGATTATGTTTTTAAGAAGAAGCTTCCATGTTTGTTAGAAACATCCTGAGGTAATGATTCCTGCTCTCAATAGATTTATTTTGTTCATCTCCTGGTGGGGTGGGGGTGGGGCACACACCCCTACCCTGGGTCTGTTTTCGTTCCCTTTCACTCTTCACAACGAAAAGGAAACACATACAAGCAGAGTTTTGCCCATTTTTAGAGGCAAACACCTCTTCTCTCCTCCCCCTCCCAGAATCAAATTCCCTCTTTGCATTTCCAATTCACTGGAATTGAAGATTCCTCTAGCTGTCTAGTAAGTCATTCCTCCCATGGGTGGGGGATGGCCTATGCTAGGTTGAGGATAACCAAGGGGTCTCAAACTCATTTGTGGGTTAGGTGGGCTATCTACCCCAAGCATGTGAAGACTTCGCCTGATGGAAGAGGAGGATAAAAACAATTTGTTCCAATGGCCTTGAATTTCGGTGGAGTGCTTACAGTTTGATCAGACATTGAAGACACCGAGGTCATCCACTGCATCCTGGACCATCACCAGTCTTAGTGATTTCTGTCTTGCCACCAGTCTTTAATGTCTCAGAAAGAGAGAGTGAGACTGATGACTTGGCTAAATTCTGCCTCATTTAATTCCAATTCACGAACAAGTCAAGACATCATCTATGATGTAATTGGCCCCCTTTGAAAGTAAAGGACAGGGGAGGAGCCAAGATGGTGGAGTAGAAAGACTCACCTATGCTAGCTCCGAACCCACAGCCCATAAATTTTCTGTAAAAGGAACTCCCCACAAATTCTGGAGCAGTGCAAGCCACGCAGAAACGCAGTAGAGGTGATTTCCATTCCAGAGAGCCCTGGAAAACCGGCACCAAAAGTCCATCGCGCACCAGAAAGTGGAGCCCAGCCCTGCCCTGCCCTGGCTGCGTGGCTCTGAGAGGAGCAGATCCGAGCAGGCTTCAGGGATGGAACCTCCAGCTGCCGCAAGGGTCCCTCCACACACAGGCGCTACAGGGCAGTGAGAGAGACTTCTGGGCTGGGCAAGAGGGGAGCGGGGTGTCTCCATAACTCAGGCCCCCAAAGAACGCAGTGGCAGAGGCAGTGGTGGCCCAGGGCTCCTGGAGCAAACAGGAGCTCTGCTCCATTACTGAAGGTCTCTGCATAAACCCCCTGAGGAAACTGAGCCTAGGAGGGGGCCCTGCCCCCACCCAAGCACCAGAACTTAAGCTCACATTGAATAGCAGCCATTCTCCCCCACAGAAAGCCCTGAGGCTGGGGAGCAGCATTTGAATCTCAGACCCCAAGCACTAGCTGGGTGGATCTAGGCGGGGGTGGAGAGGAATCTCAGAAATCAAGTAACTGGCTGAGAAAATGCCCAGAAAAAGGAAGCAAAATGAGACCATAGAGAGGTACTTTCTTGGGGAAGAGATGTTCTTTCCTCCTTTCATCTCTGATGAGGAAGTACAATGCTTGCCATCAGGGAAAGACGTGGAGGTCGGGGCCTCTGTATCCCAGACATCCGAGGTGGATGTCCGGTGGGCTCAGGCCATGGAAGAGCTCAAAAAGGATTTTGAAAATCAAGTTAGACAGATGGAGGAAAAACTGGGAAGAGAAATGAGAGAGATGCAAGAAAAGCATGAAAAATGGGTCAATACCTTGCTAAAGGAAACCCAAAAAAATGCTGAAGAAAATAACACCTTGAAAAATAGGCTCACTCAATTGGCAAAAGTCAAAAAGCCAGTAAGGAGAAGAATGCTTTCAAAAGCAGATTTAGCCGAATGGAGAAAGAGGTTCAAAAGCTCACTGAAACAAATAGTTCTCTCAAAATTAGAATGCAACAGATGGAGGCTAATGACTTTCTGAGAAACCAAGAAATCACCAAACAAAACCAAAAGAATGAAAAAATGGAAGAGAATGTGAAATCTCTCATTGGAAAAACAACTGACCTGGAAAACAGATCCAGGAGACACAATTTAAAAATTATGGGACTACCTGAAAGCCATGATCAAAAAAAGAGCCTAGACATCATCTTTCATGAAATTATCAAGGAAAACTGCCCTGAGATTCTAGAACCAGAGGGCAAAATAAGTATTGAAGGAATCCATCGATCACCGCCTGAAAGAGATCCAAAAAGAAAAACTCCTAGGAACATTGTGGCCAAATTCCAGAATTCCCAGATCAAGGAGAAAATATTGCAAGCAGCTAGAAAGAAACAATTCTAGTACTGTGGAAATAAAATCAGGATAACACAAGATCTAGCAGCTTCTACATTAAGGGATCAAAGGGCATGGCATAGGATATTCCAGAAGTCAAAGGAACTAGGACTCAAACCAAGAATCACCTACCCAGCAAAACTGAGTATAATACTTCAGGGGAAAATATGGTCTTTCAATGAAACAGTGGACTTTCAAGTATTCTTGATGAAAAGACCAGAGCTGAAAAGAAAATTTGACTTTCAAACACAAGAATGAGAAGAAGCATGAAAAAGTAAACAGCAAAGAGATGTCATAAGGGACTTACCAACTGTTTACATTCCTACATGGAAAGACAATATTTGTAACTCTTAAAACTTTTCAATATCTTGGTAGTTGGTGGGTCCACACACACACATATACACGCACATACATGCGTGCATGCACACATGTACACATGTGCGCACACACATACACACATGCACGCACATACGGAGACAGAGAGCACAGATTGAATTGAATAGGATGGGACCATATATTAAAAGAAATTAAGGTAAACGGTGAGAGAGAAATGTAGTGGGAGGACAGAGGGTGAAATGGAATGGGGTAAATTATCTCTCATTCAAGAGGCAAGCAGGAGACTCTTTAGTGGAAGGAAAAAGAGGAGAGCTGAGAAAAAAAAACATGAAGTTTACCCTCATCATATTTGACTAAAGGAAGGAATAAAATACACACTCATTTTGGTATGAAAACCTATCTTACAATACAGGAAAGTGGGGGAAAAGGAGATAAGCAGGGTGGGGAGGGATAATGGAAGGGAGGGCAATGGGAGGAGGGAGCAATTTGAAGTCAACACTCTTGGGGAGGGACAGGATCAAAAGACAGAATAGAAACAATGGGGGGCAGGATAGGATGGAGGGAAATATAGTTAGTCTTACACAACATGACTATTATCGAAGTCATTTGCAAAACTACACAGATATGGAATATATTGAATTGCCTGCCTTCCCAAAGGGAATGGGTGGGGAGGGAGGGATGGGGAGAATTTGGAACTCATAGTTTTAGGAACAACTGTTGAGTATTGTTGTTGCTACTAGGAAATAAGAAATACAGTTAATGGGGAATAGAAAGTCATCTGGCCCTACAGGACAAAAGAGAAGATGGGGACAAGAGAAGGGAGAGAGGATAGAAGAGAGGGCAGATTGGTGATAGGAAAAATTAGAATGCTTGGTGTATTGGGGTGGGGGGAGGGTATAAATGGGGAGAAAATTTGGAACCCAAAATTTTGTGAAAATGAATGTAAAAAGTTAAATAAATAAATTTATATTTAAAAAAAGAGAGAAAGAGAAAAAAAAAAAGAAAGTAAAGGACAAATAGCAAGGTAATTCTTTCCACCATCTTATAACATCACCACAGGAAACAGAAAACATTATATCCCCAATTTTCTTGGGTTTGCAAATTTTCTCTGAGCAGTGACCTCTTGCTCTTCTCCAATTGATTATAACTGAAGGTGGGGTATTATTTCCTTTTACTTTATGCCAAGCTTATGGAAATCCTTTATGCCCTTCCTCCACCCTCAAGTGGAGATCAAGAAAATCCTGTCCTATTATCACCTCCCAGCATTGTTAATTACTTTTTTCTGAGAGTACCTTACATGAACATGACACAGATTGATAATAGATACACAGAAAGATAACTCTTACACAGAGATCTTGTATATCCTTTTTCCCCCATCGTATTCTAACTTTCGTTGAAATGTGTGTTGTTTGAAGTCAGGTACCATGTTCTTGCTTTCTTTGTGCCTCCAATGCTTAGCAGAATATCAGATATGGGATGTTTAATAAATACTAGTGAAAAAACTGACTGTTCTTGACTCTGGCCCTGTGCATGCTGTGGTCAGGATGATCTTGGGGCAACTCTGATTTCCAAACCATAAAATTTATCTTAAATGAGACTTCACTAAAGTCTTACCATTAATCTCACCTTGAGTGCATCATTAGGAAATGAATTTTTCATAAGGAAGTTATATCTTTGAGAACTCTCCCCCCACACATCCCCGCAATTTGTGGCTAGAAAGTATTTCAAGGCATTATCTTCTTTATTCCTGGCAAAACTTGGTAGCCTTGTCTGCCAACATTCATGCAGTTTATTTCTATTCAGCAACTAATTACTAAGTACTTACCCAGTCAAGGTGCTGGGGATATTAAGATGAATAAATTAGACTGCCTAACCTCAGTAGGAGCTTACACTTTTTGAGAGAGAATATATATCCACAGAGAAGTATAACATGATGTTTCATTCAGTTTAGTGGGGAGAAAAAGAAAAAAAAAGCAAAACACTTTGGTAGAGGGGCAGGTCAAAGGAGACAATAGAATAAATGGAGGGTGGGACAGGATAGAGGGAAATATAGTTAGTCTTTCACAGCATGACTGTTATGGAAGTGTTTTGCATGACTACACATGTATAACTATTTCAGATTGCCTATATATCTTATTACAAGATCTGGTCCCTGACTCTGCGGCTGTTGGCTAATAAGGACACAACCAGATGCCATCATCTACTGTAGGGCACTATCAGGATGCATCTCCGTATCAGGACTATCAGCTGTCTGTGTACATCATATGTCTTTTCTTGAGTTAATACAGTTGCTGAATACTTTTAAAGTACTTCCAATGATATGTGGCACATGTAAGTGATGTTAATATAATGTAAACATTAATTCCATCCTGCTATACATTATAGATAATTTGCCATTGTCAAAATAGATAATTCCCCTATTAATGTGGGTTTCCTCAACTGTTGACGACCGTCTGTCGTCAAAGACCTATGTGCTGCCTTGCAGACACGTGCATATCATAACAGATTTCTCTCACTCTCCCACTTCAGCTCTTATCTCCCTTTGAGTCAGCATTCAGTATTTACTTGCGGTGATCTCTGAATATTTGGGATGGCAGCGGATGAGAGACAACAAAATTGTTTTTTACCTTGTTGCGTATGAGAAAGCCCTGTATCTTCTCCTAACCTGCTGAGCCAACGACTTGGCCTTTTTTCATGTGGACCCAATTAAGAAATATTTTGAAAGAACAAGAGGGAAACTTTTGACTCAGCCCGTGCAGAATGAATCATAAACCATTTTCTCATCGGAGATGGGAACCGAGATGCAGCCTTACCTCCCTGTCAGCATAATCACCCTGGAGTCCTTCTAAGCCACACAGAGCAGAGGCCCATTGAGCCTTCCTGCCAAGGGAAAGAGGCTCCAGTGGTATGGTCCAAAGAACCTTTCCTCATTCCTTTGGAAGGATCTTGGCTTCTTTTCCCATTGGACTGAAACTTTGCATTCAACAACACTAAGGCTTCCTTTTGGGAGCAGAGCTGAAGCTGGTTTGCAAAAGAAGTCAGAAATCCTAAAGGTTAGAGTTTGAGGGGGAAAATATTATAGGAATGGGGAATAGTCAATGAAAGGCTATGGAGGTTGAAGATGAATCAGTCACATGAGTTGGCCAGTGGTAATGCATGGAACACTTGTAGCTCTTTACAACCTAGCAGGTTCAGTCCTGAAGTAAATAAAGGTGCCTGGAAAATAAGACAAAATCTGGCCAGTGGGGAGGTGTGTCTTCCCTACTCATGTACCATTAGTAGACTTGTGAATAGTCATAACTATTCTGGAAAGCAATTGGGAATGGTCACAAAAAGGTGCTCAGTGGTGTGTGCCCTTAGAACCAGCTATCCACTGCTCAAGGCTATTCCCAAAAGAAATCAGAGAAGGAAGAAAAGTCTCTTTACCTACAAAAACATTTATAGCAGCTCTTTTATTTGTGGTGGCAAGAAACTGGAAACCAAGAGGATGCCCAAAAATTAAGGAGCAGCTTAATAATTTGTGATATGGACCTGATGGAATACTGTGGGGTTCCAAAGAATGAAAAGAAAATCATTGATTTCATAGAGATAAGGAAAGATTTGCATCAACTGATGCAGAGGAAGCAACCAGAATGAGAACAACTTAGAACATCAAAAAAAAAAATAAAAATGAACAATTTTGAGAATCATTCCAAACTGATGAAGAAAGGAGCAGTGCGTGCAATGACAAACATAAGACAAATTGGGAAATTTGAAGAACTGTGATCAATATCATAGCCACCCATGATTCCGGGGACCTATGATGAAACATACGATACATTACAGACAGATGACAGGTTTAGGATGGGGACTGAAACATATTTTTGTACTTGGTCAATAGGGGGATTGATCTTGCTTCACTGTTCATGTTTGTTGCAAGATTTTTTTTCCTTTTTCTTTTCCCAATGGAACGTAGATGGAAGGGTGAGAAAATAGATTTCTGTTCATTTGTTTAAAAAAATAGAGTTGAGGTAAGATGAAGAGGTAACACAGATGTTCAGTGCTGGCTGCACTTGGAGGTGAGGTCAGTACAGACATAGTTTTACTTACTTTTTTAAATCTTATTACAAGGAACCCATGATGTATTGGGAATACTCTGTAAATGTATGTAATGTAAAAACAAAACCCACTGAAATGAACACTCAAATCTTTTTGGGAGAATTTTTTGGTCTAGATCATTCTTTGACCCATCACAATATTCCCCCACCCCTACCTCTGTGCTGAAATGGAAACTCCTTGAGGCCAGGGGGCTTTTGATCTGTCTTTACATCTGTAGTGCCAGGCACATTGGAAGCTTTTAGTACGTAATTTGAATTTAATTGAATTATTGGTGAACATAAGCTTCATCTTCCTGTGTTCCCGGATCCAAGTATAATTATTGCTGTAAAGGGTAAAGCTCATCCTTTGATTATAAGTGTAAGGTAATGGAATGTGTTGGTATATATCCCCAGACATCTGCTAATATCACCCATCATCACTTTTGGATTAGAATTTTTAGTGCTTAGCAGAGGGTTTGGCAGTTAGTAAGTGCTTACTCATGTATAAATGATGAATAAATGATTTTGAGTTAATTCATTAATCCACTCATGTGCTAATGAAGGGATGACTTCCCCTTTATTTGCATCAAGCTCTGTGGTGATCCCATCGAAGACTGTAAAATTTTCCCTGTCCCTCAACACTACAAGCTCTAATTTCAGGAGAGTATTGTAGACTTTTTTCTTTCCTTACTATCTCAGGAGGGTATTATTCTGGAAGTGATTCTGATTACCTGGTTTCTTGGAGAAGTTTAATCAGACTGCATTTACATCAACCTTGTTGGATGTAACTATCTTCTCATCTACCTAGAATAACCCATTTTCTGTCCCAACAAGCCTTGGAAAGTCTACAATCGGTAGAGATTTACTGATGCCTCATCCAATAATGATAGACAGGTCTGCGGTCCAGTACTGATTTGTATTTGTAGTATGGAAGCCATCACAATGAGACCATTATTGTTGGTATTTCATCATCATCATCATCATCATCATCATCATTTCCTGTGTTTCCTCACAACTTAATAAGTTGCCTGAGGCACTGAGTATATAAGTGACTTACAGAGGGTCCCTTAGCTAGTATACTTTGGGAAGTAGATTTGGTCTTCTGGGCCCCAAAACTCTTGTTGGATCTGATGTGATCTGTGTGCTTGTCTCTTAATATACACGACTGGGAAAAGTTGGCCCCATCACCTTGCAAGCACAAGGGGACCAAAGAAGGAGCCCAGGAGTTCTCACTAAATATCCCCAAATATAAAAAAGAGACTCCAAAGAAGTCTTCCATCCCTGGAAGAATTCTGGGAAGCCATGACCTCACTGGAAGAGATAACATTCTAATAAGGCTATGTCTTTCCTAGGCCTTGCACCCTTCATTTTGGTCGTTGTACTAACATAGCTCATTTTCATCCTTTTTCATGAGGTTGTGTGAGTAACATGATTCTGAGTATTGAGTTAACTCAACCTGTCACTACCATGTGGCATGTTGATGTCAGCATCCTTACCCAAAGGCCAGAGATGATGTCATCTATCTAGGAGGCTTGTGTTAATTGGATGGATTGTTTGCCAAGCCTCATTCCATTTCCCCCTCTTGTTCTTTCTGGGCTGAACAGCATTTAGGATAATTTGATTTCCTTCTGTTCCAAAGGCCTCCATCACTGGCTCGGTGGTGCCTGTGGACCCAGGTGTTCAAGCACACTGTTTATCCTGCACCTGATGTTTTAGAGGCCTTGCTTGGCTTGCCCTGTCTGGGTAATGGTGCCCATCTGGATGTCTCATTAGATTTGATGCAAGACAGATGCTGACTTTCAGTGTGCTGCTTATGAAAGCATCTTGTGCTCTTCCCCCTCAAGAGGACTGGAGGGTTCTTTGAACTTTGAATTCATGCACACGACTTGCAGGCCAGTTTTTGAGATGCGCAGAAATGGTGAGGTTTTGTTTTTTGTTTTGTTTCATACATCCCAATCCTGCTGGAGGATCCAGGTCCAGTAAGCATTAATTATGAGATTGTATCTGGAAGACTTTCAGATAACAAAGAGCTTATCTTAAACGAGGTCACATCAGCCAGTTTGCCACAGCTGGCAATGGGCTCATTTGGTCCAGAGTTGCTGCTATTTTGAGTTTGTGGGAGAAGTGTTTTCTCATTTGTGACGTGTGCACATTTCCTCAAGGTGGTTAAGGAAGACAGATGCTGATTATAAAATTCTTCAACTTAGCTGATGTCCCTAATTTTGAAGAATTAGTGATTTCAGACCCCACAATTCTAAAAAATCCCATGCATCTTCCATGCATTTGTGGGAGCTTCTCATAAACACACCACACACACACACACACACACACACACACACACACCCACTATGGCACAATATGATTGGGATGTTTCTGTAGCTGCTGGGATCTGGTCTGCTCAGGTCTGTGTTCCTCTTCCCATGCTTTCTTGATGTTCCCTAACAATGGAAATAAATGGCAATAATGGCCTGAGCATTTGTAGATGTACAGTTAGTGTCATAAATCCTAAGACATGGTCTTGGAGACCAAAACAGAACGTAGTGAAGCAGAATAAATAGGGTCAAGGAAAGAGATTCATGGTGACCAGTCAGCACCATCCACTTGCTGGGCATAGTCCCCCTCCTGTAGGAGTTTGCCCTGCCATTGGAGGAAGGGCATCAAACATCGGGTATCTGTTAAGTGCTTAGCATGTGTCAGACTCCGTCTTTGCAGAGGAAAGAAGAAAGCAGCCTAGCCCCCGACCTCAAGGAGCTCACATTCTGTCAGATGTGCACACAAACGTAGCCAAAACAAATCCAAGGTGGTTTTTGGAAGGCTGGTGCTAGCAGCTGGTGGGATCAGAAGAGCCCTCATGTTAGATGTTGGAGCCAAGCTGTGAAGGCTACTTGGCACTCTAACAAGTAGAGATCGGGGAAGGGGGGCAGTGCCTTGTAGGTATGGGGCACAGGCTGGGCAAAGGTAGAGAGGTGGAAGGTTGCATGTGCATTGTCCAGGAAGGGATACTTGAACTGAGCTTCTGCTTGGTTCCAGTGGGCTGTATTATATGCATTACATAATTGTATCTTCTCAACTGCTGGATGATGTAGTTGCTCTTAACGGCCCTGTTTTGCATATCTTAAACTAAGGGTCAAAAGTTAAATGACTGGCTTAGATTTCTATGACTTAGATTTCTATGATTTCTATTTCTTCCTGACCACAGATCCACTGCTCTGTCCACAAAAGACCTAAGGACATTTAGCTTAGAGAAGAATCTTGAAACATATGACTAGGATCTCTGAGGCTTGATTTTAGCACAGCTTGCCCTGACTTTCTGTGCATTCTCTTAGCCGTTGCTGAGATGCAAATGACAGAAGTTACAGCCATGATACTTATATTATGAATTATGAAATACCTAGAGGGCCCTTAAAGGAGGTGAGAAAATAAAATAAAAACCCAAGAACATAGTTCAAAAAATGATAGTGCTGGAGAAGGACTAGAGAGTGTTGGTCTGATTGCCTCATTTTCCCTAGGAGGAAAGTGACATCTATAAAGGGGCAGTTTATAAAGCCCAGGCCATGTTGTTAGATCTTCTCACTACCCAATCCAGTGTATGCTCATCGATTCATCACCCTGTTCAGTTCTGTGGAAGAGACTGTGCGTTTGGTTCAACAGTGACAGAACAGCTTGTGACTTATACAAGTCTTCCTGACCACAGGTCCACTGCTCTATCCACATAAGACCTGAGGACATTTAGCTTAGAGAAGAATCTTGAAACGTATCAGTCTTCAAGTCTCCTAAGAACAGAAGGTGTATAGAAAATGGAGTAACTTTTTCTCTGCTTGGCTCCAGACAGAATAAGGTGCAATGAGTGAAGCTGTACATTTAAACTTAATGCAGGCAAAAACTTCCAAGCAACACTAAATCGATTCCTTCAGAAGGGAGTCAGTTTTGACCCATTGGGGTTATTCTAGCAATGATCGCATGATCTTTATTTGGGTGTCTTATGGCATGGAGTCTTTTTCACTTAGGATTCCAACTAAATAGGCTGAAGACACCTGACACACAGTTGGGGCTTAATAAATTCTTGTCGATTGATGGCTCCATCTCCCCGATTCTGTAATTCTGTCATCCATTTACCGTCTCTTACATGCATGTCAGAACAAGAAAAGCTGGATATTCCAAATGCCCACTCCTTCCATCTGAACAAAAGCAGTGTAAGTGGTGTCACAGTCATAAAATCTTGTTCAAGTCCTTTTGCTTTAGATGATTACACACACACACACACACACACACACACAATTTCTTTCTCCTGGACTTTGAAGCAACAGTCATCAAACATGGAGACTCGGGGTCAAGAGTATCTTTTTGAATTTTCTGTAGTTACCTTACATTGGGGAAGAAAGTCCAAGCCAGACTGCCAATAAATCAGTGAACAAAGAAGTATTTATTAAACGCCTACTGTATATCAGCCATCACACTAAGTGGTAGTGATAACAAAGCATTCCACCCAAACAGAGAACCTGCAGATGTATAATTTGCAGTGGGATGATTTTAAAGAAACTTTATTCCAAGTGTGCTTGAAGAATTATCCAGTTAATACCCAAAGATTTTTTTTTTTAACAGAAAGATTGTTTTTCTGACTTGAAAAAATACGAAAAACTTTGGACCGATTCTCCCATGGAGATTTTTGTTGAGATTGACCTAGAATCTAAACATCCCTACTAAGGTAGATCTGGTCTCCAAAGAACTAATCCAGTGAACTACTGCATCAGTTTTTTGAGGATTGAGGAGGAGAAGAAATCATTCTAATCATTTAGAATTCTAGGTTCATAGATCTAGAGTTAGAAGGGACTTAAGATCCCTCCAGTTCCATTCTTTAGTTTGGCAGATGAGGAAATGGAGGTCCCTGAGAAAGGAAACAACTTGCACAACACACCCTAATGTCCTCAGCCATTCTGATGGTTCTGTGATTTTGTCAATGTGGGGATTCCGGCCAAGGCCACAGGTCATCTCCCACCCCAAGTCCGTCATGGCTGTATCCTAGATCAATTCCCAAGGTCACCCAGGGACCTTCCTCTCCTTAGTTGGAATCTTTCTCACAGGCATCCTCAGGACAGCAGTGAAGAAAACCATTCATCCATCTGTTAGCACTCGCTGACCTACACTTTTCTTTTCACTGAAATATTTCTTATTCTGTTTTTCATTTCATCGGTTGTATCATATCACTATATCATTGGATATTTAGAGCTGAAAATTGCTTTAGTCTATCCACTTTAATGCCCTTATTTTACAGATAAGAAAACTGAGGACCCAGATAGATGAAATGACCAGTCTAGTGCCACATAAGTAATACATGGAACCCAGCTCTGGGGATAGTCTACCTGTGGATAAATGTAGACTTACTTATCATGACTCATAGGACTGGAAGGGAGCTCCGAGGCCACTGATCCCAACTCCCTCATTTTACAGATGGGCAAAGTTAGAATTGGAATTTGGACCCCAGTCCTCTGATTCAGGAGCTAGTATTTTTGCAACTGCCTCATGATATTTCTACATCTTATTTCTACATCTTTGATGCTTCGTCATTTCAGGGGCAGAGAAATATTTCCCAAAAATAAGAACAAGGGATGAGCTAAGCAGGCTATGGTGGTGCAGAAAAGGTTTTATGACAGTAGGATTTCCAGCATCCTTATGAAATGTGGTATTATCAGAAAACAACCAGACTTTCCTTCCGGGGTGTTAAAACGGAATGACTGCCCTCTGACCACTCCAGGATATATTGGGATCCAGTTTTGATGAAATACCAGTGATGAACTTCAAACAATCAGTTCTCTGGCTAGAAAATGGGAATGGGACTTAAGGAGATGGGGGATATCAGGTATTGTGGCAAACAAGAGCAGTTCTTAACACCCTCCTGGAACATGTCCACCAAAGGACTGAGTGCTCAGTGAGGGTGCAGCAGTCAGTATCTTTCCTACCATACCTGCCAATGTTGCTGAATGTGAGCTTCCAAATTCATTCCTACCACCCACTGTCCATCTACTAATGCAACAATGAAGGTGGTGGTGGACTAGGGTGAGGACAGCAGATCACGCTTGGCAAACATTTCTTCAGCACCTAGTGTGTGCAGAGAGCTATGTGAGGGTCTGGAGGGAGAAGCAATGATTCGCTTCAGGCCAATTTCCCAGTTATTTCTCAAGTGCCTCCTCTGTGCCATGGACTGCACTGCAAGACTGTGTGGTCCAAAGACAAAAGTTCAAGTCCTGGCCCTGAAGATCCTGACTTCATTCTACTGGAGAGATGGATATTGGCAGACAATGATATACCAAGTCACATCAAGACAAAGAGAGCACTCTGACATGGTCCTTCTCTTGCAAACGCAAGAATGTGCAACGAACAGCTTTGCCTGACAAATGCATGAGAATATTCCGAACAAGTATCACATGAGAAGAAAAGATCATTCAAATGGGGAGGGCAGCATTGCTCCTTGGAGAGAGCAGCGCAAGTCAGAATGTAAATGCAAATAGGTAATTAATTAGGGAAAAGATGGGGGCGCTCTCAGTAAAGCTTAGGTACCAACTTCCACCCTCACTTTTTTTCCCCCTGAGAGGCAGAGATTTGGAGGGAGTGCTGACATGGGAGGGTTCAGTGTTGACATGGGGGATCTACTGCTGGCGTAGGGTGATCCGGTGCCAACATGGGGGAATCTGTCAACACAAAGGTGACTGATAGAATGTCTTTTATGGTGCAGAGCAAAGTTTGAAGAGGAATTATGTAAAATAATATAGGAAAGACTGATGGGAGCCAGATAGCGTAAGCATTTAATTGCTTAGGAAAGGAGTGGATTTTTTGTCTCATAGATAATAGGGAGCTACCCTAGGTTTTGGAGTATGAACATGATCAGAACTGGGGTCCGATGACATTGGAGATAAAATGTTATAGTTCTAATGGCAGTGGAGGTGGTAGGGCAGAAACTATAATAATTAGTATTGCATTATTATAATGCAGTGTAACAATAATAAATATACAATTGTATTCTCAGCCTTAAATTGTGATCCTTCCTCCCGCCTGCTCCCATGACTTATTGGACTCATAAGGAGGAAGAAGGATGCTATTGCTAAATTTTCCTGCCATTATTGTGGAATGGGATACTATGGCCCACCAGAGAATTACAGAGATGTACCTACCAGTGATGTTGACATCAAGAAAACTAGAGGAAGTTCCCAGTTCTTTTGCCGGACCTTTCCAGAGGGTTTATTGGGGAGCTGGAGGTAGGTGGGTTATAAAGGTCACAAGCATTTGTGGATGTAACTATAGATTGGGCCATAGAGAGTACATCCACTTCTGTAAGATCAAAAAATATAGTTGTATAGTGGATAATCATCATCATTGGCAAGACTTATGTATTCCTTTAAGTCCTGTAAAGTCTGGATTACTTCATCTCATTTGAGACAATTTTGGACTTAAAAATCCACAATAGAGGTCCTCCCATTTCAGAAAGTACAATGTGACTCCTGTAGGCTATACTGTCCAAGAAGCATTTTCTTTTCCTGTAGGCAACCACAACTCCTCTAGAACTAACTGTGGCTTTAAACAGGGATACCTTGAATCTCAGAATAGTTACACACCTTAAATGTGAATTAAAATCAGTCCCTTGACCCTCAGAATGAGTGCTTTGGTACAGTTGTGACAGAGACACTCAGCATAAGATTGAGTCAGCTGTTTTGTCACAAAATACTCCAATAGAATCTGATCTGTTTCCCAGCTTGTGGTGGCATCTGAAGAGCCCTCCAGGGTAAGAAGATGGCCCCTAGGAGTAACTGGCTCTCTTCCAACCTCTCAGTGTGAAACAAAAGCTTGTCTCATTGCCACCTGCTGTGGACTTATGGTGAAGGATTCCATGTCCTTGGCATGGTGAGGAGACATGGTAATAGATTACTCTAGAAACCTATAGGACCTCCTTCCCCTGAGATTTGAGGAAAGAGCAAACACTACCATCTGTCTGGGGGTGTTTTAAGGGGCAGCCCTTCCTGTTGGCAGGTGCATGGATTAGATGACCTCTGAGGATTGCCATCCATGCTCAGGGTTTAATTGGGAGGGATTCTTTTGCAGAGATTGCAAAGGATCAAGGAGCTTGGGCAGGTTTGGTGGCCATATGGCCTAAGGCCTCATGCTGGATTTAGTGCTGGCTCTAAGTCAAAGTCTTTCATTGGGCAATGCACCATTTTTGGTCAGAGGACTGCCACTGCCTGTCCCCTCTCATATATTTTACAGATAGCAAGTTTGTTTATCTCTGGTCCATTAAACTCTCTCTGACCTTTGCTTTCTGTGGGAAGATGGTGGAAATGGATGGCCAGATAAGCCCCAAAACTCTAAAGGGGAAAGGACATATTCACTGGACTCTTGAGTCTCTGACTTCATGCCTTCTCAGTCATCTGCCTTGGCAAGGTTGGGCTGAAATAAGCTTTTTCTTGACTTCTTCCCCAGATCTATAGCCTTGTGAACACTGGCAAACAGGAAGGCCACCCAGATACCAATCTCCGCACGCTTGAGTCTTGAAGCCCTGACCCATTCGTCGCCTGTGCTTTTCTGTCTTCCCTGATCAGTTAAGAGCGAGTCATGCCCCTGCTTCCCCTCCTCTCCCCACCACTGCCCACCCGCTGATCTGGCAAATTAAAGCCAGGCTCCTGAAGGCTGCGATGGGGGAGGAAACCAAGGCTGCTCTTTGGGTTTTGAGATCAGCAGCCACTTCAATCGGCAGTGTGATTTTTGGCCCTTTGTGTCTGGTTCCTTGCCTACTGTGCCTGCCATGCATTGATGAAATGCAAGATTGCCTTCAGAAAAGATGTAGTTGTGCAAGACAGAAACAAAGACTGATGGTCTTGATGTTCTTGGGGTGAGGCCTAGAGGATGACTCACTCCTTCTAGCTTGCTGATTCACCGAGATCTGTTCCACAATAGGTTTCAAATGTTCCTATGTGGTCTGAGAGCAGGGAGGCTGGTGGTTGGTCACAGCAAGATCCTGGATCCTGGCCATCCTACTTCCTCTGCGTGGAATGATCTGAAAAGACTGCCCCTAATTGGTGGCAAAGCCATTCCTCCATTCACATTTTACCTCAAAACCTATTTTTTCAGAGGTGTGGGGCTGGCTCTAGAATCAAGTGAGGATTGTATGAAATAGCTTAGATGAGTGAAGAAGCTTTGGGCTTAGCTAGGTAAAGTCCTTCATTTTTACAGATCAAGAACCTGAAGCCCAGAGTGGGGAATGTGCTTCATTCTGTGTTCCACTGCCCTACGTCCTTCCATTCTTCCAAGTGGTATATTTTTAAAAAGCTCAATCTCTGGTTATGCAACAAAAGCAACTATCCCTAGATGCCAACCATCTATAAGAGCAAGACACATTATTTATCATTGAATTTCCATTTCATTGTTCAGCAGGGTTCACCATGAGGGGTGTGGGTAGGTTAAGATGGGCAAATTAGATGTGATCCTTCTATCATTTTATACAGATAAAAGAGGAGACTTGAAAGGGGGGAGAGAAAAAACATCTCTGAAAGTCAACATTGAGTGGATTGTGGAAAGGTGTGTGTGTGTTGGGGGTGGAGAGGATCAATCCCCCTCATTCAGTCATGTGACATATATGTATTAAGTATCTACTGCCCAAACAACTGTACTAGCCCTGGGATTACATGGACAAAAACAAAATGAAATAAATTCTGCCCTCAAGGAGCTTATATTCTACATACATGTAGAGAAATATGATAACACTGTGGAGCAATAGGGACAAGAATCTAGAGAAAGCATTCTAGATAAATTTGAGAAAAGATGTACAGAGAGGCTTCACAGAGGAGACATCTCCATATGATGGTGTCCTAGGTGCAACAGATTTGTTTCAGATCCATTCAACTTTCTCTCCTCCTTATTCAGCAACATTTAACATCAAATGCTCTCCAAGCATTCTTGGTGAAATACATGTTATTATTTGGCCACTACAAAATAAAAACAAAGTCCAATGCCCCCATAACCTGTATATGAGGCAGGGTGGGATTGAAAGACACAGGAGTCTCATCATGCTAGGTCTCATGAGAGTGGAGAAGGGCTTTGTAATGACATGGCCTCTGGACTTTCTGTCCACCTGGGGGTGAGTCTTCATATCTCATTGGTTCCCACAATGTAAATGACATATGTGTGTGTGTATGTGTGTGTGTGTGTGTATATGTATGTACGTATATGTAAGTATAGAGACACAGAGATCACTGCTTGTTGACTGGTCCTGTGGTCCCTTGATTTTAAATCGAATGTGTTCCCATTCACCATGAGCAGCAATTTTTCAAGCTCCCACTATGTGCTTCAATTTACATTCTAATATCTGTGTGACTTTGGATAAACCATATAATTTCTCTGGGTTTTATCTTCTTTCCTTGTTAAATGAGTCTGACAATGTGGTTTCTAAGGTTCTGTCTCGCTCTCAGTCTATGACACTGTCTTTTTTGATTATCTAGATTAGTGATCCTCAAGTGTTTTTGGGGTACAAAGATGCCTTATTCTTTGGGCTAGATGAGGTCTAGATGGGAAAATATATAACTAGAGGCCCTACTTCTGTGACTTTCTTCACCAAGATAGTCTGGGTTTTTCTTTTGAGGTTTTCAGTAGGTCACATAATTTTGGTACCCCAAGCCAGTGGTGTCAAGCTCAAACAGAAGCAAAGCCCTGTAGGACACATGTTGACTCAAGGGAAAGGAGGTACAAGGCTTTCCTGGGATTCTCCACAGGGGAGCACTTTATAGAGAGGTAGGTGACATTCATTCTGCAGTTCAAATGGGACAGGTGGTATGCATGGTTCAGTTCTCTTCTCCCATCATCTCTTGCCTCCCTTTCTCTTCCTCCTCCTCCTTCTTCTCCTTCTTCATTTTCTTCTCTCTCTCTCTCTCTCTGAGTGTCATCTTTCCTTTCTTCTCCTCCTTCCTCTTTCTCGTTTTCCTCTTCCTTTCTCTCATCTTCTTGGGATTGTTATCTTTCTGTACTCCTGTGTTCTCCTCTCCCTTAGCGTGCTTCTCTCCTCCTCCTTTTCTTCCTCCTTCACTTTTTCTCTGACTAATCTAGTGACAGAGGAAGCCTCCAAATGACTTTGGGAGCCACACAAACAAAAATGCCTCTCCACAGCCTCCTGACATGAGTGAGGGCTGGGAAGAAAGCCCTTTATTTTATAGTATCTGTGCCCATCCATCTTTGTCAGGTTGCCTCTTGAGAGTGCAAGAATCCTAGGATTTATGAGCCAGAAGGGCCATAGGCACCATCTTATCCATCCCACTTTCTTTTCCAATGAAGAAACTGAAGATCAGAGCTGTCCAAGGATTTGCTCACGGTCATTCATCTTGTTATTGTTGCAGTCAGGGTAGAACACAGTCTCCCACTTCTAGCTAGCTATTAGAGGCCTTTGGGTGGCATGGTCAATAGAGAATTAGACTAAGAAAGAGTCTGGAAACTCTGAGTTCAAAAACTGTCTCAGAGGCTTATTAGCTGTGTGACCCAAAGAAAGTCACTCCGTGTCCACCAAACCTCGATTTCCTTATCTGTAAAATGGAGATAATAGTAACACCTCCCTCAGAAGGTTGTTTTGAGGGTCAAATGAAAGACGTGTAAAGCACACTGTAAACCTTAAAGTTCTCTGTAAAGCTTGCTTATCATCATTATTATTATTTCTGTTATTTTCCCATGACACACACAGCACTCTTGTTTCAATAGTGGATAGCTGTTATACTCCATTCGTTTCTAGAATTTACCATTTTTCGTGGCTGGTCTCGTGAAGGCTCCTTCTCCCCAAGGTTGTAACCACCGCTCACCCATAAGCTGACCATCAAAGAAACTAGGCTAGTGAGAGACACTCATCCAAGAGAATATTGAGAGCAGATGTTAGTAGGTGGCAAGAGGAGACCCTTCAGTTGTGGAGAAGAAAACCTCCGTCTCACCGGCATTATTGCCTAGAGAATGGTTGATGTACAATAATAGGATGCAGTGAAGTAATCAGCAATTAAATCACAGAATTTGATTTAATTTACTAAGTGTTACAAACATGCCTTGGAGCATGAAACTCTGTTTACTATAAGAGCCTTGTGTTTGGCTGGTGCCTGCTGGAGAAGCGAAGGAAGAGTAACATGCCCATGCCCAAGCATTGTGCAATATCACTCTGATGCCGGACCTTATGGGAGTTCAAGGGGCAGCTTCATAGCGGGAAGGGGGGCGGCAAATAATCCAAACATCTGAGGGGGATGCCTACTTGTCCACCCAAAGCTCAATGGGAAGTGCTGTAGAGGCAAAGACAAATCTAATTTAAACCCGGCTCACAAAGAATTAGCTGTCTAAACATGATGTGCACCCAAGGGAAGGAAAGTTCCTTATAGATGAAGGAGAGGTCCAGGCAAAGTGCTAGGAGGGTTCACCTCTGTCTAGAGACAGAACGAAGCAATGAGTGGATGTCACAAAAAGGAAAATTTAATCTTGATGTCAATGGGGAGGGGTTTGAGTGCGGGGGACGTCCTAATCGAGCTATCCAAAAGTTGCATAGGCTTCTTTGAGATGTGGTGGCTTCCCCTTCATGAGGGCTACCAATAACAGACTGGTGACCATTTATCTTCCAAGAAGAAATTCTCAGTCAGATATGGGTTAGATTAGATGGTTCCTGTGGTTCTTGATCCAAGATACCAAGGAAGGCTGCATGGAGTAGAGAACATTTGAGTGGAAGCCTCGGAGAGAGGGAAGGATACTCAGCCAGAAGAAAATGGTAGGACTGGGAATATGGGTGAGGGGGGAAGGAACTGGGCTGGTCTGAGCAAAAACTTGGAAACATGAGAGGAAAATGTGAGTGAAAATGGAAAACAGTTGAATTTGGCTGCGATATATCAAATCCACAAAGGGTAATCATGTGAGTTACAGCTAGAAAGGTAGGTTGAGTTAAGTTTAAAAAGTAGATTGTTGTGTTGCTTCCCCCATATTACTTTTCATATATTTTGCATTGATCTGTTTGTATGCATGGGATCATAGATTTGGAGTTGGAAGGGATCTACTGGGGCCATTTCATTCAACAATTTTATGGATTAGGAAACTGAGGTTTGGGGGAGACTTGTCCAGGCACTGACTCCAAATCCATTTTTCCTGGTACTTTACAGCTCTCCCCACTCATTTCATTTCACTCAATACAATATACTAAGGCCAGTGACAATTCTATTTTTGTGTCCTCAGTGCCTAATGCAGTCATGTAGGAGTGCTTGTCGAATGGGAATAAATGAATGAATGAACTGGGAGACAGTGAAGGTTTTTGTGTAGAGGAATGCTGTGTCCTATTCCTAAGTGAAAGTGGCTATCAACCAGTAAGCTGTCAGAGCTCCTTCACAATGGTGCCTCGTGAAGGCTGGTTGGCATTCATCTCTAGCTCTCAAATGCTACCCAGAGGTCTCACTGTTGCTCAAGCAGTGGATCTTAGGGCACAAGGAAGAAGAGGGAGAAGAGGGGGTTTTGAGTACAAGGGAAAGGGTTTGCTTTGCCAGAGTAGAAAGTGGAGAATCAGTGTTTATGTAGGTTTTTCAATTGATTCCTCTCTTTCTAGGCTATTGGAGGATTGATATTCTATGCTCCAGTATCCTGGATAACAGACTAAGAACCAAATTTGGAAAGTTCCATTTTGAGCCCATGAAAATTATTGTCTGGCCCTGTGTTTGCCAGTGAGATTCCCAGTATCCTTGGGTCACAAGCACTGTCACTGCCACAAAATTCAGTTGGTTCTACCAAGGCGCATGAAAGGACCAGAGAGTGGACAGGAGATAGTGCCAGATAGTTTCCACACCTCCGAGGCAAATTAAGGGAGTGAGCTTGGCAAAATCTCTGGCCATTTGAGTCCAAGAAGGTGGTCGCTGTGTTCAGAGCCAGCCCGCGTTAATGAAATTTTCTTTGGCATGCATTCCTCCCTCCCTCTCCTCCCCTTTGCTGACATCTTGACCCACCCAGCACCCTGAGGTCCTACTTGGTTCTTCCCTGAAAAAAGGAATGAATTTGGAATTTAGTGAAGGAACAGGGCCTTAGAGGCCCCTGGCTGGCATCTCTGGGAGATGTCAGGAGATGGTTTAGGGGCTTCCCAGAACCCCTTCCAGTGGCATTTTGGAGAGGCCAAGGAGCTTCCCCTCCTCAAAGCCAAGCCAGGGCCTGCTCAGCTCCACTGGGCTTCTTGTGTGTACAGTTACTATAAATGGATATGGGGTTGGAGGGCTGGTTTATAAAAAAACAAAAAAGCCTCTGATTTCTAGTCATGCCTTAGACGAAGTGGTGGGGAGGGTAGGGGCTGCGCCCTGTGGCTCAGCTTTCCAGCTGCCTCTGGATGCAATCAAGAGAGCTGAGGTTTAAAAAAGTTCAATTTGTTTTGTATCTTATAGTTTTGAAAGCACTTTAATCCTATAGGGTAAGGGGGGAAGGTATGGAGTCCAGAATGACTCCGTATAAATCAGTAAATCCATCTCTAAGCCCTTGAAAAGGACTGACTGTCCTGGGCGCTGCGCTGGGTGCCATGGATGCAGAAATCCAGCTGCAAACAGGCCCTGCTCACAGAGGTGCTGGACTCGTACCCTCCCTTGAACAATGATGTGAGAAAGTCCCTTCACTGTTTTTAGACTCAGTTGCCTCTTCTGTAAAATCAGAGTGATAACAATCCTAACTCAGTTTCCTCACGTGTGAAATGAGTGAACCGCAAGCAGCGTTTCGAGAAGAGAATTTGTGCGATAGAACACTGACCTGTGCCAAGGTTAGGGGCAATTCAGGAGGCAGGCTGTGAGGATATAGGGTACCTGAGAGCAAGAAACTGGATTACGCCAGTGTAGACCATCAAAATGACCCTCATCTGGTTCCTAGGCTGCCTAAAAGTGAGATACAGGATACCTTCCTTCTTTGCCAAAACTTAACCAACATGTATTAATGTGCCAGGGTCAGGGGAATAGGAAGACACAAAGAACCTACAGTCTAAGAGGACATGTACAGAGAAGAAAGGCCCCTGCTTCTCCTTCCCTCCCTCCCTTCCTCCCACAACTTGGAACCTTGGCTTCTTGGTTGGGGAGATGGTGGGGAGTTCTGCCCCCTCGTGGAAGACTGGAGATTTGTTGCCCCCGACTAATTTGCTTCAGTCCTGGGCTCTACTTTCACCTGAAAGGGTATTGAAGTATCCATGTGTCAGAAGATGGCTTCACATCACCCATAGTCCAGACCCCTTCTGCCCATCCTTACCCCCATTTCTCTCAACAGGTTGGGGACAAATCAGGCTTTCTTGTGATAGGACTTTGTAACTTTCTGTCTTGACTGAGAAGAATGTGTGAGAAATCTGATTTCCCCTTGGGGATCACTTTCAAGGCATGGAATACTACACCTCAAACAGATCTTAGCCCTTGTCCACGAGACCACGCTCCACATCCTGGAGGGTGACTTTGGCTTCCTCCGAGTCTCCTCTGCTCTCAGACAAGCAGCCTTGTTCTGTATAGCCTGTCATCAGAAGGTGTAATTCCAAGGCTCTTTGCTTTCTCCTCTGTCCTTCGCATCACTGTTGGCTTATTATTATTAATTATTAATATTACTATCATTAGCTTATCAATGTTCTTCCCAATCAGTGTTGTCTACCTGTAGAGATGAAAGCATATATATACCTAAAGTATGTCTGTGTGTGTATATACACACATGTACACTTCTCCTATGTCATCCAGTGGATTAGCCCATACTAACAGCTTTGTGTTGTCCTCAAAAATAACAAGCTAGACACCTATACTTTCATTCAAGTCATTCCTTAATAAAACCTAAGAACTTCTGAGGCCATAAATGACAAGCTTCTTTCTGGAAAAAATGCTTGTTTTAAAGAAACAAAAATTCACCTAAAACGCTACCACCACCACAACAAAGACAGAAAAGATTTGTAGGTTATCACCAATGGCACAGATGATACAATATGCTTTCGGGAGAGAGAGCTAATGGACGGAATCCACAGTGGATATATCAGCTGGGAGACCTCATGGCATGGTTGCCATCTGAGAGTTTGTTATCATACATGAATATTCATGCCTTTCTTATCCTGCATTGTTTCCAATTTTGTTGCAGAATAAGGTTAGTCGGTGAACTATCATTTATTAAACTCCTACTCTGTCCCAGACACTATTCTAAGAACTGGAGAGTGTGGTCTTGACTTCACATAACACACCACTTATCCCAGATGAGCATTTTGTAGATGGGAGAGCTCTGTCAACTGGTCATCTACTGTGTAGAAAAGTGGATGCTTTCCCTTGATCATTCCCAGGGTGCCTCTGGGGGTCTCAGTAGCTTTGAGCAAAGCTCCATCAATGATGGAAACTTGACCTTCTGACTTCCAGCCCAGGTCCCCTTGGAAGTAACTGTGAGGCCAGTGGAGGGTCTCCTACTTTCTAATTGACCACAAAAGAAAATATCCTCCCCCTTATCCATATGAGAAGCCAATGGTGGGAGATAAGGGTCTAGTCACAAGCTGGTTGCCCTGTAGCTACCACATTCAACTTAGGACTTTTGGAATGGTAGAGTTTTTTTCTTATCTATTCGAAACTTTAAATGATATAAAAGTTTCCAAAGGTGTAAGTCAGATCATGGCACTTCTTTGCTCAAAAACCTTCTATGGTTTTGTTACAGTACAAACTCATCCCCTACAGCCTGCTTTCCCCCTCCTGCTGTCCTTCTTTGCTGCTGAATATCATCATGACCACCATCTTCCAGCCAGCCTGGGCTACAAGCTGGACCCTGTGCTCAGTTCTCCATTTCCAGGCATTGGCATGCACCACTTGGGTGTGTTGAAAGCACTCCCTGCTCTAATTTACTGACCCAGAAGTCTTATCCCATGTCAAAGTTCTACTTGGGTGCCACCTTTTTTGTGAAGCTTTCTTTGATTCCCCCAATTTCTCCTTCCTCAGTTTTCCATGTATGTACTTACCTTGCATGTGCTGTCTCCCCCTCCCCAAGGAGAGTGTCATTTCCTTAAAGGCAGGGGCTGTTTTGTTCTTGTACTCCAACTCCCCCAGTTCTGACCATACATTAATACATTTTATGGAGCTAAATTTCCTAGAACAGCACGTAGGCCTTGCTCTGGTCATAGAAAGCAATGTTCTTTTTTCATCAGACGCTGGGCTGGGAAAACCATCAAGAGCTATGTGGTGGTAGTCATGGGGGAGAGGGGAGATGCATCCATGTTTCTTCTAATTTACCTTTCCATGCTTATCTTGCAAGATAAATTCAAATAAAGGAGCAGGGCTTGGGGCTAATTGAGTCTCTTTCCTTTCCTATCAGTTCTGCTATGAATATTTTATTTCATATGGTTAGAAAAATGAGTTTCATTTGCCAGTGAATAACTTTTCTTTGTTAGAAGTATTTCATTCTTGGAGACCTTGTCAGATACTTGAAATGCTTTTGGTGTGATCCACGGTAAGAAATGAGGCCTGAGGCCAGAGGTTTGTGGCTGGCCCTTGAGAGCAGAGCCAGATGCCTTCAGTCATGATAGCCAAGTCAGACAGAGTTGGTGAGCTGGACAAAGCTGCAAATGTCAAATGAGTCTGTAGAGTGCCATGTAGGCTCTGCTGGTTGTAATGGAGACTTGAGGAGACTAATTCTGGTGACCTTCAAAAGGAGACTTCTAGATCAGGAGCAGACATATGCCAGGATGGGAAATAGCGAGAAGGGATATGGGCTGAAGCACGGTATTATTCAGTGTCATCCAGCCAATGAGCAAGTATTGATTAAGTCCCTACTGTGCGCTAAACACTGGGCTGAGAACCCTGAGTGAAAAGGACCCACCAGATTATTGAGTTATCTAACCAAAGCTGTCTGTGACCTGACCTTGTCTGTTCCAAGAGATTCATAGACTTCTAGTGCTAAATTAATCTGTCAGCAAGCGTTAAGTGCCTACTGTTCTGTTCCAGTCACTTTGCGAGATGATACAAAGCCACATGTGGAGCAAGCTTCTTACCACCCCACGTAGACTCTGCCCACTGCCCCTTCACCCCCCAGCCTAGAGGCCGGTCTCTTCCCTCTCCCCACCCCCCATTCTCTCTCCCACAGCCCATTTCATCGTTGGACAAATCTGTCAGATTGCTTTTCCTTGCCCTGAAGTGGAAATGGGTCCTTAGTCTGTCCTTTGACACTAAACAAAACGAGACTAGTCCCAAAGCAGGAGAAGGAGGCCCTTTCCACTGTGAGCTGAGATGGAGCAGGTGATATGGGGGAGTGAAATTGCCCCCGGACTCCCATTCTCTTTCGTTCTCAATCAGCCTACGAGCCAATGTTTGCCCCCCAATCAAGCTATCACCCTATATCTCTTCTCCCTTTCATAGTCAAACTTAAAAAAAAAGGTGTCTCCCCTCTGTGCCTCCACTTTCTCACCTCCCACTCACTTCTCAGCCTGTGCGGTGCGGCTTCTCTACCTCGCACCATCTGACACATCTTCCTCCCAAGCCTCCAGTGATCTCTCGATTGATAAACCTGATGACCTTCTTTCAGCCTCCCTCTTTCTGGACCCTGCATGGCTGATGCTGTTGGTCACAGCCACGTTAAACTGGAAGGAGCACTAGTTTAGGGATCAGTGGCCTTAGGTTCAAATTCTTCTTCTTACGCATATTTAGCTGTATTATCTCCAGCATGGCAAAGTTTGCTTAGCTATAAAATGGAGGCATTAGGCCGGGTGTCTTCTGAGACCTGCTCTGGGTCTCGGATCCCTTCTCCCTGGATTTCCTTAACAGTGTTCTGTGGGGCTTCTCTCCCTAGCTACATGGCCATCCCATTTTAGTGTCCTTGGTGGGATCATCACCTTCATCCGTGGCCTGCCCCCTCTCTCCAGATGTTCTCCAGACCTCTGTCCCACATCCCTTTTACTTCCCTCTGTGATCTCAGCTCCCATGGGTTCCACGTGTACATCTAACGAATCTGTGAACATATTCTATCCAAGGCTGTGTCACTCCTATGTTGGGATCCCCTTTGCCTTGCACAGTTCCTGACACACAGTAGATGCTGATGCGTATAGGCTGTGTCACTGATAGACCCCAGTTCTTGGACTTTGCATTGGGCTGGGCATGCTGAGAGTTCTGAGAAAAATCTAAGAAATCCATTCCTGCCTCCCCAGAGTTCATTACAAAATAATGTTAAGCTGAGTGCTTGGAACTCAGGGTGCTGCTGACCTCACACTTGGCCATTTGTTTTTAGGAAATGTTTCCTCTCTTTATCAAGTTTTGCCTCTTGAGTTTTTGTCATTGTTGATGTTGTTTAGGGTGGATTGTGAGCAAGCGCTCCCCTTTCCACCACTTTGTTATCTGGTGGAAGATTCTCTGCTAAGTTAGGGGTGGGTTTATGTGACCACTTTGGGTCCATAGCCCCTCCATGAGTCCCCAGTGCCCCGCATTCTCCAGAATGTTCCGGGGCCCCCATTTGTCTTACCTGCCCCAAGCCAAACCTTCCTGGATGTTTACACCTTTCAGATATTTATAGATTTGCCTCCTGGCAGCCCTTAGTCCTCACTCAGCCGGGATCAACCGCACATATTCAGTTCGTTTCATTTTTCTTCCATAAATCAATCCCCCATTTCCTTCATCACTTGCCTTGCTTTATTATTCCCTCGAGCTGTTTTCATCCATTGCAGATGGGAAAAAATAACCCCACCATGTTGCTGCAGAAGGGGGAGAGCTCTCCCCAGAGACGTGAAAGGAACAATCCATAGGTTATACGATAACATGGGGGCAAATCTGTTCTCCCGTTGTTGTGTCTTTGAGAAAGAGCCTGTACGATCTCTGGGAGTGTGGCGTCTCTTCTCTGTGTGGAGCAGGGGCCACCCTCTCTGCGTCCCACTTTTCATAGACCCTGGACCTTCCCAAGGCCTGTATCTCCAGCTTCCTTCAGCAGGCAGGAGCCTGAGTGTATGTAGGTTCAAGAAGTAACCACCGTGCTGCCTGCAGAGCTTTGCTGAATTTACAAGATGTCTCTGGGCTCAGTCACCCAGCCTCTCATAGCCTTTGTTTGCATTTCTAATGTTAATTGTTTTTGCTAGCATTATTACTCCAAGGCCATGTGGCAAAATCCCAGTCTGAAAACTCCCTCCACTGCAACATGCCTGCAGCTGAGGTTCCTGAGTTTAGCGAGGTCCTGGGACCCCTTTGGACCAGTAACCTCTCTAGTCCCACCCTCAGGTATTTAGGTAAGAAGACAAGGGCCCAGCCCAGAGAGGGGAAGCACTAGCAAAGCCAGGATGTGAATTGAGAATTTCTGACTTTAAATTTAGTACTTTTTGCAATGGTGAGTTGTCTGGGGACTCTGGGATGTCAAGGCCCTTGCCCAGGGGAGTGTCATAGGACTTGTATTCGTGTTTCCCTAACTCTTGAGTTTGGCCCAGGGTCTGCTACACATGCGCCTACATACATACATACACACACACAAGCACACACACAACACACATACACAACTTTAGCAGACTACCTGAGGGAACTTTGCATGGTCACTGTTTGCCTCCATCCCCATAACCTTGACCTAAATAAATCCTGAGTTGGGAATATTTAAGATTTTTAGGCAAAACAAGTCAACAGACATCAGAGGAAACTGCCTCCATTGTACACTAATGTTGCTAGCCATCACAACACTTATAACCATTTACAATAATAGTGATAATAAGCTGAAATTTCTATAATACTTGAAGATTTGCAAAGTGCTTTACAAAAAGGATCTCATTTTATCCTCGCAATAATCCTGGGAGGTAGGTGCTATTATGACCCCTATTTTAGAGAGGAGGAAACTGAGGCAGCCAAGGGTTATGGGAATTGAGCCATCAGAGGCACAGGAAGTCCATTTCTCCTGATACTTCATTCTTGTAGAGGGAGGAGAAGGGAGACTGGGCCTCCCTTGGACCAGGAATGTATTTTCCTCTAGGGAGCTTGCTCTCAGTGCTGTGTCTAAAGGATGTGTACGACTGGTTTGTTCTAATGAAAATCAGCCTTTTCCCAACTTGGTATTGCAGTGAGGATTGATGGTCACATATAAGGTGAAGCAGATGGCCTCAGAGGAGTCTCCCACCTCTACTTACTGAGCTCGTGTGGGTCCCAATCTCCTACCTGTAGGGTCAACAATGAATTCCTCTGCATGGCATTTTTTGAGTCAGGAAAACCTGAGTTAAGATCTGACCTCAGATATTTACTTTCTATATAACCCCGGGCAAGTCACTTAAGCTCTGTCTGCCTCAGTTTCCTCAACTGTAAAATGAAGATAAAAGAGCTGCTACTTTCTAGGTTGTTGTGATAATTAAGCAATACAATATTTATGAAGCTCTTAGCCCAGTGCTGGGCACATAGTAGGTCCTTAATGAATGCTTCCTCCTTTTCCAGTCCTCCTCCTCACACCCTGTGCTCCAATCCCACGGGCCTTCTTCCCACTCTCTTCGTCTCCATCCACCTTACTTTCTTGAGCTTGTGGCTCTCCATCGTCACTTCACTGTATTTCTGGGGCTACTCCAAGCTCAGATGCTGATGTCTTTAGGAGGCCTCCTTCTCTGAGATCTCCTTCCAACCACTGTCTACCTAGCCTGTGTGCCCCCCTTACTCACATGCTGTTTCCCCATTAAAATGTGAGCTGCTTGAGGGCAGGAGATGTTTTATCTCCCTTTTCCTTTCCCCAGTGCTTTTCATGCTTCCTGGCACAGAGTAACTATGGGGTAGGTTTGTGATGACAGACTGAGATTCTGTGGTTGAAAGAACCTAGAAAAGGGAAGGCATGGAGGGAGGCAGGGCATGCAGGGCATGACTGCCAGGTGTGACTGTCCATCCCTTGGTTTCAGGATTATCCATCCAGGGCTTGAAGGCGTTTCAGAGGTCACCTCACCCACTCACCATTTTACAAATGAAGAAACTGAGACCCAAGTGTGTTTAAGTTCTTGCCTAATATCACACAACTCGTACTTATTCTGATATACTTATTCTGCTTTCCGAACAGAAGGAAAACAGTGGGTAAACTGCAAAGAGTCAGAGGCAAATTGGTCATATGGGAAAAAAATCCCAAAGATCAGATCCATCCAAAAGTAGAAGAAGCAGCCCCCATCCTTGGAGGTGTTTCTCCAAGGCTGTATTCCCATGTGTCTGGGGAGCTTCAGGGAGAGCTGCTTGTCTGGGGCCAGGTTCCTTCCATCACTGAACTCTCTGATCCCATACCACGTAGAGCCCAGGATTCTACTGAGCTGGACCTGGCTGGCCATGTTGGACCAGGGCTCCTCCCAGAGCACACAAAAGAGGCAACTACTCTGTGAATGAAAGGGGCAGCAGGGATGGGAATGAACTCATGATTTATTCAGATGCTAACAAAGAAAATTTGAGAACTGTTTGCTTAAAATTGACACCATTTTTAGCCTAAACATTCTGTATAAATGATACCAGATGACGATGAAATCCCACAGAGAAAAATGCCAATTTTCCAGAAGCATATACTCTGTGGGAAAGGCTGCCTCAAAATAATCCACTAATAGCTTCCCATTTTGAATTTTTTCACATAATCTGTAGATGCGGACAAGTATTAATAACTACTCCCTAGATGTCTTTTCCTAGATCTGGGTTGCTATGTGAATATTGGGGGGTGGGGGTGGGAAGCCTCTGAGCACACCCGAATGTGTCCAGGGACCAAGTCTGAGCTCAAGAGCTGAGCTAGGTAGGTACCTTGGAATGAGGAGACACCCTGTGGGTTCTTATGTTCAAAGATGGCCTCTGGGGCAAAGCATTCTCATCAACTGGAGGCATTTGATGGCCACTCCACTACTATACAGACCGTATGGAACATGTAGCCAGTGTTACTAGTGGAGCAGATAGATGATCCTTCTGTTTTGCTTTGGAGGTGGAGTGAGTCTCTTCAACTTATTAAAATGATTTCTTTTTTTCCCCAATTTTTTAACATTTTTATTTAAAGTTTTGAGTTCCAAATTCTATCCCTTTTTCCCCTCCTCATTCTATAAGACAGTAAGCAATTAGATATAGGTTATACATGTGCAATTTCCATATTAGTCATTTCGTAGAAGAAGATGAATGAAAAATGAAAGTGAGACATAGCATGCTTCAGTCTTTAATTAATAATAGTTCTTTCTCTGGAGGTGGGTGGTATGCTTCATCATTAATCCTTTGGGATTGTCTTCAATCATTTTATTGTTGAGAACAGCTAAGACGTTCACAGTCCTTCATCAAACAGTATCGTTACTGTATACACCATTCTCCTGGTTCTGCTCACTTCCCCAAGTGTCAGGTTATGTAAGGCTTTCCAGGTTTTTCTGAAATCGTCCTACTTGTCATTTCTTGTAGAAGGATTTCTTGAAGTCTGTCCTCTGGAATAAAAATAGCAAAAAATATTTGGTTGTATTTCTTCTCAGTGATTTTTCCCCTCCCATGTGATCTCTCCTTAATCTCAATAATAATCAATAATGATAATGATAATAGTTATTATAGTACTTTCCATATGTGGTAGTCAGGTTTGCCATCAATTTCATGTAAGGTCATGCGTCATAGATTAGGAGTGGGAAAGGACCTCACACTTAAAACACTTTCTTCAGTTAGTCATTCCTTAGTTCATTCATTCATTTATCAGTTCTATTTAATCCATATATATATACATATATGTAAATGTGTATGTGTATACATGTATATATGTGTTTGTATGTATAACTATGCATATTTATATAATCTTCCCTCTCAATCTTGGATGCCCTTTCAGACCCTGGTTTTCACAAGCAATACATTGACTCTGTATATTCAATGTCTTGCACCCAAGACCTTGTTCCATAATCTTTAGAAATTATACTTCTTGGGAGGTCTCTGTACTCTGTGATTCACCCCCAGGTGGCAAACCACCAAAGTGTTGGAGACTTGGGCTTTCAGATCAGGAAGCAGCTTAGCATCATAGGATCTCAGAGTTGGAAGAGATGTCACAGGTCCATTAATCCAATTCCTATGTGCACAGCAATCCCTTTACCTACACACTTCACTAATAGTCTTCCAGTGCCTTCTTCAGAGCACTGCACCTGGAGTCAGGAAGATTTGGGTTCAAATTTGATTTCAGAAATTTGTGAGTTTTGTGACCATGGGGAGTCAATTAGCCTCTGTCTGCCCCAGTTTCTTTAGCTGTAAAATATGAATCATAAAAGCACTGACCTCACAGGGTTGTTTTGAGGACCAAATGAGATAATATTTGTAGAGCACTTAGTACATAACTTGGCACATACTAGGCTCTTACTAGGTACTGATCCCTTCCCCCTTCCTTTTCCCAATCCCTCACCCCCTCACCAAGGCAGCCCCAGACCATTCTAGTTATCTAATGCTTTTCTAGTTCAGGATTTTCCCTAGCATTTGTCCAAGTGTACCTTTTTGAGACTTCCCCATGGTGCTCCTAATTTTATCCAGGGCCACAAAGTACATCTGACTGACCTCTCTTCTTCATGGCAGCCCTTCAAATTCTCCAGGCTAAAATGTTCCTTGTTCTCTGAAACTGCCTTTATGGTCCATAATGTCCTTTACCATCTTGGTTTACTCCCCTATGGCTTCAATTGAGTTTATCTCTATCCTCCCTGAAACACATAGTTTGCCCCAACCATTCCTCTCTGTATCAGATGTAGCTTGCAAAAGCACAGGACATTACCTGTCACTACCACGATGCTCCCACCACTGACCCCAGGTCAATGAGCCCCCCCAATTTCTCTAAACTGATGGCAAAATCAGAACATTTTCCTCCTACTTCATGTCACAATAGAGGCAAAATTATTTTTTATTCATTTTGTTTATTCCATATGAATGATTAAGGCAATCTTTTTTTTTAAGTGAGACACATAAAACTACTTTATTTAAAAGAAGATAAAAATGGATGTTTTAATCAAGTTCTGTGGAGAAGCGACTAGCCATTCCTATCAACTGCAGGCCATCTGCCACCCACAAGGCAAGCAATCTAATGTTGTATGAAGCAGCGAGGCCCCCAAAGGAGATAGCAGGTGCCAAATGAGTCAAACAAATGCCATCCCCTCAAACACCATTTCTTTTCACAATCAGATAGAAACAGCTCAGGACTTTGGACCCAACAGCCTAGAGCAGTGACCCAAAGACTGACTACTGCTCCCTGCTTCTATCCTGGCCACCTAGCATTTATTATAGACCTACTGTGTTCAGGTCACATGCTAAGTTGGTGTTCACCAGGATACTGGTTATACTGCTTCTGTTTCCTTACTTCTATTTTCTTACTTCCCACTTCCTTTCCACTCCTTGCAACCATACGTGGGATAAGTGACCCCCGTGAAGATGCTGCCCAGCAAGAGCCTCTGTTAAGGCTTTGCCACCAAAGTCTTTGGTATTTGTCAGATGGGTCTACACCAGAAACAGAGATAGTTATATCACTGACAGTGGCACTACAGAATATACCATCTGCTTTGCCATAGTGTGCTAGGAAGCACAGGGCCTTTCCATCTGACTCACAGCTTGAACCACCCATATGGGTTGTCTCAGGTCCTTAAATGAGGCTGCCTTACTTTTCTCTTTGTATCCTCAAGACTTAGCACATTGCTTGTCTATTCTTTTCTATGTTAAAGTTAACAGGATTAAGTGACTTGCCCAGGGTCACACAGTTAGTAAGAGTCTAAGATTGGATTTGAATTCAGGTCCTTCTAACTTTAGGGTGAGTATTCTCTCCACTATATCACCTAGCTACCCCACAGTGTTTTTTACATAATAAACACTTTTTTTTTCCATTCATTTTTGAGTCATTTCCAGGGGCACTGTACTGGGATTCTCTGCTTTGGGTCACTTTCTCTACCCTTTCACATGTAAAAAGTATTAGTTGGAGCCAATGGTCTCATTTAAGATTCATAGCCAATCCAAACATTATATGGAGGATCCAGGTCTCGGGGAAACCAAGGCAAAAGTGGACCTTTTGACTCCTTTGGAGACCAAAAAATGCCTCACTGAAGAATCTTATTGTGTTTGCAGTGTTTTTTGTTCCTGTCTTTAGGAGGAATTCTTTACAGATTTGCATATCATTCTATGTAGAGTATTTTGGGAACAGTAGCCCCTTCCCCTCTTGTTGGTAGTGAGAGGGGTTTGAAGGCTTTGACCAGTACACTGATGGTTAAGAGAAAAAAGATAGAAGAATCTCTTAACTCTAAATGCAAGGGAAATTTGGCTGTCTGCAGTCCAGCTTTTGAGATCCCGGAGATGGTACTACTAGTTCATGTGATCCTTTGAAAAGACTGATCCACAGGCCATTGGAGAAAGCCTAATAGCCCATAATGAGGTGAGTCAGCTTCTGACCTGTGGCTCTGGGCTGTCTGGATGTCCTCGTGGTTCTTAGAGGCTGTGAGTGGACCTTCTTCATGTGAAGTTCTGTTTGTGGGAGCTTACGTAAGATATGAAGCTTCATGTTCCCTGCCTGGAGGAGGGTCAGGGTCACAGCAGGAATGAGGTGGCAACATATGTTTGAATTTAGATGCAAGATCCAGGATCAAACTCTGGGCTAATCCTAGAAGTAACAACCAGAATGCAGTGGAAAGATGATCGATTGGTGTCAAAGGTGCTGGACCTCGTGTCAAGTCCTCCCTGTGACACTTACTGTCCTTGTGACCTTGAGGAAGTCATTTTATGTTCTTGTGGCCCAGTTTTCTCCTCATTAAAATGGAGAGATTGGATAGATAACTTCTGAGATCCTTTTGGCTTTTTGTCTATGTCTTATATTGATGGAGGGACCTTCCATCCTGGGAGCTCCTCCCTTAGCAGAGAATGTTGGGTGGCTGCTCCAAACATTATATACGCAGTGGCCTCCATTAAATTCTGAAGACATTTCTAACAGTTCAGTGTTGTGTGGTAGAACCTGATTCACAATATCATGTACTCTCCAGTATTCCAGGATTTGTTTACTCTCTGACTGATTCTCCCTCCCTCTTTCCCACTACCCTTTGAGTTCACCTTTGTTGTCGACAGTTGGTATGCAAGGAATGCATTCATACTCTGTAGTTATTCTAAACTTGACCTAATTAGGGGAGGTGCTTTTCTGCCCAAGAGTATTTTGAAATATGTTCAGTCCACCTAGGACTGACAATATCATTGTCTACTATTGTGGTCTGAAGTAAAACCTCCACTCTTTGGAGATCAGAATCTGAGGATTCTTGGATGGCTAACGGTACACTGGAATTGGAGTCAGAGGATTTTGGCTGGAACCTTGGCCCTGTTACCACGCTGTGTGACTCTGTGCTGATAGTATCATTTCAGTGTCTACTGTGTGTTAGGAACCATGTATTCAAAACACTGGAAATCTAGAGACAAGACAGTGAAGGAGTTTGGATTCTCAAAGAGCTTATTCAGTTTATTTTTGAGGGAGAAGTGGGGAGTCAGTCAGTCAGTAGTCAATCATTAAATATAGATTAAGCACCTACTATATGCCAGGCACTGTACTAAGCCCTGGGGATACAGAGAAAGGCAAAAGAGGTCAAGGAGGTCACAGTCTGATGAGGGAAATGACATTTAAACAACTAGGAACAAGCAAGATATCTACAGGATAGATTGGATTGTTGTCAACCAACTAAAGGAAATGAGCCACTGAGCCTCATGGCTGCAGTAAGGCTGTATGTAAAAGGATCATTGGTTTAGAATTGGACACCATCTCAGAAGTCCTCCAACCCTTACTCCCTACCCATCTTATGATGAAAACTTGAGGCCCAGATGGGGCAGAGTTCCATTTCCTACCATCTTTCCATCATTACATATTTGCTATCGTGGCAAAAAATTCCTGAATTTCTCATTGCTCCTCATGGCATCTATCCAGTTGTTTGCCAAATCCTGCTGGGTTACCTTGATGGTATCTCCCTCGCTTCTCCTCTTCTCCCCTCATGCTTCTAACACCTCAGTTAAAGCTCTTATCACCTCTCCCCTCAATTATTCCCAAAACCTCCTAATTGCTTTTCCAACCTCAGCTTCTTCCCCACTGTGGTCCATCCTGAGCATTCTGCCAATTACTTTCCCTTAAGTACAGATCAGACCATGTGACTCTACAGCTCAAACAACCCCGGTGATTTCCTCAGATAAAATATGAGCCCATCTGTTTAGTTTTTAAAGCCCTACACACCCTGGCACCAACTCCTCTTTCCAGCCTCATTGGAAATTACTCTAGACGTTCCCACACTCCTTTTTTCAGCCAAACTGGCCTCCTCTCTCTTCCTCACACATGACATGCCATACCTCATCTCCATTCCTAGACACTGGCTGTTCCACATTCCTAAAATGTCCCTTCCCCTCACCTCATCCTCACCTCGTCACTCTTTCCCTTTCAGAAGCATGGTGCCATGCACGGTATTGGCAGCTGGGAATCCTTTTCACTCACTTCTTCTCCCTTTCTGGGCACTAGATACCAACTATAGAGCTAGTGATGATTTAGAATATGAATTAAAGCAAGTGTGAACAATTTAGTAAATGTTTTTAATAAAAACATATTTCATGAGATAGATAACTCATGACACAGCCATGATAAAGGACTTTCTAGTTTGCTGTGACACAGTGGGTATTATTTCAAATGTCATTTGTGCTTGGACCTTTTTCAAGGTCAGACATGAGATAGCATCAAGAAAAAGGTGTCTTGGGGCCATGTCTAGTGTGGTACATTATTTGATGGTCAAGATCTTGGATCAGGATGATTTAAAACTCATCAGATCTTAGAGGTCACCCAGGAATAGGAACATAAGATCTTAGAGTTTGTGGGGGAGAGGCTTTCAAGGTCACATGGTCCATCTTCTTCCTTTTATAGATGAGGTATTTGAGGTCCTTGTGGCAGCTTTTTGGTGCACTGAATAGAGAACTGGCCTGGAGTCAGAAAGACTTCTCTCCCTGAGTTAAAATCTGGCCTCAGACACTTCCTAGCTGTTTGACCGTGGACAGTTCACTGCACCCTGCTTGCCTCTGTTTCCTCATCTGCAAAATGAGCTGGAGAAGGATATGGCAAACTACTGTAGTATCTCTGTCAAAAAAATCCCAAATGGGGTCACAGAAGGTTGGAAATGACTGAACAGCAGTATCTGAGGCCCTAAGAAAGTCAGAGGACTTGCTCAAGTCTACACAGGTAGTAGGTGACAGAAGAGGGTTTCAGAATTGTAGGATTTATAGTAAGCCCTTCACCAGCCCGTCTTAGTGTCATTCAAATGATTGAAAAGATAAAGGAATGAATGACTGATTAACTGAATGATTGAATGTATAAAAAACATTTATTAAGGACTTGCCTTGTGTCAGCTACTGCGCTGGAGATACACATTAAAAGGGGCGGGGGGCGGGATTCAGGCCTCTGGGAGTTACATTCTCTGTAACTGGTCAGACAACCCAGAGGAGTGATGTACAGGAAAGTCAGTAGAGGTGAAGAAGGTGGAGACTTGGATGGATGACTGAATGGACGGTGAACTAAGTCATGGTCTGCCATCTAGGATCAGCAGGGAGGTTTTGTGTGTGCTGGTACAGACACACATGGCTATTCCGGCCCCATTAATACATCTATTTCAGATGAAATAGAAAACTTAGGTTTGAGCTGAAAAGGAAGCAGTTTGGTCTTATGATGTAGAAAGTAGAAGTAACATTTAAACGGTACTGATCTATTAAAGAATAAGACCTTTCTTGAAGCTCCCCACCGTGCAGTGCCTTCCTCTCATCAATTAGTTTCTGGGTTTGCATATGTTTTGTATATTCTTATTCATTTGCATATTTCCTCCCAGAAGTATGTAAGTTTGTTATTGGAGGGGACGATTCTGTCTTTGCAGCCTCAGAAATTGGCACTAGCCCTGGCATATACCATGTGCTTAACCAATAAAGGCTCACCGATTGAGGGTTGCTTCGATATTTTTCATGGTTCACCTGGATTCATTAACTTGTTTTCAGCCTCATTTGGCATATTTGTGTTACATGTTGGATCCTATGGGTAGGAGATTGGGTACAAAGACCAAAACATTTATCCCAGCCCCCAAGGGCCTTACTCTTTGCAGACTAGTAACTCTGTTCTGATGTATCCAAGACATATTGTTGTAAATATTTCACCCCATCAGTGAAAAAAGAAAGATAATTAGCATCATCATTTTTAAGAAAGCAGGTCCCAGAGCCACTACCAAGGTCTTCACCTACTTAGTCCTGTGTGCCAGACCATGACATCCTGGAGGATGATTCTACCTCAGCCAATCACAGCCCCAGCTTCCCAGAATGGTGCCCCTAAATCACAGGTACCCTTACGGCAGTATTGTGTGATTTCTTTTTAACACATTAGGGAATTGTGTAGAATATTTTCAAGACACTTCCACCAAAAAACAGCAAATACCTGGAAACTGTATTAAGTTGAAGCCTAGCCCTAATCTGAGAAGACTTGGTTGCCCAGAAACATTCTTTCTCCCTGGGCCTGGTCTCAAAATGTATGATTTTACTATCTCTCCTGGATTCTGGGAAGAAGATGTAATGAGCGGCCTATATGGTTTTGAACATGGGTGGACAGAAAGAGTGATTGATTTGGGACATTCTGAGTCTTCCTGGCCCAGTTTCTGTGAGTTGGTATCTGTGCCTTGAGCCTCCAAAAGCAGCTTGGGGTGGAAGGTTTAAGAAGTGTGGGTAAGGCCAGCTGTGCAGATGAGCCTGTGGCCTGGGCTGGAGCCATGAAGCTGTGAACACTGGGGATCCATAATCAGAATGGAAAATGTCCTTCTTCCCTCCCAGCACTTGTAGTGTCTGGCTTTATGGGCTCCATTGTCTCTTCCACTGGAAAAAAGGGAGGGTACACCAGCTGTCGATACATGTGCCAACCAATGTGGCAGTGCCAGTTTAGATTCCATGAAGGGACATTTAATAAAAAGACTCCCTTCAGCTTGGCCATTTCGAGTTTCTGGGCATGGCAGTTTGAGGACTTTCACTGGTTCCCTGGGCCTCATTCACTGCATTTTATGTCCTCCTATATTCATGGACCCATTGAGTTACAGTGTCCTCAGCTACCCTGGCTCTCCCATCCTCACCATTCACGTGTGTCTTGTGCCAGCTCTTAGCCCATGATAAAGCTTGGGAGCCACTAAAGTCAGTCATCTTCCCCATATACTCTTCTGCCAGCCCGTGATGTGAGTCCTTAGGTTTTCATAGCTGGGGGATGCCGAGATACTTGTCTCACAGATGGGCAGTGATGAGATGGTAGAGTGTGGTTAATGGGGTGTAACCCAAGCTGGCTTGGAGGAGGAGGGTGGCTCTGCCCAGCCGATGAGAATTCTCCTGTCCCTTTCCAACAGACTCTCCAAAAGGCATGGCCCTAATTTGTCATCCTGCTAAAATGGAGCATCCGTGGTGCTCTGCCTTTTCTGCTGATGCATGGGGTTATTTTTATTTATATTTTTCGCCTTGCCTCTGTTCTTGTGAATCCAGTGCTGGCACAGGTGCCAGACTGACTGTCCCAGAGGTCAATGCTCTCTCTGTATTCCCCAAAGAGGCAGGGTCTGGGCCTGTTCACATCTGAGCTGCTCCCTGCCTTTTGGCCACTGACTTAAGACAATCAGGTAAGATCAGGAAGGGATGGTATAGTCATACAGTACAATACTTTTTTTTTTTTTGTTTTGTTTTACAGATGAGGAAACTGAGACTCAAGGGTGATCAGTGACTTGTCTGATTAATTCTGTTAGTAAATTCTAGAGCCAGTATTTAAAGTTAGGTCCTCTGACTCCATAGCCTTTACCTTTCCACGTATCCATAAATAATAGGTTACCTTCCCAGTTTTAGCACCAATATTCCCAGATTCCCCTGCCTAATGGAAAATGAAGACGACACAGGTTTGCCCGGTATTTCCCTTACCCCCATAAGCCAGGTTTTATTCTCCTGCAGAACAAACAATGTAGGATATTGGGGTTGGGACCTTAGAGGTCACCCTGCCAAATGCCTTCATTTTAAATGAAAAAAGAGATCAGATACCACATTCCAAGAAGGGAAAGAGATATTATGTCCAAGAATAACCTGTCCTGGAAAACCAAGAATAATCCTACAGGGAAGAGAAATAGACCTTAAGCAGAACAGAGGAAACAAAGGCCCTAGGAGGTTAATTTACTTTTTCACCTTTTTTTCTTGACCTTTTAATTTTTTATTGTCTCAACTTAAACGCAAACAGATAAGCATTTCCATATAGATAGCCAAACCCCCAAAGGATAATTGTTTGTGAAAATATGAATGTCCATTTCATAATAATTCCTTTTAAAAAAAAGTATAAAATAAATTCCTCACTTTATTTTCTAAACTGGCCAGCTTGTCTGGGCCGCCTTCTATTCCCTGTGTATTAAAGAAAAATGCCCTCTTTTTCCTCTTTCAAAGTCCTGGTAGAGTGCTTTAAGATTAGCAGAGCATTTTGCAAATATTATCACATTTTATCCTCATAGTAACCCCAAGAAGTAGATATTGTTGTTATTATCCCCGTTTAACAGATGAGAAAATTAAGGCCAGTAGAGTCTTACTCTTAGAGGGTGTCTGAAATTAGATTTGAACTCAGATCTTCCTGACGTCATGACCTAAGCTCTGTTCATTACATTACACAGCTGCCTCATCCCACCTCCTCCAATCTTGCCCCTAACCAATTCTAGAACTTTCATCAGAAATGCTTAGTAGTGTTTTGTTCTGTGAAAACTCCTTTTCCCTCTCTGTAGAATTATGCTCAGCTTTGAAGGTTGGCTTATTTTTGTCCGAAAGTCAATATCTTTTGACTTTGGAAACAATATCCTTCTAACTCTTGTCTTATATTTGGAAGAAGCTTCCAGGTCTTGTATGATGTTGAGGATGGTTCCGTGTTACTTGAACTCCTTTCTTGATGCTTTGGGAAGCTTTTCTTTGATGCAGTCAAATGTTTATGATGTTCTTGAGAATTTTTGAAATTTTTTTAAGAGGTGATTGGTTGGTTCTTTCTGTCTTCTCTTTGCCCTCTGACTCATGGAGCTGAATTGTTTTCAATTATGATTTATTTAATTATGTATCCAACTTTTTTTTGTTTTGTTTTACTCATAGTTTTAAGGGAGTCTAATATGCTTAAACTGAACGGTTTTTCAAGTCAGTATTTTAAAATTTTCTTTCTAGTTTGCAAACTTAATTTTATTCTAAAATGTTTTACTGTCTAATAGTCATTTGTTTCTGTTTGTTCTCATTCTCTGGAATTTAGTTTCTTCAGTAAAGTTTGATAGTTTCTTTTCTAAACTATATCTTCTTTCATTCTTCCCTACCCTCAGCAAGATCTTTCATTTATTTTTTATCGTTATCAGTTGCTTCATTTCTTCCAGCTCTTCATTTAGACCTTTGGGGAAATCTTTTTTTTTTCTTTGAATCTTGATTTATTGTTGTTATTTAGATATCTGCTTGTCGAGCTAAATTTCTGACCATCTCTACACCTTGATTTGTGCCATCTTTGATTTATTCCTCTCTTCTGCTCTATGCTGTTGAGCTTTGTGCCAGGGTGAGGCTTTAGGGTGGGATGGTCATGTCTTAATGTTCTCACTCCGGACCACTTGGATTCTTGCACCCATGAAACCTCCATCCACTGATGCAAAAGGACACCTCTGAATATCCTAGAGCTTTGCTTGGTCGTTGAGCTTGGTCACCGCGTTGCACAGGGCCACATCAGGAATGACTTGGTGGCAAATCCAAATTTTGAGCCCAAGTCGCCTGGGTGCATGCCTGTTCCAGGCTGACTTTAAGTAGTTACACCCATTAAGATGTTCTATGACAGCTGTTGTGTTTGTGTATCCTTCTCTCCTCAAAGTGAAGGCCTTCTCCTGCCTTTACCTATGCATGCTGGATGTCTTAGGACCCTGGACATTTCCTAGTGTCTCTAAGATGGTTTTTTCTAACCTGATATCTTTCAGGTCGCTGTGCCCGCTGTGGTGAGAATGTCGTTGGTGAAGGAACTGGCTGTACCGCCATGGACCAAGTGTTCCATGTGGACTGTTTTACCTGCGTCATCTGCAGCACCAAGCTCCGTGGGCAGCCCTTCTACGCTGTTGAGAAGAAGGCATACTGTGAGCCCTGCTACATAGTAAGTGTTTAGAACCCTTCCCTGTCTGCTGACCCCAGTCCTAAAGGGAGGGTCAGTGCCTGTTCTCTCCCTACTCATAACTTGTTGAAGGTCTACTTGTGCCAGGACATGGCTGTGCTTGGTCTGATATATCAATAAGGTGTGGCTTCAGCCCACAATGACAAGGCCGTCTGAAAACCCTCCAACCTCTTCATTCCTCCCCCAACTCCATGTTAACCTTTCTACGTAAAGACCTGATCACCTCGCTCCCTGCCATCCCATTTTACTCATGTGCTCCGGGGTTCAGTCTATGTTTCATAATAGATCCTTTACCAATGCTAGCTGACTAATGTTTTCAGGGAAACATTGTCCTCCTCTTATCTTCATTGGATGTTTATGTGGAAAGAATTGAACAAGAAAAAATTGTAGTTAGGAGACACCTGGGTTCTTCTCTGATCTCCATCTCTTTCTGTCTGATGATTGGCCTTTCTGAATGTCACTTTCTTCATCTGAGTGATGAGGATAATAAATTCTTGCTTCATCTGCTTTACAAGAATGTTACAAGAGTCAAAACACATTATGCATCTAAGTCTTGTTGCAATTCTTTAAAAATTACACACATAGACATCATTGTTAATTGAAGAGACAAAGTGGCACAGGGGAACCTGTAAGGAAGAGACCGCTAGTGCACAGTGAAAAGAACATCAGTTTTGGGGGCAGAGCCTGGGGTCTCACCATACCTGTGATACCTCTGTCACCTTGGACCAGTTATTTGACCTCTCCAGGCCTCAGGTAATTCATCTGTAAAAGGACAGAACTGGGCTAATTAGACTTTAAGGTTCTTCCTAGTTCTGAGCTCACAATCCAATGATAGCCCATGCAGAATTCTCAAACAGCACAGCCATGCATTTTTAAAAATAATGTCTCTCAGTCAATAGTTATTCAGTTATGGAATCATAACCCCAGTGCGTTTGAGCTCAAAGGGAACTTTGAGATGAGAGAGTCAAAAGATCATGCCCTCAGAGCTGAAAGAGAAAGTAGAGGTGATCCAGCCAAACCTCCACATTTTACAGATGAGGAAACTGAGGTGCATGCAGAGGAGAGACGCATGTAGAGGAGATTCTGTCCCCCTGAGGTAACACTTTGTATTCTGGGACAACCTCAATGACTAGGAGTCCTGCCACTGCTCAGAAGATGAGTGACCAAACCAGGACTGACCAGCAGGCCTCCTAAAGCCCCTTCCTCTGCATTGTGGGCCCTTTCTGACTCGTTCAAATTGATGGGCTTCCTCAAAACCCACCTATTTCTGTGACACAGCATGTCTAGTCTCATCTGATGAACTTTTCCTACTAATCCTTCATTATAGTTCACAGTAAAAAAGAATATCATTACTCTCTGGGTTAATTCTTATTCTTTACTTTAAAAAGCAAACACAACCTGCTTTCCGATAGCCCAGTTTAGTGTTTCTAAATTGTCTTCCTGATTCCTTATCAGGGGTTAATAAAACTCACTATTTCTTTGTGGGATGGATTTTGAGTTGATGGTAGTTTCTTAATTTCCCTGCCATCAGATAATTCAGCTTTGTGGTGTTTTCATTTAGTTTTTTTTTTTTTTTCTAAAGGACAATGTAATCATTGTGTGAGATGGCAGGCAGGGTAAGTAAAGATGGCCTCTACAGTCAGGGGCTCAGATAGAGGTTTTCCTACTTATGTGACCTAGGTCTACTCACTTTTCCTTTTTAGACCTGAAGCAGGTCTCAAAGACCTGGTACTAAGTGAGAAGTGGGTTTGGATCTGATGTAATGTTGTTGACCATGATGGAATCATGTCTAAGGTTCCTCCAGTACTGCTGAGGTATGGTGGCCTCTTCTTCCCTGGAGTTGCAGTGGTACAGTCTGAAGATATGGGTTTTAATCCTAAATTTTGTGTGACAGTCTTCCTGGATTTCATTTTCTTTGTTCCCCAAAGATCCCATCTGGGCCTAAGTCTTGCATTCTGGAAGTTACCCAAGAAGCTGCCATTCTGGGGTTTTTGTGTTTGCCTTATGAAAGATTCTTTCATTCCTCTCACCTCATCATTGAGTTCTCTAGCTAGCTCTGCCATAGGTTGGCACTGTCCCTACCAGCCCTGGATTCTCCACTGTTGTTCTTCCTTTATCTAGTCTAGAAGGTGGCACTTGCACTAAGTTATAAAGTCAGAAAGACTTAAGTGTGAATCCTTACTCCAATACTGTGGAAGTATGAATTCTAAGAGGTACTGAAGAAAAGCAGCTTCATTCCTAAAATAGGGCAACAGGTTGAGCAAAGGCATGGTGACTAGAGATGACATGTTCTGAAAGACTGGCAGGCCAGTTTGCCTGGAATTTAGAGTTTTTGAAGGGGAATAATCATTGTTAATCCTGGCAAGTTGGATTGGAGCCAAATTGTAGAGGTCTTCCGTAGCCAAACAAAAAAGTCACCCACCATTTTGTTTTAAAGTTGATAGGAAGCCATTAAAGAGTTTTGAGTTAGGGAGGAATGTCATCAGACCTTCTTTCTTAAATAAATCATCATCATTTTTGCAGCTGTGATGAGGTCTTTCCTCTCCAAAAATACTGCCATAACTACATATATTGTGAAGTGTGTGTGTTTGTGTGTGTGTATGTGGTTAAAGTTGTAGTTGTAGTGAATGTGTGTAAATATATATTCAAAAACAATGTTGAAGACTAGATTGAGTATATAGAACAGTGGACTTGGAATTAGGAAGACCTGGGTTGAAATTCCACCTCAGCAACTTATTAGCTTTGTGACCCTAAAAAGTCCATTTCCCCTCTAGATCTATATTTCCTCATTTATAAAATAAGAAAGTTGGACTTTGTAGCCTCTGTGTTTCCTTCTGATTTTAACCCTAGGATCTGGAGATTGTGTATGTCTGAGCCATCCATCTCCCTCAGAAGTGTGGACTAAGACCCCTGAGTCTTTCATAGAGATGCCTCATTCACATTTTCACCATCCCTTCCATTTTTATTTTCCATACCTGAAATGTGCTTAAGTCCAGAAGAAATCAGGAACATCTGGGAAGTATCTATCACCAAGGACGAGAAAGCCCAGTGGCTACAGGTGAAGTGAGCATCCTTTTTTGGTGGTATCCCTCTCTTGCTCAGAGTTTTGATGGAGTTCCTTCTGGAAGCAGGGGAGCTCCAGGTATCCTAGAGCAATGGAGTTGAATTGTCATGAGAATTCAGTTAAGTTTTGCTAAGAGGCCCTCAAACAATATTTATTCATGGAGTGTACGTAGCTCAATACTTGGAGTTGAGATGATGGTGCTTGGGTCTGGATTTTCGTCATTTTACTGTCATCTGGATGACTGCCTTTTCCAGAGGCTACGCCATATTTTACTCTGAAAATGTACAACTGATTAAAATGACACCAGGAGTGGAGGAGGCCAGTGAGTCTTATGAGAAACTGAGCTCAGGGTCTAACTGCTTCCAGGTGAATCTGTTTGAACAAAATAGTAAAAACCATGGAATCATCCAGCAGAGAGCAGAAAGGGATCTTATCCCACCCTATTCATTGTATGATGAGGAAACTAGGACGTAGAGAGAAGAAATTGCTCAGCATCATCTAGGGAGTAAGTGACAACACCAGCATGCTGGCGCTGGTCCTCTGCCATCAATTCCAGGGCTTATTCCATGACTTCATGTTACAAAGACTGTGTCTTCCACTTTGATCCATTTTCTGCAAACTAGACACACTCTCTTATTGGTTCTGGAATAGCCTTAACATGAACATCCATGAGGATAGTTTTACTTCCACTCAGTATCTCTGATACTCACTTAATTTCTCAGTTTGGATCAAACCCCATGGGGATAGGAGAAAATAGAGATATAATTGAATTGCCTACTAGTCTTGTGATTAACTCACGGCTCCCAGAAATTTTCAGACCAATGGTAGATATAATGATAATTACCATCCATAGTATCCGTTCTTTACCCAGGTCCTCATTCAGAGCACATCTTGGTATAGACATGTCAGGGAGCTCTTGAGGCCTTGGTCACTGGGACACAAGTTTTAACTTGGATCTGGTTAAGCTGGAAACACTTTACAGATGTCTGGGAAAGAGCGTGGTGAAGTTGACAAAGTCCACCTCCAGGGAGGCCACAGGCTAGGGGTATTTTCAATCCCTGTAAACCTCAGATTCCATCCATATCAAAAAAAATTACAAACTAAAAAAAATCCTCATTGGTGGATGGAAGACCCACAATACCTCCCTCCAAAGGTTGTTGTTCCAATTTAATGAAATCATATTTGTAAAGTACTTAGCACAGTGCCTGGCTTGTAGTTGGTGATTACTTAATATTTAATAAAAGCATTCATATGTCATATCTATAACTTAAACTTGGAGCTGAATTAGCACACTTATCCTTTCCTATGAATGGGCAAGGGTTTGAATTTAATTTTTTAGGTTACACAGAAAGACGTAGTGCTTAGAGTGCTGCCTTTGTAGTCAAGAAGACCTGGGCTCAGCTTTGTAACCCTGGGCATCCTCATTTCACTCTAATGTATTATTCTTCAGTAAAACTAAAGAGCCAAATTAAAGCTCCAAAACCTGTGATCTTCTGATAACCCTAGAACAGTGTGAAGGCTCCAAGTTTCATTCCACGTTAGGTCATCGATTGATCAACAAGGATTTATTATGCACTTACTGTGTGTCAGATGCTGGAGACACGAAGACAAAAATGAGATGTTTCCTTACTGACATGTAGTTTACATTCTACTGGAAGAGATAACATGTACATTTATAGTTTATTTTAATGAATCCAAAAATGAATTAGAGGTGTTGGAGGGGGGGAGCAGCAAGAGGTTGAAGGAAAACTTCGAGCAGAATATGGTGCTCCCATGAGTCTGGAAGGCAGCCGTGCAACACATATTCAGTTATGGGGAGCTGACAGTGTCTGAGATCTGGTCTCTCCCCAGTCATTTTCCTCATCATCTCTCCTTGCTCACACAGAGCAGTCTGGAGCCCAAGATTTTTCATTATGGTTAAAGCCTAAGTGATTACTTTGCTTCTGAAAATAGAATGTTAATTTCCCAGGTGTCTGAAGAGGAAGGTAACTTAGCTAAAAGCATTAGCGGGAAACATGTCCATGTTCTTTTGAACCCTACTATCAACAAAGGGCTCCAATTAAAAGCATTCAAAACTTTGAGACCACGGTAAGTGGTTGAGTTTGGTACTTAGGCAACAAAAAAATGTTTTCTCATGTTCTTTGCTCTTCTACTAAAGCGTTCGAAGAGCAATTATGACTGTGACGTTAAGTGGGTGGGAGAAACAGAGAGTGAATGAGAACCCACCCACCACCCAGTAAACTCTGCTCACATTCCCTTTCCTTTCTCATGAGCAGAGAACTCACCTTGGTCAGCCATTCTTTCTGCCCTGCTGCCACTACTGTGCCTGATACTCCCCCAGCACTGGCCCATGGTGGAAGAAGTTGAGAAGTCTGAGCAATTCTGCAAGGCTAGAATTGGAAGTGAAAGGACTGCACAGTGTGCTTGGGCTTTCTCCTGTTCACCATGCTGTCCTTTCCCTGCAGTGGGTAGTAAGGAGGTCTTTCAATACATATTAGGTATAGTTGTGATTGCTTTCTGATCTGAGTTGGACTAAGTGGCCACTGAAGTTTCTTCCGATATTTAAATACTCCAATGCTATGACCTTAGCAGCATCACCATTGTCTAAAGAATGATTGTTACTTTGTGAGAACGTAAAGATGAGACTTTAGTCTGTTATTCCAGCTGAGCTAGAGGACTTCAGGGCATAGACATACCCGTTTTTCTTACCAAGGATAATTGGCTCTAAAGAGCTACATGAATGTGGAATAGAAAATGTTTTGAAAAACACTTCTCCGATTAATGAGTGTTCTGATTATGACCCTGTAATTATAAAGTACTTTCTTGGTCTCCAAGAAGTTTCAAGACTGACTGACAGTGTGTTGATGATGAGCCCTGTCTCTAGAAGGTGCTTTCCTTTCAAGGAACTCAAAGTTTTTTATGGATGTTACTGCCTCAAGTCTCTTAGCATCAGGCAAGATTGCCAGGAGGAGGGCATCATTATCTCTATTTACAGGTGAGAAAAAAAGAAACATGGGACAAGGGCAAGAAATGCCCACTAAAACCAAGTAAGTGAGAGACAAAAGCAGAGGCTAGTTCTATCTGACCCAGCTGGGTGAATGCAATCAACACTGAGGGAAGAGAATTAGTCTAGAATTGGACGGAACCTTAGAAATGTTATCACACCATACTCATTTCTCATAAGAAGAAACTGAGGCTCAAAGAGATAAAATGAAATTTCCAACATCACCTATTTGTTGGTAAAACTTGAACTATATTTCAGGTGTCCCAAGCCCTTCTAGAAGTATTGAGTCACCTTGTACATATGCCTTATTTTGTATCCCCAGGGTTTAGCACAGTACCTGGCACACAGTACATGTTTAATAAATGCTGACTAAATTTGATCGAATTATTGCTTTCCCGTGGATCTGAAATGGAAAGGTACTTAAAGATACGTTTAATTTTATGTGATATGTGTGAGCAAAGAGTTACCGAGTTCAGCCGTTCTGGAAAGACGAAGATTCTCCTGTCCTGTCCTGCCGAAGTGTCCTAAGGTCCTCTGGGACTTAATCCCAGTTTTGTTTCAACCTTCTCATATCCCCAGACATGTCTTTCCCCCTTGCTGCTGAATTCTGAGTTCTTCTAGGCTTTGCCCTGAGCTCTGATGCCACACCCATGTAGGCTTTTGGACCTTTAGATTATCTTTCCAGATAAACCATTTTATGGGTTATTTCACCCAAATAGAGTGAGAACTCTGGGGCAGCTTCTCCTCCTTATTTTTCCATTTTTATCCCTAATGTTTACTATTGCATTTGGCTCAGTTAGGTGGTGACATAGTGCACAGAGCATGAGACCTGGAGTCAGAAAGACCTGAGTTCAAATCCAGTCTTAGACTCTTACTAGCTGTCTGATGCTGGCCAAGTCACTTGACCCTGTTTGTCTCAGTTTCCTAATCTGTAAAATGAACTAGAGAATAAAACTGCAAACCACTCCAGTATCTTTGCAAGAAAACCCAAATGGGTTCATGAAGAATAGAATGGAACAGAAAAGGACTGAACAGCAACTGCTTAAGAAATAATTTTTCATGAAGTCATTCACTGAAGCTCTTTAGTCAGGAGATTCAAAGAAACCTAATCCCTCAATAATCCAATAATGGTGAAATAGGGTGTTGTATGACTGACAATTTGGAATCTCTTACAGATTCCAAAGAACTTTAAATGAATATCCCTTAAAGGGGGTTGGAGAGGCCCATGGGGAGAGTGAGCAACGTGTAATGGTTTTTCAGTGTGAAGTTGCACGAAAACACAATAACGAATATTACTAAAGAATGGTAGGAAAAGAAGATGAGCCTTTCTGATGTCAGGAGTAAGGGATGGTTTAGGGAATATGTATGATCCAATGAGGTCAGGAGAAAATGAGGAAACTGAAAACATGGAGTGGTAGACCTTGTGAAAACTTGAAAAGGACAGAAATGAAACTCTCATAGACTAAGTAGCTATGAATCGACTGAGATCTGTGTGATTGAAGGGAATGACCTCATTGCTGTTATGGATGAGATGAAAGATCCATTGGGCTATTGATTAATTGGCCCATTAGAGCACTGAAGTATTGAAAAAAAAATTTAGATTGGGCAGACTAGATAAAAATGACCTTATTTGCCCAGACTCTGTCCAGCAGGGACGGATGGTTGAGAGTTGCCAGATCCTGGAAGTTCGTACTTGAACCTCCCTCCTTCCCCTGGTTGGGTGGTTTTAAATCAAGCATGAACTCACTGCTCTGCCTCTGGAAGCATTTCAACATCAGGCCACTGTAATAATGGTTTAAGATTATTTAATCCCATTACTTATACACTTCATTAGGCTGAGTGAATTGTTGGCGGGGATTCAGTAAACTTCCTACTCTTGAGATAAAGGAAATGAAAGAAAATCGGGACCAGAGTCTGTTCCTCATTTTCTTTAATATTTGTCTTATATCATTTTAAGGCTAAAGGAATGATAATTGCCCCCTGCTGCAATGTAGTGTGTAATCTCTAGAAGGTTCTTCTGTTCAGCTCTGTACACACTTGGATGAGAAACCAACTAAAACCTTAATTTTTAGACAGCGAGGGGGGAAAACATCATACACATACACAGGAGAGTTGGTGTTGGGTGGGGAGGGTGAGGAAGAGAAGCGTTCCTTTAACTGGCTGGTCTGTGGTAAAAATACCAAGAACAACACAGTTTGAGAAGGAATTGTAAGCCCCAAGACAAGTTCCTTGGCTATTTATGTCACATTTGGTGCCATAGAAATGGTGCCATTGTTAAAAATCAAAGAGGAACAATATAGATCCTCGTTCATATAAAAGTCTGTAGGGTCTGGAGTTCTACCTGAATACCATCGGTACAAGGAGGCTTACTTTCGGAGTGAAGATATTTGACACAAAGAAAGCTAATGAATTTGTGTGAGTCAGCACAAAGGTGCTGTGGAATTAGTTACCTGTAGTTACAGTTAGTTTTTTTCTATGAAATCTTTATTGATTTGTTTCTGTCACTTACATTTCCCAATGTCTCTGCCATTCATCTATTTCGGTAGAGACATCTCTTATAACCAAAAGGCAAAAAGGGAATGGAAAACAGTTCAGCAAAATAAACACCACATTAGAAAAGTCTGATGTTATCAGTAGCGGTACATTTCTGCCACGTCTGATGGGAGTTATCTTCTTGTGTCTCTTTTTGGGAGCCATGTTGGTTTGTCATGACTTCCCAACATTTGATTTCATTTGTTTTGCTTTACTTTTAATAAAATCAAGGAGTCAACAAACATTTTAAGGACCTACACTGTCCAGCCACTCTGCTAAGCACTTATAATTATCTATCTCATAACAGCCCTGGAAGGTAAAGGTTAGCATCCACCCATGATAGGGAGCAAGGGAGTTTATTGAATAATAACATTTATTAGTATCATCATGATGATCTCATTTTCATCCTTTTTCAATGGGATTCGATAGGACTCCTGTAATAAGTTGGAGGGAGGGAATAAGCATTTTTATAATGCCTACTGTGTGTCAGCGATTGAACTATGTGGTTTTATAAATATTAGTTTGATTCTCACAACAACCCCTGTGAAGTAGATGATGTTATTATCCCCATTTCATAATTGAGGAAACTGAAACGAACAGAAGTTAAGTGACTTGCTGGGGCCAGCCATCTACTGTGTGAGTCCAGATTTGAACGCAGGTCTTCCCGATTCCAGACCCTGCACTCCATCTACTGTGTCGCCTAGCTGCCTAATATTTAATTTATCAGTAATAATAGCAACTGATATCTACATGTCTTTTTCTACACATCTTAAAGTTGGGAAAACACTTTGTCTGCTTTATCTCATCTGACCTTGCAAATAACCTGAAGAAGTCATTGCTGATATTATCCTCATTAACTTAGGAGAGAACTGACTCTGAGTAAAGATAAGTGATTTTCCCAATGTCCCACAAAAAGTAATAACCAAGGCAACATTCAAACCCAGGGCTTCTTGCCTCCAATTCCAAGTTTTTAGCCTCTGTCATGGTACATTTTGCCTACTGGCAGGCAAGCAATCTGGGACATTTGGGGCAAGTTCAGATGGGAGGAGTAGTTTGTCCAAGGGCTTGAGCTCAGAATACTCCATTAAGGCTGCTTCAACCTTGTCCATTGTCCACTGCCTTCTCCCCAATGGAAGGTATAATGAATGAATGGATAAAGGTGGATGCTGTGAGGAAGGAAACCCTGTAGAAAGTTTAATCTTATGGATGCTATTTCTTCATTCCCAAGTCCTTGGTGAAAGAGCTGAGTGGGACTCGCGACATCATCTGATCCAGGTCCCTTCCTGTGGAGAGGAGAAAACCAATATCCAGACAGGGTCAGCGAAGTTGTACATGGTCATGTTGCAGAGCTAGGCTTCTGACCTAGAGCTCGTTTTAAATCGTAGACTTCTCCCCATTAATCAACGTGAGTCCGCTAAGGTGTAGAATGCCCTTCTCATGAACCTTATCACCTGTTTCTCCATCCTTTTGATGTACAAGTTGTCTCAAGGATCAGTCTTCCCTTGTTCCATGCTGGGAAAACAAAGGGACAGGTGGGAGTGACATTCTGAGTTGGCAGACAAGCTGTGACTACGTTGGAAAGGACGTCCCTGTGCTCTTGTCTTCAACCCAAAGGCCCAGCCCCCTGTTGTATTGATATGCAGAGCATGGGTCCACTCATGTTCTACCAATTATCCTAATGTATTCTTTGCTCACTGGGCAATTGATTCAGGCTGTCCTTAGACCACAGCATCTGCATATCAACCTGCCTCTGGTCTAAGAGATGGGGGAGTGTCACTGCTGAACAAACAAAAGAGAGTGAAAGAAAAGATGTGAGATCTGTCTGGCTCCCCAACTCCAGAAGTGTCACAACTCAAGGGGAAGCAGACACACTGGCCAGTCAGTTGTGATGTGCTGTTGGACTGAGGGGCAGAGTTATCTGAGGTTCAGAGGACTCAGTGGGACATGAGGATTTCCTCCCTCCAACTTGAGTCCTTTAAGGAAGTCTGCTCTTAAAAAGAAAGTGTGTATATGTGTGTGTGTGTATGTGTGTATGTGTATGTGTGTGCATGTGCGTGTGTGTGTGTGTGTACCCTACAGTCTTTAAGGACGTCCAAGATAAAATCTGAATGTCTCATCCTTTCTTCCCAGAGTCCCAAGCTGTGTCAATCATTCTATCATTTTTCCTCCTGGCTATGTCATCCCTTCCCTCTTGTTGAGCTCATTTCCTCAGCTATAAAGTGGAGGTGATGATGCACACCATGCAAACCTCACAGGGTTCATGTAGGGAACCAGTTTAGATTAGGTATTTAAAGTTCCTGGTCCCTATGAAGTGGTAGATCAATGTGGGTTGTTAGTATGTATATCATGTCTTGATATCAGCACAAATGGAGTGGGGGTGCACCTGGATGAAATTAAAGATCTAGAGGAGACTTTGGAAGTTTTTGTGTCCAATGCTTCCATTTTTATAGGTGAGCAAAGTCAGGCCCGAAGAAGTCATGGTATGTTCAGGGGATTACAGAAGTTGCAGTAGCAGGGGATTACAGAAGTCCCAGGGGTAAACCTAGAAATTCCTTTGATTTAGGAAGCACCAAAGAGAACACAAGATTTGGAGTTAGGAAGGCTTCTGACCCTTAGGAACTGTGTGATGGTAGCTATTGGGATTGGCAGGGGGCCACATGGAGAACTGTTCATTTATTTCAGAGAAAAAACAAACCAAATGATGAATTTAGGAAAATTCTGTGGGATGGTGGGGGTGATGGTATCACAGCAAGATTGTTTGGGTATCTTACAGTCAAGCAGAGGGGGCATTCATCCCTGTGTGTGCAGCCCAGATATGCCAGCAGACGTCAGAGACAATCAGTGGTTATTCTGCTATGGAAAACAGTTTGTTATTTTGGTGGGAGCAGCTGTTGCCCACTGCTAGCTTGGTGGGACTTCCAAGGAAGAGCACAGCTTTGAAAAGGAGAAGTAAAGGGCATGTCTTGAAGTGGGAAAAGGTTGGCCTGTCTGTCCTTAGGTATTTGTGGCACTTTTGGGCTCCTGAGGCCCTGTCCGGAGCAGCAGCTTGGACCAGACTTTGAGGGGTGGGAGGTAGCTGGGTACCCAGAGGCCTGCTGGGTGAGCAGGTTTTCACTGAGGCACATACTTTCCTCATTGTAGAGGCCCAGACATTCTGGCTGGCATCCACGAGATCCAGAACCAGGGTGCTGGCTGGCCATATCAGCACGTAGTCTGACCTCTCTTCTCCCCTCAGAAACAACAGCAGCAACCCTAACACGGTCACTTGTAATAGCAACGCCTTGGAAATGCCTCCCTTGGCAGTTTGGGCCCATGGTGACAGAGAAATGCCATCAACTCAGGGCATGAGAGCCGTGGACGAGGCCTCCAATGCCTTCCAACACAACTGACTGCTTTTAGAGAGGAGCCTGGGGAAGGGGGAGGGCTTGTTCTTAGTTCTAGGCCTGGAATCTAGCAACAATATATGTTGTTTACCTCCAATAGGAAACTTTTTTTTTATAACTTAAGAATGCCTCAACGTTTTTTTTCCTTGTTTTAATCCAGATATTGCTGCGCTTAACCAATTAATGAGTTACTTTAGGCAGACCTATGATTTCACTGGCAGAGGAAATTCCCAGTATGGAAACTCCCATGCATGGAGACCTAACAAGACTGGTTTTATTACCCACATTTTATATATGAATAAATTGAGGCTCAGAGAGTAAAGAGCTTGCCAGAGCTTGTTCTCTCTCTCTCTCTCTCTCTCTCTTTCTCTCTTTCTCTCTTTCTCTCTCTCTCTCTCTCTCTCTCTCTCACACACACACGCACACACACACACACATGTACACGCACACACACATGCACACACAGCAAGGTAGGTGTCAGGATTTTAATTCATTCCCACTCTCTGGACACTAGGCTGTTGCATTTCTAAGACAGTGAGGGAACAAACAAACCTTTTGCTGAATGATGGAGTGAATCAATGAACAGATGAATAACATCCTAGGTCTTGTCCAAGATGGTAGACATTTGCAAGGTAGAACCAAGAAGTTTGACTTGTATTCTTCAGAAGGAATCCTTGGACGATGTCAGTGCCTCTCACTGAGGACCAGGAGAGCCGGTTCTCCAGGATTGTTTGCCTGTAGAAACATTTCAAGAGCACTCTCCGCTGTTGTGTAATTTTTCCTACTGCTTGTTCCTATTTCCCTGTTTAGAACAGGAACTTAATGGAAATCATGATGTCCTGGGCACCAGCTTCTCCTTATCAATGACACCTGTGTTGTATTGCCCCAAACTTAGAAGAGATTCAGCAAATATTAACCATTAGTGATTATTTTTGTCTTTGGCTTCTACAAGACTGGAGAGGTAGCCTCAAAAAGCAATGGAAACATAATTTAAGAATTATGGATTTGGCTAGAATGTTGGGACAAGTACAGTTGTTAGCTCTGTGGAAGTTATTAAATGACAATAATAAAAAGCATATCTATTTTCAAGCATATTGTGGTATCTTTTCAAAATCTGGCCTCGTGCTAGAGTCTAAAGAACTCATGAGTTGATTAAAAAGAAAGACAGAAATATCAACAAATCTTTAACAGACTAAAACAGTGAAGCAGTAATAATTGCTAGAAAAGAAAACACAAATCTAAATGAAGACTAGGGCAGGGGACAGACCAAAGAACAGATCACAGCCATGATAATTGGTTATATGAAGGTGGTTATATAAGAGAATCATAGCAGTGAGTGAGAATCATAGCAGTGATCAAAGTCGGATTTAAGAATAAAACCAACCTTTGAAAAACTTACATATGTAAAGGAAAAAGAAAATACTTATTTATTAAATATAAACAGTCAACAAAAACGATGACCAAGATCACACAGTTTAGTAAGTTTCAGAGGAAGGATTTCAACCCAGACCTTCCTGACTCCAAGTCTAGCCCAGTGCTGGGACTCAGAGATCTTGTGCCTTCCTCATTTCCTTGAAATTGTGAGCCAGTCTGTGTCCACCTAAGACTTCTCAGATAAAGGATTTCTGACTCTTCAACATGGTGGAGGGGCAGCTAGGTGTCTCATTGCATAGGGTGCTGGACCTGGAGTCAGCAAGACTCATGTTCCTGAATTCAAATCTAACCTCAGACCGTCAATTGCTGTATGACCTTGGGCAAATCACTCAACCCTCTTTGCCTCAGTGTCTTCTTCTGTAAAATGAGGTAGAGAAGGAAATGGCAAACCATTCTAATATCTTTGCCAAGAAAACTCCAAATGGAGTCACAAAGATTTGGACACAACTGAAAAATGACTGAGCAACATGCCAGAAGCCAGCTAATTGATTATCAAACTCCTAAGTTTTAATTATCCCAATCTAGGGAAGATAAGGAGTCATTATAAAGATGCTACAGGGACCCTCTGTACAGCAGAAGTAACCTTTGCAAACATGTCTCCTGTCACTCCTGAAAAATACAGTTGAGTAAGAACTGGCACATACCTTGGTTCAGATTGGACATACTAAGTAAAAGTCAGAAAAGGGAGTGGGGAGGAGGGGGAAAAACCTAACAGAAAAACATGCAGGGAAAGAAAATATGCCTCTGCTCAGAAAACATTTGAAGAATAAAATTTAAGTCCCACTGCATTTTTTTGGGGAAAAAAAATTGGAAATTTGTAAGCAGACCCTAGTCCTAATTTAGAAACTAAGTAACAATTTAAATTGGACAAGAAATAAGAAACTATAATTTCAATATTTTTTCTGAGTGTGTGGCACTTTTTTCTTTTCTTTTCTTTTTCTTTTTCTTTTGTCAAATAATGTATTGAATCTGCAAGTAATTTCTGGAGAGCCCTGCCAGTTTGGTCTTTCAAGTGCTCCATAATTTGAATTTAAACTACTCAATGGAATAATTAAGGTTTTATGCATGTTTTCCAAAGAGTTTGAATTGAAATGACAACTTAAAAAAAGGAGAGGAGAGAAGAGGAAGAGGAAGAGGAGAGGAGAGGGAGAAGAGAGGAAGAGGAGGGGAGGGAGAGGGGAGAGGAAGAGGAGGGGAGGGGAGGGGAGAGGAAGAGGAGGGGAGAGAGAGAGGAGGGGATGCGAGGCATATCCTTTAAAATATAGGGATTCTGTGACCCGGAGGGAATTCGAGAGTCCTGGGAGTATTGACCAATATTCCTTCAGAAAACACACTGGGAGGAGGATGAGCAGGAGCTCCCGACATGGCTTGGGTGGTAAGATCACACTTACCACTCTACTGTTGGATAAGTTAAGTCAATTAGCATAACTAAACATTTACAGTGTTCTGAGAACTATGCTAAGTCCAGCAGGTCTCCAGAAAGGCACATACAAGGCCTAGACCCTCAAGGAGTTCATATTCAAAAGGCGAGACAACGCAGGAATTATGTACAGCAATGATATAATCAAGGTAAATGGAGGAAACAGGTGGGGGAAGTTCTTGTGATGAAGAATGCATGAACTGGCGCATTCTTCCTAAGTGCCTCTTGACAGTTTGGCGATCTTACACATCATCAGTTGGATTTCAAGGTCTTTTGGCATGTACCCATGCAAGGGCTGCTTCGATGGAACAGATGTGGCAGAGTTGGCTCCAGCTGACTCCAGCTATACTGTTGCTATGGTGAAGAAAAATCCCTGTCAGTACCCATGACCTAAAGGTCCTTCAAATAGGTAGAGAATGTCATTGTGGTACAAAATAAGACACCTCCACCCCTGCCCAGACCCTGCCAGGAGGTGTTCTCGGTGATCTTTGGTCTTTTTTTCTATGCCTAGCAAACACTGAGGACCGCAGACTTCCAGAGAGCCTCTTGTCCTTAGGAGAGCACATCTGGGGTCCGTCATCAGGGGAGGGACACCATCAGTCTAACTCTTTCAGAAAATTCCCTCTGACTGTTGTTTGAAGGAGGGATTGTAGTTGGGGCAGACTGGAAGCAATGAGGCCTATTAGGTTATTACTATATTTATCACTATATCCACACAGGAAGTAAGGAGGCCTTTACCTTAGTGAAGACTGTGGAAGCAGAGAGAAGGGGATACTTAAGGCAGAAATGAAAAGACCATATGGCCTTCACCAAAAAGGAGATGTTTACCAGAGAATCTGCTTTGGAATCCAAAAGGGTAGCTAGTTCTCCAAATTCCTTAGCCAAACCCTCTGGGCATTAAATGAGACCTCACTGAATCACGGCAGAAATTTATCCTTTTCTTGAAAAAACAGCCCACCTATGTATCTTTCCTCTTCAAATGCTCACATTGGCACCCCTCCAGAGTCCCACCCATGCCACCTCCATTCTTTCTTCCATGTTACCCATGAAGGCACTGATGGGGCAGGCTGTTTCCTTTCAAGGACTCCTGAGTTTTGCATGGGTGCCATCCATAAAAGTACCTCTTAGTCACCCTAGGAATCGGCAGCTTTTTTCGAGGCATTTCCAGAGAAACTTAACAACAGTTGGTTCGGCTGCCAGTCCCAAGGCCAGAGGAGCGTGGGCCTGGTTTGTAATGAAAGCTTTAGTCTAGACAGTAAAGCACAGCCCAGCTTCAGAGGCTGGGAGCAGCAAACAGCTTGCAGCCTGTCTAGTAGCAGAAGGATTCTGTTTGGTTTGGATAGGAGGTCAGAGCCAGAAACATTGGACTAGAGGCTACAGGGAGGTGCATTTGGACTCAGTATCACAAAGGAATCCTTGGCACCCAGAGCTGTTGATATACTCTCCTACAGGGGCTAACCTACCTGGGGTCTATGGATAAATCGCAGGGAGTCTGAATTTGAATGGGGAAGGATTTGCATCTTTATTTTCACTAATCTCTAAGTTCATTCTGGACTTTTCCAGACTGCCAAGGGAGTTCATGAGTCATCCAAAAAGGTTAAGAACCCTCTTCCCTAGTGGGTTTCTGATATAGCCAGGAGACACTTGGCCCTTCCCCAAAAGGGGAGTAAATGGGGGCATGGACTCATCAACAAAACAAGGTAGACTAGCAAGTCCCAGAGGTGTAACAGCTAAATACCAACAGAACCATACAGATCCAGGTGTGCATTCTCATCTGGCTTACTCATGATTGAGGCTGCCCTAAATTAGCTTGTTTACACTCCATTATAAAAAGAATGTACGCCTTTGATGGGTGTGTGGGTGTATGGGGGAGGGTGGGAGTGTAAGGATTGAGACTGGCCCCTTGGTTCCCTCTGCGGTTCCCTCTGCTGCTCGGAGGGCCCCAAGTTTACTGAGGCCTCTCCTAGCCTCAGGACCAGAAGTGCTCATGTCGTCCTTGCAGCCTGGTTTTGTTAGCAACAGGGTCTTGTAAATTAGTTGCTGGGGGGAATTTATTTTGAGTCTTCCTTGGGAGGGGACTTTAGCTAGGAAGTTAGACCCACTGATTGGTTGAAAACTCATCTTGGGTGACCCCTTCACTTCAAGGAATGAAGAAGGAGCAGGTAGATCTAGGAAGCAAGGACCATCCTCATTCCCTCTGTGCATCCCAAGCTTTGAATACAGTTCTTTGCCCATCATATGTTTTGGATAATGTTTGTCAAACAGAATGGAAAGATGATCAGCCCAGGAATGACAGGGCTTGTGCAAAGTGACATATCTTGTTGAAGCAGGGGATGACCCACCTCCTCAAGACTGTGCCAAGGGGCAGGCCTGTGTAAGTTGGAGGAGCACTATCCTCTGGGGCTTCTTCCATCACTAAGAGTCTATTCTCCTGAGAGCTAATAAGCATGACTTTGGGAAGCTGGGTGAGACTTGGTGACCTTATCAAGGTGCAAAATAAGATGAGCCCAAGGATAATAAATCCCCATCCCTCACACCCATGCCCCAAATCTGCTGCTCTAACAAACAAAAAAGAAGCAGCATCCTAGATGCTAACTAAACAGAGTATTCGAAGGAAAAGTTCTCCTTGGGGGTCTGCTCATCAAAAAATAACAAAACAAAACTTTTTTTCATCTTTATTCTCCAGGGCTTCTCAAGCCTTTCTCCCTCACACTTTTCCCAAAGAATAAAAAAAAAAGAGGGGAAAAACTAATGAACATAGCTAAGGTGTAGGACTATGTCCGATGTGTCCCACTGATGCTGTCCATTTACTCTGTATGTCTTAATATGTCTGGTCATTTGTACATTCTCACCTCCATTACAATGTTAGCTCCTTGAGCATGGGAGCTATTTTTGCCTCTCTTTGTAATCGTGCAAGTAGTAAATGCTTAAGAAATGCTTGTTAACAGATTGCCTGATGATTAGATGCCTGTTGACTGATCATAGACCGCCCCCCACCTATGGAAGACCAAGATTTAACCCAAAGATTAGATAGGAGAGGCACCCCCCCCCATCACTTATCATTGATTTAACTAGCTTGGCCATTTAGAGATGGAGGGACATGGTTACATGCAGAGCCAAGCAAACAGTCTATGCAATGACAGCAATTAAAATGGAAAAAATGACTACCACAAGACAATTGAAAATAAGTGTTGTGAAATGAGAAAGAACCAGGCCGGCAGAATCCGCCCACCCCCAGCCTTTGTGTTTGGAGAGGGGGTCCGCAGGTGTGCAACGCTGCATGTAATACCGGAGGCTTTGATACACTGTTCAGTGTTAATCTTCCTCTATTTTTGTTTGAATCCTTGTTATAAATAATTTCTCTGGGGAAGGAAGAAAATACAGGGGGACCTCTAGGCAATGTACGAAGAAGGATATCAAGAAATGTTCTTTTGAAAAAAATTGGGAAAAATTCACATTGGAAACATAAATATTGCAAAATACAGTCAGTAATCATCGTACAGGATCCAGCTCTGCCTTTGCAGTTGAAGAGGGAAGATTGGAGAAGCGCGACGCAGACATAGACAGTGAAGTCCCAACTCTAAAACACTTGTCACAATTCTGGGGATGTTAACTGGATATTCTGTTAAATCCTTGTCCCTCAGTCTGGATCTGTGCGTCCATTGGAGACCGGAGATTCATGGCACCACAGGCCGTATCATTCTTCCTGACAGCTGAAGCAAACTTGGTGTGGGCACTGTAATAATTTACCATTCGGATAGAAATCCCTGGGTCCTAGCAGAGATTGTTCATAAGCATCGACTTCTGAGTCACCATATAAATAATCTTACCATCTCAGGGATATGTGAGGGACATAGACAGACTATTGTATATAACAGTGAATATGAGAAATATTATAAAAACTGTCATTAAGGACACATGAGATCAGAAAAGGAGCTGGCCAGGCTCTGTAGTAAAAGTGAGGGATGACAGATGGACAGATGGACTTGCCACCAGTAACCTTGTAACATCGAAAGGCCAAGAGGAAGGCTCCCAGCCTTTGAGTGGATTGGGTAGGAAAATAGAGGCAAGAATCACACTTGATAAGAAGTTGGGGATAGCTTGTACTTTCTGGCATTCAAGAGAGTTGTGCAGAATCTCAGCTGAGGGGCACCTTAGGGGTGATATGTGCAAGCCCTACAATACAATGCCTTCTTCACAAACCAATCAAGGGGTCATCCAGCTTTGCTTGAAGTGTTTCTTGTTTCATGTGGGTATGTGCACATGTTGACTCCTGTTATAGAGTATAAATGACTTTAAAGAAAGAATTGCTTTTCCCCCCCTCCCTCCTCAGTGCAGAGCCTAAAGTATACTTGATAATTAGTAAATAATGGTTACCGATTGATTTACTAATTAATCAATAAGATAGAAAAATCTATAGATGTATACAATTATCATAGCAAATAAAGATATTATGTTATAACCTAGTTATTCCATAGATAATGATCTTTTAAATTATTATATAAATTACACTACAAAAATACAAAACACTGTCCTAATGATTCAGATGGGAAGGCATTTTGCAGGGTTTTGTTGGTTTGTTTTATTTTTGCAAAGTACTTCTGTGTCGTCTACCATCACTGGTCCCCTTCTCCAGAGATGGCGTCTATGAAGGAAGGCCAATGGCTTCCATCCTCTTGGTAACTGCCTGGTCCACTGATGAATGAAAGGTTTCCCCTTTCAAAGCCTTTTCCAAGCTTAATCCTTCCTTTCTCTACCTGAGAAAGTGTGACTTGGACCCTCTGATACTTTCTCCCTGTGTGACTTTGACCAGGTCACCTTTCCTCAGGCCTGTAGGTGGTCTGGTGACTAGAGCCATCACTTGGACTCAGAAAACCTGGATCTACATCTTGAATTAGACACTGACTAGCTATTGATCCCCTCAATGCAAGGAAGCACTCTGTAGACCAATCTATGACCATGGGAAATATTGAGATTGAGTGAAGAAGGCACTCACAAGGGCACACACACACACACACACACACAAACAACCACAGTCACAGTTTGATGAGGACACTCACTTGTATGTGACAACAACCACCACCACAGACTGATAAAGATCCCCTCTGTGCCATCCCTCCCAAGTATACATGCACACTGGATTTATGGTCAGTTTTTTTTCCCTACCTTTTTGTGATTTTTTTCAGAAGCCTTCCAATAGTTCTAAGGATGCTATAGTCCCTAGAGCAGTAGTGGTTCACTTTGTCCATTTCCTAGACCCCTTTAGGCATCAGTAGGGCAATGCATATGGGTCACTTCTCAGAATAATGTTTTAAAATGCATAAAATCAATACATCTGAATACAAAGGAAATTAATTACCTCAAAAATATAGTTATACCTTTTTTTAAAATTTTTTTTTTTTATCACAGACTCCTAGTTAAAAACCTTTTCTCTAGCGCATAAATTCAGAAAGACCCTTTGCTTGCCAGGTATAGAGGGACCTCTCTGAGTTAAGCATTTATTGAAATTCGAAACTGATGACTTTGAACCTCTCCATTAATACAGTTTTAAGACAAATATGTACCTACAGGAAGAATGTTTGTGGCATCCTAAATCTTGCTTGCTTTGCCCCTGTTTTGGACCCAGGCTGCCCATCAATATGGGATCATTGGTGAAGCTCACTCTGTTTCCTTGGGATTCTCTGAGGCGTAATTTAGTTATCTCTGGACTATGGTGCCTGTTCACATGAGATTCAGTCTACCAGGTGCTATTTGGATACTCCCGGAAGAGTCTGAACACCTTCCATGAGGAAGCAGTCTCCTTCCTTGACTCACTTTTGAGCGTGAGTAAGAGAAGATCTGGGAACTTGCCATAGGAGATCATCTGCTTAAGGACTTGAGAGTTCCAGGACTCACTAGAAATTACAGATTGCTGTCACTCACCTGCCCCCCCTCCCCATCATACAGCAAGTAACCAGGCTTCTAGAAAATTATCAATAGATATTTTTCTGTAGCAATGGAGGGGCCCTTGGGGCCATGGTAGCTTATACCTTACCCCCATTTTATAAAAAGGAAAATGGAGACCTTAGAGAAGAAACAGTTTGTCTAAGTCATCTAGGTCCAGTGAGCAGAGCTGGGATTTGAGCTTTATGTGGGGCACCTGGAAGCTAATTTGCAGTGATTTTTTTTCCCCCAAGCTTAGCTAGGCTTGTTGACACCAACACACTAACTGTGTTCAAGCTTATATTTGGCTGGCATACCTCTTGAGAACCCAAGTTTCCCTCCATGTCAGACTGAGGCATAGTCATGGCAGCAGTAATGACAAGGGACATTTCTAGAGCACAGCAAAGTGAACAAAGCTCTTATCACAACCTGGTATGGTGGCTCATCCAGAGCGTATTATCCTAGTTTACAAATGAGCAAACTGAGCTGCAGTGATCTGGAGTGGTTTGCTGAAGGTCGAAGAGTTAATGTCAGAGACAGGATTTGAACCCAGTACTTGAGGGAAGGCATGTATTTTTACTCTGGGTAATTACCTGATGCATTTTCATTTTATTTTTGTGCTTATCATTTGTTTTCTTCTCTATTGTTACTTAATAAAAGAAAGTAGTGACCTTTCTGACAAAAGCATTTCAGAAACTCTGAGTTCATAGGAAGTGTTCTCACTTTTGTTGTTTTTGTTTGACACATCAATTTTTATCTGACTCAGTGACTTGGAACTTCTCTTCCGGTTCCAGCCTCAAAACAAGAGTAAGCCCTTAACGGATCCTAGAATCATAGAGGCAGAGCTGGAAGGGACCGTAGAGATCATGTCATCCATCACCTTCAGATTACAGATGTTGCCTTTGCTTTAACATTCTCTAAGAGGCTCTAGGTCTGTTATCTGCTGGATGAGATGCTCCTCTCTCTTCCTCTGAGATGCTCAGTGTGTGTGTGTGTGTGTGTGTGTGTGTGTGTGTGTGTGTGTGTGTGTCAGCTTTTTCCAGGGGGACCCAAGGATGAGTCATCATCAACTCTGTAACCTTCCTTCTGGAAAAGGGAGGGACTGCAAATTTGTAGTGAAGGTTAAGTTTGGTCTGTGCTGACTTCATCCATCCTGCCTAGTCCCAGCCTTGTTCAAACACACTCAGCATGTGTCTTTTGTCCTTTCCAGCCTTTGATGACTCTGTAAATGCCCCCCTCCTCTCTGGCTCAAGGCTAATTGAAGATGCCCTCTCATGTGGGATGCCCTTTGCCGGTTGCTGTGGCAGATGTTGGAGGGAAAATGATGTTTGCCTGAAGCTCGAATCAGATCAGGGGTCAAACCCTCAGTGTCACAGCCTTGTAGGACCTTCCCTCAGAATTCAGTCTGATCTCAGACAAATAGTAGAGATGCCCTCCTCTTCCTCATTCCTGGGACCCATCACTTTAGTTCCTCCTGTCTCTTCCTCTGGCCACACTGCAGCAGGCCTGGCTGCCATGGCAGTCTGTGTACCTGACCTCTGGGAGCCTACAGAATTCTTCCTGGAAAGGCAAAGCTGTGTTCATTTGAAGGGAAAGAAGGGGAAGGAAAGGGACTCTTCATCCAAGAATACTGAATGATGCCTCCTATTTCAGAAGGGCCTCAGAATCTGAGGCAGGGAAAGTACCTTCCTTTCCTCTCTCTATATGTTAGTGAAAAGGGGATCAGTCAAAGATAGTGGAGGAGAAAAAGAGAGAGTAGCGCTGAGACTCAAACAGCTTCAGTGTGGGAGGCAGACAGTGCTTTGATTTAGCTTAAGAATCCCTCATCCCTGGACATAAGGATGGAGAAGAGAAGCTGAGATTTAAGGTTAATGGAAAGATGAAGTCAGTCCTGTTGGCAGGGCTGCCTAGCTTTGCGGAGGGGGAAGGGTGTTTGGCTTTGTTGGACCTGGAGTTCCACTGGTCATCTTCACAGCATCACATCACTGATGGTCAGGGCTAGGTGAGGGTTTGCTGGGGAAGTGCAGACTCATCATCCTTGGAGGGCTCAGACACTCAATTCTCTGCCCGCCTCTGTGTTGTCAGTGGACGTAGAGTGCCCCAGGTGGCATCTGGCAACTCCTAGAAGGATTTGTTCCATCCCCCAACCTCATCACAACTGGTTCCTTGTGTTAAGGTGGGCATAATGCTGAGCATCTATTATAAGTTGTCCACTAAGGAGTTGGACATATGAGACTGGACATGGGCAGAGAGGTCTGGGCTGGATAAATGGATTTGAGCTTTGTCTGCATAGATGGCTAAATCCATGAGAGCTGTAGAGACCAGCACTTGAAATGCTCTAGAAGGAGAAGAGAAGAGGATCCAGCACATCCTTGAGGAGGTGGAGGAAGAAACAGCAAAGGAACCTGAAAGTATGGTCAGAGAGTAGGAGAAATAAGATAGTATTACAGAAACCAAAAAGAGTATTGGGGAGCAGTGGCAAACACTGTGAAAGAGAGAGAAGGCAAGACAGAGGAGGCCTGCAAAGTGGCCATTCTATAGACAACCACCAGGTGATGATAGCTTTGCAAGAAGCATTCAGGTTCAATGAAGGTAGAAGCCAGATCATGGTCTGAGGAAAGTCAGTTTCCCTCAGGGAGGTGGGAGTTCACTTTACAAAGTTGTAAAGTCTGTGGTAGTTTAATTTATAGAGCTGGATGATCCCTTAACAGTCACTTGTTCCTACCCCCTCCTTTACAGATGATGTCATGGTGTGTGAAATATGAGGGGATGCTCCAATAAGGCTTACTCAGCTGACAAGAGCTGGGAACTGAAGCCAGGTTTCCTCTCTCTGCAAGGTCCATCCTCCTTCTAATTTCTCACACTGTGCTATAGAAGTCTCCGGGCTCCTTTGCCAAGTGGTCCTGTGATCATTTGGAAGAGAGCAAGAATTACCTCCAGAAGCTAAAACCACCATGGCTTCTGTTTGAAAGGTTACGAAACCTGTGGCAGAGACAAAGATTTCCTGCCCTTTCTCTACCTCTACCCTCCCCATCCCTCTTGTCATCTTTAAAAAATGGTGAGTCGGTTACAACACGGGGGTGGGGGAAAGACTCATTCCTTTGACCATTTTGTAGATACCCAACAGAACCAGATAGTACACTGTCAGTGATGAAGCTTGCTCATTATCCCTGTGTGAGTCATTGGGCCACCTCCAGCATCTATCTCCCTAACTCCATTTTTACCTGGATGTGTCCTGATGTTTTAACTTAGACCCAGGGAGGATCTATTGTTTCTTTTTTTTTTGTTATTACTGTTAGTTTCTACCATAAAATTAACATTGACACAGCCAGATTACTTAAGACGTGAGTGAGACTTGCTCAAACACTCATTCAATGCAGCACACGGGTGAGTACCTATGACGTGCCAAGCCCAGAACTTCATTCCTAAGAGAGAGAGAAGGGACCAAAGATCAATAAGGCTCACTTTTTGCCTTTGGGAAGCTTAGTAAGGGAAGATAGGACATGAGGAACTGTGTTTCTAAAGGGTAAGTGTGTGTGAAGGGCATGACAGAAAAATAATTTGGAGGAATCCCAGGAAGTGGGATCCATTCCAATGGGGAAGGAATCACTGACTTTTCAAACCCAGGATGCAGCAATCAGCATACTTTTGGTTTAGGAAGTGGCCACATTCACTACAAATGAAATTTAATAACTAGAATTGTAGAAACTGAGTTCAGATCTCTGTTACATGAATTTCCATATGCTACCAATCCACTCATGGGAAGACCACCCACCATAAAATGCCTTTCTAAACATTACCCTAAAAGGAAGGTAGGAATCAGGCCTGAACCAGCACTGAACCATTATGAATGGGATTCCTTGAAATACACCCCCCATACACACACACACACATACACACAGATATGTATATATATATATATATATATATATATATATACATACACACAGATATAAATATACACATAGATACATACACACACATATATAGGGTATACACATATATATTGTGTATATGTTATATGTTTATATATCACATGAGTAGATATGAAAAATCCATTTTCCAGAGTAGTGTTCCAAGAAACACAGATACACATTTTCTATTATTTTGGGGAAAACCTAGTACAAGTCAAAGCTAATGCTATGAATTGGTATCTCCCACCTTTCCTTGCCCCCAGTTCATCTTTTCATTGTTTGGGATGAAGAACATGGGAAAAGAATGGAGAGAAGAGATGCTGTTTTGATTAGCTTTTATAGTATTAAAGACATGGTGATATAATCACTGATTAGAACATGGTAGTGTGGTTGAAAAAAAATACAAGAGTAAATAAATACAGGAGATATGGGTTCAAATTCCTCTTCTCTTCCTAACGACCTGGTGTGATCTTGAAAAAAATGTGATTCTTCTCTTGGCCTTGGTTGCTTCATTTTTTAAAATTAAGCTGTTGAGTTGATCCAGGATTTTTGCTTTTTGTGTTTGTGACGGTCCCTTGCTGGCAGTCAAAGGAAATCTATGGGTCCCTTCTCAGAACAATGTTTTTCAGTATATAATGTAATTGTAAAGAATTTATTAAAATAAGTTAATCACAATAGTTTTAGAAACAAGCCCATGTTTAGACTCTTAAATTTGACGATTTCAGAGCTCCCTACAATTTTGGGTCTTTGGCATTGAAGTTCCTTTCCCAGGCTAATGTTCTAGGAGTCTCTAAACTTAAGAAAATACTGTGTGCCAAGATAAGATCAAAATGGATAAATGATTTAGACACAGAAGGTGTTCTCATAAGTAAATTAGAGGAGCGTGGAAAAGCGTCACTGTCAGATCTGTGGACAAGGTTTGTTTGTTTGTTTTTCTTTTATTTTACCCCACAAGTGATAGAGAGAATTATAGGAAGTATTTTGATTATATGAAATTTAGAAGGTTTTGCACAAACAAAACTAATGCAGCCAAAATTAGAAGGAAAACAGGAAACAGTGGGGAATTTATATAAGGTTCTCTGATAAATGCCTCCTTTCTCAAATATATAGGGAACTGAGTCAAATTTATGAAAATAAGGGTGATTAGCCAGTTGATAAATGGTCAAAGGATATGAACAGGCAATTTTCAGAAGAAGAAATCAAAGCAATTAGTAATCACTACTGATTAGAGAAATACAAGTTAAAAGTCTCAGATACCACCTCGTGGCTAACATGACAGAAAGGGAAAATCACAAAGATGTGGCACAGTAGATAGAGCACTAGACCTGGAGGCAGTAAGAATCATCCTCCTAAGTTCAAATCTGACCTGAGGCACTTACTAGCTATGTGACCCTGGGCACATCACTTAACCCTATTTATCCTGTTTCTTCATCGATAAAATGACCTGGAGAAGAAAAGCACCACGTCGTCTTTGCCAAGAAAATCCCAAATGGGGTTACAAAGAGTCAGATGTGACTGAACAGCAACAAAATGCATTGTTGGTGGAGTGGTGAGCTACTTCAACCATTCTGGAGAAAAATGTGAAACTCTGCCCAAAGGTCCGTGCATATCCTTCGATCCAGCGCTGTCACTAATAGGTCTGTATCACCAAGAGATCATTGGTTGTTTGTTGTTTCTGTCTGTCCTTCCTTTTAAAAGTAACCAGTGACACAACCCAGTGATCAAGTAAATCACATTGAAATACGACAGAGTTAGGCAAAGTTGTCAACCTCCCACTCTCTTCTGAGTCATTGAAGTCCAGGGGCAGGGCAAAAGTCAAAATGACTGACAGTGGCCAGGGATGCCATGGATGTCCTTGGTGTCTTCAATGTCTGACCAAGTTCTAAATGCTCCACATTGCTTCCTATCAACCCATTCCACCAGGGAAAAATCTTCACATGCTCGGGATAACCATTCTCCAAACTCACAGATTTGAAGCCTGTAGGTTACCCTCAATCTCGTTTGGTTCATCTACTAAAATATCTACTGGGGTGTGACCTTGTGCATGCTTCAGCTTCATGGAGCCATAGGTAAGAATTGGGTGAATCAGATGGATGCCAAAGGTGGATGATCAGCCTTGAAAATCTCAGCAAGCCCCCAAACTGGAAATGTTAGTGCTCCTAAGCATCCCATACATCCCAAAGAGATCAAAGAATAAAGGACAACTTGCACAAACATATTTATAGCAGCTCTTTTTTGAAGCAGAAAAGAATTGGACATTGAGGGGATAACCATAAGTTAGGGAAAGGCTGAACAAGTCATGGTATGACTGTGATGGAATACTATAGTGCCATAAGAAATGATGAGCAAGAAAACTGAAAAGATTTATATGAACATGTGAAAAATGAAGGGAGCAGAACTGGGAGGAAATTGTGCACCAACATAGCAATGTTTTAAGCATAACCAACTGTGGAACACTTTTCTGTTCTGATCAAGATAATGACCCAAGACAATTTCAAAGGACTCATAATGAAAAATGATTTCCACATCCTTCTACAGAACTGATGAACTGTGCAGCTTGAAGCGGACTTATTTTTACTGTTTTCTTCTGTGTTTTCTTTGGTAAAATGGCTAATATGGGGAGATGTTCTGCACGGCTTCACATGTATAATTGATATCAAATGGCTTGCTCTCTCAAGTTGGGGGGACAGATGAGAAAGAAAAAGAATATGGAACTCAAAATAAGATTGTTCATTTTTTCGCATGTCATTAGGAAATATATACCAAAATAAGAACAATTTAAAAGAAAAAATGAAAATCATGAAAAATAAAATAAAATAAAACAATGAAAACTCAGTTCTATCCACATTTCTTCACTTGAGGCATTAATGACTCATGGAAGGAATTGTGAGAACATGTTATCATTTCTATCCTTTTAGTGCCACTTTATTTAAAAAAAGAAAGAAAGAAAGAAGGAAGGAAGGAAGGAAGGAAGGAAGGAAGGAAGGAAGGAAGGAAGGAAGGAAAGAAAGAAAGAAAGAAAGAAAGAAAGAAAGAAAGAAAGAAAGAAAAGAAAGAAAGAAAGAGAAAGAAAGAAAGAAAGAAAGAAAAGAAAAATGACCCATTTCAACCAGTCATTTTCCACTGGTTCTTCTGTTGCCTCTCATCATACTTGCTTCTTGTCTGTTTTCTCCTGGGGTCCTCCCACAATGCAGGGGAGGTCCTTTTCTGCTTTTAATGGATTGGCAACCTCAGCACATCTCAGGCAGTCCCTCTATTGTTTCCCTTTGCCCTTCAAGAGCCCCATCTCCTTTTCTGGTCATTCATCTCTCCGGTGATATTTTTCGTCCCACTTGTGACTTGTCCATCACTGTTGGTCACTGGCTTTTTACTCAGCCCCCCAGCAGGTGTCTTTCCATTGGCCTTTGCATTATTTGAAATGTAATTCTTCCAAGATTTTGATATTCCATTGATTTGTTGTCATGCAGTACCCCTAGAAGATCCCAGTCTGGTGATAAGAACAATGGACTGAAATCTTGACTGTAACCCTGAGTAGCTATGGCCCCCATGGACGAGTCACACAGACTTTCTAAATCTCAGTTTCCTTATTTGTTTCTAATGGATTGTAACATATGAAATCACTTGTTTCATAAATTGACATGAGTAAGGAGTTATGGAAATTTGGATTATCATTCCACTTTTCTCACCTGTTTGGATAGAGATGAGGTCGAAATGCTTCTGTCTCCTTCTATTATTATTTTGCATTTCTGTTCCAATGGAAATGAGGAGCATTGATCCATTCATAAGGATTCTTAGGGGCCACATAGTGACTTAGTCTGGAAATGTAGCATTATCTCTGTTTTATTGTATTTTTACTTACTTTGTTAAGATTTGGACTCCAGTCAAGGAGGGTCACGGGCCATGACTTTGAGGCCTGCCCTCTGATATTTGAAATTGTGTACTTGCATTGCTAGAGATGTTTCCTTATCTTGACGGTGAGTAGCCTTGTCCCTGGCACATAGTAGGTGCTTAGTAAATATTTACGTATGTTCTAAATAGTTCCCTATGTTAAGGAAATCACCAGCTGATCTTTATCCTATTTAGTGCTGTACCTTTTGTTGTACAAGTGGGTTTTAAAAAACAATGACAACAACATTACTTTTGCTAGTCGAATAAAGAAGACTAGACTGTCACCTCATCCTCTTGAGGCTCAATGACAGCTCCTCAGGACAACCTCCCAGAAGGAGGGCAATGCCTTGGCCCCCACCTTTTTCCTGATGATGTGGATCTCCTTTTCTAGGTCTCTCTCTTTTGAAAGCTTTTAAATCCATATAGTTGGAAGATTACAAGCATTGGTCTGGAGGAATTTGTTAAGATACTATTCTTACAATTTAATGGATGAGTATCATGCCCAAGGGCTTAGGGGCAGCAGTTTGGTCTGTGATAATTGTCTGGTTCTGCTACAGTTTGTTGGGTGAGTTTTTAGGATGTGTGGAGGTCTATATTTGTAGTACAGGGATTTGTCACCTGTCAGCCCATGAAATAGCAAACTTTGGGGATAGAATTCCAGGTCATATCTTACTAGCTCATACACGTTTACAACTTATAGTGATGAGTCGCATGGTTTCCACGCCCTTCTTGTGTGAGCTACATTAATCTCTCAGTCCATGCTCCTAAAGGGTAGTCTTTCTCCAATTTCTCTTGGCAGTGATCAGCCCCTTAATTACCATCATAAACACCACCATTTCCACAAACAAATCTGCACAACTCAGGCAGTCAGTCAGTCCATATATCTTTGTCTACATTTCTTTGGTTGAGTTGGTGCAGATGTCGCTCATGGAGAACTTTTAGATTCCACTCTTGGGTGCGATTTCCCAGGCTCCCTCTTGAGTTAAGCACTCTGTGTTTATGTGAGTCTGGTAAAATTATTTTTCCCTCTTATCTCCCTTTACTGATGTTCTCTGAAGTCATGCCAACTCCTTGCCTATGGATGTCTGTAGATCTGTCTCCTGCTTCCATGTGCTCTGAGAATGTCCATCTATCTTCTTTCTGTTTCTCAGTAAGAGAGTGTTCATCCTTCTATTGCTTCCTTGGGGCAACGGACCCCAAGTTTGTTGCATATCATATAGGTTTCTTTACAATACTTTTTGAATCACTTGTGATCTGCACACATTCTTGAGGATGGACATTCAGACTGGCTTTGGGGAAGTATTTATCATTTTAGCGGCATTCTATTCATTCAGCAGCGGTAGTAGCAACAGTAACATCTCATTCTTTTCATCTTATTAAAGAGAGGAGATTTGGGGGCAGTGAGACCATGGGGACTGGTGAAAGTTCTGTTTCTAGAAGTCAGCCCCACAAAGAGCATCCCAGCACCTCCCCCCTGCCCACCATAGATCTCAGTCTCTGATGGACAGGTTGTGTTGAGTCTGAGATGTTTTCATATGAGGAACAAAGAATAGATGACCATTTTCCCCCTTTTAACATTTGGGCCTTTTCCATTTCTACTGATGATGAACAAATATAGGCATTTTGCCCTGATTAAGCAACCAGTCACTCCGAATGTGTTAAGGGTCATAAAAATATAATAATAATAGCTAGCATTTATCTAGTGCTTACGATGTGTCCCACATTGGGTTAAGTGATTTACCATGACTGTGTCTTAATCCTCATAGCAATGCTGTGATGTAGGAACTATTATTACTCTTATTTTATCGATAAGGAAACTGAGAAAGGTCAAGTCACTTGCTTTTGGTCACAGAGCTAATGAATGTCTTGAGGCCAGATTTGAACTCACATCATCCTGACTCAGGCCTAGCATTCCATCCATTGTGCTACTGAGCTGTTCCCTGTACTACATACGAAGCACTAGCCTAGTTCCTTGAGATTCAAAGACAAAATGATATGGTCCTTTCCCTTAAAGACGTTATGTTGTTCTTAATTAACATATTTAAACACCAGTGACATCTTCATCTTCTGACAAGCCACATGTTCATTGCAACCCTTCACACTAGTGGCTACATCAAGTGCTGCACTTTATCTAAAAGACCTGAGGTCTGATCCTGCTTTCTGGTGAGCTCTGTGACCCCATTTAACCTTTATTGCCTCAATTTTCTTATCTGCAAAATGCGCTAGTTGGTTTCAATGGACCTCTGAAATTTCATCCAGCACTAAAGCTTTCATTCTATTATCTTAGGACCACCCATCTAATGAAAGGTGTCTATTTATATAGGATTTTTCCCCAAAAAAATTTTTTTTAAGGGAAGGGACCATCATCAACCATACCTGTGTTATTCATCTTTTCATGATTAGAGAGATTATTTGTAAAGTGTTCATTCTCCACTTGGTGGGACATTCTGTTTTCATAGCTCATCCATCAGAGCGTTTCCTGAATGACCATTGGCTAAACAATTTTGATTGTAGGCATGTCTTAAGTGAGTGAAGTTAGAAATTTTTTTTTTCTTTTTTTTTCCCCCTTTCAGTGTGTGTCTTGGAACCACATGCTGCCTTTTCTACCATCTGGCACATCTCACTAGAACTTAGAGAAAAAATGGAAACATCCTGGGAGCAAGGAGCTGAGTTCAGATATAGACTAGATAGTCATTTTAAACACCACAGATTCGCTCCAAGGACATTCAGGTGTGTCTCCAATATCTTGCCCCTTCTGTACTTTGGGGATGCACTTTCTGCCCTCTTCCCTTCTTTTCCACTTAAAGAACTTATATAGTCCACCCTCCTTGGCTAAAGTCAGTGTGATATTTTTTTCTTGTCTCTATGATCAGACTCACTGACTTCTAGATTTGACTTTGAGGATCAGCCCTGCCTGAAACTTTCTCCACATTTCATTATCCTGGTATTGTGTTTTCCCGGTCTAGTTGTCTGTCTCTTGTGGTTCATGAGCCACCTAACTGTGAATATTTCTATTCACTTTGATTCGGCCACCAAGCATTTATTAAGCACCTATTATGTGCCAGTTAATAATCAGCACACATTTATTTAGAATTGATCATGTAGTATTGTGCCAAGTGCTAGGAATACAAAAAAACAAAGGTGAAATAAGTATCTCCTGCCCTCAAGGAGTTTATACTGTCTTGAGGTGTCTGTTATACTATCTAAATTAGAAGAGATGCTCTCATGATTTGGGCATTGGACTCTCTTTCTGTAACTCCAAGTGTGAATATCTAGGGCTCCCTTGGCTCCAACTCCAACTCTTTAGCTATTCTTGGAATGCCTGTCTTTGGACTTCTGGCCATCTGTTGATAGTATATCCCAATTTGATCCCCTTTTGCCCCACTTCTCCATGATGGTTAGCAAGCCTCCATTTTCTTGATCTTCTAAACTTGCAAGATTTGAATTCTCTCCAACCCCTATGATTTCTATCCTCTACTACACATCGAGGACAACAACTTGCCAGGCCTTATTCCATGATATTACAAGCTTCGTTTCCTTCATATGGTCATGGTCAGCCTTCTAGTTGGGGCTAGTAATGGCCACGTCTGGACAATAGAGGGCCAGATTGTCTCTACTTCAGCATCCTTCCCTTGCTGGAGTTTTGTTCCCAAGTCACCCCAAGCATCATGACACTTCAGTGATTGGATTTCTTGTGATTCTCTGTTTCCTGTTAGACAAAGTTTATTTTCCACCATGTGATTTCTCTCTTTCCTTCTGTTCTTCTTTCTCAGCAGTGTCTGGTACATAGTAGGTATATAGAATGATAATGATGATTATAATAATGATGTTTAATATGATTGGCTATGAACCAGGTACTGTGCTAAGGACCATACAGTTATTATCTCATTTGAACCACCCTAGGAGGTATTATTATTATCCCCTCTTCAAGATGAGCATACTGAATCCAAGTGACTTGCCCAGGGTCACATAGCTAGTAAGTGTGTGAGGCTAGATTGGAACACAAATCTTCCTGACTCCGGACCTGGTGCTTTATCAACTGCAACATGATATTTGGCTGACTGACTAGTCTCATCCCTTGGGTCCTAGACTTGGGATCAAGAAAACCTGGATTTAAATCATTCTTCTGCTAGTTGTGATATGTACTGTAATGGTGGGCCAATCTCTTGACCTTTATGAGTCTTGTTTTCCTCATCCATAAAATTGAAATAATGATACTTGCAGCTCCTAGTACATGGAGTTGTGAGGATCCAATGACCTGCCTTCATTGGATTGGCTTTTTTGTGCAGTTTTTCTTCCATGAACAGAACTTAATGAGCAATGTTGGCATCTTGGACACACAGGCTTGATCCCGGGGCAGGTAGATGGGTGCTCACCTGGTGTATTGAAAACTCAGGGTTCAAGAAAACTATTGATGCACAATGTGACCTTGGTTCAGTTGATTGATTTTATACCTTGGTTTCTTCCTTCATAGTCTAAGAAAATTAATAACAATTGAATATAAATAATTCCTGCAATGAAGATATTAGATATTAATTGGCTAAGGATAGTGGTGGAGCTGGGACTTGAACTCAGTTCTTTTGACTCCAAGTCCAGTCTTCCATGTTCTCTCCATGACCTGATCTCTAACATCATCAGGTATGCCCACCAGTCCTACAGGAGGACACTTGTCTCACTTGGTCCTGAGTCTAAACTCTCAGGGCAGTGGTCTGAGGAAAAAGTCAGGAAGTGGAATACTCATGAAGTACAGAACTCCATATTAAATGCACTTCAAGTCAGGACTAAGAAATGGAACAAACCAGGACCTGACCTTAAGGCACTGTCACTCCACCAGATGGACAAAATATCCCTGGGCTTAGGAAGAGAATCAGGGAAGTTGGGTGCATCCACGAGATCTGATGACCCAGACTCAACAGCCCAGCACCAAAGAGATGCAGAAGCGCTTCTCCCTTGGCAGGCACCCATGTCTGAGCTGGGCAGGCAATGCTGTCAGTGGCTGAGCCATCTTACTCCTGCTCCTAAGAGTAAGCTCAGCTGCAGCTGAGGTCCTGCCCTGGCCCTTTAATAGGCTGATGAACTATTGGTGCTGAATAGTTATTTAATTACCAGCTTGGCTCCCATGTGTGGAGCTGTCTTCCTCCTTGCCCCCCCCATCATCAGCCAAATCTTCTCAATAAACAAAGGCTTTAGGATTCTTTGCCTTGTCAAAGGTCTTCCCAGAATCACCCAGTCTCCAATTTGGAAGTGACTTTAGAGAACATGTAGCCCAAACCATACCTGTCCAGGAATCATCTTTGAACAAAGGACTCAAGTCAATTGATAGAAAGGAGCTCAGAAACCATCTGTTCCAACTGCTTTGCTTTATAGATGAGGAGAATATGGCCCAAGGAGGTTCAATATTTTTCAAGGTCACATAGAGAGTAACTATCCCAAAAAGGTTTAAATTCATCTCTTTTTAGACTTTTCACTGTTGAGTTCCTTCTACTGATGCACTTGCTCCCATGACAACATTCCTAACAGATGGTCAGTCATCCTATTTCTTCTTGAAGATTTGAGAGGGTAGAAAGAATTTTGGATTTGGAGATGAATGACCTGAGTTTGAATCTGGTCTCTGACATACGTGTGATTATAAAATGAAAGGGGTAGAAAATGGGCTAGATTTTTTGTAGGTCCTTTCTAGCTGTAAAGCTATGGTTCATAATCCTCTGGCTTCTAGAGAGAGAAGGGGAGCAAACAATGTTCTAAGATGGCTTTTTTCCCCTTGGGATAGTGCCAGATCTTGGAGCATTTGCCTTATGTCAAGATTCAATATGTCTTTCTCTTGATTTTCTCCTGTGGGACCAGGCATAACAAGTATAATCCCTCCTTCAAATGCCAGCCCATTATAGACTTGAAGATAGTTATCATGTCTCCCTAATGACATAGTCTCTTCCCCAGGCCTAACAGATGTGTAAGGGTGCCTGTCCCCTTTTATCTTGGGACAAACTGAGGCACAGATATGGTACCCACCAAGATCATTCCTTTTTCAGTCCTTCATAGCAGGGGGGTCTGTTGAAAAGAAAAATTAAAGTCACATTTATTACCTCCTTCTCAGAGAATCATTCCCTGGCTGCCTCCTTCTTGCTTAGTAGGCTAGATTTTGAACTCAGTATATGCCAATAAAATCTCAGATTCATCCTGAGAATTTTACTGTTTCTTTGGATAAAACTTTAATCAGCCAGAATTATTGCCCTTCTACTATCCTCTTAGCCTTTAGATTTCAGACTTACACCCTATCACTTAAAATTTAAAGCCCTTTTTATGGACTGGAATGCTCACTCATTCCCGAGGATATTTTTGCCTGGACCGTCTACGCCGGTCGTAGGGTCAGGCCAAGTGGAGCAGCCTTCAGCAGCCATCACTTTCCAGCAGCACATCCAGGACACGCCATTAATTATTTTAACAGTGACTCGCTGGTCTCAGGGAGTTCTTTATTAACGACACTAAATCTCCTTTTAATGTTGTTTAAACACTTTGCCTTTCCATTATGTAGATGTAGTTAATTCTTTCTGTCTCTAGTATGTACATGTGAGTGCATCATTTTGTAGTCAGGGAGCTGGAAACTTTCACTTTATGTCTTTGGGAGAATTGGGCTTTAGAATGTCCTTGTTTGCTCCCAATTTCTGCATTATTAGAAGTTGGGGATGAGATGAAGGTCAGCCCCATGTGATGGAAAGAGCTCTCACATCCACGGGAGTCAGGAAGACTGGTGGTTATCCCTGGACTTACTAGGGTGTCATCCAGGGCACGTTACAGTTGGAAGGGACTTTAGACCTTCCAAGTCAGCTTTTGTAACTTCCTCACACAAGTTCCACAATTCGGTATTCAGGATTTCTGATCTGATGCATCCATGGAGCCGGAAAAGAGACTGACAATCGCTCTTCTGGGCCAAGATTTTGTCACTTATCCCATGTTCCCTCTGATTTGTTTTAAGCAGACAAAGCATGCTTCTGAGGATGGAAGGGCTACTACTATGCGATAATCACTAGCAATTGCCTTGTAGCCTTGGTGGGTACCGTAATTGTGCCTCAGTTTACCCCTTTTGCATCTTGCACCCTTACGCATCTAATCTCTAAGCTTCGATGTTAGGCTGCCTAGTAGTGAACTTTGTGTTTCCTGTTCCCATTGTGGCCAGAACCTACATGAGATATTTCCTATCTGTGTGACCATAGGTCTCAACTTCCTCATCTGAAAATGGGGATGGGGGGGCAGGCGGTGTTTTGAACTCAGTGTCTTTTAATGAGTCTTCCATTTTGAGATCTAGGATTTGAAGATGTTTCTCAGGCTTGGTTTCTTCATTTATAAAATGAGGGCATTGGCTGCACTGGTCAGTTCTAAGTTTGTGATCCTAGGGTTTTTGTCCCTGATCATCTATTTCTCTTATTTCTCAGGACATCAAATATTGGATGCTGGGAGTTCTTCAGTTAGCATCTCCTCTTTAGCCATCATCCTCTTTGGCTAACTACAGACTTTATCTTCACCTGTTCTCCAATCTCCCTCACCTATTCCCTGAACAATCCTGCATCCTCAGCCTTCCAGCATCAACATACTGGCACCATTGCCCTCTCCACCCCTGGCCTCCATCCTTTGTGACCCTTTATTGCTTTAGAATGTGGTGTTTCCCCCTTTTCCCCTCAGCTGTCACCTGGGACAGCTCCAGTCACCTTGCTTACATTCAAGTGAGTCATTCTGAAGCCTTATTCCAGGGCCATGTCCCAAAAGAATGGAAGAATTCCAGGAATTAGTGGCATTGGGAATGTAGTTAGGGTCATAGTGTCCTTCTTCTTCCCATCAGCTCATGTCAGAAGCTTTCTACTCTCACCTTGTCTATGGGATTTACAGCCAGAAAGCCCTTTAGAGATGGGCTGTAACCTCAAAGAACCCATAGGATAATGGGGAAAACAACAAATAATGAGCTTGGTACAAACAAGCAATCTGTGGGATAGATGAAGGTAGCCTGAGAGTGGAAGTCCAACCCCTTTACCTTCCACAGCAGGGAACCGAGAGAATTTCAGAGGCCAATGACTTGCCCTGGGTCACATAGGTCTGGGCTCTGCCCTGTCTAGGACATCTGACTTTCATTGTCTTTAACAATTCTACTTTCTTCTTTACCTCCTTACCAAAGTGAAATGAATTCTGGTCACTGAGAACATTAATGTATATGTCTTAAACCAAGATTTAGAAGTGACTCATTGCATAAGCAAAAGCATAGGCAGTAAACCCTATGGGGAAAAAAAAAATCTATGTTCTCCGACCCAATCCCCATGAATCCCCAATGACAACACCCTCAGCTGGCCCTTCAGCAATCCCATTGAGACCAACAACATTGGTTCTGACGAATCTATCTTGTGGCAGACATTAAACCTTAAATTCCACAATTGTAGCCACTCTCAGAAACTCATGATTAAAATAGACTCTAGTTAGTACAAAAGTTCAGAATGTGAGCATTGAAAGGCATGGCAAAAATGCCCAGAAACGCCCTCCCTCCGCTCTTCCCCAGCGTTTCTTTTCTTCCTTTCATGGCTATTTGTGTTTTTGTCCTCTCTGATACATTATAAAGGGTTCTAAAATAATAAACATTCCTGGTTTTTAAAGCATCTACAAAGTTTCCATGGATTGAAGTCAGTCATTTCACTAAGATTGATTAAGGACCTACTACGTGTTGAGAACTGTGCTAAGCACTGGGAATACAAAGAAAGGAGAAAGTCTGGTGCTCAAGTTCCTCACGGTGTGTACTGAGGTAAACAACATATAAACAGCTATGTCACAACAAGGTCTATAAGAAGTGAGTGAAGGTGACCTGAGAGTAGAAGACTGGTAGAATGTAGCTGGGGAAACCTTGGTTAAACGTGGTGATCCACACCAGAGTCCTCAGGAAACAACCCAGGAAGGAGTTAGCCATCCACCTCCAAAATGGGTGCAAATTTAAGATGCTCTCTCAGCACTAAGCATGTTGTCTTTGCTTGTGAGCAGGGACTGTTTTATTCTTTGGGCTTGTATTTCTACTACTTCACACAGTGCCTGGCACACAGTAGGCACTTGATAAAGATTGCTGATTCTTACTGAATGTTGCACCTGGCATGAAAGTCTCTCAGTTTCAGGTCTTCCATGTGTGAAGATAAGTTTGTACTCCCCAACACCCCACCCTGGCATGTTTGTTTTTAGTATAGACAGGAACATTCTGGGAAGGAATTTGAACCAGAGATGGCGGGGCGGACAAGTCACGAGTTGGTAACGGATAGCAGATCTGAAACCACTGAACATTCCGCACAGTTTCCCTTTGTTCCAGTCTGAGTTCCCAAGCCAGCTTTGTCCAGTGATGTCACAAATAGCCTGTAGTCAGGCACCTGATCCTCCCTCCCTTCTTTCTCTAATCTGTCTTTTCTTCACACACACACACACACACACACACACACACACATGCACACACATCATAAAAAGGATTAGGACATGATCTCCAGGTAGTAAAACTCACACTAGCCCAAAGCTGGGGAAGCTGACCTCTCTTCCTTCCCAGGGAGATTAATAGGGATCAAGGTCCCCCCAGCACCATCCCTGATCTCATGTAAGAGTGACCCTCTGCTGTCCTTCCACGTAAAACACACAGGCATGGAAGCAGTCTCTGGTCATGCAGCTGGCGTGCTATGGACCCCCAACAGCTGCTGTCCAAAGGGAGCCCAGCAGACCCAGGGCCTTCTCTCTAGAGGCTTAGCATTCAGGACTGACAGCCATGAGGCCAGCAACTCACTAGAACACAGAGAGACCTTTGAGTATGACCTGCCATGGGAATTGCTCACCATAAGGTGCTTGTTGACCCCATGTTGTGGACTGAGCACCGCATTAATCACTGCTGCAGAGTGGGACAGGAATTTTAAAACTGATTTTTTTTCCCATGGAAGAGTTCAAAATCTTTCTAAAAAACAGATTCTGCACAGACATCAACTCCCAAGGAATTCCACAAATATTGATATTCATAGTATGTGTGGTGACTAAGGCTCTATGCTTGGTATTGGAAGTGTGAAGACAAACTTTGAGAAAAATTATGGAGCTACATGCCTAGCAGGACAATGCTACAGAATGTTGATCCAGTACATAAAGACAGCATAAGGTCCAACACTTGAAGGAGTCTGGAGACATTCTGGGCTGAACCCCTCTTTTTCAGAGGCAGGAACTGGGGCTAAGTGACCCACAAATCATCCTTAGAGAAGGCTGCCCAGCCAGGATCCTTACACCCATCTCCTGATTCCAAGTTCATGGATCTTTCCACCTTGAAACCATTTTGTCTCTTAAAATGCCTCTTTATGTGACACAGAGGAAATACCCAAACAATTTCTAACAGCTGACACATAGTAGGCACTTAATGCGTGATCATGAATTCATGAGCTGAAACAAGAAGCTATATAGTCCAAATCTCCTGCATCCATTTACAGAAGGCAGAAGGAGGGGCAACATCTTAGAGGTACTGAGTGAGAAAGTCAGGATTTGAACCTACATCTTGCAATTCTAAGTGTAGACCTTTCTGGCTCTAAATCTCGTGGACAGGGTGAGAGTAGAAAACTTCTCTCATGAGCTTATGGGAAGAACTAGGAAGGAAACTATAACCCAAACTACATTCCCAATGCCACTAATGCCTGGAATTCTTCTACGTGCCCCATGCTATGTCTCACATAACTCTTGAGTGTTCATTGAATCACAAGGGTAGGAACTTTATAAATTCTTGTTGATATAAACTGAATTGAACTGAAGTGCAGGCTTCCTGGAAAGTGATGGAGGCAGAGAGCAAAGGGGAGCTCAGCCAGTAGTCTCTTCTGTCCTCTGAATTACTTTTCTTTTCAGCCAGTTCTGTTTGAGGCCAGAGCTATGTTAGACAGATCTTTGTGTTTTATAGACTCTGAGGGATGTACCCGAAGGTCGACTCTGGTGATCATCTCATCCAGCCCCAGCCCCGTTGAGTTATTTACAACATCTTAAACATTTAATCATCCAACCTCTATTTGAACACTTTCAACTTTGGGGAGCTCACTACCTCATAAGAAACCCTTTTGCATTTTATGACCAGCCTAATTATTTTTCTCTGTATTGAATCAAAGCCAGCCTCCCTGTAATCTTCCTTCTACTTTAATAAGAAATGGAATGATTAGGTGGAGACCAATCTGGTTTTTACCCCTGGAATCCCTAAGCTTCCTCACTGATGATATTATTACAGTCATTCAAATATAAAATACCAAAGGACCATTTTGGATCCTGTTTCCTGTCTTTTGCTAGGGAGTAATCCACTCAAAATAAACACTCTCGCAATCTGAATACTTCCTCCAGGTTTTCAGCAAATCCACTGGAAAGGTAAAACCTTCTCTAGGTTTGGAATAGAAGACTTGCTCCTCTGAGAATTTCTGTGGGTCAGTCAAAACATTCAAGGCCTAGAATTTGGTTTGTCTTTCAAGAAATACAACCAGGACTCATTTCTTTCTGGAAGATTGTGATTAAAATGAAACCTGGCTAGGCCTGGGCTCCTACCCTGCCCAAGGGAGAGGGTCAGGGGATGCAGGTAGCATGGACAAAACATGGACGTGCCATCTCTGTCTATCTGTGTAGGCTTCTTTTAAGGTAGACTCTCACCTTGTTTTGTTTTGTTTGACTTTTGTCACTGTGTGTGTTTCAAAAGAAGATTTAGAATGCTACTCTCCTTTCATAAGCATCTGGATTTCCCTTGGAAATTTGACAGGGTCAGTCTGTTCTCTGTAATCCTTTCATAATGTCATGAAGAGCTGGCTGTTGTCTTGGCAACTTTTCAGAGAAGAATGGCTGCTTTCTAGATCTGGATCCAGAATGGGCTAGCTCCCTGAGAACTCCTAGAATCTGTAAAGAAGTATACTTTATTGGGACAGAAGGCAAGCTCCATCAAAGGACTTGTTGGCTTGCACTCTAGCCTGATGTAAGCTGGGGGAAGAATGAGGAAGAGTGAGCTACATCTGCATCCTCTCTGTCTATTTGTTGCTCTCCATCTCTGTCTCTCAGGGGCTCCATCTCTGTCTCTACCCTCCTTCTTTCTCATACAAAGCTATATCCCTTCTCCCGCCTTAGAGCGCTTTACAGTTGCTGTGTTTTCAAAATTAAAGCAATAAATATTTTTTGAGCAACTACCATGTACAAAGCCCCATGCTAGGATTCTAATGTCTTCCTATGAAATGGCTGGTTATGGGCATGTCCTGCCTGTAAACTCTTTGCTGATTTCTCATGTTGGATTTTGTAACTTACAGAGAGCTTTAGTGTGGCATTTAGTGGTGCCTTCCTCGTCATGAAGAGGAGGAGAGCCTTAGTTCTTATGGGCTCTACCAGTGGGCCAGTCAGTTCAGTCACTAAGCATCTGTTAGGCTACCATGTCACTGTGTTGAACTATGGGGACACAGAGAAAGGTTCAGGAGACAATCCCTACTCTCAAGAAGCTCACTTTCTAACGGGGTAGGCAACAGGCGAATGACTTGATGCATTTAAGATATATACTGATGATATGGAAGGAAATCTTCAAGAAAGTACTAGTAGCTGGAGCTACTTGAGCTACCAGGCTCAAGGTGAACTGTCTGCTTGTCATCAGGGGAGTAGCCCAGCTGAGGGAGGACCACAAAGCAGACTGAAAATGGATTTATCATCCAATCGGTTGGTATACCCATCAGTCAATCAGCAAACACTCTTAAGTGCCTATGGTATGCCAGTTGCTGGGTTAGGCACCAGGGATATAAGGTCTTGGTTTTCAAGATGCTTAAAAGTCTAGCCTGGAGAGACAACACGTGCCTATAGAAGCATATTAAAGTTTTATACCAAATGAATGCAATGTAGGTTTGGGAAAGACAGTGCTAGCAACACCAACAGAGTACTGGATTTGGAATTGGAAGACCTGAGTTCAAATCCTTCCTCACACACTGATTAATTGTGTGATCCTGGGCAAGTCACTTAACGTCTCTTAACCTCAGCTTCTCCAAACTCTAAGAAAGATAAGTTAAGTTTTTCCCTCTCAATGTTGCCATAAGGATCAAATGAGATATTCACAAAGTGCTTTGGAAATATAAAGTACAAGGTATCATTATTAGGGAGGTCAACCACCTCCTCTTACAGAAGAGGAGCTGGACCCCTGAAGTCAAAGGATCTCCTCAAGGTCTCAGAGGTAGCAAGAGTTAAAAGTCAACCTTGAACACAGTTCCCAATGACTTTGGAGTCAGTACTATTTACAGTGGACCACGTGGCTTCTGACAGTGGACTTCTGGGCCACAGCATCTCCTGCATTATAGATGGTTGTCATGTCAGTGGAAAGAATAAGGAGATCCTTGAAATCCCAGCTCCGTGAAGGATCTATGAGGAAGGATAAGATGATGCTTCATGGATGGGAGGTTTCATCCTCTCAGGATTCACTGAGGGCTTCTTCTGGCTCTCTATCCTGTTTACCCTCCTTTGTCAGGCTGACAAGATCCCCCCGTCATCTGACCACATCCAATCCAGTCAACCATTCTTCATGTAACAGTGATCTTTAATTCCAGTTCTATTTTTTGGAACTTAGGAGAACAAGCTCAGTCCCTTTTGCACAAAATGACCTTTCATATGGTCAAAGATGACTCCTGTGTTTTGATCTTTTCATACTTGTATGATGCTGGGGACACAAAAGGCTTGTCACATTAAAGTGGCCACTCAGAGGGGAAGACTGGCTAACATCAATGTATGAGCTCACTAGAGTCCCTTTCAGCTCTAAATCCTACCAATATACCATTTAATCTCTCTCTTCTCATCCTTCCCGGTCCCACCTGACTCAATGGTAATGCTCACCATCCTGGTCCATCCCCTGGTTGAGTAGATCTGCCTTCATCAGTCACCTCCTTCTCATAATATTCCACAAGTCCAGACTGAGGATCTGTTGGGTCTTGTTCTTACTCAGTGGGTTTGTCCTGACTCCCCTTTGCTGTAGCAGCTTTCAGAGCCCCTGCCTATCTTCTGCTTCTTCTGTATCTGCCATTGCTCCCAACACATTGCTGATTAAGATCAAGATTAAGAGCTACTTGTGAATTGCTACATTTCCCAAACTATCTCCAAAACCAGCTCCATCCTTTGGATTTGTCCTCTTATAAAACGTGAGCTGTAGTTTCCACCTTCTGGTGAACAGGATGACTTCAGAAGACAGCAGGGAAATGCTTTCCTGTCACATTTTTGGCTGCCTGCATGTAAACAGGGACGTGTGGATGTAGGCTGACAGTTTGTCTTCTGCTCCAAGGAGAAATGACTGTTTTCAAATAGGCATGAAATGAAATAATTCAGGAAAAGATAGAAAATTTTTTCAGCATAAACGGGTCAATTTCCTATCACTGTCTTGATAACAGCCTCCGGGAAAACATAAAAGACAGTGGAAGAGTTGGGGGGTTGGTTTTGCTTACCAGTGTTGCCATGGACCTAGAGAAGAAAATGTATCTAAGTGAGATGCTCCTTCTGACCTATATTTCTATTCCCATACAGTATTCTCTGCCTACTTGTTACCTTGTACCAGATAAAGTCCATCACTTACCATCTCACAGGACCTTGGAGGCTCTTTAGTCCAGCCTATGTCTGCAGATCTCTCTCTGCAGTCATCCCTCCAAGTAGGCAGGCAAGCTCCATGTGAAGGTGACTGATGAAGGGCAACCCATGACCCCAGGAAGCCCATTCCCCTCTGGGAAAGACATGGGAAGAAGGACTTCTGCCCTCGGAATCTGACTCTTCTGCCCTGCAACTCTCCCTCTGGATTCTTGTTCTTCCATTCACAATCAGATAAGACAGATTTAATCTTTCTTGTGACCAAGAGCTCCCAGAAGATTTGAAGACAGTCAGATGGGATTCTGGCCTGAATATATCTATGATGGCTTTCATGGACAACAAATTATTTTCTCAGTTCACACACCATTCCTTCAATGATGAATACTAAAAAAAAATTCCAGGAATAAAAAGTCATATAACTTGGCTTCTGCTTTTAGACACTATGCTGTTCCTTTACACATATCCCTTTTTTTTGTTGTTGTTTTTGGAAGTAATAGAAGCATTTGTTCTTCTCAGTTCTGTCTGTACCTTTTTCTCCATATTCTTCGTGACTATTGAACATCTTAGCCATCATATCTATCAATTATTTCTTACTATAGTATGAATGAAGGATGAATAAAAAGACATTTGTGTGAAAGACATTGTTCTAAAACTAAGGATACAAATAAAGAGATAAAAGGGAACTACTGGCTTCAAGGACCTTCCATTCTTATAGAGATAGAAGAGACAAATGATAGTGTCGAGCTCAGGAAAGAACGAGTCTGCAAAGTCACTGGAGTGGTGACTGGAAACAGAGGTCACTTAGTGGGCACACCCTTTCCACAACCGGTGGTAATTTTGGTTTGATTACTGTGCACAGAATAAGAGATGGAAGAACCAGGAAGAGGATATGCATGTAATGATAGGCAGCTGGCAAGATTGTCTGGATGGATTGGTGGATGAGATCAGACTGGGATCAGACAGATACAGTAGGTGAAAGGGGCTAGTTTGGACTTAGTCACCAATCGAGTTAGCATTCCAAAGATGATCACATTAATTTTCTCAGGGATTTGGGGTGTGGGTTCAGAAGACCCAGGGTACAGTGTTCCAGGCACATTGAGGAAAGAGGGTACTTGCCCTACAGTCATGATGGCAGTAACAGCAAGATAGCTAGAAGGATTAGGCGTATGACTGGCACAGATATGAAGATGGAATGGGGTCTGGGGCCAGGGTCGACCAGATACGAGGAGACAAAATGAGTTAATTATTCCTTCCTTAGTCACCAGTCATTCTGAATTCCAGAGACAAAGTTTACCTAGGACTATTGAAATTAATTCATTGAAAAAAACCTAGATGATCTCTTATTGCATCTCTGCTAATATTTAATCTCAAATTCCCTTTAACCATTTATTATTTTGTCCTTGCCAGTTCAAGATCATTCTTCTCAGAAGAGAAAATATAAATAAAACTAGAAGTGGGTATTTTAATCACTACCCCATCTTCCTCATTTAAGTGGTGTTGACAATCTCTTCTCTGATCTGCCTCATTCTCTCACCATTACACTAAAAAAGCAAATTGTCATAAGCATTCATTAATAATAACTTTATCCATTCCTAAGCTTTAGTCTTCTTGTCTCTGTGCTTAACTTCACTATGTCATTATTTCCTATCCAATCCCAGTTACTTGACCTTGTTTCACTTTTCAATATGTGGCTTTTGCAAGTCCAGTTGATCGACATGTTCCATGTGTATACATATGTAAGTCTTGCATATGATAATCCCTCTTGGTTCTATCAGCATCATAGTTGTTTTGGGGGTCTTCAGAATTCCATTCTTGAAAGCTTCATATCCTAATTGGGCTGATTTCTATAGAATTTTAGGTCACAAATCCCTCCCCATCTTTTTATTTTGTGATCCCTTTGATATCCACCTGACCAGAATCCAGAGTTATAAACTTTATTTTGTGTCCCTTTCTTAATATGTCAGGAACCCCTTAAAAACATAGTTACTGTTTCCCCAAAACATTCCAGTATTTCAACATCACTAGCTTTTCTCTTTTTTGGTTGGAATCAGGTCCAGAATGAAAGTTTCCTATGTTGCTCTGTCCTCTTCAAGGTTTGAAATCATCCTTGAGGATTACTCAAGAATTTATCAACTTTTCTGCTTTGGACAGAGAGAAGGTTGTTGTGAAGATGCATCTCTATGCCAAGTTCACCATCCGTTTCATAAAATCCCAATCTGTCATCTCCTTTGGTCCGGGAGTCTGTCATATACCCAGAGCTGATTGGGCTTCTTTCTGTTCTTCCACTGATCCCTGACTCAAGTCGTGTTCACCATGTCCCCATGTCCCCTACCCTTGCTAGGTATACTGCTGTCCCTTACTTTTAAAACAATGTATAACCTCACGTCGCTACACCACAGTCATGAACCCTTCAGCTAGGTCCTACTTATTGCAAATTTGGAATCCTTTGAAGAAGGCACATTCTTTAAATTTGTGCTGTGTATTACCATTGAGCTGGGAAAATTTATATTTCATGTCATTATAACTACAAATAGTGGGAATTTGTATGTATGTGTGAATATACATGTATATGTGTATTATGTATGTATATATGTATACACAAACACAATTACTTCATGAGGATTTTGTATAATAATTGAGATCTCACTATTCTGCCAAACCCAGGGATAGGCATGAGTTAGAATTTGTTTCATTACATTTCTGCTTTACTTTGCTTATGGCTTAGACTTTGTGCATTTATGTTTGGCTGTCTGAGACCTTGGGGTTTCCTTTTCTGTTCTTTTTGTAGCCTTTTTATGGGATCTTGGCTCTTGTGACCTCTCTCTGGTCGGCGGATAACCTTCCCTTATTGCTTGTTCTTCTTGCTGTGGTATCTAGGGCAGCAGATGAATGTAGGCAGTCTTGTTCCTCCACCTTCCATTTTCAAGTCAGGTTCTTTTGGGTCCCGTTTTGTAAGGCCCTCGGCAGATGTATGTTTACCAGGACGTACTGGATGTACTCTGTCGCTGGCAAAGTGCCCTTCATTCCAGTATTTTAAGCTGTGCTCTAGAAATTCAAATCCCATTCTCAGATACCATCTTCCCAACCAGTTGTTCATTTCCAAATCTTTGTTCACTTTTGAAGCTACTACTTTGGATTGGCAGCAGTAATGAAAATACCACCTGTGCCCATAAGAGCTTCTTGATTGTCAGTAGTTGACAGTCTCTGGCAATGCTCCTTCTGTATCTCATTCATCCCCTGAGAGTTACTGGAAGTGAGGTGATGGTCATCAGTTTTGATAGATGGCCGGAGATTGCCCCTCACATCCTACAAATAGACCTTAGACAAATTCTCCATCTTCCAGGTCATGGCACCTCTGGAAAGAAGGCCTGCTTGGAATAAGTCAATTAAGACATGGCCTAGGCCAAGTAGAAGATCCACACATCTTCCCCATCTTTTCTCACTTCAGAGTGGCTTGTGAAGCTCTTAGCTTTGTAGTACAGTGGTACAGAAAGAAATACACGCAATAAACTGTCTGCCCATTCTGAAATGATATAAATTATATTGCTAGATTTTCTCATCTCTTCCCGTTCTCGGCCATTTGTCCCTTTTGATGAGCATGTAGCAGTTTCTTCCATTTAAAGAATGTTTACCTGCTCATGGGCAGAAAATAATAGATTAAAGGAAAGAGAAGAAGAAGAAAGATGTGATAAAATGATAGGAAGCAGCAGAGTGGCAAGCATTCCGACTCGAATATGAAATGGCTCTAAATTTGCTTTGCACAGGAAACAAAAATGGAAAACCAGACCCTGTTTTTTTTTTCATAGTTGAGGTTCCAGAATTTAACCTGAAGTGAATAAACAGATGCCACTGTCTGGGGAAACTTCTGGGACATGGTTAGAATGGAATGCAGGCAGGGAATCACATTCAGAAAGCTTGAGAAAGATTGAGGCTGCTTAAATGGCATGTTCTAATTTTTCAGTGAATGTTCTCACAAGACTGTGAAGGCTTTTAGGAGAATGATGTGGATTATCATTTGTCAAGACTAAATACACAACAAAACATCGTCTCCAAAGTATGAACAGCAACAAAATTTCTGAGTTTTCCATGACTGACATTTTGCAGGTACTCAGGGAATTTGACCTAGTGATACGAATGATGATAATGGCGGAGTCACACTGGAATGCTGCTATAACGTTTCTGTAATCCAGAGGCATGGCATACCACATATATCCAGTTCACTTCCCTTCCACATAGAATTATTCCACAAAGCACAAAAAGGCAAAGTTTCAACAGAAAGTTAGCTCTTTATTAGGGGCTTTAAAGTAAACTGTGTAGTATCCTTAGCTTTCCAATTATCAGATGCATTTCCAGGGCTCCCGTTGTCTGTCTTATAGACATGCAGAGCTGCACTGCTTTGGAGTAAGTTGAGGAGGTAATACATTTAGATATTTGCCAAGCTATCACAATATTGGATCCCTGTCATGGATAATGATGACATAATTGACCAGATGAACTTCATAACTTGGGATAAAGATATATCCAATTTATCTGAGAGTCTTACATTTGAGTTCAAAATTAAACTTCACAAATATTAGGAGGGGAAGTGTGGTCATATGGTAGACTGCCTGAACATAGATCTTGGTGTTTCAGTGGACTCCAACTCAATACGAATCAATAGTATAATGTGGTGGCCAAAAAATCAAATGTGATCCACAGTTTCATTGAGAGGTATGGGTTGCAGGGAAATGGAGGTGATTCTCTCACTATATTCTGCCCCCATAAGGCCCCATCTGGAGCACTCTCTTCAATTTTGGGTGCAGCATTGTAAACAGGACATTGATGAACTACAGAGAGTTTGGTAACCAGTATCATGAAAGGATTGGAGGCCATATCATTAGAAAATCAGTTGAAAGAATTAAGAGTATTTAACTTTGAGAAAAGAAGATTTAAGGTGCTGGTGATGGTGAAATTGAGCATTTTAAGGGCTGTTGTGGGATGGTTGTATTAGACTTCTTCTATTTGACCTCAGACCACCAGGAGCATAGGTGGTCATTTTTAAGAGGCCCAGTTCAGCCTGATGTCAAGATGATTTTTTTTTTTTGACAGTGAGAGCTGGTCTGAAGTGGAATGAGCTGCCTTTAGAGATTTTGATTTCAGATTTCCTATTAGAAGTGAGAAGACCACTTGGATCTTGTGTATGGGGTAAAGTGGATGGCTGCTGTCACCACCCCCAGTTCTTAGATCTTAGGATTATATCAGTCATACTTTCTGGACTCAAGTGGAACCAAGGGCAAAGGATAGACCACTCCCTTATGAGAGGGCAATTCAAGCTGAAAATCAGAGGCAAAGGAATTTCTTAAAAATTGAAACAATGGGCTCTTTCAGTTTATAGTGATTCCCCATGAGTGGATATCTACTTCAGGTAGAGGTTAGAAGTCTGCTCTTCAGGGTTGTTGAAAAAGGGGATCCTAGGTCCAGGATCCTTGGACTAGGTGATCTCTAACATCCCCTGTCAATCAAGGATGCCTTATGACTCTGAGGCAACACATTTATTAATATTAATTATTATAACCATTCCAGTTTTATGGCTGAAAGGAATAGCAATAGGATGAACAGAAATTTATGCTGATAACACAGTATTTCAGTTATTGATTCGAGAATGAGGAACCTTTTCCCAGCTTCAACTCCACTGATTATGAGAGTGAGGCCCAAAAATGTTTTCTTCTTCTTTTCTT